>MU826831.1:815000-1415000 GCA_029204205.1 Desmophyllum pertusum | reverse complement strand
AAACAGACCTGCTCCTCAACAAACTTGTGGTCTGTTTCCTGAAGCCACGAACCCAGGAGAATAGAATCATCTTTATGACAAACAGTTCGCAACAAAGATGTGGTTGTCATGGCAGGATTTTCTGCCAAAGTAAACTCTGCAACCAGCCCACGTAATAGAGAATGGAAGCTTCCTACAATGGAAAAAAAGTGGAACTCTATAAAGTAAACACCTAATTAAAGCAAAACCTCTCTAAAGTATACACCATTCTAAAGAAAACATATCTCCAAAGTAGATCTCAGCACTCAGAGCACTCATACACTTGTAAAAGAATACCTCACTTCAGGAGATGGACCTCCACAAAAATTAATATTAATTTCTAATATACAGTGATACTACACACTTAACTGTTGAATTCTCTGATTTCACTGTCATGCCATAAATTTAAAAAATCGAAACCGTTCAATGAATGAAGTCAAGGAATTGACATGTCATAGGTAATAAATAAATAAAGAATCAGTCCAAGTCTCAGGTCTGTGCGGTATTCCGTACTCGAGTTATTAATTGTCAAAATGTCCCACACAAATTTATAGAGCTCAGTATGGAGACGCCATGTTGGTGTCCCTCTGAGGGGCACCAACATGGTGGCCGGAAATAGGAAAAAACATCTGGAGTTCACTTTTGCCAGAAAGGAGGTTTGTTTTCTCTTGTGAACTTTCGAATATTTAGATAAATATTTCTCCTTAAATTACTTAAATTGTTTAGAATGCTGAAAATCACGGATCAGTATACCCTTGTCTTAGTTAAGCCAAGAACAGCTCTGTCACAGCTCTGTCACGGCCGTCCTCCTGATGTCACGTACGATGAAAACTCGGAAATTTTAACCGTTCTATTTTCAAAAGGAAGCATGATATCGAGCTAAGAAATTGTGAAAAGATATATTTAGGTAATCTTTCCTTGAATGAAGGTAAAAATTCTGTAGGCCTCGTGGTTTTGAATTTTAGAATTTGATGACGTCACGTGAAAACCAAGAATAAGAGATCTATCATCCAACTGATTTTAGACCATCAAAAAAACAAAGAATTAGATGCGCATGCTTACGGTTTCCATAGCAACTAAATAACTAACTATACAATAACATGGGATGTTTGTACTCGTTGTGTGCATTATTAATTTTGTGCTCTATTAGCTGACAGAATTTGGATAATAATAATTATTAATTATTGATCCACACTGTTCAGGATATTTAACTATTGTCGAGTTATGATGCATGCAGGAGCACGAGAGCATGAGAGAAGTGTACGAATTGCTTCTCGAGTGCTCTCTAAACTTCCCAAGTGCAGCATAACTCAAAATACACACAGCTAAAGCATGACCCAATGAATCAATGAAAACTTGTACAAGTACATATTGTACCTTCGTAGAATTTTGGTGGAAGAAGAACAAGCACTGAGTATAATCTTAATCTGACAATGGCTGCACTGGCTTTCAAGTGATTCCCATGCTGCTTGATGATCTGAGGCAAGCTGAAACAAAATATTAACAACAACATCACAAAACCACAATAGTAAGCTGTTAATAACCTACATTTGAGATGACCTGTATAAATCATCCATCAAGGGGTCACTTGAAGAATGATGAACAATATTATGTCACATTGGCGGCCAACTGAAAGGTAACCTGTCGGTAGTGTGTTGGCCGACAGCCTACTGACAGACTTCAGTGGGAGCTATTGTTCACAATTACCAACACTTCGGGCCTCTGTTACTGTACAAAAAATGACCACAAATGGGATAGGATGCTAGCTCATCATAGGATAGTTTCTCAAGCATTATTAGGCAAGGTTGCTTGACTAACAATAGTCAGTATCCATTACACCTCTATGTCAAAAGCGCTAGTTTAAGTGTCTTGTCAGAACACAACACTGCAGGGACCCTGATCACGCTGTCATGATTTACTTACCATTACGCACCTCAACAACCTACCAATGGTAAGAAGTAGCCAAAAATAACCAATTTGTGGGAAAGACAGTGAAACAATATTACTTTCTAAACACTCTAGATGCTACAATGTTCAGTCTTAAATGACTTCTAACCTTGGAAGCATTGCTAAACATGCATCTGTAGTGACCAGGAGGCGACGAATTAGATCATCATTGAGAAGAACAGAACAGTTTGTACAAAAACTTGCCATTGCTAAAGCCAACAACAAAAACAATGTAATATTAATAAGATATTAATAAAGTTGACAGAAATTTAACCAACACTGAACTGAGTTTGGTTAAGTACTTTGTGAAAAGGAGGCTTTGGCTTACACCCAACACACTTAAAACTTCTCCCCTTTCCCTAAAACTCTTGAAACAACACTATGAAATGAATCCTTTATTTAGTAGTAAAACCACTAAATGGCACACACCTAAATACTAAAATGCTAATGATAAGGTGATATCTAAAATAAGTTAACAATGCCAAAATAATAAATTTAATTACTTCAAGACAAATACATGACACTCACACAAAAGACACCAATTACATTTGATATGGTAATTAGTCTCTGGTGCTCAGGAATACACAGTCATGTGTGTACTTACAGCACAATGCTCCAGCGCGACACTCTAGTGTGACATGCCATGTGTAAGCATCACCTCTGTTCTTCTCCTGTTCAAATTCCTTGACTGTCTTAGGAAATGCATTTGCCCACAAGGCAAGCATCTGTGGCAAATGATGTTTGGTAACAGATGGTCCTACCAGGGAAAATCATAGCACAATGCTTCACTCAAAGGAACACACTTGACACATGTACTGCAAAATATATCATGTTGCCAGTACTGGGAGAATTTTTGTTCTCAACCATCAAGTCAGTGAGTGTGTCTTGACCATGATTTTGTTGGAAAATCATACAGTGTGTGTATGTAATGTACTGGAAAATACATTGTATGTCACAATATTATTATCATTATTGTTGGTTGTGCACAAAATAAATACATAGTAATACATATGAATCCAAAACTTTTAAATGAATACAATAGTTGACAACCGTTGGACCAAATAGCTATGCCCAGACCAGCTCAAGCCATCTGGACTAGTCATGTGGCCATGCTTGTGTGGTGTGATGTGTGAGTGATAAGATGCATGAATGGTGTGATATGAATAACAGCGCTTTATCAAAAAAGTGCACATATATGTATCACTACTGTATCAAGAGATGAAACATGAACTTGTACCATAATTATGTGATGTATATGGTGTGAAGTTACAGTGTGGCATATGGTGTGGTGTCTGTAGGACTGTGCATAGAGCCTACTTACCTAAAGTCATCAAAGCTCCTAAAAGGATCCACCCAGCTTTAGCTTTGTGTAAAGCAAGCCTGGGATTCTGATTAGCTGTCTTAAGGAGTTCATCTGCCACGTTAAACACAGCCTTGAAAGTGAAGATATTTGTATGAATGTAATAGAGAGAAAACCACAGAACAAAGTAAGTGAATCCTTGTACCCACTGCCAGTACCATAATACCTGGTAAGTCATCTTTCTTTGTGTGCATAATGATAGATTGCAATTTTATATATAACAATTTAGCCAGCAAAGTTGTAAAAAACCTAATTTGACAGAGCAAAGTGCATCATAACTCAATAATAGTCAGCATGCCCATGTGTCAGTGATCTGGCATGAGAGGTTTCTCCTTGGGCAAAGCAGTGTAATTTAGGAATAATTCAGGGAATTCATGAATGTAAAAGATGAATTTTTCCACGCTTGTCAATCCTCAGTGAATCACAAAAACTGCAAGATTAATGTACTGGTATGGTAAATAACACATAGACCCCAGTAAATAAATTTGGATCAGTAAGGTCATAATTATATTGGGAAATGCAGTTCAAAGCCTTTCAGCATTTTTGTGTGTACTGCGTTTGCGCAGTCAACACTATGCACTTAAACCGTAAAATTGTAAACAAAAGAAATGTTAACAATGCTCTATTGTTAACATCAAATCGATAAACAAACCACAGACAATCGATCAAATCAATAACAAACCACGGTTTCCGAATTTTAATGGCCGGCGCTTCGATACCATACACAATAATGTAAATCAAGTCGATACAATAGCAATGAATCAAGCCTTCGATAAAATACGCAATAAATCAAGCCTTCGATACGAAATCCTCCCTTCGACTCGATCGCAATGAATAATAATAATAACTAATTTATATAGCGCTTATTCATCGCTGTTCTAAGCGCTTTACAAAGTATAATGGATAAAAACTAATGAATCAAGCCTTCGATAGGATACCCAATAAATCTAGCGTTCAATGCGATCAAAATGAATCAAGCCTTTGATAAAATACGGGATAAATCTAACCTTCGATACGATCGCAATGTTTCAAGCCTTCAATAAGATATGCGATAAATCTAACCTTTGATACAATACATGCATACATCCATCGATCACAATGAATCAAGCCTTCGGAAAGATGCAATGATCTAGCCTTTGATACGATACGCAATGAATAAAGCCTTCGATAAGTTACGCGATAAATCTAACCTTCGATACGATCGTAATGAATCAAGCCTTCGATAAGTTACGCCATTAATCTAGCCTTCGATACTACGCCTAGCCTGCGTCGCAGCCGGTATCCAGTGTCAAAATCCTCGTATATATACCGTCTGCGCAACGGCGCCCAAAAGCTTGTTCTGATATCCCGCGGGTTTGCATGAATGAAATAAAAGGTGTTGACAGGCCAAGTACTGGCGCGTGGTGTGATTGTTTTGACCTTTGTTCGCTCGGTTTAAAAATGTAAATATTTCACGCTTGTCTATCGACCGTTTTGCGCGTTGTATATGCCACTATTTGGTTTTGTTCAGGCAAGACCATGTTTTCGGTCCTCCAAATGGATCTCATCAGTTGCCGGTACTTTAAGTCGCTAATGCAACTCGTACATGTGAGAGAATCTGGAGAATGTTAGACAATTTCTGCGGCTCGAATTTGTGTTTCGCAACACAGTTTCTGCAGATGTACTTGTTGTTTTCAATCGCTCGCAAAGATTTCTTCAGACTTTCGACTTCGGCGATTACCTCGAATTGTTTCCATCCCTTTGCGAGCAATACTCTTTCGTTTTACAATAAACAGACGAATCAGACATAGCCTTCTTGATCTTTTGAAATGCAAAGTACAAAAGTAATTTATTTTTAGGAGTGCGTGATCTGTTACGCAAGATTTTGTCCAATCACAAAGCGCGTAAGAATCTAGCCAATCAAAAATGGATACATATCCTTGCAAACTGCGGGATATCAGAACAAGCTTTTGGGAGCCGTTGCGCAGACGGTATATATACGAGGATTTTGACACCGGATACCGGCTGCAACGCAGGCTATACTACGCCATTCTTGCGAACGATCGATATACGCGGATCGTTTCTGTACTTGCCAGTAAATTTTACCCTGGTTCTGTCAACACATTTAACTACATGAACATTATTGCTTGTTTATACATTGATCCTTCGGTCCCATCGATTTGGCAACGGATCGTAGATAAAACATTTGACACATACGCCATTGACACGCGAGGTGTCACTTGCGAGTTTGGAAGTAATATATATGCCGGCTTATTGACTCTCGCGAGAAACGAGACGCGTCTCGCGAGAAACGAGACGAGACTCGCGAGAAACGAGACGAGACTCGCGAGAAACGAGACGAGACGGTGTTGTCTATAAGATTCCATGTGAATGCGGCAAAGTATATATCGGTGAAACAGCGATATCGATGCGTGAAAGAATAAAGCCGTGAACACGACAGAGACATGCAGCTTGCTGGTACTCAGAACTCCACAGTTTCGGAATATGCCAACGAGACTGGGCACCTTCCTATTCTCGGTTTTCACTGTCACGCCATAAATAAAAAAAATCAAAACCGTTCAATGAATGAAGTCAAGGAATTGACATGTCATAGCTAGATAATGAATAAATAATGAATCAGTCCAAGTCTCAGGTCTGTGCGGTATTCCGTACTCGAGTTATTTGTCAAAATGTTCCACACAAATTTATAGAGCTCAGTATGGAAACGCCATGTTGGAGTCCCTCTGATCAAGTAGTCTCCACACTTTAATTTAACATTACTTTGTTCTTTTTGTTTTTAACTTGGCTTGTGAAGTCAGTCACTATCTCAAAATAATGAATTGATACTTTTTTCTTCAAGCTTAACATAACTGATCAGTTTTGAAAAAAAAATCAGTTCAATTCACATTCTTCAAGTCTTACAACTCTGTTTCTGTAAATTACATTCTTCATATTTATCAAGATTAGATAAATAATAAATTTATCTGGCAAGTAAAATTAACACAGTTTGTTATGATGTGAATTTTATTTTTATACACCCTTCCCAGTTTCTTCCCTTCTATCCCCACCATCCTTTCCAAGCTGGCTAGTGTATTTTGAGTAAATCATATTTAGTGACAAAGACTTTACCACTTCCAAATGATAAATCAACCTAGGGAAAACCTTGCAGTACACATGTACGCGTTGCGTACCTATTTTTGAAACTGCAGTGATGTGGTGTATTTTCCCTGGCCCAGCTTCAATTTTCAAGTCCGAGCTGATTTTCAATTGATTGTTAAATCATGTTTCTAAATATTCATCTTCCTAATCTGCTTTGGGATTTCTTGGTCTAGAAAAATATTAAGCTTGGATATACAGTGTACCAGAGAAGCAATGAAGTTAATTAAACATTTAGCTATATCTAAAACTAATGAATAAAATCACCTTTCCTTTGGCATGTGGGATCCCAAGTGGACACTGATGGACACCTCCAACAAGAGCTGCTAAGGTGTGAGCATATCCACCCACAGCTTCACCAGATGACTTGAGAGAACTGATGCGATTAATACACCTGTCAATCAGTGGTGTTGCCTGTGATGGAGCGGCAACCGTGATACATCTTAAACACCAAGCTGCTAATAACTGAGCTGCAGGAGCTGGATGAAGCAGCACAGAAAGAACATGATCTAACAAATTCTCTTGAATGAGGGTCATTGCTGTGGTACTAAGCCCTTGTACTAAACATCCCAGCTCTTGCAGTGCACACACAAGAACATGCTGAGTACTGATCACATCATCCATACCCTGAATAACACTGGCTGAGTTACTGCCATCTGCGGCACTATGAACTGCTTCATTAACCATGCTCATCTGTTTGGTGATCAAGTTGCACAGTTCCTTTGCAGCATCTAACTGAGCTGGTTCACCAAGAAGCCTTCCAAGTACAGCACGCAGAATAAATGAGATGCAGCGCCTGGAGTACACAGCATCAACGTGACTCTGTGTTGCTTTAGGGCTTGATAGAAGCTCAAGGACATGTTTTAAGATCAGGCTGATGTTTCTTTGTACCCAGACTCCACCCATCTCAGTGAAAAAGATCACATAAGCCTGGTGATCAATCAAGTGAGAGTATGTTAACTCAATTCCACATTAAAAACTGAATGGATTTTCCTTTCTGTAGTTGTAGTTAACAATTTTGTATTTTTATAGTCCAGATAACTTAAAGCATCATGAAATTAACATCTGACTTATTTAAATTAAGTGTTGATTTCATAATAATATTATAATAAGATACAGTGAAATCCCTCAAACCTCCAAGGAAAACACACATTGTTCGAGAAATCAGGAGTTAGAAATATCGGGGGTAAAATTACAGTGAAATAAATCCAGGGGAAATGACTTTTGGTTTGAGTTATCAGGGTTTTTGAGAAATCGAGAGAAATCGAGGATTCTGGAAATTGGGATTCCACCGACCATATGTAATACTGTCATGCACAACATGTATTATAATGATGCACCTGTGTAACTCCTACTCTCACTTCTCGTGGAGCAATACTCTTTAGCAGTTCTCCACCACTTCCCTTCAAGAATCCAACTCCTCCACGAAGAAATCCTCCCGACATGGAGGAAAAAACTTCTTCAAGACTGCAAGTCTTTTTATTTTTGCTGGCTGCAGCTGAAGGAATCTGCTGTGTCATGGCCATTAATGTGCCAATCAACTGAGCAACACACACGCGCACATCATAGTTAGAACCCTCCAACGATCTAAAACATGTCGACATCACACTTTCAAGTTCAGACGTGTACAGGAAATTGGCGTGTTTCATTAACTCCAGGGCACACTACAATGTGACAAGAACATATAAGATATTTTTAAAAGTAGCAATACAACACACTGAGACCATCTGTAAGACCATTGCTTTAATATGGATTATTTGGTTGAACTCAGTTCAACATATATAGTTGCATGGAGATGTAAAAATTATCTTCTTGTGTTCAAATCTATATATCATAGTTTAACACTCAAAGAGAAATATCTGTACAACCATGCATAATTCAATATTATCTCCCTTCTCAACAGGAAACAGAAAATAAAGAAATGTTTCATTACTTCTTAATAATATTGTCCCCTGTGACAATATTTGTTATTCTTAATAATATTGTCCCCTTCAAGTTTAGATAGCTGAACTGAACTTAAATGACTTGTTGTTTGTTTGTTTGTTTTATCAGTTGAAGCAGGTTAGTAGTGGCAGCAATTAATATTGCTGATGTGGACCTACCAATGGACAACACACTCACATACATAGATACATGTACATGTATAGTGACACCAGGAATGTTGTGCCTGACTCTATTTGAACAGTGCCGTGGGTTCTGTTATGTCCCCTTCAAATTGACATGTACATGTAGGATGTCAAAGGGGACTAGGCCTATGGCTTAACATCACTGCCCAATGACACAATCATCTGAACTGAGACAAGGTGTTTGATACAGCCAGCATGATCTTACCAATTCTTACCCTGGTTTGTGGTCCGGCTGGGACTGGGACCCATGACCTTGCACTATCAACTAAGTTAATCAGGCGGTGGTAATTGATAAAACATTCTATATATTTTTCATACACAAGCAGCTCTGAACACAAAACATGGTGAAATTAAAACAAGCAGTGCAGTAGAATACCTTTGCTGCTGCACACCTAACAGACATACTTCTGTCTGTTAAAGCTCCACGAACAACCTTGTAAATATCCCTGTGTAACACTGCTCCATTACTTCCCAGGCCACCCAAAACTCGCTCCAGACTTAGCATGATTTCACAACGTCCTTGAGACTGGACAAATAAATAATACAAATCATAATATGATTATTTAACATAATGTTTAACTTATGGGATCATACAGCAACATTGCCTATGAAATGAAACAGAAATCAGAATTACTTTTAATTTTGAGTACCTCAGCATTTTTCATTGCTTTAATAAGAGTTTGTACTGTCTCCTGAAAAGATCCACCGGCCTACAGGTAATAAAATAAATAATACAAACTAAATATATTAAATACTCTCAATCCTCTTATAACAATCCCATTATAATGATATTAATTCTATATCTTTGCTAATATTGTTATTTAGGTTAGACGAAAGAGGGCATAGACACAAACATTAGTTTCAAACAGGTTTGAGCTCAAGTATACAGCTTTAGTTTCAAGAAGCGACCACAACCTGCATTAAAAAATACAAAAAGTACAGCTTACAGTAAAGAGACGCCATGACTAGTGCACAATTGCATGTCTTGAGCATTTGTTTAACATTTACATGACTTCGTTCGTTCGTTCGTTCGTTCGTTCGTTCGTTCGTTCGTTCGTTCGTTCGTGTCGTTCGTTCGTTCGTTCGTTTGTTCGTTCGTTTCGTTCGTTCGTTCGTTCGAACAGGCAGGCAGGCGGCCAGCCAGCCAAACAGTCAGTCCACCCATTGATCAGTACATCAATCAATAACATGCATGTTTATAATGTAAACACCGGTTCTTAACTGAACACAAACATTGGTGGGGTGACTGCATGGAAAAATCTGGACAATGGCCTTAACTTTTGTAACAGCTTTAAAAATTATATTCTGGCAAATTGTCTTACCATTCTTCCTAGCTTATCGTAAATGGCACCTATGCAAGTCACAGCAGTCCTACAAACAAAATCATAATCATTTTGACAATAATGCTACCAGGCCGGCACTTAACTCCAGTTTCCATAGCATGAAGCGACTAGCAGTATCGCTACTCCCCTCCCACATTTTTGTCAGGTTGCCCTATTAACAGTTCACTGATTAACATTTTTCTCATATTTCTACCACGCTTAAATTTAATAATATGTATTTCTTTCTACATATTCTCACTTATCAGTAAAAATAATCCTAGCAGTATGAGGAATGTTTGTCACATTTGGACCTTCAGTGAAACCCTGATTTATTGAACCCTCGATTTCTCAAAAACACTCATAACTCAAACCAAAAGTCATTTCCTTTGACATTAATTTTTGTTTCACTGTAATTTTACCCCCGATATTTTGAACTCCCAATTTTTTGAACCAATTATCGTTTCCCTTGCAGGTTCGAGAAATCGGGATTTCACCATAGTTGTAACGGCCTAGCTCCTACAAGTCGCCTGTAGCTCAGACAGTGGTAGAGCATCCGACTGATGTACAGGAGGTTGTACATGTAGAACTCCTGTTGGGAAAACTCAGAAATTTATTTCTGAGTAGCTTGTGTCACTGACTGATTAACACAGGGGTTTCATTAATTTTGGAAGTAAGCCGCTTACCATGGTGGAATAGGCGGCTGTGACTACTAAAGGGTTTATGCTAGGTGGTATGGGGGCATGCCCCCCCCAGAAAATTTTGGAAATGTAGAAGCCCGGAAATGCAATTTCCAGCTTTCTTGGAGTCAAATCTAGCGGCTTTATATGACAATTTTTATCGATCACAGTAGATGTCAGGTATTTTAAACGATCTTGCGATTATTCTTTAAGATGAAGTTTGGAGTTTAAAGACTTAAGCCCTGGCCAAACGGAGACACAAGTAGATGCAAGTTAAACTTGCGTACAGACTTGCATTGGTGGCCAAACGGAGTCGCAACTTTATCTCGAGCCGCCAAGTGTACGCAAGTTGCCAAAAAGAAAGCCATTTGAATGCTCCTGCGCACACTGCAATTCAGTACTAGAAGTAAACAAAAAAACTTGCGTTGACTTGCGTTGGGTGGCCAAACGGTGAAAAACTTGAGTCTACTTGTGCTCAAATTTGATCTCGATCAAAGTTAACGCAAGTCGTCGCAAGTCAACGCAAGTCGTGGCCAAACGGAGATGCAAGTGGACGCAAGTTGGAAACTTGCGTCTACTTGCGTCTCCGTTTGGCCAGGGCTTTACACTGTTACAGTCGGTTTTTTTAATTTCATAAATCTTATAAGTTAACTCTCAGAAGGCCAGAAGGCTTGATTAGTAAGCGGCGGCAAGAGGAAATGTAGGCGGTGGTAGACCGCCGGTAGCCGGCTTCTAATGAAACCCCTGATTAACATCTTTCTTAAATTGAACATAGTTTTTAGTGACTCCAATAAAGACTTACAGTTTGACAGGAAGGTATGACTGTGATTCATCCTTGGACTTGATGGTATCGCTGCACTTGTTGACTGTTTCATACAGTGTCATGGTGCTTCCAACACTGTACAGCAGTGAATAACATTTTGCTAGCAGCTGTCTTGTGGGTGGACCAAGGATTTCAGTTAAATGTTTTGAGAGTTGCTCCTCAAGCTTCTGTTGAGAGCTCTTAACCTGTGTCTGTAAAAACCAAAGTGCATTGTTATTGTAAAAATGGTTTTGTGATAATCAATGCTCAGAAGAGTAAAACAAGGAATATATGCAACGCAGACATACGATGCATAAACAATACATGTACATGTAGATCTAATAATGCATAAAGGTCAAATTTAGCTCCTCATCATCTGTTCCCTGTTCATGTGCATTATATAATGTGGGATATACGACATGCAAAACAGTCAATAGATTGCTGGACCACAGTCAAATGGCTCAGTTCTAACTCCTCATTATAATGCAGTATATATAGTGCCCTTTAGAAACATGAGAGACATAATATTTTTCAACAAAGACCAGATTTATAGAAAATAGCAAATGTACACAAATGTCACAAACAGTAGGAGTTGTGTTAAAATGCCTGTCACCTTTTAAACTATTTTCTTCATAGCTGTGCTTGGCACTTTGTTACTACTTTTTATTTATTAGCATTTTTTTTTCAAATTTTCCAGTCCTAGAAAATGCCAGAATTTCAAGGACCCGTACGAGCCCCAGACGGGTCGTGTCCTCACCCATTCCCATTAAGGTCATTTAGTTTTGGTAGTTTCAGTGGTTCAGGACGTTCCAGTGGTTCCATTCTGGTGGTTTCATTTTTCCATTTTCGGTTTTAGCACATGCATATTTATTTCCTTGTTCTATAAATCCCAGCCTGACCAATCGATGAAATTGATAATCAATATCAATCAATAACAATCGATGCCAATTAATCGATTGATATTGGAAATCGATGACCAATCGATGAGGGAAAATGTTGTGACTTTTAGCATGATCGATTTTCATCGATTATCATCAATTTTCATTGATTGTCATCGATTGTTTTCCATATCTTTGCCGGCAGTATGTCAGTAAACTTCAGGATGTAAATAGCCCTTTACATTTTCTTTTGCCTCGACGTGAGGAGGTGGTACATAACTATAACTTAAGAACTGGCACAAGTCGTAGCACCATCAAGTCTTGCAGAACGAAGCGTTCTTAGGACTTCGTCACTTTTCGCTATTAATCTCGAACTAGCTTGTTTATAATAGAACCTTATATTGTATATATATTGTAATTAATAGTTTATATTTATACCTTGTATTCTACTCTGTAATTCAGTTCTTACTGCAATGAGTTTTCATTAAACATTACATTTATTTATTTATTTATTTATATGGATCGATTCTTATTACATCAACTCAGCAACTTTAAAGCGATCAATGCCTCATTTATTCATTTCTTTCTAAGGCTCTTTCAGACATCGCGAAAAGGCTTACCGCTATCTGCGAGTATCTGTTTCATTGCACTAAAAACTATCAAAATCAGTAAATTATATATGTTGCAGTTAAATTTTAATTTCAGGTTAAATTTTTTTTAAACTAGTTTATAATTTGTTATACTAGCTTGAAATTTTGAACATAGGTTTAATTTTTTGATGTAGGTTAAATTTTTTAATCTAGGTTGAATTTTTTTAACCTAGTAAGCTCTAATTTTAACTGATTAGTTTTCAGGGTTAGGTTTGGGACAGGTAATTCAAAGCGCTTAGTTTAGTGATTAGGGTTAAGCACTAATTTTAAATGATTGGCTATTCCAGGTGAATGAACATGCCATTAGTGAAAGTGCATAACCCAGACACTTGGATTAATTTCTATGAAAGTAAAAAGAAAAATGACAAATAAGAGGGCATAGCCGGGGTCGAACCCGGGTCGATGACCACATGACCACCGAGCACTGGCCACCAGCTTTCGGAATTTTGAAAGTATATATGTTATCCTTACAATGGGTTATTCCAGAAAAATCCACACACCCCTGACAGATGGCAAGATTTTTTGATCCCCCATGTGCCCGGATTGCCGAGACCGCTAGACCCCCCTCCCGCCGGATTTTCAAGGCCAAAAAAACCCTCCCGTGCGAATTACCATTAATTTTTGGAGGCCATAATTTTAATAATATTATAAACAGTCAATGGAAAAGACGTAAAATTGCATTCAGAAGATCCTTTTTTGTTATTTTTCAAAACTTTGGCGAATATTGGCACATTTCAACATTTTCTAATAATTACAAACAGGTTTCATTCCTGTGTCGAGTGAACTTGCTTTTGTCAATAAATGCCACTTGTTTGTTTTCTACACCACACCAAATACACAGGATGAGGAATACAGTACATAAGTTTAAATATTTTTAGTTTATGTACGAAAAATTATAGCAAAAAAGTCCGAAAGACGATTTGAATAAAACCATAATTTCTTTTTCTGTGAGTAGCGTCAATTTTGTCTACAAAGATGATCTTCCGATAATTTACAGTTCACTTGTCAATAAAGCATTTCTTCAGGAACTGGAATTTAAATTGCTAATATCCAATAATGGTCTGTTGGTCAACTGGAACTCTTGTGTCTTTCATTCCAGCATTCAAGTTGTGGATGCATTTAAAGCAGCCTTCACACATCAAACTAAAGTTGGCAAACTTGTGTTGGCAAACTCAAGTTGGTGTGTGTGAACGACACAACAACAGTTAGCAAACATGTTGGCAAACTGTTGGTGACAAATAGAACTTGTCTCTATTCTTGCCAACTTTTTCATCAACTTTGACGTGTTGGTAAACTCGATTTGGCGTGTGAATGATTGACAAATGTGTGTTGCTAACTTTCAACCAATCAAAATTCGCGCTCTATTCATGTGATTTGCATGACACTTCACAAAATGGCAGACAAGTGACTGGACGAGCGCCCCGAGCGTCCCGAGCGACCGACTGAGCGTGAAGCGATGTTTAAATTTATTGACGAGGTTCACAATAATTTATTGTCCGGCTTTGTCCCCAGGCTGCAAAGATACAAAAAACAAGCAAAAGAAAATGGAGCTGGAACAAATTGGCATGTGTTGTGATTTCAATGACGCATGTTTGACATGTGAAGGTACGAGTTTGCCAACTTTTTTGAGTTTGCCAACACGAGTTTGCCAACTTTAGTTTGTCGTGTGAAGGCCGCTTAACCGGCCTTTCCTGAAATGTCCGCATTCTGGCTGTCGTATGCTTTCAACTTCCATCAATCCCAAAGGCAAATGATAAAGTGGAGGTAGCCAAGATCAAGTTGTTTTAAAACTCTTCTTTATCAGAAAATGAATCTTAAACAAAGCTAAATAATGCCTATTAAAAATTAGGACTTATAAATATAATGCTCAAACTGAAAACAAGTGATCTGACTGAATTTTGTCGTGTTCATTAATACAACGCTTCAAGCAATTCGTCACCAGGCTCTTGTGGAGTAGAAAAGTTCCAGGCGTTACACTTTGTTCGTTGCGTGATTCATTCGTTCCCTCCCCTTTTATCGGGCTTATTCTCCGCGAGTGACGGAACCTATGAAGGTAAACTTAACATATATGAGGTAAAAACTGTATAGTTTGAAAGACTACTACGTTTTTCAAATGCTAAGTAGTTCTTCAAAGTCGTCGAAACAAATCGAGGTTATCGTTGAAAATGACCCCTGAAGAAGGATTTTTAGGTTCAGACCCCTCCTCCTGCCCGGATTTCCAGAGCCCTCAAACCCCCCCCCCCCCCCCCCTCTCTCACAAGCCCCCCTCCCCTCTCTCACAAGAATTTCAAGCATGCCATCCATTGGGAGGGGGTGGATTATTTTGGGAATAACCCAATTATATAAGAGCTAACCATTCTCAGGGCTAATCAGTGCTATAGTAGGCTAACCGAAGCGCTATTCTCGGATATAATACTCGTTCCCAGTGCATTTGGAGCTGGGTACCGGCTGTCCCTACTGGCTTGTGGTGACAGCTAATGATCATTGATTATTTGACTGTATCCAGCATAACAACGAACAAGCAAGCGTACTTCTTGATCTCTTAGGTTATGACAATGTAAGCTTCTTATTTCTTGTTAAAAAGACTCTAAGAACTCAACAGAATGAAGAGTTTCCTTGTGAGCGCTTACCTTTTTGACAGTGGTAATGTTATCTTCAAGATTCCTAAGCCATTCGTAAATAAAAATGGCTTTTTGATTTTGTGGTGTTCGGCCATACTCCTCTTCATTGTAAACCAGTGAAGGTGTATCGAAATCCATATCGTAAAGTAATAAACCTTCGATTTATTTCAAGCGCTCGGGTTTGTGATTATCCGCCATCTTGGCACGAGCCAATCTCGTACCCAGTCCTCGGTTGGCCGTCCATCCGTGAACGAGGCTATGGCGTCGGCTATGGCACGACTTGGCACGAGGGGCGGGGTCTTTGTAGCCTCAGTATCTGGCTTTTCGGGGGGAGGGATAGCGGGCGGACGGGAGGAAGAGCGAAGAGAAGAAAAGCCTGACACAAAGGCTTTCATTTGACCCTTCCGCCCCTCGCAACACGATATAAGCTTCTACGAAAATAGTAGCTAGCCCACTCCCTGGGTTTAATATTCCACAGCAGTCATCCCACTCATTGGGCTATTCCACAGTAGTCGTGGGGTAGGTAGCCCTCTCCTTGGGTTATTACACAGCAGCCATGCAGAAGTTAGCCCACTCCCTGGGCTATTCCAAAGTAGTCGTGCGGTAGGTAGACTACTCTCTGGGTTATTCCACAGCAGTCGCGCAGCAGTTAGCCCACTCCCTTGGTTATTCCACAGCAGTCATGTGGTAGTTACCCACTCCCTTGGTTATTCCACAGCAGTCGCAATAGCATAAGCTGTAACAGTAACCTCTCATGTTTGCTCGTCCACAGAGGGGTAAAAGCGGGATGCATGCGCTAGGTGGAGATACCGACAAACAGACAGATATATAAAATACATATTTATTGATTGAAATACAAGTGTGACTATACTATACACTACGCTCATATCAAAACAACCTACTTCACAACTTTTACATTCTATAAAAACAGTTTTAACAATATTATATTATATATCCATTCAACATTGTTAACAGTTTTTTCTGCTTTACAGTTTATAGTCCATGTGAACGAAGTGGTTAATTACATGTAAGATTGAAAACAAACCAAGTTATTTACATTTGTCAAAAAATATCCTGCTTAAATTACCATCTGATACATATAGATTATTCATAAATATAGATAATAATATTATTTTAACCAAGCTTGCTCGGGATCGTACAGGGAGAATATCGGCCCTCGTTTTTTTCTGTACGGACTTCGCTGCGCTCGATCCATACTGTCAAGACCTATATTCTCCCAGTATGGCCTCGCGCTTGGTGAACACAAAGGAAAACTTAAAAAGTGCAAATCCCTGAACTAACTTGACATTTATTGTAATCAGGTTCACTTCATTCAGTCTTCAAACTGCCAGGCCCACATAGTCCGGCAGTCAGTACTATATGTTACTCTTTAATGTCACTTGTAACTGTTACTTTACTAAATATTTAGTTGTGTTGTTATTGAATGGCACAAACAGCACTCTTGTTCTGTTGTAATGAGGATGGCAGATGTGTACTTTTGTTTTGCCTCACCATCTCCAAAATCTGAGGATAAAACATTAACAAGAACTTGCATTAAACAAGGCAATCTATGTATAATAATTCTTACTCTTATACATTTACTATTGAGGAGGAAAACTTTATCCACTATTTGTCATATCATTGTCAACGGAACTTCAGCTGACCATATCAATGTGTCCCATTGAAAGGTCCCCAGAATTACAACCATATTTGGTATTAGTAATGTAAAATATACAACAAAAGAAACCACAAATCACAAACATATGTTAGACTAAATAGTTAATTTTCTTCGCCAGGAAAAGCAGTAATGTATACTATTAGGTAGTTTCTGTTTTGATTGAGAAGATATATCAAACATTTGAGTCAGTGTTACACCTGGAATTTCAAATACTCTGTTGCGCATAATATTTCAACTCTTTTCTCAGTGTCTGGAAATCAGATGAAACACAGTGTCTCTCGTGTTTGATATTACTTACAGGGATGACAGAGAGTAAGCTAAATGACTTCTGTATAGGGGAGGGGATACTGAGGAGCTGCTCAAATTACAGTGTTCTTAAACACAGAAACTGTTTTATCAGGGTTTTTTGGAAAAAGTGGGAGCTAAGCCCCTCCCCCTCAGTCCCAGCTCTGTAGTACCTATATAATCTGACATGTCACAAATAGTTGTTGAGTTTGAATCCATACATTTACTCAATTGTTTCATTTGTTAAAATGTTCAAAGGATAAATCCAATACAATACAGGGTAATATTTAAGCCTCTAATAATGTCTGCACCAAATAGCTAGTATGCACAAGTAATGTGGTCAAAATCCATAACACACAAAAAGCTGCTTTTGATCAGAAAATCAAAACTCAGAATTATTGACCAACAATTTCAATGGCGATGACATGAAATTTGTGAAGTTTGTTTGTGCCGTTTTGGGAGGGAAGGAAAGAAAAATTTGTGCGACGACTCGAAGCAAACAACAAAGTGAATCCCATGTGGGAGAAACCCTGGAAAAATTATGTGATGCAATGAATATCAATGATAATCCTCAATCAACACAGTAAGAAACCTTTAAAAAAGCATCCTTAGTAAATGATCTATTCACTCAAAATGAACTTTCACGTACCTCTATACATTCAAAGAAGTCTATAGAATTTGTATTATCCAAGTCAATTTTTCTAAAAATATTGTCTTTGATGTCTGATTTGGTGTACATTAAAGAGCTCCCCTGTTGTGCTACTAGATCCAGCATCTTTTCTAGTTCATCGCTATCTATGGACTGAATGAAACAAAATGAAGCACAAGTCAGTTTGACTACACTGGTAAATATATGTATCCTAAAATGACAGTTGTTTATTAACATGGCTGGATATTTTGTTTTGATTACAAGTCATGCAGTTTAATGACATCATTCCAATATATATATAGTTACGTAAATCAGATAGAGCTTTTATGCAACTAGATCCAGACTGTTTCTATGGAAATGTTAATGTTTCCAGTCACATGTGTGCAGGAACCCCTCAATTTGATGCAAGTGTCATTTTGCCTCTGAGAGTAAGTGTCAGGTAGCCTGCACAGAACTCCAGAACTGTGGAGGTGGATTCCTACACATTTAAACCATTGAATAGGCCATTAGTTTGATTTGCATAACAATGTACGTGCAGGTAAAACTAATTACCATAACAAAGGTTGTGCACTTGGACTCATTTTGAAACAGAGGCAAAAGGAAACTCGGAAATGGCCTATTAATCTCTGTATGTTACAGTAATAACGAGTGCGGCCTTATGCACCTACTGGCACCAACAGCAATGATGATGATGATGATGAGTAATAATGAGTAACGGTAGGGATTAGTACTAGATATGATTCACCAGACCTCAAAAAGGTAATGGCGGGCTGCATTGTTGGGTGGGAGGAGAGGAAGGGAAGGGATGGGGGATGGATGGAGGGATTTGGAGTTCTGATCTGTTTACAAGTATAATTTTCTTGTTCTGTTTTTTTCTGTGATCTCTTATAATAATAATTACCACTACATGGAAATCAAACTTGTCCTACCCCATTTCTATCAAGATCTGCCTCCACAAACTTTTTCTCAGCGATAAGAACTGCACTTAAGGGAACATCAGGATATCTTCTAGCAATTTCCTGCAAAACACGCAACAAAAGATCATTTAAATGCTTCTCACACAAAGTAGCAACTTAACGTACAGTGTCTGCTTGTAATGCTGCTGACCTGGTATAACTTTTCTGGATCGTCAAATGGGTTGTCGTTATTATCTTTGTTGTTTGCATCAGGTGTTAATAATCCTGCATCTTTAGTTCCTTTGTCTCTTTTTTTCTGAGCTGGCCTCTTAGGTTTCCGTGCACTTGATGGACGTCGCTTCTTTGTCTCCTATGTTAAACATAAGGATAATTATTAAACAAGGTTATATTATATTTTGTACCAACTATAAAGTAAAGATGGGTGAAAACAAGCACTGTGAAATAACAACATATGTACTGTCTATAATTCAACCAGCTGACAATTTACATATCTAATATAGAATTGAACAAATTGAATGTGGTGCAATATTATGAAATGAAGAAAAATACCTTATTCTTCTCAGCCAGCTACAAAAAGGAAAGAAAAAGAAATATTATATTTATTAATAATGATTAAATGATAGGGAAATATCATGCTAACCTGCGATCAGGCCCTCCTCGAAGAGAGGAGGGCCTGATACAATTACTTGCCGGATCTCATGTACAACATTCAGATTCTGAATGTTTTCCTGATTGGTCGAAAAACAATACTTCCGTCAATCATGCGTACCTAATATGACTTTTGTCAATCCGGCGTGCATGCTCGATTAAAGTACAAGAAAGGCCTTCTACTTTCCCACTCTGCTACCGCCTTTCGCGAAGGGAAGGACTCTTCTGAATCATTACTAAGCCAATATAAAGATCTTACATTTAAAACGGCTGAAACTTTCCGCTTAAAAAATAATTTACACGTTTGTAACAAACACAAAACTACTCAGTCTCGCATACAAATGGAAAATGGCACAAACTAGCTTGCATGCAGACGTCTCCTCTTTCCTTGCTTCACGCAGAAAAGTGATACTTTTCCACGTCAAGCAAGGAAATAGGATAGGTCTGCATGCAGGCTAGTTAGTGGGAAAAACAAACATGATGCTTAATCTCGCTATTATCTCTGAACTTGTAGCTGGCGCTATGAATTCAAGAAATTTTCAGACCAGTGCTTTTTATGAGGGTCTGAATATTGCAAAAATTAGAAGGTTTTGTAATAGCCTGCATGGCAGGCGTAGAAAGGGGAGGGAGGAGGGGAGTTTGGTGTGTGTGAAGCGTGAGGAGTCAGAGCGTAAAGCGCGATCGTGGGGGCATACCAACTATGGTGGGAGGGAGTGTGGAAATGCCTGCAACCATGTTTTTTCGTTTTTTACGTCCCATTCTGGACGCAAAAATTGTGATTGGCCAGAATTAATGAAATGTCAATAAAGTAGTTAATCGGCTGTTCTGATTGGTCAGTTATATGTCATTCAAGTACTTGAGCGTTTTCAGGTTGTTATCAATTTACATGCAACCACCAACCGGACGGATGAATCGAGATATGATCGTTTGAGCATTGTACGGGAATCACTTTCTTTCTTTATTGGAAGAAAACGGCTTTAACCTTGAATTAAAAGTGGAGCAGAGGAAAGGGACACGACACACGATCTTCCACAACTAAACGGTTAACCCGGGAACTAAAGTACAGCTGTATTCGAAAGCAAGCCATGTACTTGTAACATCATGCTGGGAAAGAAAGATACTCGCAACGCTGGTCAAGACTCTCGTCAGAATGTCTCATAGTTGAAGACAACCCTTCGCCACTTAGTTCGCCACTTCAGAGAAAATATTATGAGAAATTTTCTTCAGCTCTTATATAGCGAAGGATGTTTTCATTCATGGAAAGCGAAGACTTGCAATATTCAATGCGTGACGTGGCGAAAGAAATAGTGAAAGACAAAAATCATTTCAAAGATATCTTGCATATTTAATCAAGTGTGCGTGAAAACTGTCAAAACTAATTAGGAGCGGAATGGCAAAAACAATACCGTCATTGCAGGTGTTCCCGTCCCACTCCTGCCGATCGTGCTTCACGCTCTCCCCTCGCGTTTCGCACTCGAACTCCCCTCATATCCCTCCCCTTTCTATGCCCTCCAAATACGTTTTCCATTATAAAATTAATCCTGCCACAATCATTATCATGGCCAATGATATAGGGTAACATTATGATTGAGTATGTTATTTGGAAGTACTTAATTAGCACCCCCCCCCTCTATTTATAAGCACCCCCCTGTGAGACCTAAAATTAATAAGCCCCCCCCCCCCCCCCGGAGTGCTAATTAAAGGGAATGCGGTACATTTTAGAAGGAAAAGTGGTGATAAGTAATCAACAATAAATAATTATTAATACATTCATGAAGATAAAAGTTTCGAGTTTCTTCATTTCGAAACATGCATAGTTCGTCACATGTTCCCTAAATTCAGTGGAGTTTATGTGCGAACTGAGATTGACAAACTGCTAGGACTATGCTAACATAAGACTTCTCGAAGAGTTGTCAAACCATGGCAATCCGAGTTGAAATAAAGTTACATATGTATGTATGAATGTAAGACAATGTATAGTCTGCGAAGACATACATGTATAGGTTAATTTGGTTGCCATGGATCGACAGAATCCTGTGCTTCCAATATTTTATTAATTTTGACCGTTTCTAAACTAATAAGCTTACTTACTTGCTTTTCCAACTCCTCGACTTTCTTGGTCATGTCGTAGATCGATCCTTTAAGTGTGTTACATTCTCTCTCTTTTTCTTGCAGTTTATTCTTCAGCTCCTCTCTTTCCTTTACTCCCGTAAGAAAGTCTTGAGTAGTTTGATCCCGTTTCGGAGTTGCCTCGTTGCTTTCAATTTCTTCAGACATTTGCACGACAAATTATTAATCTGATTAAATACACTTTGATAAGATTCAACCGAAAACAAGCTTCCCTTACAAGCGTAAATAACAAATCCGTCTCAATGACGTGTTGATATGCTGATGCAGCTCATTTGTTTTTTTTGTACACAGGTTTTGTGGTTGCTAGAACACACATTCCATCACGCTCCATTCGGCATTGTCACTCAACATTGTTCGTGATTTGCTGGAACTATCGGTCAAATAGCACTGCGATAAAACGGTGAACTTTGCCTCAGCCCGGCGATCTTGTTTGTGGTTAATTGTTCAATATTATGTTCTATGGAAAAGATAAAATATCTAATTTGATCCCGTTGAAAACTAGGGGTCTATGCATGGCGATAAAACAATTATCATACATGAAGTGGTCTACGTGAAGTATGACTCTTCTTTCATCCCCAGATCTCCTCGTACCGCCTTCCACGCGAGAGTGTCGACAGAAGTTCAGAGCATCGCTAGGACTGTGGGTTTCATGTACTTTCTGAGTCAGTTAAGGTACGCCAACAAGAACGTTGCATTTTTAAATACCTCATTTTATCAAGTAAATTAACATGAAGTTCGATTTCTAAATGCCTCAACGTTTCCGCACGTCAACGTGATCATCTAATATGACCAATCGATGATAAGGCTTACATGTATAAATCGATATTGAATCGGTAACAATCGATGCCAATTACTTAAAAAGCTCTATTTAGCCCTGTCCCCCTCTCTCTTAGCGCCCCTTTGGAAGTCAGTAAATAAGCCCCCCCCCCCCCCCTCCCCCATTAGAGCCAAGAGGTCAGAGTTAAATATAGCATCTCTGTGAATTGATTTCTCAACCTCGCAACCTCATCCCCAGGGCCATCTCCGCTTTCAAGATGGCGGGTGGGCGTGAAGAAGACCCTGGCAAACAGCAGGTCATGTGTCTCCAAAAATATTGGAGATTTTTATTGTTTCTTAATGGAGGCGGGCTCGTTCCCAGGGTCTACTCTGCTTTCAAGATGGCGGCTGGGCGCGGAGAAGACCCTGGGACACGCTGGCAAAATACTCCACGTATTTTATCATGTGACACACAATCAAAATCTTGACCAACGGTTCTGGGATCAAATATCAGCGTGTCCCAGGGTCTTCTCAGCACCCAGCCGCCATCTTGAAAGTGGAGTAGACCCTGGGAACGAGGTTGTTGATTTCTGTCAGGCTGATGTAAATGAAGTTTCAGCACAGGTCGCCCATACAAGCGGTGTGAAGATTGTGTGACCGTTTGTTAGTTGAACCTCTGTAATATGGACACCAAAGGGACGGGGCAAAGTATCCGTATTAGTCAGAGGTGTCTATAGAGGTCATGAATATGATGTATGATGTCGATAAACTGATTGAAAACAAATGCTACTTTTATTGTATGGACAATGGAACAATATTGCTTAACTTTGATCTGTAATCAGAAACAGGAAATTATATTGAATGCGAACTGTTATCACTGGAGTGTCCGTAAGAGGTTATGTTTATTTGAATTTACTCTCTGGGGCCGGGATTTAGTGTCCGTTGTCCGTATTAGAGAGGGTCCATATTATAGAGGTTTTCTTTATATAGAATATATGGGCATTTTGCCGGGACAAAGGGAACTGTCCGTAATAGAGGTGTCCGTATTAGAGAGATGTCCGTAAGGACAGGTTCGACTGTATAAAGAAATGTATGGGAATACCGATTGGGTCATATTATTGCGAACTATTGTGAGTAAAATTTACACACAGTTTTGAATCAAATGCAACATGAGGCGTCATTTATATACCTGCCAACTCACATGCATTATGCGTGTGTCACACGCCTCCGGATTGAAAACATCGATCACACGCATACATGACAATTTCACACGCCTGACTCACAATTCCGGACTACTTGTTCATTAACCATTAACGTGAAAAATTGGATTCAATTTCCACCCAAAATAGTCCAATGAACGGCGCTAAATGTCGCGTTTGAGATAAGCGTGATCTTGGCAAGATGGCGCCGAGATTTTTAGCTTCACACCGCGACATTCGGCAGCCTTTGGAAATCATCGGAACATCTTCGGGAATCTTCGGCAATGTTCAGAAGTCGTTGGAACATCTTCGGCAATGTTCGGAAGTCGTCGGAAATTTTTCGGAAATTCGGGTAATATGATATGAAAATCACACGCAGTCGACTTAGGAAAAGTTGGCAGGTATACATTTATAGGACAAAGTTGAAATTGATTCAGGCGCGAGAAATTGGCCTGTATATGAGATTTGGCAGGCTCATTCCAATTTAGTCGTATGGGAAATCACAACCTATCCTAAATTGAAGAGCCTATGACTTAATCTCAAATAAGAATATGGCCTTTAAAAACTTCACATGATTCATTTTGACATGATATTTCGTATTATTCAATTCCTTCTTTAGTTATAGGCTTTGAAGAATGATGTTCAAACTGAATGTGCTGATGAGCTTGCCAACCCTGTCCTTAGTAACAAGACGGGGTGTTCAAACAAATGTTATTTCATCAACTCTGAAGGCTTTGTCGCTGTTACCTCAAAGGAAGATTGTCTATAACATGAGTTACCTATCAGGTCCTGCTGGAAGCTCTCACAGTGTTCATTTGTGTACCGATTCATCAGTTTCAAGTACCTCTCCAATGAAAGGAAAACAGGACACAACATCTCGTAAAACTGTCAAGGAACTTCTTGATGTCTTTGAGACTTCAAAACATTCATTAGACAGGGTTGATCTTGTTACCCTACTGTACAGGATTGCACGCGCTGTATGGCATGATGACAAGCAGAGACAGGAGTTACAGAAGCTAAGGGGAGCATCCCAGACAGGACTTAATGTGTTTAGAGATTTGTTGAACCACACAGCTGATAGTATTGCAGCCTCAGATGACAAACATGCTGCCAACATTATCTGGTCTCTTGACAAAATAGGGGAAACCAATCATCGTCTTTACAAGAAGTTTGACAAAGGAAAGATTGTTCTTATTAATATTAAGTAACATTTGTGTAATCATAATAATCGTTAGAACTGGTGCACTTGTTGGGTGTATCGCTCATTCCCAGTTTTAGCTTGGAAATACATGTATGTTTGCTATGCAATTAATATACCTTTTTCAAATCAGAGTAGCATTAAAGGTATATTCTATTTTCCTTTTGTGACCAATTGATGAAAACAGAAGCAATATCACTGATGAAAATAGATGATCACTGCCCACTAGAGGACCAAATTGAACCCATTGACTCCTAACCCAGCCATGAGGAGATCAAGGACTTGTGCCACTTGTGATGTCATCACTTTTCATGCCAGAAGACGTCTTTGATATTCAACTGATAGAGTAGGAAAAAGTCTAAGAAAGCATGCTTAATCAAGCACAAAATGATGAATTGGGCCAGAGTTACAATAATAATAATCAAATTTTTTTTTCCGTTCTAATTTTTCCTCCAAAATCAAAGAAAAACGCGACATTACCGAAGATTGACACTTTTTGTTAAAAAAAGTTCAATTTCCTCAATGTTTAGCTGGAAACTTTTCCAACATGAACAAAGGTGACTGAAAGGCCAACAAAACCACAAAAGAAAGTGAAACACAAAGGAGAGCAAAAATGGCCAAAAACCTGACTTTCTCTGTGTGTCAAAATTTTGATTTGTGCGCATGCCCTAAGGAAACATTGAACTACTTGCCTCAAAGTAGAATGGAATGTTAGCCATGTTGCTTTAGTCTTCCGCAAACTAAGTTTTCTAAGACAGACTTGGCTGTAATCTGTCTCAATAACGGCCAGAAATAGGCATCTGTGGCATTAGATTGATGTTGTTTGGAAAAAACCAATGGGTTAAGGGGGCTGATGATATTCACTGGGAGGTAGGGTCTGTACTCTCACCCTACTCCTATGGAAATGGATAGGGAGTCCTGACTGATACTTGCCAGCTATATAGATAGGGTAAGGGGTCTTATCATTGTAAAATTTGTTCATCAAGGATATTAAAGGAAGGCAATGTGGTTTCACAACTTTAGCAGTGCTGTTATACAATCAACACAAACAAGAAATAGAAAATGGTATTTTATGTTTTCATATAGCCTGATGTAAACTTCCTCTCATGTTTGTATCAGGCTACAAGAAGTGGCCATTTTCTTTTTCTTAAATCTAACTTTCAGACATACTCGGCAATTTGATTGATTACACAGATGAATAGTTTTACCAACTGACAACTGGTTGGAAAATCCAAATACTGGTACACATAATACAAGACATGTATTTACAAATAAAATGTCTTTACTGAATCAGTGAACTTTCATACATGTACATGTGATAGTCCCTAAATTAGTTTTTAGATTATTTACATGTATATTAAAAACATTCTAAAACCAAAATAAACCTATTTACAACTTTCTGCTGTGCATGTGTTTCTTGGTAGAAATAAGAAGTAAACAGTGATTGATAGTTTGTTAACTTCTCAACCATACTTTATAACTACATTATGTATGTACACTGTAGCTATTGAAAAACTATAGTATCTCAATAATATTCTCCGTAAGTCCCAGAAGTAAAAAACAGTCCATAATTTCTTGCCATTTTCTTGATTGTATCTGGCATAGGTGTCTGGTATGTTTTGCAATATGTTCCAGGACCAGGGGTTTTCTATTTGATAACAAAAAAAAATAGCATTTACAAAACATATATCATGGTTTGGTGACTACAAGTATACAAATTATAAAGAAAAGCATACTGGTGTGTTGTGAACATTTCCAATAATGGGGTACTTCATTGTGGGTCCCCAAGTTTCATACCATCCCAAATATGGGCTCTTGGTACCCCAGGGGATACTTAAAGTGATAGGGGGTATGAAGGATTTTTGAGGGTTTGAAATTCATGATTTCGGGATTTTTTTTTGGGGGGGGGGGGGGGGGGGGGTAAGAAAATTTTGGCAAGTATTTTATTGGTTAGTTTGATTTTGGATGTGAGAATTTTGCATATATTAAAAAATGGGAAGATTCATGTTAATTTTTTTTATACCATACTTAGTACAAACATGAACATTCAATTTGTACTACTGTTGTTCTTTATTATCATTTATCAAGACAGAGACTCTGTATGGGTATTTCCGAGTCGTAAGTCGCGACGATTGCCACTATAAAACGATGATCTTGGAGATTGAAGCGACGATTTATAAATTAATGAAAATATCAAATGCATCAAATGTTACTGAAAATTTCCGACACAAAAACGATGATTTTGTTAAAAAAAATCAATGATTTGTTAAAATATGCGATGAAATCGACGTCTGCAGGTACCCATAGAGAGGCTCAAGACAGTAGAGAGGGAGTTGGGTTAATGAAAACCTGGGCAGAAATGACAGCTGCAGTGGCCAATAGAGCAGCTTGGACATGACAGGCACACAGGTCTCCCAATTCTCCACTAGGAGAAATGGACAATGATGATGATGTAAAGTATCCTAAAAATACCTCACATCAAGCATCATAAAATGGTAAACAAAAAAATCCAGTGAAAGTTTAGTACACAAAATGAAATTGCAGAGTTTGTACGTTTATCCCTCAGTACCCTCCCCCCCCCCCCCCCCCCCATGACATATCTTGTGTGCTACTTTAGGGAATCTACAGTATAATTAACATATTTACATCCAAAAATTAACATGAGCAAACTAACCCATATTCTTGACAAAATGGAGCTAGAAAAAATGTAGCTATATACTAACTTAATGTAAAACAACCAAGACTATGTTTATTTGAACATCAATGAACACATACCAGCACATGAGGTTGTGCAAATCTTGGAGTTCTGGACTTGAATGGAGATGTAACATTTGGTCCTTTTGGTAAAATGGGATCCTTTGATAGTTTGTACTGTCCAGGAGGGGGGCCTTCTCTCTGAGGAAAAGGGGAAAACAACACATATCAAGTGTAAGAAAATAAGTAAACATATTTTTTTTACAGCTTTCCCCTACTTTACCAAGCTTATTTACTAAACCGAGATACAGTGCAGCCTGCGAGCAAGAGAGGGGATTAGAGAGATCTTCCCCAGCCCCCACTCCCAAGAGAGTGCTCGCAGGCTAAAAATGACACAGGAGGATGTCACCTCTCACAAATTATTGTCCATGGCAAATTTCGAATTTTGAGATATATCCCATTATTATTTTGGAACACTTTTGTATCATTTTATGCAAGCTTTTTCTGACTTATTGAGGAAATAGTGAAATCCAGGATTTAATGATGTAATTTGACAACTATCTCATCTTGTAAAACCAAACCTTGTACAGTTGTGGGGTATGACTATGGATGTATGTCCGACGGTTAAGGTGACTGACAGCGGTTTACAGCACTTGGTACTGTTGGGTGGCTAAAACATGTACCATATGTGGATCGAGTGATGGAACTTAATGTGGTTAAATGCAATTTAAGCAAAGTTAGTTTTGAGCCAATGTGGTCTATGGTGCCCCCACAGATAATGTACGCAAATGGGGGGGGGGGGGGGGGATTTCAGGGGCTCACAGCATACCTCGTGGACTGGCAGTGCATTGCTTGCACTGTTAGATGAACTTTGCGGTTCATAGACCTGCTTTAGAGAATCTTTGCGGATTCTTGCTCCCAGCCCTCCCTCCCCTTTTGGTTCGTGGGTTTAGGTACATGTAAGTATCGGGTTAGGTAAGTATTGGCTTATTTACACAGTTTAAAGCAGTGCAGGTTCAAGAGTCCCTTACTGGTTTGAAGTACACTGTTGGGAATCTGTGTTCTTGAGACTTGAATGCAGGATGTCTAAGATAAATGATTCAACAAATTACTAGTTAATATTGAACTGTTACCAAGGCTGCTGCCTAAGAGAAATTTTAGGGAGCCCTTCGGGCTCCCAAAATGAAAAAGTTAGGAGCCCGAGTCGCATTTTTAGGAGCCCAAAAATTTTTTTCCGGAACTTCACCCCTTCAATTTAGGTCCAGGCACAAAACATTGCCCATTTGTCCCTATCCTGTAATGTTTGATCTTGTACCTTATTGATTTCCATTTGTGGGCTTTCATAAACCATGTTAAGGAATAACAATTTACTCAAAATGACAATACATACATGTATGTCATAATTTAATACAACATTACTTTTTTATAACTAGGAAGAAGTTTAAATTGTTGCAGGTGGACTGTTCTTTGACTCTTTCATTTCAAACAGTTCTCTTAAGTTTCAAAGGGGCAACCAAATCGAATAGCCTCCCTGAATCGTGGATGGTTTTCATAGTAATGTGCATTTTCAAATAATTCAATTGCCGTTAGAATACGAAGAACAGTGGAGTATTCCGTGGTACCCACAAGGGACAGAGAAATGGCATTAAACAAGCAGTTTCCATCTCCAACAACTTTTCGAGCTATCAGGTTTGTAGGAGCATCACATGGAATTAAGGACTGTGCTAGGAGGTCTTGCTGCAGCTCCCTGGATCTCCGGAAGGACTGGTTTAGTTTAATTTCTTGAGAATATTTGATCTTTAAGTTGGAACATAAATCCGGTGGAAACGAGCGGCAAAGAATGCAACAAACACTTGCAATTATAAAACAATGCAGCTTTATTTAAAGCAAGAAGTAAAACACACAAACCCATGACCAAGTTTCAATCCTCTGACATTTCTGAAGCAAACTTTGCAGTTAAAAAAAATATTGCAGTGTTGATCTATCATCAAGCACGTCCTTGAGGTCAGTCGATTGTGTTGAACTGCTTCCCATCCGCATCAAACATTTTACTTCGCAACTCACGACCACATTTACTAACATTCCAACATGTTCGACGTCTTCGAAGCGAACATTACAAGAGCAACATCCCATAATTTTGCTTTTCCATATTTGGAAGATTCATCTTTGACCCAGTCCCCAACTGCTTACGGTAACATAACATCGCAAATATCGAAAATGTTTTGTATTTCACGATAAACTACAGGATGTTTTGATGCTTTAAATGTGGAAAATGATTGTATTTGGCTTCTCGGCGAATCGATGGATGGTTCCATATTAACTTACAGCCCAAGGAATGGAACCAAACTTGCAGGGGAAAAGTTCAAACTGCGGCCATTACTGTGGAAATGTTAGGCGCCCGTGCGGGCTCCCTGCACAGAAATTTAGTCGCCCGAGCTAGTAACCTAGGCGCCCCAGGCGACCGGGCGCCCGTTAGGCAGCAGCCTTGGTTACTGTTATTATTAGGTAATAAAAGTGTGAATGCTCAAAATTATTTCTGGAATGTTCATTGTGTTGCGACCAATCAGAGGCGAGATGAAACCCGCAAGGATAAACCACAAGCCACCATGGTCTTATTACCATCGGTTCAAGCAAGTACACGAAACAAAACGAAAATAGGGAAACTCTGTCTCCTAAAAAATATCTGTGTTTACATTTGCTAGTTACAGCGATCTGATAAAAATATATCTTGCAACATTTAGCAACTGCCAATTTGACTGGACTGTTACAAATTTTTGAAAATGTGTCACACTTGTGTGTGTGTCACTGAAGGAGTTACCCTGTGAAAATAAAGGCTAATACTTACTTATTCGAAATAAACTGCTTGTCTGAGTAATTCAACCAATATGTCAAACTGTCGCATCAGCTTGTAAATTTTTTTCTCTAAAATCGCTCAAACCTACAAAATGTGTTTTAATATTCTTTGCTCACATAGTGCCATGTGCCTCTCAAATGAGAAGGAATATAGCAATATTATTATTTATTAAGAAAATTCCTGTAAGATAAGAGAGGATGTACATTTTGTATTTTGAAACAAAACAAGAACCAAAGTTGTCCCTTGGCTGATTGCAACCTATTCACTACATGTCTATCACAGTGACTATGGTTTCTTGGCTGATGACAACCCATTCACTACATGTCTATCACAGTGACTATGGTTTCTTGGCTGATGGCAACCGGACCATTCACTACATGTCTATCACAGTGACTATGGTTTCTGTGGTTTCAAGATCTCACATGTGATTGGTCACAATGCAAAATTCCAGACAATCATCTATCCACAACAAAATAATAAGCCAACACTGAATAATACAAAGTTTACACTTACTTTGATGGTAACTTTGGCACATACTTATATCCAGAGTAATATGTGTTTGGGCTAATTTGACTATTTACAAACTCCTGCAACAAAATATAGAATGTATTATAAAAGTATAAAGCCTGAGCCCTACAGAAATCATTGGTCAGTGGACTCTCTGGCTAAATGTAAGTGTTGTTGTTGTCATTATTATTAATAATTATTTATAATACAATAATTATTAATGGGGGTATTAGACAGCATGGAGGTTAGTTGTTTGATGAGTTATCAATGGTTACATGTACATGAGTACATGTATACAAATAAAAACAGGCTTGTACGATGTTTTGTAAAGAAAAGTTCCTACATGTACACAAGTGACCGGTAGAAATGAAGCCAAATTATCTCAACCCACAACAGCAATCTGTGACTTCAAAGTTACTCTACTTCTTAACAAAATATATAACACTGTTATCAACTCTTCATAATAAATTATTTCATTAGCACTAACAAAATACTAGCCAAATTCATATTAGAGAAGGAAAACCGTCTTAGACGGGAAACTCGTCCCAGGATGGAAAACTCGTCTGATATGAATCCGATGAAGGACGAGTTTCCCGTCTTAAATTTATCCGTCCATTTTCCCGTCTAAAACGACAGGAAAATCAGACGGAAAACTTGTCTTAGACGGAAAACCATCTTAAATTCACATTAGATGGGAAAATCAGGATGGGTTTCCTGTTTGTTACACACTGGAACTGGAAGTCCAGCAATTGCTTCTGGGATAGAAATGTAACCTGGCCTCATACTCGTCCTAGTCTCTGATGGCTCTAAGTCATTTATCCGTCTAATTTTACCGTCCTTAAATTCATATTAGATGGAATTTTTTCAGACGGAATTCCGTCTGAGACGAGTTTCCTGTCTTCTAAAATAAATACAATGACATCTACTAACTAAATAATTACACAGAAATGCAGCAACACCTTATCCATGTATCCTACTAGAGCTGTTGGAGTGTGGTATCTGTCACAGGCCTTGAAACCATATGTTACTTGTTGTTTATCCAGTTGATCTACTGATGTTGCATGTTTGTACAAGCCTGGCATTAATATATTCCCCTTTCTTGATGGATCAGCATTTCTCTTCCTTCCAGCATTCTTAAACCCATATGTAGTTTTCACAGGATTTCCATGTAAATCCTCAACAAAATCTTTAAGGTCATATGTCCCAGGAACTGGTGTGTCCTGTTACCATAAAGGCAAATACATACATATAAGGACTCGGGCCCATTATCTAAGGGGGCTCAGGTACAGCCCTTGTGCTTTGATTGATCAATACTGCTAAATGTATATGTACTGTATATCAGTTGATGTTACAAATAATGGTGTCAAATGAATTCCAAATCATTGGTAAACAAGTTATGATCATCTTTCTGACATAACAGGTTACCATACATGTAGCAACAGTATAACCTGTTTAGACTTCTTCAGGTGAACTTTGGAAGGTTTGAGGGTTTGATACGTACTTCGGCCATCTTCAGAATACAATGTATAACTGTTGAAGCTCATGAAAAGGAAATCTTTCCTTTTTCTTGTGCTCCCAAGGGCTTATGCTTGCGTACTTGTGTTGTTTGTGTAAACTAGGATAACACAAAGAAATACAAGAAAGCATCTGCCATGTTGTTCAAAATTTAAAGGCACTGCACCTGCGTATGTCACCTTGTGCTTATCTTAGGGATCTTCGCTTTTCTTTGTACTAACTTTGGAAATCTTCCCTGTATTTTGCACTCATTAAATATGCTCTCATGTTACACTTTTCTGCACCCATGTTTTAATACATGAAAGCTGCACTCCTTTTTTTAGCCAATCAGCATTGAGGATTTTTTCAAGTGAATTATTCCCAAAGTCAATCTCGTTCCCAGAGTCCTCGTTACCCTTGTCCAGCGGTAGAGCAGCCAACAAGGAGCTCTGGGGGGAAGCGATCTGCCATGACCGGATTCCAGGACTTCCGGCTCTACTGCGCATGTGTTCGACCCCACGTTTCAACTAACGGACGCCAAGATTCTTGGACTTCCGGTCTTACTGTGCAAGTCAGGCGGATCACTCTATCCCAGAGGTCCTTGTTGGCCGCTCCACCGCTGGACAAGGGTAACGAGGACTCTGGTAACGAGATTGTCCCAAAGTAAAAAAAGCTTACATCTACAACTCCCCAAAACACCTCAACAACTGCAACAATTCCAAATCAATACACTAACCCTCCTCCTCAAACACTCACTCACATACAATTCATAACGATTCGTTACTACAACAACATACATGGCTCAGGTGACCTTTGTAGAAAACCTGGTTGTTGGTAAAAACAAATTGTTCACCTATTTTGCAAATTCAAAACATGCATAATTTAACCTTAAGCTTATCTGTTATGATCTTACCTTGAGGGTGGATCGCCACCATTCCTCTCTATCTGACACTGGTTCTTCATAATAAGGACTTTGACTTCGCCTTCCGGACTAAAAAGACAAGCAATTTACATTAAATAAGCTTACGGTAAATCTGTGTAAATAAAAATTAAGTTATAAGCTTACATGTAACTTATAAACACGAGGACTAAATAGTTTAACCTTACATGCACTACCGTCTGAAACGATAAGAAAATGTCAGCTGATTTAAGTTATACGTAAAAGCTTGTGAACTTACTAGAATTCTTAAAGGTGATCTAGGTTGTAGTGGGTAGCCAGTGGGACCAGATTTCGGTTCTTGTAAATGCATCGTTCCAATGTTCGCCATATTGAGTAATTTAGCTTACTCGTCCGTTTCCAAGGTTACCACTCACTTCCATTCATTCCCAGGTCCTACTCGTCTGGATAAAGCGTGGGTCAGTCATCGGGTAAGTCGCAGTCGGGAACACAGAACAACATTCATGCAGGTAGGAATTAACGTACTTTTTACTCTAATTTGGTCCATAGTGAATGTTGGAGAATAATTCAAGCTATCATCGTTATTTTAAAAACGGTTTATGAAATTGTCAAGAGGAAAGTGGCCAAGCTGAACTGGTCATGAAGGGCCGAGCGAGCGAGCTTATTTTGTTGCATGCAAAGTTCTACAGCAGACAGAAGTTTATAAGCTTAGTAAAGCTTCCCGAATCAATCTTTTAGAACGCATGTGCTGTATCTGTAATTTCCTTTATCAGTTTATTTTTTAAATGTTTTTTACGCCAGCAGGAATCCAAATGTGTTCCATCATCAAACGACCTCACTTGGTGCAGCTTCGTGTCAACATGGCGCCGCCCAAATTTGGCGATGAAGGCCTGAATACTGAAATATAACAAAACTTGACGATTACTGAACTGCAGGATCAACGATGCCTCGCTGAAGGTTATTTTTGTTATTTATTATTTTGCATAAATTTTTTCTCGTTATTTTTCGAAATATATTTTTATATGCGTCGGTTCCAATCCACCCCTGGGGGGTACTTGACCCATGTTTGGGGTATAGGGGTGCCCTATACAAATATAAATATTTTTCAATGGTGTCGGGGTTTCCCTTATGGTACTTGTGCAAAAGACGCATGCGTGTAGCACCCAAATTTGGAATATAATCACCAGAAACTCTAATTGTTGACCTGATTTCCTACAAGTTACTGACGCGATTTGCACCAAATCAGGACATTTTAGGGAAAACGACAATCTCTATGACTAAAAACAGGAAAATGTATTGAAAAAGCGAGTAACTTAAATTACATTTATACGCCAAAACCACGGTCACAAGTGCTTGTTTTCTACCTATAAACAAAGTGCAGAGAATGCATTAGCCGTGCCTTTCAAGCTTCAAAATCTGTTCAATACAGAGACCATTTCCCCAGGCTGTACGAGCTGAAATATTTCCTGAAGTTTATTAGCGTATTAGTTTATTACAGGAATGGTCATGCGCACAGTGTTGGTGTACAGTGGCTATTTATTGACAATGTCCGACTTTTACCCGGATTTTTTTGTTATGGACTGAATATGAGTTTCATCCACGTAATTAATTGCAAATTAAAATAAACATCAAGCCAGAATTACTTTATGTGAGACCTAGTAGATCTCCCTAGTTGAATCGACCAAACTGTATTTAACGCTCAAATAATAAAGTTAATTAAATTTTCAATCCCCAGACGTCCATGTACAGTCGTCTGTATAGCTCTATTGAGTTTAGGTCTGCTAAACTAAAACAAACTACATCCCTTGTTATTGAAACATATTGTTTCATAAATTTCGCTTGTACTCATCAAAATTGAAGAAAGACTCCTCGATCGTGGCTTCAACTGATTTAAGGTATCAGCCACCCTTCAAAATTGCCATTTTGTGAAATTTTCAATTTTTTGAAATTCTGGTAGATCTCGCAAATAGCTTTTATTTCCAAAACATTCTACCTCAAAATGTTATTTCTGTGGAAAGTTATTGAACATGAAAGATTTCCTTCATTATTTTTCTGTAATTAGCTGTTGACATTTCAGTCATATCTTCAATTATCCAATTACATACAATAATTGTCTGCGCTGCGTGGCCGAGTTTCATAGTAAGCGACAAAGGTTTCTCCTACCACTTCCAGAGTCAAAGCAAAGTGACTTCCATCAAATCCATTAAAAGCAAAAATGAAGTCGCCCTGTACAAATACTACCTAAAGTTAATTTTAGGTTGAATTGATTCTGCGACACAAAACAGCGCACAAGTCGCTAGCGTGCGACCCGCGTGCATTTGTTTACTCCAATATTCGCATACTGTGCCTGTGAAAATAACTGTGGAAGATAGAATAACTTCTTACCCAGTTAATCTAATTTCCTACAGCACAGTCGTTTTGTGATCTCGTCGGTTTCATCTGATTTGAGGCGCTGTTCTGTTCGCTATCGCCTGGCTATCGTGAGTGTTTACGCGAACGTTTGTTCCTGTCACATGTTACCTGTCAAAGTCCTATTGTTAGAGAAAGTTGATCCCTCTATGGTATCGATCAGAATAGACGTTTAGGTGTCATGATCTCATTCCAGGTAAGATGCCGAAAAAAATGTATTTTCCTTTTTATCTCGTAAGGAAATTTTGCCGAGCGACGCGTGCGTTTTGAACTCCATGTCGGCAGCCATTCAACCAATTTGGCTGAAATTTGGCCAGAATGATGACATACATCTCTTCTACAAAACCGTGTCTGCGAATTTTAATACTCCTTTTAATTTTAAAGCTAGAGCTTTTTTTCCACAGGGAGTGCTAACTAATTGTCACTCCCAACTTCATTTGCCAATAAAAGAAAAACAAACGCACTTGTCAAAAATCTGAGACACGGTTTTTTAGCCGAACGTGTTGAGAAGCGAATGCGGTGTTAATCTTTTTCTTCTGTTTATTTCCGGAGGGAGTGGAACATGATTTATAAAGACATGTACTTTTACACAAAGCTTCCCATTTTCGAAACACATTTAAGTTTATCGTTTTTTTTAGTAAAAAGCCATAATCTGGAATTATTAATCTTTCAAAAAATATATGGTTTATAGGGTTTTTTATAAAAACAACTAACGCTACAGCGATCCGCGCGCGGACGGTCCTGAAGGGTGGCTGATACCTTAGTGACAACGATGATAAGTCCTACAATACAATAGAATGCAACACTAAATAACAAGATAATAAATAGACAATATGTCAGAAGCTACAGACTCACAGTAATGATATAAGTACAATTATGGGGACGTAAGGTCGTGCTTCTGAGTCCGTTCGTAGATGCATTCAAAACAAAATGGCGGACCGCTTACTAACTAAGGTCAGCGGTAGTTCCGAGCTGCCTGTTGGTCAGCGGGTAGTCCCTTCATCCCCCCCAGTCCGAAAACCTTCGGTGACGAAGTGCGACGTAGGTAGGCGGACTCATGCAAGCCATTGTCCTGTTTCTGGCTTGTATCGCTTGGGTGGCCGTCGCACACGTTGTGGACGTGGCGGGTGGTGGGGTAGAATCTGCGGCGACTGTGGCGGCGTTGTGGGAGGGTCTTCGACGGTGCCACTGATGGCAACTGGATGGGCGGGGCACCTACTGTGTGCCTCGGGGAATCAGAGGGCGCTTTGGTCTCTTGGGGTTCCTCCTCCTGGAGGCAGTCGGGGGCGGCTGCTGTTGGTGGAGACGTATTCCGCTGTCTGGCGCTGCTGTCATACGGATCTGCTGCTGTCTGTTGTCGAGGTGTGATGGATGGGGTGGCTTGGGTGTACGCACGGAGGAAACGGCGGTTGTGCAGCGTAAGTCTTCCAGAACCGTCCACCTTCACACGGTACTGGTCGTGACCGGGTGATTCCATGACCACTCCCGATCTGTCCCACTTGGTGGAGTTGGGGCCTTGCTGATTCTGCAGGAAGACTTGCTCGCCGATTGACAGGGGGTGCAGTGCCCGCGAGTGGGCCTTCAGACTCTCGGTGGTGCGGGTCATGCGTGCCCGGAGAGCGTCTTCTTTTGTGGCCCATGCGTGCCGCCATAATGGGCGGATGTTGGGGTTGGTGTACTTCTCCAAGCGGTTAACAAAGACTAGGGAGTCTCGTAGAGGGTGGCCGAAGATGATCTGCGCAGGGGAGAGGTTGCAGTCGGGGTCTGGGGTGTTCCTCAGTTGGAGCATGGCGTACAGGAAACGGTCGTGATCAAGGCTTCCAGTCGGGCCGGTGTTGGACAGCAGGAGTCGCTTTGCTGTCTTTACTGCGACCTCTGCCCTTCCGTTAGATTGAGGGAAGCTGACCGAGGATATGCGATGCTTCACGCCCCAGAGTTGGAGAAACTCCTCCGTATGTCTCGCTTTGAATTCTGGGCCGCCATCACTGGAGAGCTCCTGTGGTACCCCCAAACGTGCTGAAGAATGAGCGTAGGTGACGGACCAGTCCGGCGGATCCCCCAAGGGGGGTGCCTGCTGTGGAGATCCACATTGAACCAGCAGCCACACCCAAGGCGATTGCCAGGGCTTCGGAGACGTTCTCTGACTGGAATTCGCAGTCTGGGACGGAGCATGTGACGATGACCATGATTACTGACTTATCATGAAGAAAGACTCCTCGATCGTGGCTTCAACTGATTTAATGACGACGATGATAAGTCCTACAATACAATAGAATGCAACACTAAATAACAAGATAATAAATAGACAATATGTCAGAAGCTACAGACTCACAGTAATGATATAAGTACAATTACGGGGACGTAAGGTCGTGCTTCTGAGTCCGTTCGTAGATGCATTCAAAACAAAATGGCGGACCGCTTACTAACTAAGGTCAGCGGTAGTTCCGAGCTGTCTGTTGGTCAGCGGGTAGTCCCTTCAAAAATAAGCACTACAAATCTTGGATATGGCAAACAAACAACATTGCTTTCACGCTTGCTGTTGGCTTTCTGACCGTACTTGCATGCACTCAACGAAAAATAAACATCGGTTTCGCAGCGAGTTACTTAGAACTTTACTTACATTCCCACTTTTTCGGTTGTAAATTGCTTACAGAAACTAAAGAAATTCATTCAGTGTATCTACGTGAAGTTCTCCAAAGTACTGAGTAACATTATGAAACAGAAATTCACAAAGCGCACTCTGGATGTATTAAATTACAAGATCAAAATATTCGCCGATGTAGAAATATAATATAGCACTGTGAGCTACTTTCCAGAGCGAGTCTGCTTTCGGAAGTAAAACCTTGGCATCATTTTTTTTTCTTGAGTTCTCATGGACTTGGTATACGGATAACTGTAGAAAATCACGATAAAATACAACTCTGAAGTCGACAAGTCGCAATGTTTGTGCTCAAGAATGCGGGAGTCATATTATGCTTGAGACAAAATTTGCATATTTTGTCTCGACACGCATGAACGCTTTCTCTTGTGAATCTATTTTGAGCACAAATGATGCGAACGGAACAATAGAAAAGAAACGAACGATGGAAACATTACAAAAGATAGAAATGATACGAACGAACGATGGAAACCAAATTAACCAAACGATCAAAACGAACGTTTTAAATGCTGGACACTGGACAGCAAACGGAAGTTCCGAGTTTCACTTTGCAATGTGCTTTTGTTTCTCGTGGAAAATTAAGGAAATACCTTCTTCTATTTTATACATGATGTATGTCAGTAGATATATGAGAAAGCATCAAGAAGAGAAACAATCTACTTCCGGTTGTAATTTGATACCTCAACACTTACAGTGCTGTGTGCCACTCTACAAAGTTTTTGATTAATTTTTGACATCTTTTTGACAACTTTCTGATGGCTTTCGTATAAACTGGCCAATCAAAATGCAAGATATGTGGAGGAGGCGGAGTTGTCAAGCTCCACGTTCGCGTTCTGACAATTGACATCTCCGCCTCCCACAGTTCTTGTATTTTGATTGGCCAGTTTAAACGAAAGCCATCAGAAAGTTGTCATTAATCAAAAAGATTTTCCAAGAAGACTTCAATAATTATTGTTTCTTACCATCCAAACCACTTTATACAGTCTTCACACTCAATCATGTTGATGTCATCATTTGATTTTTGGCAGGCATGGTATAACCAATCATTAGGATCCACACATCCATTCTCATCTAAATTGTCATCATCAAAACCTAATATTGTTGTGAAACAATTCAGTTCATTATATTTGAGAAATATTAAATAAACCAAAATATTATAATAAATTATTTTATTTCCCCAACAGGAAGCTTATTGGAAGTCACCAAATAGTAGTTTATAATGTTAGCTCGGAATTGTACTCGCTATAATGCACACAGCCTACGTCACAAGTTTTAGCGCGCACAATTTCTTGAACACAAGTAAACTTGCTCCACGTGCATTGTTGAGTTATATATTAAGCATGTGGAGGAATTTTTAAGAACAACTGACAAGTGCGTATTCTTAAAAATAACTAATAAATAAATAAATAAATAAATAAACCTGTAATCCTCTAAGGGTATCTTACATGTACCTTATAATTTATATGGTATTTTATATGCTCAGTAATGTCATTGACTTTATTATTGTACAATGCACTGACCTTTCTCTTTGAACATATTTTCTTTCTCTTCTTGTGTTGGTTTGGAATACCTAATGTTCCTATTTATATTCACGACTACTAAACAACAATATGGGTGTGCAGCTCGAACTTTGAGCCTGAGTGTTTAATGCTGCCCGTACAAAGTCACATGGTAAAACACAGTAATTACAGATGACAGAACAGAATACTGAAAAGTTGCCACTCAGGTCACTCAGGCTAATAGAGCCATGTACGCCGCTTGATATTATGAAAACCCAAAACCCAATGGGACAAAATGGGAACGTACTCCCCAACCAAATGCAGGCGCACAAACCTATGGGGGTTAAGGGTCATCTTAGAAATCTAGCGAATAAAAAACTTGAAGTTGAATCTGAGATGAATACATTACAACCATCTAAGTCTTATATACATGTACTGTACAACAATAGAGTCAATTACAGTAACTGTTGTTTTCACATAACTTTACCGCGTGGTGTTGTGAAGTTCGTTGGAAAATTGGGTACTAGGCTACGAACTAGCCAATTATATTGTGAAGTACGGAATGTAATTCGAAACTTCGAAACGAAGTTGGCAACTTCATTCCCGCCGAAGTACAAAATTAACTGTCTTGCAAGAGTTGGTTGCGCAAGAACTCGCAGCTTGCAGAGCTCCACACAGAAGTGGCAATTTTTGATGCTCTCAGCAGAATAACCCCGGGTATGTCAAGAAACTTCTACAGACACTGTGGCTATCTTGACTGATAAATTTGCCGCAATTATACGAAATAATTTACCTTGAACAAGTGAAAAATTTATTGTAACAGTTGTTTATTGTGTATTTATTATGTACATCAGTTCAAGTTGAGTTTGAGCTAATGGGAACTGCACGATTCTTCCAATATTTGTTTATAGGCAGACTTAGTAGAATCGTCACTTTCACTTGTAAGCTGGAGCTATGAAGTAATTTAGTTGAGATTCATTTTCCTTATTTTTCATGAAATGAATATTGTAGTTTTGACAACGCGTAATAAAGATACCGTGTTTGTTTTGCACAAAAGTATGACCGCCTGGTAGTCTAGACATGTCTAGACAAACACTACACACAACTAAATATTAAAAGAACAAGTATTTCCAACTCAAAATGTTTCTTTATTATTTTAGACTAACAAAGTAACATCACTATAAAAGATGTTGATCTACTGTCCAGTGTTAAATGTTGCAGTTGTTTTTTTACAGCAAGAAAGTCGAACCAATGCCATGCGGCTGTTATTACAGTCTATAAACCCAACATTATTTATACACACAAGATAAAAACTTACAACTTATCACTCTCTGTGACAAAGTAACATTATAACAATAAGTCAAGCCATACTAAATTTAAGAACTTTAACAGTACATTAATTGTGCAAAAAACTCAACTATCAAAAATTCCAAACTAACTTGTGCAAAGCAGATCGAAACGTGCCTGTTCGCAAACATTTCGTTCACGTGCGGCTAATTTTCGTTCTCTGAATTAACCGTGCTGGCAGCGGTAACTAACATATTTAAGTTACTCCACAACTCTCCTTCCTTGCGAGATGAATTGGCTGTTGATGTAACTGTACATGTGGTAGAACTAGTTGAACGTTTATCTGGGTCAACAAAGGGTACATTTAGCATATTGGTACTTTGTACCAAGTTGTCGGAAATATTATTGGCAAATAAATTAGTACCCTGCTGAACATAGGGTGGAAAAGGACCCGGAAAGGGAGGATAATAGACTGGCATTAGGTTGTTGTATCCTTGTGGCTGCCCCGGAAAACTATAAGGATTACCTGTAAAATAACTAAAAGGAGGAAATGGGTTTCGATTCGCGTTCCTTGTGTCATCATCGGAGCTTGAGGAGCTACTACTATATTCATCCCTACTTCTTTTCTTACTCTTTTTGCGCTTGCTATGTTTCTTTTTCTTTGCATGATTAAATTCGGAGCTTTGCCGGCTATCGCCAGTCGGAGTAGCTACACTACTGCTGTACTCTTCAGATTCGTGCAAGGTCCCGGTTTTTACGGGCGAAACATCGCTAACACCAAACTCAAGCTTTGTTTGAATAGTTGATTTTATAGTTTCGGATGACATTTCGGTGTCACAACTAGAAATGCCTACGTTCTTCTTACACTTGGAGATTAAGATCTTTAATTGCTCACCATCATTTCCTGTAATGGGAGGAATTTTTCCATCCAAAAAATTTCGCAGCAAGCGGACATCTCGCAATAATTTCGGTTTGTTAGTTTTATATGACGGGTCTGCGGCATACATTCTTGGCATACATACTGCGGCATACATGGCTTCGTTGCACTATTTCGGTGGCCACGATGGTGACAGTGGCCACAAACCAGTTTGGAACTGCCAAGGCTAGGAGGTTCTTTAATTTCAAACGACATTGACTCTATGTTCATCTCTAACTTTAAGCAATCTTGCCTTTCCCGTAACAGCTGTTGCTTGAGCTTCTCTTCCTGTGTTTTCAAGGCTGGTAAGACCTGAAGAGAGTTAAATTATTATGTAAACCAAGAACCTAATTTAATAGCTAGTTCAAAATTGCAATTAAATGTAATTATAAAGTTATTGTTGATTCATGAGCATTCTCGGCTGCCTCTTCTTTATGTGTGTTTGTGACTACCGTATTTTGAATTTGCTGGACGATGAAATGCCATGTGCTCAGTTTCATTGAAAAGATCGGGTTTCAGTAAAGTAACACTTACCCGCTTCGAATTCGCGCCGTGACTGTCAAATGCTGTATCCCCCTTCTCTGTAATATGTTCCTGTTGATTTCCAGGTTGATTTCTAACCTTCCCAAGAGGAGATTCATCGCGCAAAACTTGAATATTGTATGAAAGCAAACTTTTCGCGTGGGTCTTTGAATCCAGCGACCCAGAGACCCTAGTCAACTCAGAACCTTGGAACATCATAGTCAAGTCGTTTTCTGAAATCAGCTTTAACTGCAAACGGGTGGTGAACCCATTGACTTGTAACGTGTCTTTGATAATGCAAATAGAGGTACTGTCTAATTTGCCATCAAAATTCTTCACGAAACTCTCTAGCTCTGACATTGTGAAAATCCTCACAGTGTACTTCGGCGGGAATGAAGTTGCCAACTTCGTTTCGAATTACATTCCGTACTTCGCAACGTAATTGGCTAGTTCGTAGCCTAGTACCCAATTTCCCAACGAACTTCGCAACACCGCACGGTAAAGTTATGTGAAAAGAACTGTAACGCCGAAGTGGCTCATGTGTTACATACCAATAGGAAAATATTTACATTCTCTGTCACTGCCACTTGCAGTTTAGTTCCGCCGAATGTAAATACATTTTTCTTGCCTTTTCCTCTTTGTCAAGAAGAAGAACCGCCTCTGTCTGTCCAAGTTCTTGTTTGCTGGTCCAGAGCTATTGTTTCTGGGGCTGGTTGCTTTAGCATTGATTGAAAGAGAAACTGCTTATCTGACAATCCCTTGTCTAATTCACGTAGAGCCTCCATATTAGTACAATGCTCAACATCAGTTATTAATTTATTGTAACAGCTTTGTCTTCATTTGTACTTTCAAAGCAGCAATGCTAGACTGTTTTGTGCTTTGCTTGATTTCTCTGACCAACATTTCCACTTCATTTGAATTATCTTGCACATCTTCATGGTTGACTGGTGTAGAGGGAAATGATGATTCAACCTTTGTGTTGTCAACCTGGGCTATCAACATTGAAACCTGATGAACGTGCTTGCAAACTGTACCATGTATGAGACTGTTGATGCATGTGCGAGAAAAAGTGTGAGGACATGTGTTCTTACAGGAGTGACACTTCAAACTGCAGTGGCTTTCTGGATACAATTCATTAACTTGCTACACTTTGTATACCCGGTTTCCATCTTCTGACTTGACTTCCCACTCCCCCCTTTCCTTTGTTTTACATTGTAACATCCTCTCCATTTAATCTGGAAGCAGCTGCATGGCGAGTATGAATTTCCCGAATTCGCATGGTTAGTTTTCCTTTGGTTAGTTTAATTGTTCTTTCATACTACCGAAATAGGTAGACTGTTTTTTCGGAGACGCGCGTAACAGTTGCCGTTGGCGACAAATGTCTTTCAATGATACCTCAAAGGTCAGCGCACGTGATCACATTCCTATCACATTCCAAAGTAAAGGCAAGCTTCAAATAATGGCGGGCTTTTCCGTGAATAGCAAGGGAAGGACTTTTATTCGTGGCAAAAGCATAGACGAAAACCTCCGAGGAAGCATAATCGATTCGATTATTGCTGAAGGGGGCGATCCAGCATCGGGGTATTTTGGAGGACAATACAAGGAAGTTGCCGATCGGTACCGAGTCACAGGTCCGTTCGTTTCAAAATTATGGAAAACGTTCTGTGAAACTGGGGATCATTTATCCGGAAAAAAGAAATCTGGAAACCCTTCTCGCCTCAAGCGAGAGGATGTAGAAATGATAGACTTTCTTAAAAAGGAAAAACCTTCTAAAACGTACAAATCAATCAAAGAAGATCTCGATACCTACTGTACTTTGGAAGGCGGGACATCTGTGGCGGCGATTGGAAACGTTGTTAGAAAAAGACTTCCCGAAGGACCTTTCACAAGAAAGCGACTGACGAAACCCTCTTCAGAAAAATTCACTCCACAGAACCTTGTCTATTGTCAACAGTTTATTGACACCGTGAGTTCCTTGCCTCCTGAAAAACTTAAGTTTTTTGACGAAGCTGGAGTTCACTGTGGAGTGGGCAATCCTGTATATGGTAACTCTCTCAAAGGAACACCAGCAATCGAAGTTATTCATGGTAATCAGAAAGGGGCAAACATTACACTTAGCCTATTGTGTGGTTTAGAGGGAGTACTTTACGCAAATACAGTAGAAGGAGCTTCGGACTCCATTAATTTTTTAAACTTCTTTGGAGAAGCAGGCCAAGTTACAACTTCAAATGGCAATCCGGCTATAGAATTCGGCGACTACATAATTCTCGATAATTGCCCCACTCATCGGTTCGAAACTGGAGATATTTTGCAAAGATGGCTAATGCAGATGGGAGCATCTATTATTTACACTCCATCACTTTCACCCGAGTTCAATGTAGCAGAGTTTGTTTTCAATAAACTAAAAACTGTGTTAAAGAAAGAAGAATTTGCACCAATTTTGCAAGAAAACGTTCATGTTGCGGTTTACGAAGCACTAGATCTCATTACTACTGATGACATGTTTGGTTTCTACAACTTTATTTTGTAACTCAAGTTTACAAATGAACTGTAAAGAAAAACGCAACATGCTTTCATGTATTGACATAGTTCCCATAGTTGTAATGTAGAACTCGCGGCTAAAACTTGCATCATTGCTAATGAATTTAAACGCAACATGTTATAGGGAACACGCGGCTCCAAGAAATTATAGATCCGCGCGCGAGATATTGTTTTGCTCACGGCTTAAAATATAAACTTTCTTGAATTTTAACATAATGTACAGCCAACAAAAACAGACATTTTTGTGAATAGCTGTGACCGCGATGCGCAAGATATATGGCCCTTGATATAATAATAATTGTAAACAATACAGTAATTGAGATAAACTATAGTGAAACGGAAACTGCTCAAACTGTGAATGTTACTAACAATAGTAATATTTTGGGCTGTCCATACTTTCAGATAAATCCATTAGAGCGCTCGCAGCATGTGAAAGCGGAACTTTCTCACTTTCCTCTACAGCTGTAAGAGTTGTTGTTTCATCACCAGCTCGTGGCCGATAAACTGTGTCCATACGGCTTTCAATTAGTGCAGTTTTTAGTTGTTCCAGTTCTTCTTGAATTGTTGCTGGTGTAAGTTGCTTTGCCTGGCTAGACGTTGGACTACATGTACTTGATTCTGAAATTTCGGGGATTGAGGGCCATTTAATTCCTTTTAGTTCCCACAATGTGCGTACTGGATTGCCGCCAAGACCGACTTCACTTTGGGCGCGGGTCGGGTTTGTCTTCTTATTGTATTCGTCCAGCGCTGCAATTAAGCTGATATCATTTCCCGGAATTTTCCCTTTGAAATGAGCTTCAAGCTTTTTCAGATCCATGTTAATTCGTCGCCAGTTCTCAATGCCCTGAGAGGTGAGATAGCGAGCTCTACATTCACTGATTAAACGTGTTCGCACAACACTCGAAAATGAACTCGTAGTTTGAATTTTCAGAGCCGATTTCATAGCCAGAGTATTTTCTAACTTCTGGAGGCATTTCTTCGCGGATTGCAGCCTATTCGCTGCGGCAGAGACAGTGTCCTTTTCGTCCTTGTGTTTATTCAAATCACCACAGAATGTTGAAGAAAGGCAAGGATGACCTTTATACGGGCAGTTTACTCTATTATGTCCCTCTCGGCGGTGGCAATTTGTACACGCTGGCTTAGAATAATTAACATCTGGGTGTTTACTGTAAACAGCTGAAAGTCTTTCCAGTTCCCGCTGAAGTTCGGTTACGTTTTTCCTTTCTTTCTCCACTTCAACCTGCTTGTCTTGTATTAAAAGATCTAACGGCGATTTATATTTATCAGAAGAATGAACTGGCAGTGTGACGATTCCTTCGCGACTGTTTACAGATGTATCAGGCCGCTCGTGAACTCGTTGTTGTTTATGAGGTGGTGATTTGCTGTCCAACTCGTCCGTGAAAAAGCATTCACTAGAGCCTGGCGTATTCATTCCAGTAACTGTAGACGTTGAGAAATTACATTTCTCCACATTAAAAAACAGTTGCTTTTTCGATTCTGGGCCAGTGACACCAGTTTGCTTAAGATTACGTTCAGTAATTTCAAGCCGCTTGTTAGATATAATTTCGGGAGTTGACTTTGGCTGCCATTGAATTTTGATTTTTAGCCTCCTGAATGTTGTACCTGAAACTGCTTGAGCACATCTTAAGGCATCGTGAAACAAATCTCCAACGCGCAAGTTGACGAAAGTATCCTCGTCGTCCTTGTATTGAATCCGTAATTCATCATCGGGAATAAAGTGTAAACACTATAATTTCCTCCGTAAGATTTGCATCAGATCCTCGAAGGTAGCCACCTCATTCTCTTCGGTCGTTATGATTTCACACCTATCTTCTGGAAAAGAAATGTTATAAAACACTTTCAACTGTATCATGTTGTAACGAAAGAAGAAAGACTGATCAAAGCATTCGATGCAGCGCGCGAACTGAGCGATGAAATGTTCTCAGCGAGCGAAGGAATGTGGTCACATGCGTTTGCCTTTTCATTTGACAGCTTCAAGCCACGTGACCCAAAACACTCCCGTTTGTCGCCAACGGCAACTGTTACGCGCGTCTCCGACAAAACAGTCTACCTATTTCGGTAGTAAGTTTTGTCCCTGATAAATTTGATGAGGTTGAGAAGGCAGGTGTCCACACATTTGTTGAATTTTCCCTTTAAGTAATTGTACTTGAATACATGGTGAAAAGCTTCCACATACATTTTTTATTTTTATTATTTTTATTTTATTTTTTATTTTTATTTTTATTTTCTATAAACACAAAAATTACAAAGGTAATTAATAAAAGGTATGCTAATTAATTATAATAATTACAATAAATACGGAAATTAAAGTCTCGCTTAGACCATATATGATCACAAAATTCAATGGTTATTATTAATAAATTAAATACACTAATTCGAGATTTAAAAAAATTATATACATATAAATATATATTACTTACAGCACTAATAACAATTTTGCTTACAATAAGCAGTGCTCGAAATTAGCGGTCGTCCGGTCGTCCGAGACGACTAAAAAGTGTTTCGGGCAACCACTTTTCAGTAAAACTAAAGGCCCGGTCGTCCGAGAAAAAACCACCGGACAACCCAAGTATAAATCGATCGAAGTACTTACGTTTCTGTGATGTCCAACAGAATAACGAAAAGAAGTTATTAATTTGACACAGGAAAATAGCTCTAAATATAGGGGTAATCTTCAGGTAATAAATGGAAGCAACCAAGATTTTTAAAATCAACTGAATCGAAGTTTATATACGCAAGTAAGTGGCATTCACAGTTTCTGGGTTCAAATCGCCCTATAATGCATTGCAAGCTTAGTGAAAATCTTGAGTACTTCATGTATGTTGATGGGTTGTGTCTCTGGTTACTTGCGATCGTGTTTGGCTCACGTTAGCTACAAAGTTAGTGGCTGGAAAGTCTTAATATGTAATTTGTTTGTTTTAAAGCTTGTTTTGTTTTTATTTTCGCAACCATAATGATTTTAAACACTTTTAAATTAAACTAGCTTCTATTTGATTTTACAATCTGTCAACTAAAAAATTGCATTTGGCGACTAGTAATTTTGAGCCCTGGACTCAGACATGTTATAAGCATTGGACCTTGACACTGAATAAAGTAAACACAAGTAGTTACATATATACTAACTTTGTGTGAAACATTGTGAATTTATTATTTGAATTAATGCACTTCAGAGAATTGTGAAAATTGAGTCAAAACGTTTATTAGGCAATCGGTCAGATAATATTTTAAGGACAACCAAGCAGTCATCAGGGCAACCAAAGTCAGGCGTTTGGTTGTCCGGCATTGGGCATAAGGACAACTTGGTTTTTTTTTAATTTCGAGCACTGAATAAGTACTTAGTTATGTAAAATAGATACAGGTTTGTATTAATACCAAGTGTACATCTGAAACAGAAAGCCCACTCTTTCACCCTTGGTACCCATTCTGATACAAAATACTTGTGGAATGGTACAGTTTTGTCATCAAGTTGAAGATGGCTAAGCATCTTGTCAAGTAAGTCACTAAAGGTTGTTTCACTGGTCTCCTCTAAGAATGTGTGCAGCATCTTGTATACCTCAGCTTCAACCATGACATATTTCACTTTTTCTCTGATGTTCTCTCTCCATGCCTTTTCCGCATGCCATGTGCACAGCAACTTCCTAGGATAGTGCTCCATGACCCCCACCCACGCATTGTAGTATTTGTTTGCTATGTCACTCATGAACCAATTGGCTATAATTTGACCACTGTTCTCCTTGATCATGTTAAAGAACACTGTCATGAATGTGGTGTCTTCATGGTTGGACAAGCACCATGCAACAGGGAAACCAGACCCAAATTCATCAACAACCATTAAAGTTGTTAGATGGAAGTCATATCCTGTTATCCCATGAGTGGAGTCGATACAGACTCCCTTGGTGCCAAATGTTTGTAGCATTGTTCTCTGGACTGGACTTTGCACAACAATCATGAAATCCTCTTGTTGGAAAGGGTGGTCATCATTTTCTTCTCCTTGCATCTTGTAAAGGAGGATAGGGTTTGTGTCCGGTGAGCTTTTCCATTCTTCAATCCATGCCAGGACACTTTGTTGGTCGTTGGGATGGCGCTGTACCTCCTTCAGACCATAGGCTTCTTGGATGTTCTTGATATCCTTTGTATCTAGAATGTGGTGTATGCGAAGATTGTTGGACATGGATTGGCGAATGTCATCAAGGATCTTGTCTGCTGGCACTCCCTGTTAAATTTTGCTGACAATCTCTTGGCACCCCTGTTTGAACAGCCGAATGTGTTGCAATTCCATTGCATGGGCATGGTGATTGTGGCATGTTTGCACATGGACCTTACCCTCGCTGGTTGTGCTTATTTTCAAACCAGCTGTGCAGTTCATGTTAAGTTTGCAGGTACCTGCAAATTAAATTAAAGCAACATTTTTACGTCATGCACAGTTTTAAAATTTTTTGACCCATAAAAAATTTACTGATATATGTCATAGACATCAAATCCCTTCCATACTCCCATAATAGGTGTCACATTGGAATTTCAGCTGGGTTTTGTTTCTGGGAACAAAAAGTTAAATAGTTACTGTAAGGGTTGAGTAACAATATCAGCATAACACCTTGTCTTTAAAACTTTTTCAAGGTTCTTAACGAAATTATACTAATCTACTTGTTGTGCAGCCGCAGTCGCACATGACAAAATCTTGTAGGAAATCGTTTGTCTGTTCGGAGTGATCTATGGTAATTTTTCTGGGGAACAGCTTAGGCCGGCTTTCTGGACGTGTTACCCTGCAGATGAAGTAAACACTCTTCACCAGGAGTGGAAGGCATGGACTGCTGTCGACTTGTCTACAATACTTTTTAGCATACCAGCAAACTTGGCTGGACTCTCTGCATCTGACAGTCAATGCCACTGCTTTATCGTTAACTGTTCTGGAAGCCATTCAATAATTATTCTTTAGGTCCAGTTCAAGGGACGATCCACCAAAGAGTGAGTAGGTGGACTGTGTCTTCTTTCTATTAAGGTGATTACCATCTTTTCTTCGTACTTGCATAAGGTGCTGATACTTTTGTTCCACTTGCACTTAGCACCAGTTTGTAAACCAGTTTGTAACTTTTTGGAGTTAAATTGAACCAAAACACATGGAATGTTGTGTTTCTTTTGTACATGTAAGTAGTATATTGAAGCCTTTCACCTTTGATACCTGTATAATGACTGTAACGGGATGTACCAGGAGGGGGATGTAATGGGCTCCTGGATGTATGTAAATTATAAATAATAACAAGGGTGGCTATCGGACACCAAGACTGTTCGTGTATTACAGTTGATTTCAGCTTACTTTGGCCGCGCCGGTTTGCAAGTCTCTTGGGAACTTGGGAACTACATTCCGAAGTTCTTGGTTTCATTGTTATAAGAGCCAATCAAATTGCGAACTTTGAATTGAAATTACAAGTTTGATTTCAAAGTTCGCTTCGAAGTTGCCAAGTTCGATTTGAAGTTGCGAACGAAGTTGCTTATTTTGCTGAATTTGTAATGGCTCACAATCCTTTTATTCAACAAGGAAAGGCAATTCCCAATAATGTCAGAGAACAAATCGTGGATAGATGGCTAGATGGTACTGGACAAAGGCAAATAGGAAGAGACTTGAACATTCCAAGGACCACAGTTCAAAATATTATCGATAATTTTGCTAAACGGGGTCACAGCAATCACGGAATTGGGGGAAACAGGACGAGGATGGCAAGAACCGAAGATGTCGTTACATATACAGAGTTTTGTAAACAACAACAACCAAGCATTACTGCCGAGGAAATACAGAGGAAACTTGTAAATAATAACGTGTGTTTGAAAGAAAATTGTCCTTCTAAATCGTCGTTAACTCGAGCCGTGCGGGAAGATCTTTGGTATTCGTACAAACGACTAAATGTAATACCGAGAGAGTCGCTAACTCAAAATACAGAACAGCGTCTTATGGAATATTTAACCGCCTGTAGCACAATTGATCCAACTAGCATGCATTTTTTGATGAATGCTCTGTTATTAAAACAACAGGCAACCGAATGTACGGTCACTCGAAGATTGGATCACCAGCAGTTGAAATTCAGCGTTACGCCTCGAACGCAACATACACTGTTAATCTCCTACATAGCATATTTGGAATAAGCCACGTTAATATTCTAAATGGACCGTCAAATGGTTTAGAGCTGTTGAATTTCTTTGCAGAAGCTTTGGAAGAAAAAGATATTTTGGAAAATCCCGTGTTGAAACAAGGTGATACAGTGATCATGGATAATTGCGGGTTCCACCATGCAAGACATGTCGAACCTGTGCTTAGAAATATGCTTGCTCAAAATGGATGTAACTTACTATATCAGCCTCCTTATCATCCGGTGTTTAATACATGTGAATACTGTTTCCGTGTGATGAAAGGATGGCTTCGTAAAAACACAGAGCTTACCGAAAATCACACGGCGGTTGCGATTTACGATGGTTTAAGTAGAATCACGCCTGGCATGTCCAGAAATTTATTCAGGCACTGTGGATACATTCTCTGACTTTAGACTATAAATGTACTTCGCTGGGGTTCAAATAATAATTGAATACATGTAGTAGAATTTTTCATAGCGGTGTATTCAAAGGGTTATACAAAATTATCGGGCATCCAAATTCATTTGAATAGATATTAAGCAAAGGGAACATTTTACGAAAAACCCAAGAAGTATAAATGCGAAAAAAACAAAGAAACAAATTGAAAATCTTTATTGCATGTTTTGTAATATACGTACATTCACAAAGGTTTGTTTACATTTCTAACACTTGCTATCAACGAAGTTTGTACCGGATTATTTTCAGATTATGAAATAAAGAAAACTGCCATCCATCTGTCAGTCCCTTTTTGCAATAAGATAATTATAAATATCAAACATTTCACAACAGTCCCCTACAAATATAACATGAAGTTTTGTTGGGCAAACTTCATTTCGTTTCGAACTTGATGCGATACGAGACTACTGACTAGACAGGCTGACGCCATAACTCGCAAAACTCAAAACATGATTCAGTTTAGAAAAATTGAACTACAACTAATCGTGATATTAACGTTTCCTGCAGTGTACTTTACCCTGTTAAAATATGTGGAAAACAGAGCGATTTTACATTGCTAAGTAAAACTACACTTTCTTTTGTTTTCTAACAAGACTGTCTTGTAAGTAATGAAATGTCAACAAGGTTGTACTGAGTTATTTTTGGATTTTGAAGCAGAAAAATAAAGGAAAGTGTTTGGCTCTTTACTTATATAAATGTACAACGTTTCAGAACAACTTGTCCCGCCATTTTAGTAAAGAAGTAAGTTTAAAGATTGAAGTTTGATAGCTAAACTTTCCTCAGTTTCGTGCGTCAACACCAGACTCGGACGCAAAAGGTTCTTCAAAAATTTCAACTTCAACTACGCCGGCTAAATAAACATGGTGAACTACATCATGCTAAAATGCGTGTAAAATAAAACGATTTTACACTCCTGTGTAGACGTTCTCAAAGTCCGTTTGTTAAAATGTCAACAAAGGTTGTACTGGGTTTATGTATTTCAGATGACGAAACACTGAGAAACTGTTCGGCCTTTTTCTATAAATATACAACGTGTCCCGCAATTCATAACAAGTGTTAAAATTGTTGTAATTTATAACTCGATTGATGCTTTTTTTGCGCCGGCGTGATCTGATGAAAACTTGAACTAAAAATCAGATAGAACTTCAACAGTTCAACTATGGCTTATAAATTGCAATGTCAACAAACTAAGGTTGTAGCGGATTATTTTAACCAAAACTGTTCGTTCTTTTTGCAATACAATAATGGTTATTCAGAAAGGTTTGTCGCAAATGCTATAAACAAGTCAACTTTCATAGTGTTCATCAGCATTTGAGGAGGCAACATTCGCCAATGTGTCCAGGTTTTCCAACGCGGATGCAACAGATGGTGAACCTTGTTGATACGGTGTTATCACTTGTTGAACATTTGTTTGCGAGCTTTGCACACTACCGAATGAATTCATTGGCAGGTAGGGTAGCCTTGGAAAAGACATATAGTTATACGGCGGGATCTGAACACTGCGAAGGGGAGTATTATTTGGGGTTGGCAACCCGCCATACAAGTTACTCATTAATTGAAAATTATTATTCGCGGCGGCTGCAAACTGAGGCGGGAATGAGGTACTAGAACTTTTCTGCCGGCTTGGTTTGATAAATTCTCCAGAAGACGAGCTGTCATCACTAGAACTGTCATGCCGACGAGATCGTTTTCTTCGCTTTTTCGCTTTCGATTTCTTTTTCCTTTTTTTTTTTCGACCTTCTGCTGTCAGATGAGCTGGAACTGGACGAACTCTCCACTCTTGTGATGTTTTCTGTTTTTGCAGTTTCAATCTTCTTTTTCATGACTGGCGTGAGAAAACCGCCTTGCTTGCTAGTTGGAACTTCTCCATACTTGATAGGGGAACATTTATCTTCTTCCATTTTTTCTGGGCTATCGTCAGCACGAATTTGCTTTAATCTCTTGCATCTTGAAATCAGATTTTTGATTTGTTCTGCATCATTTGCGGTTACAGGCGGAATCTTTCCTTCAAGACAATCTCTGAGTAGACGCACATCTCTCATTAACTTAGGTTTGTTTTGCTTGTATGATTCGTCAGCACTGAACATTCGTGGCGTAACACTCTTGACGAACTGGTGTTCACTGCTAGTCGAGAACTGTTCCATGGATTTCAACTGACCCTCCAACTGGCCTACAGCATCTTTTCGCTTTTTTCGCTCTAATTTAAGCGAGGTTAACTTGCTGAAATACTCGGAATGTCTTTCTTTAATACCACAATACGTATATTCCGTACATTTTTTCAAGGAACACGGTTTCAGAGCTTGGTTTCGATGTCCTCGGTGGTGACAATGACCGCAAATGCTTTTTGCTTCCCCAACAGGCGGCGGCTCTCGTATTAGAATGTTCATCGAATCAATTCTCATCTCTACTTCTTTTAGTTCTTCACTTTCTATTTTAAGCTGACCATGTAGCTTCTTTTCCTGATCCTCCAAGACCCGAAGAACATTCTGGTAAGTTAAAAACTTCGGTATTAGTCGATATTTTAATACATGATAGTCATTTCGCCACGTTCGCGCGCGGCACCGATAAAAAACTTCAAAAATTAAGCGCGGTTTATTGCCAATGGTTCATTTTTTCAACCTACCTTTTTAGGTCCTGTGTTTTCGACGGATGTATCTCTCCTTTCTTCTCTCACTCGTAACAAGGGTTTTTGAAGCGGAGATTGTTCCTTCAGCAAAGAAATTTGGTACTGCAGCAAAGCTTCCGCGCCAAGCGACAACTGCTTCTGGAACATTAAATTAAATTCTTCTTCTCCAATCAGTTTTATCGTCAACCTCGTGCTAAATTGATTCGCTTTCAATGTTTCAAAAATGTAAGTGAATGTTTCTGTATCCAGTTGATGTTTAAAAGTTGACAACCATCTTTGTAAGTCGTCGCTTTCATTCAGTTCAACTTCAGCGCACGCCATTGCCCCGAACTTTGAAAGTTCAAATCGAATTTCGCAACTTCAAATCGAACTTGGCAACTTCGAAGCGAACTTTGAAATCAAACTTGTAATTTCAATTCAAAGTTCGCAATTTGATTGGCTCTTATAACAATGAAACCAAGAACTCCGGAATGTAGTTCCCAAGTTCCCAAGAGACTTGCAAACCGGCGCGGCCAAAGTAAGCTGAAATCAACTGTAAAATAGTTATTATTGTTTATTGAAATTGGTTACATGTAATTAATTAATCAATGAATTAATTAATTTGTTTTCTTTTGGGCAACCAAAATCTGAACACTAGTCCAATAAGTCCTTAAGCTTAAAACCCTAAGATTAATTATGTTAACCCATTATTTTGTGTTCATAATTAGGTTTCCACCCAATTAAAAATAATAAAAACAAATTTGTTGGAAAAAATGGCGACTAACTTTGGAGTTGGCGACCACTTATATGCAAATATTTAGGAGCCAAATGGCTCCTGGAAAAAAAGTTAATTTTGTGCCCTGGACTAGACCGTGACGGCCTGGACCCAAGTGATAACATCAGTGATTTCTGTCACCCACTTTTTGGTTGAAGAAACGACAAGCTTCCCGTCAAGAAATGTCTGTGGTTCCACCTCTTGAGCCTTTAGGTTCTCAGCCAGCAAATCTGCTAATTCCACAAACTGACCAGACCTGAGTAACCCGGGCCAACAACAAAAGCCTTGCCTAGAGGAGGAGAGGCCCAAGGTACCACACGACGCATTAAGAGAACCAGATGACAAAGGTGTTGCACGAGGAGTGAGAAACGAAGAGGCAGGCAAAGAAAAACTAGAGGCACTACGAGAACCAAATGATGGTGCTGCCTGACTAGATGGGATGGGATTTCCTAACGTGCAGTAAAAAGAAATGAATGGTGGTACAACTATATTACCTGTGGCCAAAGACATGGGTGGCTGAGAAGAACCTGCCATTGAAGGGGGAGGAGTTTGACTTGAGCTCGAGATGTTGACAGCAAGTTGTGATCTGCCCCCAGTTGGCACGGACGAGATTGTTGACGCACTATTAACTGAAGCATTCCCCTGAAGAGCCGTCAAAATAGGCGGTAAGGATTCGCCCAAAGCCTGAGTAAAAGCTTGTCCCAAAGCTTCTTGAGATATGGTAATTCATGTAGAACCTCCAAGGTGAGAGACCGGCAGTGTTTCGGTAGTGGGAGGAAGGCAGAGCCAATGTTGATGCATTCAATAGCGAAGTCTTGCTGTTATTCGTTGTTCAAGCATATTAAAAAAATGTCTGATCCAATCCTTGCATTTTTCATTTTGTTAATTTTGAAATGGTAACATGTATTAGTGTATGTCCAAGTAGTTAAGAGTGACAAATCAGACTTCCTTCCTCCACAATTCCAGTGGAAAAATAACAAATGGATGACATAGTGTGGTGTGTTGTGAGTATGAACACCTGACATCAAGAAATTGACGTCACATAACTAGTGCCAGTCTTGGATGAAGCACTGCGTGTTGTCATTCTGCCACACACCATTGTCAGAAAGAAAGGAAGGAATATGACTGTTAACTCTCATGAAACTTGATCCTGCCTGAGCTCTTTGACAGACAAAATCATAAAACTTGCATGATCGGCCATGAAGAATTGACAGTTCACAGTAGATGATGCAGATAAATGAAATTTTACAGAGTTAACAACAAAGAGCACCAGTGATCACCTTGAGGTCAGCGGTATTTGGCATGTGCGTATATGTTATGATTCCATGTGCTTTCAGAGTTGAGTGTGGTATCGTGGCGGGCATTCTTCGAGGTCTCCTGTGCGTGTTTTAGGCCTCAGCATTTTTTCTCCATGGAGCAGCAATCTCTCGAAGTGTATCTTGGTGTTTGTTTAATATGTTTGTTGCCATTTTCCCCCATGATGTGACATGACATGGTGGCTTGATAGTCTAAAAATGCTCATTTTGGCAACAATTTTATGAACACTTTAACTTTTATTCATATCATTATACTTGTGCCTCAAACTTAAATCGGCCTTAACTGTTACTTTTCACTAAGTTAGGAGAGCATTCCATAAATTCCAGAGGAGCCACACCCAATTCCGAGGGACCAAAAATAGGTATATCTATGGCAAAGATATCTCTACTCTGCTTTATGCTGTAGAGTTAAAACTTGAGGTGCTTGTTGTACAGTGTCATGGCTGTGCATTGACCTACTTTGATACTATGATGCATTCATGAATTAACTCTCAACAAAGAAAGACCAAAAAACGACCCTGACGTCACTTCAATTAACATGGCATAACACATGAGTAAGAAGTCCAAACACTATAAAAATGCACACTATTGATACCTGAGATGCTGTGGAAATTTGATCTACTTATCTTAAATATTTCTTGAGATATTGTTGTTACAACATTTCAAAACCTCTGAAATACGGAAAATTGGAAAATAACAAATAAAGTTCACAAGATCATTGGACAAGCAGTGCAGAGTTGGAAACCATGTTAGAAGGCACCAGCACCATACTGTTGTCCTTCTATTGCCTCTAAAGAGTCACTGTAACCTTTTTTGTAGTTTCAGAGCTGTTTTCTCCTTTTCTTGGCTTATTCGGAGCTCTTGTGGATAGAATTAGCGAATTTGATTATAATCTTGCTTTCGGTTAGTTTCGATGCAATGAAATCCTGGGTCAATTCCCAGGTTTTGAACATGATGGAAATAAGGCCATTGTTAAAATGTGAGACTGCTAAGAAGGTAGCAAGTTCCACCAACAGCCAGCCCAGACTGGTTTTCCTTTGTAGCACGCTGCCAGATAAGTGCATTGATGGCCTCATTTTGGTTTTGAGTACTGCCATGCAGGCAGCGTGCAAGCATATCTTGATCACTCAAGGCTTCAAAGGTGGGATAGATTTTATTAGCCACAGCCTTTGGAAGGGGATGGTTATGTTTATAACCAGAGGTCCCCTGTGCAACATCCTTTTGAAAGCCACACCAAGAGAGAGTTCATGGTGTGGGGGACCGGGTACAGGTTGTGATCTGGGCTATCATCAGTTGACTGTGTATGATGCCAAATTGCCATTACAGCATTCTTCATATCATGGGTATTGTTCCTAATGGCTTTCCCATAATAAACTTGTAGTTTATCACTCGCGTTATCTGTTAGCCTACCCATTCCACCAATCGTGTGTCAAGGTGTGTCTGACCTGTTCTCTTCTTCAGGGAGCGAAGTTGCGACCCCAAATGTTTCTGGACATCGCCACACATTCTAATTTTCTTACTTCAACAGGCCCATAAACAGCTTGTTTGACAATAAGTTTGTGGGACTTACTGTCTCCATCACCAATTCTGTATAATGAACAGAGTAGTTTTGAACAGACCGTTTAAATATGGCAAGCATTCCAGAAGCAGCCATTGACCCCGAAGAACCAAAATAGTTTGCCTGGCAAAGATGCCTGTGTCCTTCTGTAAGAGAGCAAACCCGTTCTTTGAAGCAAGGAGGTACTAGGAATCTGACTTGAAGGTTTATTCCTTTTCAACAGCAACTATGGCTACAACTAACTACTAATGCTAGCTGTAGGTACGCCTGGGATTCTTGCCAAGAGAGAACCAGATGGTTAACAAATAAAGTACTTGGATGTGAAACCAAAACGTACCCAGCTAACTAAATAAAACAAGCCAAGGGTTAAACTAGCGAAATATAAATATCTTTAAGCTAGAGTTAACCTGGGTCAATCCAACGCCAACCTTGGATCTATTTGGGGTAACCTTGGATCTATTTGGGTGGTTTAGTGACAGAGGTAGTAAGTCAATCAAAAGAGGCATCCAAGAATCAAGTACAGCACATGTGTGCATCAACCTTGGTTTGCCAAGTATGGCACACATGTGAGTTAACGGCTTGGTTTACCAAGTACGGCACGGGTGTGAGTTAATCTTAGTTTGCCAACGCAAGAGTACTAAATATATGGCTTCAAAACATGCCTCCCTTGTTAAACTCTGCATCGTCCCGATGCTTAAAAATTAGACAATAATATTGAGATATAAAAAGGTAAGTGAAAAAAAGTTATAAAAATTCACAAACGTATACAAAAATATGTAAGAAAAATAGTAAACTATATAGTAAGTAGTAAATGTTATGAAATATATAAGTGAAACGACAATAGCTCTGAACATCGACTGATGCCTATCTAAAAATCACTAAAAAACTAAAGCTACCAAAACATGTCGCTATTATCAAAAATATAGGGAAATCTAGAAATCAAACGATCAAAAGTTCTTGGCAAATTAATTTCGTGAAATCTAATCAAACAATACCAGGCAAGCTGCTGGTACCCAGAATTGTACATAAGACGCACCGACAACAAAAACCCTAGTTTACTGCATATACGATTACCCAGTAAACTAAAATAATTACTAAACAGGGATATTACATAATGTTCGTCTTGTATTAACCCTTTGACTCCTGAGCGCGCATATACGCGCGCTCCCAAATATGGCATACATTTTGCTCCAAAAAAGGGACTATAAGGCCCCATATAGCGTCTAGCAGACACTATATATATTTTACATGAAGTGTTTATATTTGAAATCGCTTTGATCGTGAATTCTCGCAAATTTGAACACATTTCTTCGAGTTTCTTCTCAACTTTGTTATTGTGTGGATTTAAAAATGGCGTCCTACTTGACTGACATGGATGAGATTCATTGAATTATATTCGAAGCGCCAGATAGCAGTGATGATTCGTGGGAAAGTTTGGCAGAAGATCCGAGTGAATCTTCAAGCATCGATTCAGAGTCGGAAAATGCCCAAACAACACGTCGTGGCGAGCAAGAAGTACAACGGTAATCCAGTACAACCTAGCACTTCGGGAACGTCAACACAACACTCTTCAGCTCAAAAACAACGCCAGCGAGCACATCCTGCACAACCAGATCAACGGACTCAGTGGAGGACCATAAATGAAAGGTATGAGGTCCAGTACCCACAATTTGCAGGCCCAGAACATGGACAGGGAAGCTGTTAGAAGTTGACTTTTACATGTAGGTCAAAACTGGATGAAAATTCCCAAAAAGTCAGGAGTCAAAGGGTTAAGTAACAAGTAACTACAAATACGGAAAATATGGGCCATTGAATAATGGGATCCAGTGTAGCCCAATGTCCCATTTAAAGTGCACATAACAATCTCGACTCTCTCTGTCCATGTGTGGAAAACAGATGACCTGTCGGCCATGCGATGTCCTGCAGGAAACGCACCACCTAAAAGGAGAGTCCCAGCGTCGATATCGACTGTGTGGTATACGCATGGCGTCTACTATCAGCAACCTGGATCTTGAATTTTAACGCCATAGACATGATTGACCTCGAACAATGCTCTAAAAATTTAAAAGAAAAACAAACGCTTAGAAGCTAATTCTGGAATACTTCATTTGAATTCCACGAAATGGTGCTCGACAACAAGTCTAAATTCTACTGCACTTCGAGCAACAAGTAAATCCCTAAAGTGAAATATATCTTCAAACTCATTTGATGCAAATTCCATGATATCACAAGCTAAATAAAGGTAGCCAGATGTCTTTAAAGTAAATAAAATTTCACAAAAACGATTTGTCCTAAAGGCTGATGGGAAATCCCGTGGAATACAAGCGCGAACTGAGCACTAACAAAGTGTTCGGCCACAGTAAAATAACTGGTGATCTTCAGGAATTCAACCAAATCATCAACTCCCCAAATCAAGGGATGACTTGGAGGGGAAAACAAAATTAACAGTTCGATAGAGTTTGTCCAAGTTCAATACGCAATGGTCTTCATATTCTTCAGAGTTCAATGTAGCTTTTCAATGTTCTTTGGTTCGCCTTGACGATCCTGACACTTGTTTTGTCCTGCTCCGTGACGATGATCTTTCTTAACTGGCTTGGAACAATGTCTACAAACTTTGTGGGCATGATGGGGAGTAGGAGAGACTGGAACTAGAAGGGCTGGTGGACTATTATCAAAACGATGATTGGCAAGCCTGAAGATACAGCGACACGCTACACATAACACCATGAAGTTAGACACGGATAAACCAATCGCAACATAGGCAATGTATTCAGTTAAGGTAGACTCGGTTGTAACTTCTATCTGATCTATCATACTGTCTGCCTTCTCTATGGTTGAACTGAGTTGATTGTCATAGTGTTGAAATAACTCATCCAAATCGCTTATCACAGTACGGTTAATCTTGACAGGAGGCGGAATAGTCAGAGTCTCATGATGTAACTGCAATGGCGACATATCGTCAGAGTCCGGGTTCCATGGGATGTACGTTACTGTGTTGGTTGCAAATAGTGGTAAAGACACAGATAGGCTCTGGGAACAAGTAGCCTGGCTTGCTTTCATTCCTACAAAACTGATATTGTGTGGTTCCAGAATATATCCATACCTCCCCCACGGAAGGCTTTTTGGTTTGAGACCCCCCTCCCCCTCGGAATTTCCAATGACCTTCCTTGGGGTGGGTATGGATATTTTCTGGAACCGCACATTGCAAGGGGAATTGTATACTGCCAATGGAGCAACATCCATCCTGCCAGAGCTTGTAGTAACCGCACCATTAGTCGTAGAAAGGAAGTACCTTCCTCCAAGATGTACCAGTGGCTGTATATGGTCAGAGTTAGGTGCAGACAGGTGATTCCTCGCAAATGAAAGTTTCAACAAAACCCAACCATTGCAAGCTAGTCACGGTTTTTAGCATGTTTGTAGGGCAGAGAAAACCTGTCTCGCTACTAAAACACCTATCTAATGCTTCAACTGATACTATCTGTTTAGAATTTGGACATGTTATTAAGGCAAGGTTTGTCTGTCGTACAGGGCCAGTGAAACAAGTACTTTAAGTGGGGTCAAACGTTCCACAACGCAGAAGTTGTTTTGGTCCGCAATTTCCAGAACTAATAATAAAATATCAACATTCAAATCATGGCCGTCATGTTCCATGGTCTTGGTTATCATTGGTTCTTATGGCTCTTCCATAGTAAACCTGAAGTTTACTATGGCCTTCTAGTGCCACCAATTGATGGCTTGCCATCTGTCAGATGGGTTTGATCCCTTCCTGTTGAACATTTATTCTGAACTGTACAAGTCAGGAGCATTGCTCATCTTCCTAAGTTGACAAATTGCTAATAAATTTCCTTGTAGCATACTAAAAGCTCATCCTATTAATCTACAGTTGTAATGTATACAGGAAAGTCATATTAACTGGCATTAAGTTATCATTTTCATTATACAATCAATTCTGAAAATCAGAGCAGATCAGCTGACATTAGAGTGCTGTACATAATGGTTTTTATCAAACAAAACTGCAAGAACAAAAATAATACTGAAGGCGTAAGAGCCTGTAGATTTCAAAATGTTCTGGCTAGTAAGCCGCCACCTTCCTCTTTAGCTTTCTGCACCCACTCATTTATACATCCCCCCCATACAAGAAATATGTTTATTTCTTGTGCATTTCTTTCTTGGTAATAGATCGTCTATCTGCAAATCACTGTCATCTGTGAATTGTTTCTCTTCTTCTGCTTCTTCGTCCTCAAATTCATCTCCTGTGTCCCCTTTTCTCTGGTTTCTGTTATTATGAGAGAATCAATTTCATCTAATATGCCTTTGTCCAAAATCTTTCTCTTTCATCTTTTTTCTAGTCTGGGTTTCCTTTGCTAAGCATTTTGTGAGATGTTAGTTTCTGGGACTTTAAACTTTTATTTTTGCCTGATACTCTAATCAAGGGGACATCGACAGCATGTCTGTTTTAACCCCTTGGTAATTGCCTCAAAAATGGCCTTTTTGGCATGTTTTAGGACAACTCCTGTTATTTTCAACCAATTTTGTCATGTTATATGTAATTTTAAAGCTAAATAAATGGACATCAAGAATATGTTGTCTCATTAGCTCTTCTAATTAATTGGTTTATGCTAATTTATTCTGAGAAAAATGTCACGCAACACATTTTCAAAGAGTAAATGGTTTATAACTTCCCTTCTTTATACAACACTGAAAATTGTTCAAAGAAACATTGTTCTCTATTGTATAATGCATCTTTATGGAAAATGTGACTGAAATCGCATGAAAATTAAAAACATTAGGCCTATATCTTCCGGGTGCCCTCAAAAGCACTATTTTGTCAACACTGAAGACCTGGACATTCAGCGAATGTAAGGGACTATTGGCCAGTCAAGCACAACAAAAATAACCTGGCACTCATTTAAAATGTTTTAATATTGCCATATTATAACAATTATTTTACTAAAATGAAAATCTACATGCACCATAGCCGGACACGTAAACCCCTAAAAACCATCAGGTGGAAAAATGGGGACCGTGTACCCCCGACCAGTGCTATGATGCTACCTTTGGGGTTTTAAGGTGCCTTATCCTAGCAAAGAACAAGCTGAATTATTTACAAATGTCTCTATAAAGTCAATCATTGTGAGGATAGTCCTTGCTGTGCCATAACTCAAAGCAGTTGTAGATAAACCTGGCATTGTGGTGCACTGCAATAAGACCTAACTTTCAGTTCTTTCTTTGTAGTTGCATAGCAAACTTTGCAGTTCCTCTTGATGCTAGAAAACGGAGGCAAATGAACAGTTTCATACTCTCCAGGTTCCCTTGTTGGGGGTTTGAACACTGGAGGTTGTCCATATTCATCAAGGCCTGTCAGCTGCCTCACAAGTTCTTCTTGAAACTCGGCAATCGCAAACTTTTTTGGGCGCTTGAGTGCCTCATCATCAGGGTGCTCTGCATGGTGAAGTTGAAACAAATTGTAACTGTTGACAATAGCTATGTCAATCATGTGGAAAAACTGGTTTATATAACTTCATTGAAGCACCGGGAACAGGTATTTGAATAAGCTTAAATATTTTGGTTTCAAAACCTTTTGGCGTTTCCGTGTAGAAAAGCAGGCTTCATCTGAGGCTTGTGTTTATAACAGCGATATTTCTCATTACGTCACCTATTGAAAAATGTGCCAACCAGAGAACTATTGGCTGTTGAAACAAAGAGTTCTTTTGTTTAGTGGTTGGCAAATTTGAATAACAAAACAAATTGGACGTAATGTGGAGTCGAGGGGAGGGTTGAATAACCCTGGCAACTGCTCGTAGTTTCCTTGCATGACGAGATGACATTTGGACGCTTTTTTGAACCCACTCATCAAAAGTTCCTTCCACTCGACCGAGAAGCTTCTCGTCTTGAGACAATTTTGCCCCCACTTCCAACAAGTGCCCCAGCTGGATGTGCGAAGAAAGACATACCCCATTTCGTCGCTGGCAGCGCAGGTTAGTGGTCTTAATTTGATCGGCGATTGTAGTCCAACTTTCCGAGTTGGTAAAAGTTAGCGAGGAAAAACTGGGTAACGATTCCTGCATCAGCTTGGTTTTAAGGAACTCTTGCGTGCTATGCTCAGTTTCATTATTTTTGGGAGGCTTGTCTTGAAATAATTTTGTAAGGCTTGTCTTTGGCTTCTTCGGTTTGTTGTTCTCTATGAAAACTCGAAGTGCCAAGAGCCCTTCATTTTGCCCTTTAAGAAGAGCTCTCAAGAAAATCCTTCATTTCTTTGTGGTAATCAATGTGTTCTTTCAGAAGACTTTCCTGCTCTTCAGGAATGGCCAATGTCTGAATAAATTTTTCTGTTATCTCTATTTCAGACATCGTATGAAGCATCCCCAGTCTAACGACATTTTGATAAATTGCGTGAGAGGTGCTTACCGAAGCTTTTATACTCGCCGTGATGTAATATGCTGAAAATAGAACATCATTTTCTAGAAAACCCTTGGCACTATATCTAGACGTGAGTTGAATAAATTATAATTCGCGAAGCAAACGGCTGTCACTCACTCACAGTGTTTGGGCAAAAATGCTTGTCGCTTTTCATGTGATTTGCTTAATTCTAGCTGAACTTTCTTCGCCCCTCCTGGCTGAATGAGGTGAGACGAATAACATGAATTTATCGAGGCAATGAAAGAGGCAGAAGAAAATATAACAACTCTCGATTGACCTCTTGTTCTTCACAAATACTTTCAATCCTTCAACGGCCCTTTGAGCACAAATCTTGCAATTTTTCACTTTCTCCTCTCCTAGCATCTTCTGTGGTGGTAAAAAAGTGACTGCGTCTTAACTGGGCGTAAAATTTAAGTAATATTGAAACTCTGGCTCGATTTTTTCGCTTAAAACCTTCTTATAGCGAGCAAAACAGATTCACATGAGAGTGACCGAGAGGGCCTGGGACTCCTGGAAAGCCAGTATCAGAGGATCGCGGAACCGGATTTTGGAATGGCGTTACCGCAGATTTTTGCAAGAACCCCGGCTTTTTGGGGAAATCGAAGGGAATATTATGTTTTAGCCAAATTTGTGGGGCTGGGGCTTGGGGCTTGGGGGCTTGGGGGCTTTCACACAAGGCATCTTGCGCTTCTCAATGTGACGTTTTAAGCTATCTTTTCTCTTGAAGCTTGTGCCACATTTGTTGCACTTCATCTTGTATGCTAATGTGTGGCAAATCTTTAAATGAGTGTATATAAGATCTACGTCATGTCGAGTCTAATGTATTTGACCCAGAATCTCAGTAGTAGTATAAACAATGGGGGTTCTGGGGAAGGGGGGCGGGCTGTGCCAGAACCCCCATTGTTTATACTACTGAGACACTATTTTCCTCCATGATTAGCTGTCGAACCCTTTGGCCTGTGCTTTTAAGTTCTTCTGTTGCCTCACATTCCAATGCTTCCAAAATTGTATCGACTTGCTTGTAGTAGCGATTTCTGGTTTGTCGTCCTCATTCCCTTCATCGTCTTTGTCTCCATCTGGTTTTGTGGATTCCAACAAGTACACAAAGATGTTTACTTCGAAAAGTTGCTCGAGATCAGAGAGTTCTTTCAGCTGCACACCACAGAACTTCTTTTTCTGTGGACGAGTTGCTCGATATCTCTGGTAGTAATGCTTGGCATTGCACTTTAGATTTTTTACATGACAGCCGTTATGGAGCACCAGAGCCCGAAAGAAGCACATTATCATGATATGGTTTACCAGTCTGGAGGTTGGTTTCTAAAGCGTCCAGACCGCGATTTTCTACGATGTAAATGGGGAGATTTTTGCCTCGGCCGATGGGATGACCTCTGATTTTTGTGATGAAGGTTATGTTGATGACCATATCCACGACCCACTTAGAGTTGGGGCACCGCTGGTATACCCATTCCAAGGCATCGATGTTTTGTAGTGCTTCATGAATGTTTTGGAGGTCGGCTGAAGTAGCGATTTGGAAGGGTTCTTCAAATACTTGATTGTTGTTTCGGAAAGTGTAATAATATTGAAGCCCACCGGTTTCCTTGTTACATAGAATGAACCCAAAGGAGTTCAGTCCAGGAGATGGTTTTGCCGGTTGAAACGAGTCTGTATTTGATACCAGTGTTGGCGGTACTCGGGGACTGGACTTTGTTGGTCTTGGGGAAGGTCAGTCATGGCCCTTGGATCTTCCTGCCTGCTGTAACTCGGAGTTGCTTTTTTCTCAAAAAGATTGGGCATTTTCTTGGGTTTTGGCTTCAAATAGGAAATAAAATGCTCATGACTAATCCAAAAGAGCTGTCGAATCGGCTTAGAAAACTAATTTAATACTAATTGCTTAATATACATCTATTGTTTAAAGTACTCAAATTAATTACTCATGTACTCTAATCCTCTTACTCAAATTACTCAAATTACTCTAATCCCTGCTGCGCTTCACTGCTTTCGTCGACCTTCGTTGTGAATTTGCATGCGGGATTAACTCTCAAACAAGACTTCTTCCAACATGCCCTAGCATCTATTTTGTGTTGTGCGATGCAAGTAAAAATTTACATACGGCTAATCCTTCACACAAAACTTAAATTGTATCTTACTGAAATTTGGCCGATAAGTTTAAACTACTGATTTCCTACCTGAATCATCTTCTTGTGGACGTTTCTTAGTTGATCAAGGTTTTGCATGGGTCGTCTTTTGATGAGCTTGGAATGGCATCATGTTATGAAATTTCTCTCCACAGGAATTGCATTTGTATTCCCGCTGAGCTGCTCGGCACTCATGGACTTGTTTCTTGTGGTGCTTTAACCCATTGACACCTGGGCCTTTTCCAAAAAACGGCAATCTAAGATCACAGATGCCTATTTATATCACGACCTTTTACTGCCCAACTGTCTAAAACTTAGTGTGCAACAAAGAAACTAACATCCCCTTCTACTTAGAAGCAATGAACTCAATATTTTCCTTTGGCATGCACAGAAATCAAAATTTGGAAAAAACTTAACACACTTCAGGCTTTTCGTTTCCCCCCTCATTCTTTCTTTCTCTACTCTTTCTCTCATTTTATTTTGTGGTTTTGTTGGCCTTTTAACCGCCTTTGTTAACGTTGGAAAAGTTTCCAGCTAAACGTTGGTGAGTGTTAAGAGTGTCAATGGTAGGGAAGGTCACGTTTTTTGGTGATTTGGGAGGAAAAATTTCAAGTTGTTTTGTGTGTATGTTTCGTGCTCGGATAGGCATGGTTTGTTAGACATTTTCCTACTCTATCAGTTGAATATCAAACATCCTCTGGCGTGAATAGTGATGACATCACAAGTGGTACAAGTCTGTGGTCTCAACTTGGCCGGTTGTGGTAGGTTTCGGTGTCAATGTGTTGGAAGGAAATTTTTTATTTCACAATGTACAAATTTAAGTTCACGTGAGTAAGAATTGAAATGTTTTATTGGCTAGAAGCTTCATTTTGCACTATTTTTTGAGCCGTGAAGTTCAACTCGAGGTGGTTCCATTTACTGCGTGGCCAAACGGATCGCATTTCAGGGTTGTGACATAGAAACGTTTGCACACCGACACAGGAATAAGAGATAAACAGAGGCCTGACCAAAGGCGAGTGGAGAAATTATCGGTATAGTCATCGTATAAAGCATCTTTAGCGAACAAAAATCATTGTGAAGGCGGAACATATTGAGACTTTGGATTCTAAATAGGTCTTGCAGCAAAATTCGAGCATTTTACAGTAAAATAAATCCAGATATCCAAACCCGAAACACCGCCACATATTTCCGGTGACACGCTGTTCGCTTTATTTGTCAAAATAATCGTTTTGATGTTATAGACATTTTCGGGCATTAAAATTATTGTTCTTTACTGGTAACAAAGGACCCAGAGTCCCAGAACTGTTGGGAATTGGTTCACGCCAACAAAGGAAACTCACGTTTAGTTAATAATCTAGTTTATTCTCACAACTCTGTCTGGTTGTACAACTCACTGAAAAAGGTCCTTTTGATTCCAAAACGTTCGTCATTCTACACTCCATGTTCAATTTTTTAAGGTTTAGCGATCCCGTGCACAGTGTACATGATCATCAACAAAACGCTAAAAAAGTAAATAAATGTCACACAATACAATTTCCGGTCGCGACATAGGAGGTAATGCCATGACCATAATGTGCCTCATTCATACCCCTGCAAATAGCATAACTTGTCTTTATTGGCACTAAATGCATAAAAAACATGTACGCATCACGGACCTATTTTTTCTTTTTGTTGGTGGTTCTTGATAGGATTTTTGCTCAGCTCTGATTCTTTAATTGCCTTGCACTGGCAGTAGCAGAGTCTCATCTTCCATGTCTGTTACTGCTTGAGGTTGTTTGGTAATAGGATCTACCTCCTTCAATTGTACCATCATCTTCAGGTTCATCTTCACACTATCAGTAATCTTTGGCTTCTAGTCATTGATCCTGAAGGTTAGTTTGTGTCACTGCTTTTGTCTAGTTCTTCATCACAGAGATAGAACAGCATGTTGGAGGTCTTTGCCATTTGCCACTACCATCTCTCACTTTGGTTGCAGGAACATTCACCTTGTCTTTCAAGCATTTGTTCCAACAGACATCTGGGAGTTCCTGCTCTCTGGTTATGGAAGTGGAACGAAATTGGTTTGCCTGCGGTCCCTCATCGCAGAAGCTGGGTACATCTGGTCCATCAAAAAGCTCAATGAAATTGTCTGTCTCCTTCCACCACACTCCTTCTCCTGGCTTGAGAAAATCTGAAGTAAGCTTTAAATGAGCAGCCCAGTCACCAGCATACTTCTCAAGCTCAGTTTTATGAATTACAGTGTTCTCCAATGTGGGGAGAGATTTTGCTGATCTCCCTGTCCTCCTTTCTTACCAGCTTTGGACATCTGCTTGTAAGTGTAGGATTGCATTTCTGGACAAATCTTAAATTCTCTAGCTCCAGGATTTCATTGTTATATCCGAGAGCTCAAACAGTCATTCGAACACCTCTGCATTGGTGGATCTGTGATAAGCTACTCGGAGCAATTGACTGGAGTGTGCTATGCAGCTGTCAACCCTATTCGGCCTGGGGGGGCAGGAAGTGCCCGCGCTGATTTCAAATTTATCGTACTTTAAAAACATTCAAGTAATCAGAGCCAAACTTTGACTTTTCCAAAAAATTATCTGGGAACATTTTGGTATGTCAATTTTTTGATCACGTGACTTGATATTTCCATGGCAACCAAGTTTTGACAGGCCGTTTTCCCCAGATTTCCGCTTGGTTGGGTAAGAAGCGGTAGTTCCAAAGATCTTCGTCTTGTTGAATGGTCACCATGTATCTCTGGGGGAGGTTTTGGGCCGTACTGTTCTATCTCATAAACAACAAGGGTTGTAGCGTGTGTAGTTTGCTTCCCATCCAGAGTTTCTTAGTTGAGATCATTATTATCCCCTGCGAACTGAACAAAAGTACCTGGTGAAATATTCGAGGGCAGAACAACACCAAGGTCTTCAGATCTTGCCGTTATCTCCCTGGCCAAGCTGGTGTTAATGACCTCAACATCGTCGTACAAGGAACAATGACCCATTTTATTCAACAGTGTGACCATTTGCTTGGAACCGGTTAAATGATGAACAGTGACTGCAAGTCTGACTTGTTTTGGCGTTTTCACTCGACCGTGTGATACAGCATGTACAATATCCTGGCCTAGCATCAGGACTCGTCTTTCCTCCTCAGGGTCACTGCACTCAGGAACAGTTGCTTCTTTGCCTACTTCTAGTTTGTCTGGCTGAGACAACATCCAATGGAGAAATCCATACTGACTGTCCGGAAGAAGACGCTTCCCTGCATCTAATGAAATGTCGTCAACAGACAATGGCTGGATGGAAATTCCCTTGCAGTTTTTCACATCAGATCTTAATATCTGAGCTGCATGGTAGAGGACTTTCATTTTCTCGGTTTCTGTCTCCTGGGCTGCTTCATTTGTGTCTATTCCAGTCTGATAGTGCACTGACTTCTGCAAGCTTGCTGCGGTATTGGTGATACTTTGAACAGAGATCTTACTTGAATAAACCAATTCGGGTTTGGACGGATCTGGCTGCTTATGAAACACTATGGTATCTAAAAAGTGATTTTTCAATCTTCTTTTCAGTTTCTTGCTTATGTAAGTAAGTACTCCATGATGCAATGCCACTCAATGATAGTTTTTCTCTAAAACGTTGTAGAAGGTGACTCATTTCGTAAGCTTTGCCAGCTATTATTCCCAAAGATTTTGGAATGCTTGTGCAAAAACACATTCTTCTACCTCATTCTCTTCATGGAAGGCCTGGTGCTTTAGATTTGATTTGCTAACATAACTTGCATGGCACGTGCTATGGTATTTGGCTTGTGCTGCAATGAGATCGACACCTTGTATGTTCCGAATCATAGCATTGTCACCTCTAGCTTCAGAGGCAGCTCGGATCGAATCAGAGGCATCAAAGCATGACACGTTGATCAGTACTTTGCCTCCTTTATGCTTAACTTTCTGACAAAAGAGGCAGAGTGACCATTCGACAACTTCTGTTTTTGATCTAGATGTTCTTTCACCATTGGCTGAACCGCTCTTGGGATTACTCTCAATGCAAGATTTGTCTGCTTCATTGACGAAGGCTAAATTTCGTTTTCTAGTATATGACTTGTAGCAACTCATGCCAGACAATGTCCTTTGTCGATAATGTATCCACATCTGGGACATCGTCTTTTCTAATTTTGGAAGCTGTTAAAAAACATAGGCACGCGAGTTATTTTTTTAAACAACGCGCATTCAAAATGGTGTGTTTTGATACCATCCCATGCAAGTATGTGATAAAATTCATGTTGTTTATCCCAAATTAATTATATTTTATCCTTCTTTTCCCATTTGCATGGATCGTGATAGGGCTATAAGAAGAAAATAAACGCACAGGAGTGAAAATAGGCAATATTTAAACTGAACGCAAAAAATAGCTTAATATGTAATAAGGTTGGGATAAATTATCACATGAAAAACAAAACTATGATATTACATGGGTTTCGAAAAAAACAACAATAGTATTATGTTACATATGTTCGCGAGGAAAACAAAAGCATGATCTTATACGCTTGGGAGCAAACAAAGACAAATGCTGTAGGAAATCGACCCACACAGAAGCATCATAACCATAAATTTTCAGTTTCATTTCTGCAATGTCGCATGGTCCTTTCACGTGCGCATAACAACGTCAGGTATCTGATTAGCTATGATTAACTTAACTTTGTACCGGTACAAGTGCACAAGTCTAATCAGAACAGAAATACCAGCTCAAGAATTTGGTCAATTTGACACTTACCGTGAAAACAGCAAAATGTAAAAGCAAAGCCTGTGCATCGCAGTAGCACAGTAATTGCACATCTTTCTATAATTATCTTGGGATTGCACAGGTACAAGTATGTAGCTACAGTGAACGCGTTCTAGGAACGGCAAAGTGGAGCACTATAAAAGGAACGCTAAGGGAAGTCAGGGAACGCAAAGTGGAACGCTAAAGGAACGCTAATAATGCGTTCCATATATTAAGGGGAACGCGTTCAAGCGATCTGGAAACTAAAGAGAACGTGTTCCAATATTATACAGTAGGTAAAGCGCATTAAACGTCCCGACACCAGATTGTTCCGTGTATTATTTGTGTCCCTGAGATCTCAAGTTTTCGGCAGGTCCTTGCCATCTAAATTGCCACTGATGGTAATTCGCAACACAGAGTTTATAATAATGACCAATAATAGATCTGGGAACACAAGTTCCTACGAGCGCTCCTGCATAGACTTTATTTTGGCTCGTAACGCAATCTGGGCGTGACTAGCCAGTTTCGCTTCAAATTTCAGATCGTTCGACGGTCGCAAGGATGTCACAAATCGACCTGCGTTGACTAATTTTGGCGTTTCTTTCACTGTTTCATGCAGCCCAAAATAACACATTTGGAAGTCAAGGTTATTTTCTAATATTTCAAACTGAAGTGAAAATAAATCTCAAATGACTGAGGTTTTTAAAAACTGATTTATTCTTGAATTCCGTGCTCGAAACAGGACTGGAAGTCGATGTCTATTTTTATATACAAGCGTGGGAAACAAAGCTTCTGATTGGTCAGTCGGTAATTCGATTTAAAAAGTCAACAAGGCTGCTTTTACATCCACGTACTAGCCCGCTCGTAGTTCGAAGATATCATACTCACTTTTTCGCTTGCTTTGTGATCGACCGGCTTTCGATTTATAATTCTCCTTTTTTAACTTGTGAATGCGCGCATGCGCAGAACAAGTTATAGCACTGGTGGACAATGTCACTCGGTCAATGGGCTGTAAACTTTAATAGCTAATTAATCAATTAAATTAATGTGTGCATTAATTCCCTCTTTTTTTTCCCTTTTTTTTTTTTGAAACGACGGGTTGTGGGATTCGAACCCTCGAAGTCCTGCTTTGGAACTCAGAACCTTACCACTGCGCCACGCCAGCACTTGTTGATTTGAAGGTGTATACGAAACATATAAATACATATGGGGGGGTCTTTGTGCCATTGTTACTACGCTGACCGAAATTACGACTACTGTAGGCTCAAACTTTGCTAATCTGGCTCGTTTTACGGCTTTTTGGGCTGGATAACACTGATAAAACAGGCTAAGGAACTTTTTTTGTAGTGAATGAATGCCTTAGTTTTCGGGTCAACCGGACGATAGATACAGTGACGTTTTATCATGGATCCATCTGTGCGCGGGAGCTGTCTATGGCGTTCGCGAATCAAGGCGTTTGTGTTCCCTGACAAAATATTCAAGACCATCTTAGCGAGAATTCATGTGGCACACCACAAGCTAAGTATTTCTAGCTCATTCGATCTTTAAACAAAACGAACACAGTACTCTATTGGTTTCTTGTTAGAAGACGGTGTTTCTCTGCTTTCTATGATCAAAATCATCATCCATCCTGTGGGCGCCAAGTGTCGCATAGGGCATATTAAATTACGATCAAAATACACCTTCAGTAAAGTTCGAAATGGAAAGAAGTAACAGTCAAGAATACTCAATCGCCAAATAAGAGGACATATATAATTATTGAAGACAAGCTATATTCAAACGGAAACCGAAACTCGTACTTCAATGGAGTTTTCAGGACTTTAATACGAGAACGGTGCCATTCGGTAAGTGATATTTTTTAATGTTGTTTTTCTTGATTGATCCCAATTCAAACAATGTTTGTACTCGAACGTATGAAGCTGTACGATTTCGCTCGATGAAAAATTATAGCAGATGAAGCCTCAGATAAAATTATTTGCGAAATAACTTTTATTTCTGCTTCTAAAAGGAAATGTAGCATTTTATATTTGAATTATTTGTTGTTTGTTGTTGTTGTTAATTCAATATTCTCTGAGGAGAATTAAACATCTCATCGTGTTTTGTTTCATGAATAAAGTACCATTTTATCTGGATCAGTGTGTATTTTCTTTATACTAGTTATAGTTACCGCAAAAGCGCCAACGACATAGAGGAGCGAATAATTGATAGAAAGCTTTAAAATATATATATGATCATGAAACATACACGTTAAAATCTGACCGGCATTACACTGTAAATATTAAAGACAACACGAAAGTCCCAGTTTATTTGATGACAAGATAACAAAATTAATACCCCATCCTAAAGTTGCTTAGAAATCGAAGATGTGTCTTGGTTTGATGAAATTGTCTGGTTGCATGAATGGTTGAAATAATTTTAAAATATTATTATCGGAACGAGGAAGCGTTGCGTGACGGGGGACAAAACAAATAAGATTAACCTTTCACTTTCATAGTATCTAGGAGAGCAAAACCATTTTTGATAATTTAAATGTAGCTAATTTTAGTTCAAGGATTGCAACTTCATAAATAACTGAAGTATTTTTCTTTCCAAGAGTTTCGCGTATGACAGAATGAATGTTTACATATAAAATTAATTTTATATTGTGCGTGCGAAGCACAGTCGACTACACAAACAAGATCAGAACGTTTTGAAATGATTGAAATATTTTATTTCACGAACAGCAACCAGTCCGAACATATTGGCCGAATATTTAAACGAAGCCTAAAAAGTTAGTTAATGAGGTATAAATCAACTTATAAGACCTTTTAAGCAGGTCACTCTAGTCGCTAAATGATTTTTTAGTCTGTGTTTATATACACCTTCTAAACAGGGCTTACTGTACGCTTTTCGTTTGAGTTTCCCTCCCGACCAACACTGATTTGGACGTGAGTACGAAATACACCGGCCTGCGTGAATAAAATAAGCCGCGCGGAATCTTATTGTTCTGTTTCGAGAAATAAATCGTTTCCTCGAAATCCCTATTCGAGTCAGACTCAAAACTCGAAACTCGCCGATTCTCGAAAACATCGAGGACGAGACTGTCAACTTACATTTACCCGGTACTACTGCATATTTCTATGTTAATTAATTGCTTTACTTTTCATTCACAAGTTGGCACATAGTGCCTTTGATTTAAAACTCTTTTTACTTATAGAACAAGTCTCACTGCCGATCATTTAGTCTATTTCAAAACCTTGACCGGCTGCCTCTCATTTCGCCACAAATTAATCCTCACAACTTGTATAATAATCTGATATACATGCTTCCATTATTTCACACTTTAGTCTGCATTTTACCCCTGGTCTGTAGTCTTCGTTGCATGCAGTTCGCACTCTGCGTTAATACACTGACCCGATTTATTCGTACTTTCTGAAACTACGTCTTCTTTCGACAACTTGAAGTATTTTGATACTTGCCTTTGAAGTTAATGAACAGCCATCACAAACGTATAGTGATGTATTAAATCACCTAACCTAGATGCATCGAACGACAATAACACTAAAATACAAACTTTTACAGAAACACTGCACAACACTACTGAATAAAATCGACCCAACCAGATTTACCTCCAATCAACTGTTGACAAGAGATCATGACAAACTCCTAAAGCACATTTCAAATTATCTCCTCAATTTGACCACTTTCCGTAAAAACAACGAAATGTACAACTGAAGAAAGCCTGTGCATCGCAGTAGCCGCTCTCTTCGCCATTCTTCTAAACATCAACAACAGTATCAACAAAGATGGGCGTCACCAAATGACTCTTAAAAATCGATATCTACTCGGATTTACTCGGATATTAGAATCAGCTATTTCATTGGTTGTTCATAGTAGCCCCAATCTGATTCGTGTGACATACATGGCAGCAAGATTGCCCATCCAAACCGCCGGCTAAGAGTATTTTTTTTTAGAAAAAAAATAACTCAACGAGGCTAAACCTGAGGGTGAGGCATTTCGTAGTGTTTCATCAGTTTTGTCAACTTGGCAAACTAAGCACTTAATCCAGTCTATTGCTTTTATTCTCTTAGCAGGTAGCAGCCCTAATGGCTCATCATCCGATACAGTACTAGCCATATCTAAAAACAAAAAGTATAATGAATTTGGAGAAGGGGAAACAAAATGATTCTTGATAAAGGTATGGTACACTACTATTTCTGACAAAGTTTCCACTTATCAGTTACAGTATTTATCACACAATTTTCTGACTGGTCGTTAAATACTGCAAAGACCTCACAGGTTTTTGATTGAAGAGTGCTATAAGTATAGGTAGTCACATGATTTCTAAAGGCTAACAAAATTGCACGAGCATTTTTTGTAGCATGTTTTTGAGTGTTTTTTTGTTGTCTTTCAATTTGTAGTGTTCTCTTTCTTAGTTTGCGATTACCGTAAAAGCTATATTTAGCCCCCTCTCTCCATTAATCCCCCCTTCTTGAGGCCTAAAATTAAATAAGGCCCCGGGGGCTTAATAGAGCTTTTGCGGTACTTATTAACAAAATACCTACAACAATTTGTCACGCTTTGATAGTTTTTGTGACACATTCTACTGTCAAGCTCCTACAACTTTTATTGCTGAAAAAGTGACATGTTAATTCATGCGTGAATTTGTATGCACTCTCTGCAAGAACTGTATGAAAAGTTTTTAGTCCATCAAATCTTCAATCCTGGTAGAGTTTAAAGCCTTTGACAAAAATAGAAAAGGTGAAAATACCCAAGGTTTTGTTGCCGCTCAAGACTTAACTGCTTTTCGATGCTTTTTACGAACTCTGTGAGTGTTTATCTACGGCACTGAGTAGCACGCTGAGCACTGAGAAAACTCTTCAAACTTCACTGCTTTTATTAGTCCAGTCAACCTATGAAAAAAAAGGGGTCAACCTACCACTAATTGCAAAGAAGGTATCTCAACGGTTTTAGGTCCAGTAAGGGACTTCATTATATAACATATAAAAAGTCCCCCAAAAATCGCAGTAGGGAACACGTTCAAATTAGGGTTTTTTTCATGTCGAGTTGGCGAGCAAAATTTTACGGCATGAAAACGAGGCTCCACTAAAGTACTTCTTAATCTTGGCTGTATTTCGGCTTTGTTTATTAGAAAAAAAATGACTGTTTACAAGTAATTGATAGAAAATGTTTAAATAGTAATAAAACAATTCAAATCCATCACTGACTACTAGCATTTGATTTACTGAGCCGAAAATGTTTGTGTTTTACATGTATTAAATGATATTTGAAGGGTATCTAGAAAATTCATAGTTATTTCGTTTTCTTTGTTTTCGTATTCTTATATGTAATTTAAACATACGATTTTAGCACTCGTCTGTTAGAATACAAACTCAAAGTGCAGAACTGTAGAGGAACTTGTAAAGAATTATAAATATATCTACAAAAAAAAAGGCGCGAAAACAATGCAAGCAGGTTTGTAAAGTTTGCAAGCGCTTGTCGTGACAATGTAGATTTCTCAGTCTGCGTTTTTCCACGCCGTCACACGAAAGAGAAGTGGTTGTATCTACATGTTATTATTCGTGGAGTAAATTGGCATCAGATTCTTAGGTTTTGGAGCGCTATTTGCAGTAAGCATTGATTATTCTGTTTGTCTATAACATAATCCTTATTTTAAGCGACTAGATTTACGTGTCAATACTAAATACGGGGTTTTTTCCCGGCAAGTGCATTACGAAATGTAATGAAGCACTCTGCACATGCTACTAACGTAGCTAATATTTTGTTTATAAACTGTAATTGTGTACACTTCTTAATTGCCTTTTGTATATATACACAGAAATGTATCCAAGCATCTAATCGACTTTCGAGTGACTTTCATGCTCTGAGAATTGTATTATTTGTTGGTTATGGTGTTTCCCGTTGAAGTTCACAATTTCTAGTTATCATATTTCAAAATGAAAATATTAAAAATATATACTGTTCAAATGAACCTACATACAGTCGTGGACAGAATATTATGTGATATGTTTATTTCACGAGACAGTGCATGGGTGAAATCCGGGGGTGTCTATATAAGGGCGCAGCTATACAGACCATTCTTGGCCTGTAAGCCCGCTTTTAATGTTATAAAAATGCGGAAATGTTATAGGCTAGTGCCGTACACTCCCCTAGGGTTCAAGATTATCATATACCTTTACTGAAAATATTTCTATAGCTGAGACACCTCCCGCCGCGATTGAAACTATTGTGTCTCACGTTTTGATGCCCCCCTCTCTACTACAAGAATTTCAATACACAATGATTAAATTATATTATTTGGTACCTATTTTCTATACAGCTCAAGCCAATGCAACCCTCCAATGGATGATGTTTGTGTCATATGCAAATGAAAGATTTTATTCCGACCGATTCGCCGGATGTAGTAACCCTTCGAGAAAAAGGTCGTGAGGGAATAAATCAGGCTAGCGCAGAACGCAATGATCAATTGTAAAAGGGGCAAAAGGTTCATAAAGATTGCCGCCGGTCGTACTGCCACCCGCGGAACTATGTCACAAAGAAAGTATGGCAGGCCAATCGTCGTCTTTGACGGGTATGACAACAGCACAGTGTCAACGAAGCAGATGACACAGCAAGGAGATCATCGGGCAAGGTTGGGGACTACCGTGACGTTCGAGGAAGACATGAAGGTCACCACGAAGAAGGACGTGTTCCTGGCAGGTACCATACCAAGAACAAGCAACGTTTTCTTACCATGTTGAGCAGAAGTCTTAGCCACCGCCAATGTGAGACGCGCCATGCAGACGGCGATGCCGACCTCTTATTGTGAAAGCAGCTATAGAGTCCGCGAGATCCAGAACAACCATACTTGTTGGAGACTACACAGACCTGCTCATCCTACTTTTGTTCCACGTTGATCCTGATGGTCATGACCTCTTCTTCGTCCCTGAGCCAAAGAGCAATTCCTTGCGGCGGCGCGTATGGAATATAAAGAAGGTACAAAGCAGAGCTAGGGACTGAGGTATGCGATAACATCCTCTTTCTTCACGCGGTTCTTGGATGCGACACGACATCTCGCGTTCATGGCATCGGAAAGGGTGCATCGCTCAAGAAGTTTATCACGTCCTCTCATTTCCGGCAGCAAGCGAAGGTATTTCAAGGCATTGCAAACAACAGAAGAAATCGCGGCTTCAGGGGGAAATGCCCTTGCACTACTGTACAACGAAAAGGCAGGGCAATGTCTCGACAATCAACGTATCAACGTTACCAGGAAAAAGCTCGCCACAAAGGACCACCCAGAATCATGCCGAAGACTGGGGTGGAAGACGAAAGACGGTCAGCTGATTCCTGTGATGACGGATTTACCAGCAGCACCAGACAACCTTCTACGCATAGTGAGATGCAACTGCTCATCGGGATGCAACACGCTGCGATGTTCCTGCCGCAAGCACACTTGGAATGTTCTCCTGCATGTGGCCCAGTGCAAAGGCTCTAGCTGCACAAACTCCTCTGTCCTGGCTCAAGAAGACTGTGGCAGTGACGACGAATAGTAATTTAGCGTCACATGATTTTTTTATGTATCAGGATCGGAAGAACTATTAGCCTGTAAAATATTCGTTTTACTACTCAAGTCTGATAATTGATATCAAAAGCATAGTCTAATAAAAATGACTTGAAGTACCAGCAACTACTTTCATTCTATTCATAGTTATTAGAATAACTTACCCTCTAGTATGTTTACATTCAAATTGACTAACTTTATGGGCTTATATGCGGACCTGGTTTCAAGCTTACACATGACAAATGACTAAATGGTTTTATAACTTTACAGCTCTTATTACAAATCCCCCCAAAAAATTGGTAAAAAGTATGCTTTTAACGAGCGAAATCAATCTACTTCCTGGTTTCAGCCTCGTTTCCATGTCGCAGCAGAGCGCGAGTATCAATTATGTTAATTTTTGAAGGCTTTCCCGTGCTGCGATTTAGGGGGACTTTTTAGTATGTTGTTCAAAGCAGTTGCATGAGCTATATTTCGAAGAGAAACCTTCTTTGCAATTAGTGATGGGTCAAACCATAGGTTGACTGGACTATATAGCAACCTTCAGCACTTGATGCTCAAACCAGAATGTCAAAATACTGAGCTTAAAAGCCACAAACCGGCTTTTTTCAGCAGAGGAGGACAGATGTTAATTTCTTCACTGGATGTTGCACAGGTTTATAGAGCCTCCTTTTGATATTCAGTGAGCATTTCTTTCAGCAACTACAGAAGTTTTTAAGATTTTTCTTTTGTAAAATTTGAATGATTAAACCTTTCATCTTTAAGTTACTGGTTTGTAAGCTGTCTATTTCATCCTTCGTGTTTCTTATCGCTTTGGAGAACTATTCCATGTAACCTTATTTCCCAGTGAAGGTTTTGTTTGCATGACGTCTGCACCGGTATATTTAAGCCCATGTTTTCGTTTGTTATCGCTGCTTTTGTGTTTATCCCATGTCTTGTCATGTCAAACATGTGTGGCCCAAAACTCGCTTGAACTCGAGCCCATGCCTCCTCGGATAGTGAACAATCTATGTCTGACAGAGCACGGGAGGGTGCATCAGCAATATTTTCGTTCGATGGGACATGCTTTAAATGCAGTGCAAAATTCCCAGCTCGAGACATCACTTCTATCTTCTTCACCACTTGATTAACCAGGGAGCTTTTACAACTGCCGTTTACCCAGGCTGCTTGAAGTGTTGCGTTATCCGTCCATACGTCAATTCTTGCGTTTCTGATTGAAGGATAAAAGGAGCTCAAAGCATTACATAAAGCCCTGGCTTCAAGGATGTTGATATCACTGTTGACATTGATCCAATAATCTCGTATTTGTTGGCTCAGACCATCCTTAACCAAGACTGCTCCCCAGGCCCTTTGAGAGGTGTCGCTGAACATTGTCATGGAGAGATGTTGTTCCGACCGCCAAGGTAGATGACCAGACCAGTCGTCCAGGAACGCCCATTCCTCAAGCTCCTGTCGTAAAGGTCCTTGAACTGGGACAAGGCTTGGAGTTCTTGGCAACAGCGGCGATGACTTTGAACACTTCACGCACATACAACTTGCAAGCCGGGATTGCAAGGCTAAAAGAGAGTGCCTTTCCTGTGAAGCATTGTAAGCTCTTCACTGGCACAAATGAGGATCCTAGCAGTTCTTCACGCAAAGCTTTGAATTTACCCTTTTTACGAGTGAATGGAATGAAAGGAGTTTAGCTGTGGAAACAGATATGCAAATTTTCACTCCTTCGCTTCCTGTTAACTTTTTGTAAATCCGCTGACTAGTGCATAACGCTTGCGCATATATTGCGCATAATATACAGTGGGACATACAGTGGAACTCTCCACGCGAAACGAAAATTGGTTTGAGAAATCAGGAAGTTCGAAATATCGGGGGTAAAATTACAGTGAAACAAGTCCAAGGGAAATGACTTTTGGTTCGAGTTATTGGGGTTTTTGAGAAATCGAGGGTTCGAGAAATTTATTAAAGTTCCACTGTACTAGCAGTATAAATCGAGGGCGAGAAGCCGTCTTACATTTCGGGGTCATCGTGGACCATCGATCAAGTATAAATGGCACATGGCGGCACGTATGTACAAACTTCCCAAGGCCTAGTGCGGAAAATTACCTCTTTGAAGCTGAAAATGAAAGGGAGAAACACCCATAAATTTCCAAGTGGCCTCAAAATGGATGGTGAGAAGAATTTGAGAAGATATGGACCGCCGGTGGTGTTTCAAAATAGGGTAAGCTTACAATTCACATACTTTCAAATGTTCTCAAGACTTCTGTTCATGAAAGCAAAATGTACTCAGTATTGCTTTGATGTGGATGGATGTCGCATGCAACCGGTGATTGTTTATAATTCACGAAAATCAAACGGAAATCGTCGCACTGATTACAATGAAATGTAAATAAACAAACCTTTCAGTCTTTCACACGTTTGCAGACTTTTTTGCTACAGTTAGGTTTAAGTTTTATTTAAAGTAAATTGATTTTCGTGAAAGGAGAAAATATTATTTTATTTTGATATTTCGGTTTGAATGAGTGAAATATATTATATATTGAAAATGTTTTTCGAAGGAAATACGCTCACTAGTAAAATATGCAAATTCAGAAAGAAATATTTTCTGTCATTTTCGATCATCCCGCGGCGGGTATCGCAAATCTTATTATAACACAATGTATAATTGAGCGAACGTTCATGTTCATTGACAAGCGAATGTTCATGTTCATTCACAGAATAATTGAAAACATCAGCCCATCTAGTTTTATAATTTGAATACATGGATTTCCCAAGCGAATGGTTAGTTTATTTACATTGTGACCAGACCATGACAAACAACGTGACATAAATTTTTAGTTCCGGGTGATTCGAAATGCGTTGAGAAATTAATCGAATTTGTTTGCGTTCATTGTTTTGCTTAGGACTTTATAAAGACGCTGTTGAGATTTTAGAATTTTAAGATACGTCAGATTTGCCACATGTCCGTTTGCAACCACCACTATAGGTATTTTAATATTACCAGTTCACAAGTTGCTCATAAGAGCTTTTGATTATCATCTGGGACCAAGTCCGAAATGAAACCCAAGAATCTAACAAAGGTCGATGGCCATGGAGAGCTCTTCGCAAGGTTCACAAAATATCCCGCCGAAATCAGGAGAGATAACAGGATGAACGCAGCTGCTTCTGCAAGTTGACTACTAGGCTGCAAGAACGTCGGACCAGATATAAACAACTGACCCGTGTGTCTATCGTCAATATACTGCGATACAGGTACACCCAAAGATCGCGCTGCACTGGCGACGACAAGGCCTAAGTTATGATATAAATAAGCGCCTGCTTTCCAGCCGAAAGGCAAAGTGCAGAAACAAAAATAATATCCTTTCCAGGTAAAACTGAGGAATTCTTGGGAGTCCGGGTGGATCTTGAGATGCTGATAACCGTTCTTATCATCAAACGTCGTTTGGTAATGTCCTTGAAGGACATACCGAGGGAGATCTGGGAGGTGATCTAATTTAAAAGGAAGGTCGCGAATCCACAGATTAAGGAAACGCTCGTCATGGCATAAACACGGTTTTGAAGGTTCAACCGTCAAGAGGAGAACCAAGCGCAGAGAGGAACATGCGCCAACCTTGCCGTGGACTCTGATAACACCCTGAGAAATCCAAGCCAAAACTGTAGTATCTATGAAATCGGTGAACTGAACACAAGAAGGCAAATTCGGGAAACTGGAAATCGGCAGCTCAGAGGAGTCATTATGTCTACCTTTAAAGTTTCCCTTGAAATGGCGGAAGAAATTGTCTATCCTCACTCCCTCACAGATTATCTTTAGCAAGTCAACTTGAGAGCACGAGTAACCAGTTGAAGCAATGAGGTCTTTCCAGAATTCAGTGTGGTTGTGTATACTGCCCGCTTGGAAATAATCTGGGTGTCTAAAACGTAACTTCCCCAGGTTTGCATGAGATGGAACTTTGCTTACAAGTTGTGCATGTACGGTGGGGCCAACGAAGGATAAGGGTCCCCCGTTTATATCACACCACTTGATTTTGGATCTCGGGAGCCCAAGGATTTCCTGAATTGCAACTGCGAAATCCGAAAAATTGGCCTAGAGAAAAGGGAAAAGACCAACTATAAGAATCCTGAAAAGAGGGGAACCCTTATCCTTTGTTGACCCCAGCTCTGATCATAGACCAGAATTAAGGCACTGAGAAGGCCTCCCAGGGTCAACGAAGAATTAAGAGAAAAAACCCTAATATAATAACGACGCAGATAACAACAGAAATCGTGCTTGCATATATTTATTATAACTTCTGAAGCGAAATAAACAAAACTGACCGCAGAAAGTATCATCTTTAAATTCTGCACATACTTAAGGAAAGTACTAGTGACTCTGCGTCCATACAGAAAACAACTGTGAAATGTATTCGCTTTTCTTAATTGCCATAACGCATAACATTGTATTCTGTATCTTGACAACATTTACTAGCATTTAAAGTATCTGCGTCCACGGCCGCAGTCCCTGGCATAATGCCCAGGAAAAATGCATCAAAAACAATGGACCGTGTCATTGACATAATGGCGTTGGCGCCTGGACTGGTGGGCAGGGATGCGACGGTGCAACCCAGGTTCTTCACGTTGGATAGTTTTAAGGAGCGCGGAAGACTCCTTTGCAACCTTGGCTCTAACCGGGTCGCCTAAAAGACCCAACAACAGGAAAATTATTCTAATGAAAAAATTGAGCGAACTCGGCTCCTATAGCCAAACGGTCCAAAGTACGTAGCCATCTAACGCCCCTAGGAAAAAACGGCTCCAAGAGCCGAACGGTCCTGGACCGTCAACACAACAATTTCTCGCCCTTAGGCGAAATCGGCTCCCGGAGCCTAACGGCCCCAGACCGCTTGCCCGTACGTGCAATTTCCTTGCTGCCCGGGCGAAAACGACTCCCAGAGCCTAAATTATCCCAGACCGTATTCAAAGCAATCTCTTGCCCTCGGGGCAAAAACTGGCTCCCGGAGCCAGACAGTTCCAAACCGTATATATGGCAAAACCGCATCCTCAAGGCTAAAAACTGGCTCCCGGAGCCAAAAACAGTCCCTGACTGCATACTAAAATTTTGTAAACACGGCGAAAAAGCCAGCTCCCAGAGCCATTGGCTTCCGAGTGTATAGCAGATAATATATTGCCGTAGCAAAACGTCCAGGCTCCCGGAGCCCAAACAGTCCCGGACTGTATAGCTAAACACTTCCTCGCCCCCGTGGCGAAAGATGGTTCTCGGAGCCCGAACGGTTCCCTGACCGTATACTCCAAGGGAAAACCGAGGAAAGCAAACAACGTAAATGGATCGAGACTAAACAAATAATGAAATGGAAAGAGAAACTAAGGCTAGCTAAACAACTAGAACGGAAGGACCGAGTGAAGCAAACATGTGTAATAAACGCTGACTAATTAGGGCGGAAAGGAAAATAAGCCATACCCAAGGGACACGTGGACATGCTGAAAATGCAAACAACAAAACAACTCGGCAAATGGCTGGTAAAATGATAAGAAAATGCGTACTCTACAAAGATACGATATACTAAATAGGGACTATAAATACGCTATAAAACGGCGAAAGGCTTATACCACAGAAACTAGAAATTACCTCGTTAGGAGCCGCTGGTTCGGGCATGGCCACAAGTTCTGGATTAGGTTCCGCCGCCGCCGCCGGTGGTAAAGGTGGTAATTCGCCTGCTGGTAATACGCCTGCTGCTCCGGTTGAACGTTGGAAATGGCAAATTACCTATCCTTTATGATTTATATTATATTTTGGCATGTACAGTTTATGTTTAATGAAAGGCAGACACGCATTTCTTGATGCTGATAAAGACCTGTCAGGGCAAATAAAGATGGAATAATTTTGTGATTTAAGTTTGTCACCACAGGGTACCCAATCGCTTAACCTGTTGAAGTGCTTTAATACGATCAGTAAAAATGTATCTACTGCAAAAACAAAAACGATTTACAACGAAATATGATTAACAAAGATGTATAGCTTACGAAAATAATAATGTTATAAAAGTTGAAGCATCAAGTAGACAAAACTAGCACTATTAGCTATGTATTTGTTTATATTAGATGATCGGAAAAAACATTTCATCATCAATTAACTTAGAAAACAGCTTGTATGGGCTATATTTGTACTATAGAACATTTATTGACGTGATTGAGACAATATTTACTAAAATACATGTATTCTTATTGTATTTTAATGAACTTCATATATTGAACTATGACGTCATATTTCATTTGCATAAAAAATGACGTCACCATCATTGAAAAAATTGGTGACAAAGTTTATCCGATTCAGCATGCTTCAAACTATAGATTTCAGCAAAGAAACTAAAATGATCATGAAATTCCCACAGGAGTCATTATTTCGACATAAGGCCCCGTTGACCTCCAGCCCTTCAAGTCATTCTTGACTGTTTCAAGGTCCTGGATGAAGTTTGAATGGATAGGTGGACCACTGAGGTTGAATCGTTTGTGTGTGACAAAATTGAGGAACTTCTCATAGGACGTCAGGTAGGAAATTATTGTACCTGGCTTCTTCGTTTTAGCATCAAGGTTGGGCTTCACCCACATCTTCCAGACGGTGTCGCCTTGGTGATCCAGTAAACACAGGATGTCGTCGCCAGCTGGATCAACGGCTTCCAGCAGGTTGTGCATCTGGTTCGCATGCTGGAGACAAATGGTTTGCTTTTTGTCTCCTGCTGTCGGCCTTGTGAGGTAATCAAAGAACTTCACCAACCACCGATGCCTGTTGTTTTGGGGCTTGGCGGCGGTGAAGTATTCAATCAATTTAGGCTGCGCGGTTGACGAGTACTCCTTGTCTTCTTGGTCGTTCTTTTCTTCATCTTCTTCTGACTCCCGCCCTCGGATCCGGGCCACATTTAACTTGACAAATATATAGGTACACACACATAAATGATATTTTTGTTTGTCAACGACAACCAAGCAGCCTGAGAAAATTAATGGGGCACTCCCCAGGGGTTGGCTACCCTAGCTCGTGTTTTATCCCTGACAAATATCCCAGACGAATATCCCAGTCTGTTGATGTCGTAATTTTTTAATTTTTTTTAATTTTAATTTTAATTTTTAAACTTTCAAACTTTTTGTTTTTTGTTCCACAACCACCACCGGGACGAACCCATTTCTTATTTTCTGCGACAACCACCAGCTCACTTTTTGTTTACCAGGACGAACCCATTTCTTTTTTTCTGCTACAACCACCAACTCAATTTTTGTTTTTCTTTTTGAAGATGTTTTTTATCTTTGTATAGGTCCTTGTCCAACCCTCTCTGTTCAGGATGACATACATTTCGTCATCCTTTCCCAGTAAGTCCCTGATGACGGTGGTTTTGGGCAAGGACTTGTACTCTTTAAATCGCTCCTCCAGGATTTTTGTATCCATTTCATCCCATGTTTCCCTCTTAGATGTCCTGCTTGAAGGATCGTCAAAGTCTTCCATCCATTTTGTTACTTTGGAAGATCCTCGGGAAGCATGCTTGGTTCTTTTGAAATAAGATAGTTTAAGTGGTTGACCACTTGTTTTACTTGCCTGTTCGTAAAGCTTAGGACACTGAGATAAGGTGTAGTACAGCACTAAATTTTGACTTCCTTAACAGTCGGAGTTTTCCTTTGCTTGATGTCTTCAGCAAACACTTTCTTAATATATAACTTCTGCTGGTCGTTGAGCTGTTTAGTTGGGGTCGTGGGTATAGCTACACTCGACAGCAAAGAAACGGTGTAGGCAATGGAGGATACAGATGCGGCAGCAGATGGTGCAGATGCAGATGCGGCAGCAGATGATGCAGATGCTGCAGCAGATGCAGTCTTGGCCGAGTGGCTCATGACTCTCTGGACGATGGCGGCCTCCTGTGACGTACCCTCCTCCCTTGTCTTTGTTGTTACAAACTTCCTTAAACTAACATTCTTCAGTTTCTCCCCAAGCCGCAACTTCGCTTTTTCAAATCGCTCTTGTCCATTTACCGCTGATTTTGCACATCCTGCGTTGCGCCGTCCACAGTTGACCGCCAGCCTTTGATTTCGGGCAGGAGTGCTTTAAAGGTGTCGATGTAATTAGGATGAAGGGGTGCAACCTCGTTCCCAGGGTCTACTCCGCTTTCAAGATGGCGGCTGGGCGCGGAGAAGACCCTGGGCTACGCTGTGAAATACTCCACGAATCGTGGAGTATTTTGTCGTCTTCGCTACACTTGACCAGCGGTTCCAGGATTCAATATGGTCGTCTTCGCTACACTTGACCAGCGGTTTCGGGATTCAAAATGGCTACTGGAAGGAAGCTGGCGAGCTTCGTTTTAACACGTTTTACACCAAATTAAGCCACGGAATAACGTTTTTGTGGTCCGTTGAATTTTCGAATAGATTTCTGCTGTCTTTACGCATGATTGGTGAGCGGTCTATTTTATTTAAGGTGAGGTTTATTACACATTTTATGACTGTTATTTAGCACCAGTTTAGCTGTATAAACAACGCACGATCATATAAAGAAAGTCAAGTTAGGGAAGTTGTCGAAAGTTTAAAAGCGGATAGTTTTGGGGTGGATATATTATTTTTTGGTCGATTAATTTGGTTTATTTCGTGCTCGGATCGCGACCTTGTAATTTTTGTTTTTTATAGCACGAAAGTCATGCCCAATTTAAGTCTTAATTAATAAAAAAAATATTAATGCAGCATGATCATGGTCGAATCTTTGTGTGATTGTTTTTATTTAGAGGTGATATTTTTAAGGTTCATGCTGAGTGAGTACTTTGTGTGTGTTATCTAAATAACGATTGCTTCCTCCTCAACACTTCAGCATGGAAACTCACAAACATTTAAACAGATTCAAATTAATTCAGTAAAATATCAAAGTGTAATTTCAACTGTACAAAAAAGTGGGAGGCTTCCCTGCGTGGTTTCTGTGGATGACAATGTTTTATAGCCTTTTATATTTAGCTTTTATTTGGAAACCAATAATTACCGTTAAAGCCCGGGGCCGGGGGGCTTATTTAATTTCAGGCCTCAAGAATGGGGGGGGGGGGGGGAGGAGGAGGGAGCTTATTAGAGAGGGGGGCTTAATAGAGAGGGGGGGCTTATTTCAAATCATAAATTTTCGAGAAAATTCACATTCATTTTTCAAACTTTACTACCTGGGGGGGGGGGGGGGTCTACTCCCTTATGTGGCCTATACGGGGACATGCCGTTGGACAGGGTATGGTTTTTGGCCTTTCTGCCCTGAACAGGGTATATAATTTCATGCACGTCTGTCCTAAACAGGGTATGGTTGCACGACTGTCGTAAAAATACGGTTTATACAGTATTTAGAGATCGGAGACGTTTCCCGCGTATCAGTCAAACAGGATTCGCTAAATAATTTGCAACCTAAACAGGGTCCTAAAATAGCGGATGTCCTACACAGGGTAGGTATTTTAGGGGTTTTTATTGTTTTTTTGTTGTTGTCCTAAACAGGGTCAGGTTTTCAAACCCTTAGCGGCACCTCTATACCCAAACATGGGTCAAGTACTTCCCCTCCCCCCAGGCTTTACTATTACACCACAAACTAAACAGAACAAGAAATGGGTTATATATCACCGTCTTACAAATGCAGTGTCATTTATATCCTAACTCAATGATAGTTCTGGAATTAAGACCATGTTTCCATACAAAGTGACTGAAACAACAGAAAATATTTCTTTAAATACATTATTACATCAGTCTGATGAAAAGGGGGGGGGGGGGGCGCTTAATAGAGAGGTGGGGGCTAAATAGAGCTTTTACGGTATTTATTATATTTTATGCCCTGGTGTGTACTTTGAATTTTTGGAGGGATTGTGCCATCCAGTACTGAAACCAAAATGTATAACTTTCTGTACACTATTACAGACCTGGGCCAGGTTTTTCAAAAGGTGGATAATGCTATCCACCAGATAAATCACTATCCAGTGGATAAGTATTAACAAAACAAACTACACTATCTGTTGGATAGCGATTTATCCGGTGGATAGTGTTATCCATCTTTTGACCAACCGGGCCCTGGTCTTTAAAATCCATACCCTATTTTCTGACTACTTGTTTCTGTTCTAGTTGTACACTGGAGAACAATAACTCTATTGAGGGCGGGTACTTATTTATTGTCTATCTGCAGGGGTGGATCTAGAATTTTTGAAAGGGGGGGGGGGGGTGGTGTTTGTTAGCCAATATTTTGTCATTTTATTTTAGCTAAAAACAGTAACAATTTTTACACCTGCCCAAAGTGCTTGATTTTTTGGCGGATTTTGGGGACCACCCAATCAAAGTGTTCACACTTTTCTGACTCACACAAGTAAGGTAGAGTAGCACCCAAAATATATGAAGAGGGCCCTGGCCCACGGTCAGCCCATATTTTGCCCAAATCCTAGTCTCCCTCCCAGCCTAATGCTTGCTCAAATTACCCCATTCCCAACAGCAAAATTGGTGCCCCAAATCCCATTTTTCCAGTGAAAAAAAGGCAAATCCCAGTTCCTATTTTACCTCTTCAGGACCCTATCCCCAGCACAAAAAAAATTACTACAGCTAAAAAAATACTCCATAACAAGGATAATAAGATAAAGGTAAAGCAACTTTATTTATACATGTCAATCTAAAAATGAAAATACCTCCTAGAACAAAAAAATAAATAAAATAACCCATATCACTCTGAATAAATTCATTCACACCTCCCCAACACAATATACATTTGAGGGGCATAAGGAACAATAAATGTCATACAAAAACATTGCAACACAGCAAAACAAAAAGGACAAAAACTGAAAGAAATGACCTACAAGAAAACAATACCCTGCAGTACACCAAAAGAAACTTAATCACACAAAACTTGCACCCAGTACAGTCTTTATTGACATACAGTGTACATACAACTGCCGAAATTCCTCAACCATGGAGGCCCACCTTAATGACCAAGAAACATAACTGTTGATCGATACCGCAGCAGACCACTGAGGGAACAACATCTAGTTGGAATAATCATGAGGATTGCCTGATGAAGACTAGCAGTATACACAAAGCAGTCTAAACGTTGTGATCATTGACAACACCTCAAAGTGACTCTATCATGAGACAAATGATTAAATATTCATCTATCTACCTAGCCTCCTACGCAGACGCTCTTTGGGATCGTCACGCAATCTTTCCTCGCCCACGAACGTTCGTGGGGGAGGAAAGATTGCGTGACGATCCCAAAGAGCGTCTGCGTAGGAGGCTACTATCTACCACGATGAACAATAATTTCCCAACATCAGACAAAAATATAAACTAATAGGTGTCCCTTTCATAGCAGTATCTGGATTACAAACATTATATATGAGTGTGGTAAAGGAGGTGTTCCCTTAATAGAGGTGGCCCGAAGTAGAGGTTCCACTGTATGTTGTAAACTTGTATAGGTGATTTAATACCTATACCAGCTTAGAAAATTGAGAAAAACAGCTTATATAACCTATAATCTTCATTTTAAGTATAATCAAGTTTACAAAATATTTCAAGGAAGGGCTTTCCTTACTTTTAAGTGCAGTGCATCAAAATGGTCATAATATTGTATCTTGTCTGTTCAAATCATTTGATTGTAAGCTTAATCATTCTCTGAAAAGTACAGATCACGTAGTTTACGAGTGAAAAATTCGATTCGTCATTTGTGCGAGCAATACATCAATTCAGGATTCCGTCACATTTTCAATTCGCCGTTAAAAGCACTTTGAAGAAATTCCAGGCTTCGAATAATAACACATAAGCTTAAACATTCATAAACGTGTAATCATATCATCGATCTGATTTTCACCTTGCTTGATATTCCAGCTCTTGATCTGTGCGCCTTGAGGCATTTCAAATTAATTTACGGTCCAACGTCAACTCCACCTCTTCCTTAAATTGCCGTGCATAATTTAAACAAGACGGGAAATATTTAACAGGCAATAATTTACGTTTCAATTCGAGAAGAAATAACAAAATAAAACTCCGCAAGTCGGCCATTTTGCAAGGAAGACTATTTCCGCCAATCACGACTAATGTAAGAATCATAAATCTAAAGACCAATCAGCGTGGGCGTTATATCAGTGTAGCCCAGGGTCTTCTCCGCGCCCAGCCGCCATCTTGAAAGCGGAGTAGACCCTGGGAACGAGGTTGGAAGGGGTGGTCCGGTTCGGTTGTATCTTGGATTCGTTACGAACTGGAGAAACTTCTCGAAGCTCATAAGGTAGGATATGACTGTTCCAGATTTTTTCTTCCACTATCGATGGTTCCTTTCACCCACCGCAACCAAACCGCATCACCTTCATCTTTGGCCAAGCAGTGGATGTCGTCTCCTTTTGGGTCGATGTGGTCCATCAGGATGCGCATTTGACTGGCATGCTGCAGGCGGATGGCTTTCTTCTTGTCACCTGCAGAAGGTCTGGAAATGTACCCATAGAACCCAACCAACCACTGATGTCTGGGATTCTGAAATTTGGTTGCTGTGAAGAAATCTTCAGCTTTCATTTTAGGAACATGTTCATCATCGGACTCGCTCTCGGCCTCGGACTCGCTCTCGGCCTCGGACTCCGACTCTGCAGCGGAATCGGACTTTGACTCTTCCTCTGTCTTTTGTTCTTCTTCTTCGCGATCTTCTATCACAGGGCCCTCTGCCTCTGCTTCAGAGACGTCTGGGTCCATCTCTTCTTGTTCAACTGTTTTTTCCCTTCTTGGGCTGTTGTTAACGAGTACCTTCAACTCGCCAATGCCAGTGTAATGCTTGGCGGCCTTGACGAGCACATTATACTGTACGCTGCCCTTCTTAAGTTGGTGTTTCTTCTGTTTCACCAGGTGTTTTCCCACGTTCAACACCACCATGTTGCAATCTGACACCGGGCACCACATCTTGAACCTCCCTGCCTTGTTCTTCTTGCTAGCACTATAAATCTCCGGCTTCCCCCTCTGCTTTTTCCCGGTCGCCATGATCGTACACAACCTGTCAAGATCTTCTTCCTCAATGTCACCTTTCTTTACGTGGATTTTTAGGTGACGTTTAAGATCGTTTCCATGGAAGGAACAACCCGGCAGACGACAGGTCTTCTTCTTGTGGTGGGACCTTGACTCTGCCTTGACCGACGTCTTAGCCTTCGCCTTCTTAGTCTTCTTAGCCACCGAGTCTGACTCCGAACTTTTCTGGCGTTTCCTCTTGGCTGGTTCAGGAGGCTCGTCCGTTTCACTGCTGGAGTCTGACTCCGAATTTGTCTGGCGTTTCCTCTTGGCTGGTTCAGGAGACTCGTCCGTGTCACTGCTGGAGTGCACGTCGTTGAAGGGTGAGGTACTTGGGATGTCCAAGCAGAGTCTTCATCTGATCTAGTATATCCTTCTCTTCGATTTCTAATGGCTCCGTCTGAAATGAATTGTCAAATTTAAACTTATTTATCCAGGCCAGGTACAGTAGAAGCTTGCTTGACAATCTGTCGAGGGTGGTAAGGTTCAGCTCTTTAGCAGCCAAATAGATAGTTGCGACCGATTTGAAATCACTCGCCAGGACATCACTTGTGACATCCTTGTGTGCAGAGGCCACTGTATGGTCACCCACGTTCAACCTTTTTAGAGCTTCTTCTTCTCCAGACAGGGCACGATCAATGAGGCGTTGCATTCTTGTTTGCTCCATCACTTTAATTTGCTTGAGAACTTGAAAATTTGATACTAGGACATAGAACAAGGCTAAACTTTAACCGCCACCATCAACGGGTTGAAAGTAACTTATATCGAATAATAAAAACAAATTACCATAAACAAAATCCCGCCAGAAGAAATCTGTTTTTATGACCCCATTTCAGGGAGCTTGCACCAGCAGTTAGCCCTTAGATGCAAGAACATATCCTCCAAATTTCAGGTCAGGGCGTTATATCCTTTAAAAGTTATTAACGGTTAAAGTTTAGCCTCGTTTTCGCGTAAAAACCCATGCCGCAAAGACTCTATGGGTAATTTTGTGGCGAAACTTTGCAAGGATTTTATCGATTTCTTTCAAATTGTAAACGAGTGTGTCCTATGTTCAGGCCTATCGACAGCCAGAAACTGCTCGAGATTAGCTCAAATGCTTGCAAAGTTATTAGCCGTTGAAGTTTCAACATAAATGACGTCATAACTACTGTCTACATGGAGCAATTTTCACAAAACTAGTTCCAATAGCTTCCTTGCGATGTTGTCTAACCGAACATCAACTTAAACACACTTCAAGTGTTTTAAAAACGACTCCAAACTTCAATCACATCAAATAACATGGTCAAACACAGCACCCTTAACTTTAACCAGAGCCTCCGCACAAGCAATTGTGTGAAATCGGAAAAAAATGTTCGACAAAGATGCCCGAGCACCTTATATACCTCTTCCGATAGTTGGATTGCTTGTGCCTAGTGTTTTAAGGGTGCCAAATAGCAAAAATAACGGAGCAACAAAAAGCATGTACGTCATGATGTGATCACTGACATTTATCTAAATATGCTAACTTTGAAGGACTATATCTCCGTTCGCTTTCAATCGATTCAATTCATATTTGGCACGATTATAGTCCATTGCCGACTCTACATTTTGATTACCAACACGTACTGCGATGGTCACGTGACACTCGTCAATGTGATTGACAACTGTCAAAATATGGTGTTTTCGTAAAAACTGCTGACTCAGCAAAACATCATGCATTTTCAAACACGTGATCGATAGAACTCGTCAAAAAACGATGTTATTCCAAGTTTGGAGATTGCAGACCTTCTGGTGCCATAGTTACAGGAGGCTGAAAAGTCGATTTGGCGGCCATCTTGGATAGAAAACGCCACTTTTGTCCACACTTTGGTGCCTTATATCTCCCAAACGCCCGCCTGGTTTACCTTCCGATTGCTATCAGCCACGCATGTGTCCAATGGCTATCTAATGAAAATAAAAGAGTAGCGCTAGTGTGAAACACCACTGGCCAGTTTGACTGCAAGTGCACCCATAGTTTTCATGTACTTTGGTGGCTGAAACCAGGGTGCGGCGGACGTTTAACTCACTCTTTTGGCCGAAGGAATAGCTCCTTGAAACTGAATCTTTGCATGCTAATAGATAGGCCAATAACCTAAAACGCGATGGCACCAATCACTCCCAATAATGCTTAGTCAGCATTTTAGGATAACCTTCTTACCTCGTGCAGGCATTACACCGAAAAATGAAATATGATTGTGCTCAAAAATTAATATAAAAATCGGTTTGCCATGGCAGTTGAAGAGTGTTGGTCACGTTACAAAGAAAATTTTCCGTTTGTTGAGCGAAAAAAATTAACAGAAAGTCAAAAAAATACCTGGTCTACACGGCAAGCCAAAGCATGACCCAAAAAGGTTAATTAATTATGCAAATATGCTAACTTTGAAGGACTAGCAAATTTTCCAGGATGTTCATCAGCTTGCTCTTTCCAACGCAATGGCGAAGGTCACCATCAGAATTGAACAGCGCTCGTGGAAAAGCAGCCAGCTCTAATTCACTGATGCTCTCCTTGAGGTCAATCTCAGGTCTAGAATGAACTACAACGAGAAACCGTGCAAATAGAGCCCTGTCATCTTTTAGAGCGGCAACACCAGAAGATGTCTTACTTTTCTTCATCTCCCTTGTACTCCTCCACGTCTGAAGCTTTACTTTCTTCATTGGACTCCAAACGCTAAGCTTACGCTCAACTATCCTTTCTTTCACAAACTTGTCAAAATGCTCCTGACCAATTTCATCGCGCTTCAGAACTGCATCCTTCACTGTATCTGGCATGACAGCCTTTGTGATGATATTGAGCAGTTCAGTTTCCTCGTTGACAAATGGATCATTTGTTTTGAACACTTCTTTCAGCTTCTTCACGTTCTCCTCATAACAGGTAATCACAGCCTCTGATAAATCGTGGTGATGCATCAAGTTGTGCGTTTTCATTCCAACCATGGCTTCTGCTTCGGTGGCCAAGCGACTTAATTCTGGTGCGATAAGAAACCATCTAGCCATAGCTGCTGGCTGCTGGGTCAAACCCTTGAGGCCTCCTCGGATCTTCATGATTTTGTTCACATGCTCAATTGCATGGTCTGGACCTATGGCGCAAAAAGGGATATCCTTCTTGTTGACACAGAAGTTTCCCTTCATGAATTCCTCATGTAAGTAAGGATCACTTGATTTGAGCAGTTCCATCTGCGCCAAGTAGAGCGGTACCATTCGGGCGTAGTTAAGTCGATCGTGCACGAAGAAATACTTGGACAAGGCCTTTAGCGATTCCAAATGAAGTTTCCAGTTACCGTCTCTAGTCGCACAAAGGAACATCCATATGCAAGCTACAAACTTCATGTAGTCATTGGCAAACTTGAACATGGGGCGCTGTGGCTCCAGCTTTCGATCAAAGTTATCTAGCTTCTCCTTAAACCCCTCTGTGTTCATTGCACTTAGGATCTCTTGATGGCATTTCCCAAGCTTGTTGTATTGGCCATCCTGGCAGGATGTATTGGTTGTGAAAGCAGCAAGATGCATATTTGGATAGTCAGTGCCACTATCTTTCTCTGACTTCAAAAATGCGTCAACATGCAAGTCACTGAGAGCAGAGTACGTAATACTGTGTGCAGTCAAGGCACGCTTCATATGATTCCCTTCAAGAATCTGATGCTTTGTAGTGGATCCATATATCCCAGCTTCAACCCATGCATCATCGAAACCACTGTCCTCAATGGATTTCCCAAGAGCACGCAATGCTGCCATTACTGTATGCATTTCACCAAGCCGGAAAACAAGGTGATCTAATGCTGGTGCTGTGTGCAGCTGCAGCTTCACGGCCTTCTCATAAAGCTGAAGATCAAATGTTATCACTGTCTTGTGACCTTCCCCTAATACCACAGTGGTGATATTCTGTGCTTGCTTTAACACTGTTAGCATGGTACTCCATTCATGCGCAGGCGCTGCTAGTAAAGGCATCATGGCGACAGTGGTGAGTGGTAGCGTTGATGAACTTACTTTAGAATTGTACGCAGCCCATGTAGGGATGTTCGGATTCTCGGAGTGTGATCTTGCCAGTGATTGCCCTACTGACCATGCCAAATCATCTTGAACTGCGGCATTGGTGATGTCTGGTGATGGGCTCATGTCTAACCTGCCATATCTGGGGCATTTTGGTTGTGCGTTACTTGGGACATGACATGGCAGAAGTTCTGCTTCAAGTATGGAGCTCGTTGGCAGAGACTTTGATGTGGGATTCGTGGTAACATCTAATGCAAGTTCAGGAACGTAGTTTGTTTGTCTCTCAAAGACGACCATTGCTGTAGCATGCAGAGTGTTTTTCCCCTCGGGTGTGTCCTCAGAAAAATCGGAGTTGTCAACAGCAAAGTAGATGAATTGGCCTTTGGCTAGCGCTGGGGGTACATAAATACCGTGAGCAACTGAATGACTTAGAATGGCTTGAGCGAGCTGCGTCTCGATGCGTAATATGCGCGTGTAGTCAACAGACACGCCAAGCTTGTGTAGTACGTCAGACATAGATCTGCTTCGCATCTGTTGGTGCGCTAATATACCGACTCCAACTTGTAACGGGTATTCACGCTGATGTCGGAATGGTTTCTCCTCTGCGTCAGATTTGGGTTCATGCTTTACCTGTCGATCTGTCTTAACCTCGTACATGATTTGCTGCGCAAGAAGGACGGCTTTTGCGTTGACTTCATCAGTACGCTTCTCGGTTTGAAGTTCAGTAGCTACATTCGAGAGAATCCACTGAAGCAGAGTAGAGAGCTTGGTAGGGATCATCTCACTCGTGTTTGAGTTCAGTGTTCCATCAAATTGCCAACTGCTTGCTTGTAAGATTTCCCGATGAAGAATCTTAGAACAATTAAAAATTACCTTTAAATCACTGTCAGAGGAATTGTTAACCGCTGACTCTGTAGCAGCAATTTTTGCTGCAGTCAAACAAAATCGATCTGACTCGTTTCGTCGAAACGCACATACAAATTCGATGCCATCGATATTAGCGATAATCAGTTCCCTCAAATATTTTCGAGAAGGAGACGATTCACAATGATGGTACTGTAAAATGTCCAAATACGCCTTGTGTGCGTCGTCGAGAGACAATATTTTGCCCTTCTAAAGCAAGGTTCTGATCAAATTCAGGTACTCGATGTTTGCCGCAACCTCCGTTTCTGGCTTGACAGATGTTTCATGTTGTGGAGGGTTTTCTGTGGCGCGTACGACATGTTTTGTCCAGCATGTACGGTGGTACTGAACATCAATGGATAAAGCATCCTCTGGCTTAATTGCACTGCTTAGATAAACTTTGTACAAGTCATTGTCACAGTTTTTAACGAAGTCATAAAGCTGCTTCCCCCTGTTTTCACTTTGTATGGCGTGGACAGGCTGTTTCTCATCGTGAGTTTGACAAAAAAAGCACAGTTCCTTGTTGTACGTTCCAGTAAACGTACGCGATATACGAGGCGCTTCGTCGGGTTTGAGCACCGGGAGGCATGTCGATTTTGATTCCAGTGAGGGCCGTCCCGGAGCTCGAGAAAGGACAGCGACGTCTTTAGAAGCAACTGCTTTCTCAAACCTGGTTTGTGCTCTTTTGAGTTTTTCAGAACTAACAGTCGTTTTCCTACAACTGGCATGAAAGCTGGCACCACTCTGTTGCAGATCATCTTCTGACACAGCTTCTAAACGTTCACTTGCGTCTACAAACTCACTTTCACCGTATTTTCCTCGAGAGAATACGTAAAACAAAATGTTCTTATACGCATCAATGCTAATGTTTTTCACTAGAGGTTCCTTTGTGTCTGTCTGACATATAATACACTTCTTGAAGTCAACTTCTTCAGTTTGCCTTTTTTTCTTCGGAATATCCATTGCTAAGGAAAGTATATACGCAAATACAATTATTTTTGCGATGAGATTCTTTTGAGAGTTAAATCAATTACAGCTTTGACTCCTCTCTGTTTCAAATAATCATGCAAATTTATCACTGTAAAAAAATTAAAGTTTCATTGTATTTATGCAGTACATGAGTTAAAACACAGTGTACAACAAATGATCTAAGTGTGAGGCATATTTTTTTACCTGCGGGTTTTGACAAATCGTGAAATAAGTAACGTGACGTAATTAGGGTAAGGTTAGGGCTTGGGTTGGGTTAGGTTAGGGTTATGTTAGGATTAGGGTTAGGTTTTGGTCTAAATTTAATCATTTGTTCCCACAATACATGGCATCTATATTTATAGTACTGAGTTAAGTCAGAAATGAACCAATCTGACCACAATTTTGAAACAAAAGCTATGCCGTTATATTAAGATTATCAAATAGTTGCAGGATATACCTTATTTACATAATTTAAGAATGAATGTGAATGATAGTGAATGTGGCGTTTTTTGCATTTTTCGTCTCTTTGATCAACAGGTATCATGAAGCATTTCCTTGTGTCTTGCTCAATTGTGCCAATTACCCACTGCCCTTCAACATGGTGGCCATGATGATATTTTCTTTTCCCGAACTTACTCTCATCTATTTGCACGATTGTCCCTTCGCCTCCATTTTGCCTGCCACCGCGGTCCGCGGTGCCATAGTCATTGAATATCAATCAGGTAAAGTTTTGCCTGCCACCGCGGTCTGCGTTGCCATAGTCATTGAATACCAATTGGTTGGTATGCTGGTATGCAAAGCCACTCTATTGGTGAAGGGCTGGAATTTGCCTTATCCGTTCTTACGCAGACAGCCTCTTAAATATATAATAACCTTAACTCTTTCGCTGCCAAAGTCGACATTTGGAGTAGACATTCAGCCACTTGTGACGTCATCAATTTGCACGTCATTAGATTATTTCGATAACCAACTAACACACAAAGGATAGATCTTTCCATACGTGTGTCCATTTTGAATGACAGAGCTAGTCGGAAAAAACACGATCAATATTATTGGTGCAAAATTGGTGGTAAAGTAAGCCAATACACCAATTATTGATCAATGTCTCATTTCCAGGTTTTTTGAACGGTTAAGACCAACTTTTCCAGCTGAGCTGATAGCAAAGATATAAAGAGTAGAAGATAGCGAGAAAAGAAAGGGGGGGAAAAGTGAAGGAAAACAAGGGGGAAAATTTGTGACGTTCAACCAAAAAAGTCTAAATTTTGGCGCATGCGCTGAAGTAAAATATTGTACATTTTACAACAGAATCTACTTCAAAATCTAGCTGAAGTGTGAAAAATTGCTTTTATAGCAAATGTTGGTCTAATTCAGCAACATAGCGCAAAAAAAACCCGATTTAACGGTTAATAAATGCATTTTTTGGAAAAAATTAAGCAGTGAAAGGGTTAAAGAAAAGGATCATAGTGTTGAAAATCGCTGGTTACCCAAACACTAGTCACTCGTGCTTTTGTTGAATTTAATTTTGTTTTATTGTTGATAACTCACATGTACAGTAAAGTCACTCCTGTTGCATCAAATACAATATTACTGTCTACTGGCACTCTCTTTTCTGGCTAAAAGGCTCTTGCAAGGTTGCCAAGGTTACAAGATTAATCATCGGATAAATGCGGTTAAAATGATTGATACAAATGATAATTACTATAATTGATGTCATGCACCTATGTATCTCTGACACCCTCCCCCCTTTTGTCTCGAAGAGAGCAAAATGACTGTTCATTGTCAAACGACAATGTAACGAAACAAAACTAATGGTATAGTTCTGAATTTGAAAATTAAGGTTCACTGTTCATTTTCATCATCAGCCATGGCGGCTATTCAGTCTCTGGCATCTCATGCAGTGCATCTCATTGCCCACTGTGGGGTGAATTACGCCGTGTCAACATTCAAGTTATTCCTAGGTTTCTCTGCCTACCGGTCACATGCCAACACGAGGGGATATAACTGTTGCAGTGCTTGGTAGAGGTATGCGTTTCCGGCTTGCAGCTTTGCTGCTCTCACTATGCCATCACGACGAATGACGAGTTTGTCCATGATCCCTATCTTCCATTTCCATTGGTTCCTTTCGTCCTCCTTAATCATCATTACATCACCCACTGCTATGGCACCAGGCTTTCCCACATGCTTTCCCACATGTTTAGGCAGTGCTGCTCGCGAATTACCTTCATACTCATCCGTCCTCCGCTGCCATATCACGTCTTTGCATCGTTTAAGGTACCTGGCATGCTTTTGCAGATCTGCGGTCTCCAAATGATGATGCTCCAACTCTAAATAGTAGTAAATTAGGTTGTCCAAACAGCAATGAGTTGGGGGTCAGGACTGGCAAATGTGGGTCATCCTCAACATAGCTCAGTGGGCGGTTGTTGAGTGTCACCTTAACGTCTAGTATGATGTCCTGTAGCTCTGCCCATGTTAGTAACCCACAGCCGATGGTCTTGTACCGTGCTCTCTTGACCAGTCCTACAAGTCACTCAAATTGCCCTCCCCACCAGGGCACTCTGCTCAGGTTGAATTGCCACTTGATTCCGTGCTGCGCCAGTAGGTCTGTCTTGAGTAGGTTCGCTGCACCGACAAAAGTTATTCTGTTGTCTGAATAAAACTTCTTAGGTTGTCCGTGACATGAATTCTGTGGTCTCCATGTTTGGCAGCAATTCTAAGATCCCGAGATCCAGGCACAGACTCTGAAGGACTTCTACAGTGCGAACTTGTCAAGCAGAACGTCAAACTCATCTGTTACAACGCGCTCCAGCAAACACTTCAAGTGACACTTTCACCTCTGCTTGGCTCTCAGAGGTAGTGCCGCCAGCCATATAGGTCCTTTCCACCATAGCTCTTCTCTTTCCACGCTTCCACCATGACTCCCAACGTCTGCAGGATTCTCCTGACTGGTCACGTGACACCATTTCACGTCCGTGTAGTTGAATTTTGCTGACACGGTTGCTGACGAACTGCTTGTATTCTCAATTTCCCCGAATCCAGTGCAGGGCCACCGTGCTGTCAAGCCAACAGTACATTTCACTGACTGGGCCCGGGGCCACCAGTGGGTGTGACACGTTTTCATCCAAATTTTCTTAAGGAAACATTTTTTCTCCAATTCAATTGCATATTTGTTACTTACTTATCATAAGAAATTAGTGGAGGGATTTTGAGCAAATTCTATTTCTTGAGCCAATATGAATTTGTGGTTCTTACAGAGACAGCCTCTTAATGTTGTTGAAATGTGCAACAGCCAAGAAAGTTGCCAATTCAACTACTGGTAGACTCGAATAGGTTTCCTTTGTGACCCGTTGCCAAATCAGGGCATTGATGGCCTCATTTCTGTTCTGTGTTCCCCCATGCAAACATCTTTTGAGAAGATCCGGATCACTCAATGCTTCAAAGGAAGGAAGTATAGCTTTTGCCACAGCTGCTGGAAGAGGGTGTTTATGATGATAATCTGTGGTTCCTTTGGCTTGATCCCTCTGGAAACCGCACCACGAATGTTCTCCTGGCGGGCAGAGAATGTGATCAGGGATGTCATTGGTTGCTTGGGTGTGATGCCAAATGGCTATAATAGCATTGTGCATAGCACCAATATCATGAGTGTTCCCCTGATTGCTTTTCCATAATAAACTTGTAAATTATCTATTGCTTTATCAGTTAATCTTCCCTTTCCAGCAATACCTTTCCGATCTTCTAGGCATGCCTGTCCCGTCCTTTTTTTAATGAGCGAAGTCTTGATCCCATACGCTTTTGAATGTGCCCAACACATTCTAGCTTAGTGACGTCAATGTCCCCATAAACAGATTCATTCACCAGTAGGTTGAGATTTGCTGTCTCCATCCCCTAGAAACTCAACATATTATAGACAGTACTTTTCAATGGACCCCTGGAATATAGGAAGCATTCCAGAGGCATCCATAGAATCCGACGAGCCAGTATAATTTGCATGGAAAAAAGCTTGATGACTGTCCCACCATTCTTGAAATTCAACAGTTCCTTGCCTGTCTCTCCACCCCATACATTCTCTGCATTCTTTTGACATTATTTCAACCTCAACAGCTTTGCCAGTGAGTAGGGAAATTGCTGTCACAACACCATAACTTGAAGAAAATCCTCTCTTTCGCCACGTGCCATCCCCAGAAACTCCAATGTTGAACAGGCCATAATTTTCAGGTTCATAAAACTCTTTGATCTCCTCTGCTGCATTCCTCTTGCTTTGCTTGGCCACTGTTCAGAAGCATTTCGGATGGCATCCACATGGTCCCTGTATGCATTTTCATTCATGGGTGACAACATGCTCATGACACCCGTAAACTTCACAAGTCATTGATGCCCTGCTCCTATGTTCCTTCTTCGGTTCACTTCAAAAGCTTTGCTTTTCTCTATTTTTGATGAGGTATAAAACTGCTTCAAGAAGGAACACTTCTGAGATGTACACTTCAAAACAAGAAGTGAAACAAATCCCATCTTAGCTTGTTCATCTTCTTCCATAACAATATGGCCGTATTTACAAACAGGACACCAAAAAGACCCGAAAAATGAAATGTCAATAAAACGAAATCCTTCTGTCTTTTCTAACTCACTTTCACTCTCCAAATCAGCCTACTTTACTCCAAATTTCGATGCAGATGCAGAGAACGAACTCGAAGAAGGGTCCACATGTTGAGCGGGTTGCTCATGGTCGGTCTGATCGCTTTCGGACTCTTGACTCTTTTCTGCAAATTCCTCCTCACTCAAAACCTCTGGCTCTGCCGGTTTTTCTTTCTTAGCAAACTGATTTCCATTAAACTTTCGTCTTTTCCTTCTTATGTTTCTAAATTTTGGCATGTTTTCCCAGTATAAGTCTAATATCCGCTTGTTTCTCAATGCAGCTCCTTTCTACTCACAAACTACGTCATATAGCTGGCTCGTAGTGTCTCTATTGAGAATGAAACTACTTACCAGGCTCCAATACTCCTCTAAGCCCTTGTGCGTGATTTTCATTGAAAACGGACGAGTTTCTGACCCTAAAACAACGTGTAAACAATGTTGGTTGCCATAACAACCACAGAAATTGTATTGATGTGGTGCAGAAAAATGTTAATATAGTAGCAAAATAAATGGAATGAGGAAGAAATCTCTGTTTTTCTTGGAACTACAATGACTAAACATGCCAAAAATGCTGTTTCCAGAAAAACAAAATTGTAGTCATTTTTTGGCTATTGAGCCTATGAATCTAAACTGAAAATTCCAGGGGGTGGGGGGTTCAAACCAATAAACCTTCTGTAGGGTAGGTATGAATATTTTCTTGAGCCACACATTGTATTGAAAAATAATGATATTGACATTTCATTCTTTGTTATCCTAGCCATTTATGATTAAAGACTAACAAACCAACACAAATCTGCAAGTTTTCAGTCTTGGTACAAGTGTTGATCTATTTTCAACATGGTATTACTTTGGGGTGAACCATTTAGCTTTTGAGGGGGGTTGGGTGATTTTGAAAAAAATATCCTGCAAGCGCACTTGTACAAAAAAAATGTGCACAAGACCACTGCCCAAAAAAATTTATTGCGCATGAAAGGGTTTGAAAAAGATTTGCGCCTATACCAAATAAACCAAACCCCCCTCAGAAGTTAAATGGTCCACCCCTTAGCACCTTTAATCCTTCACTCCTTCTAGTTCATCACTACATTGTATTAATCCTCAGTATAATCAAAGTCATCAATGTCATTATCAGGTAAATCAAAGTACCCATCAAAGTACTCAGTCATCTTGATCCAAAGCAAAAATTAATTTATATTATCAAAATTTGGAATGTCTCCAAATATTTCTTGAATTACTTCCAGAATTTTTAAACTATGATCAACGGAATATACAGGCAAACATTAAAAAAAACATCATTAGTTGTAAACAGGCAGTGCAGTTGTCAATTATGTCATTTGCAAGTTCTTCTGAAAATCCATGGCATGAAACGGCTCCAAAGGCATTGTCAGATACCCCATCGACCAATTCTGTAAGAGCTTCCTTGAGATCTTGCTTATCATTATCACTGACTGGCCTTGTTAACACTGGTGAGTCAATGATTCACGTTTCTCAAAGGGCAATTTTTCTGTGCAATGCTTTCCACAGCACTCCAGAGCACAGTGCAAACAGCAGTCTGGCCTGGGGTCTCTGATTTGATACTTGGGTCAAATGACTTGTACAAAGCCACATGAAAACAGCCCTCGCATTTCACAAAGTCTTTTTATACCTTGCTCGCACTGAGAGAGTTGCTATCCGTGATACACAATGATAACATGTGATCTTTCGCCATCCCGTCCAGCTCATCCAGCCTCTTGAAGCTGGTCTAAAAGATTCTGCACTGGACCCCAGTTGATGACATATCTGACATCTCCAAAATTCACCCCCATGCTGAGTGCAGTGCTTGCAACCACAATTCTTTTATTTCTTTGGGAACTGAATTCTGACATAAGTTTTTCCTTCTTCTTGGGCCAGCTCATTGAATGAAAGATGCCAATAATGAAGTCTTCACAATTTGCAGATCCAACAGGCATGTTTTCCCAGTTTAAGCAATAGCAAATTAACTACACTTGCTATATCTTTCAGTGTATTGCAAAAAATTATTGTTTTTGGTGTTTCGATTCCTTTTTCTTTTGCTTTGTCTACCAGCCAGTCAAGCTGGCTCTCCATCACATCCTTTTTGACCTTGCTAACAGAAATCCTTAAATTTGGTCTGTTAGGGCTAATGAATAGCTTTGTAGTGTTTGGCTTTAGAGAGAGTTCACTACATATTGTTGCCTGTGTTATGTCGTCCACTGTTCCAGTTAAGGCCAATATTGGTATTCCTAATGATCAATTAAAGTGGATGTAAATTCCCAAGCAAATCTTCCTGCTAGGGGCTAAATGTATTTACCATAAAATTCTGACAATCAGTTTTATGCAGTGTATATTTCTGGATGTAGCCATAAACAAGTCCCCTGAACATACATGTATTAAAGTCCATAATAATAATAATAATAATAATAACATTTATATTGCGCAAATTCCATAAAAATGTTGAAATGCGCATAACAAAGCCATTAAAATTACAATTAAAAGATAAAATTACAATAAAAAGCTATGATAAAAATGCCCGACGAAAAAGGTGAGATTTTAACCTGGCTTTAAAAATACCAATAGTGTTGGCGCTCCTTATGTCAAATGGTAGCGCATTCCAGAGTTTCGGTGCAGTACAGGTAAAAGAACGGTCACCAAGGGTAGCTTTAGATTTAAAATATGGATAACTAAGTAAAAGTTTATCACTGGAAATCCTAAGATAATATTTCGATAGGGGCCTAAGAGAAATAAGAGATGATAAATAAATAGGAGCTAAAAAATTAAGAATCTTAAAAGTAATTAAAAGTATTTTGAACTCAATTCTGTATCTAATCGGTAACCAGTGTAACTTAGAAATAAGCGGCGTTATATGGCAAAATTTTCGTTCTTTACAAATCAGTCTAGCACAAGCATTCTGTACCCGTTGCAGTTTGTTTAACAAGCAATCTGGGAGTCCATATAAAAGACTGTTGCAGTAGTCGAGGCGACTCGTTACGAATGCATGGATGAGAGTCTCAGTTGACTGCTGTGAAAGATATTTCCTGATGCGACGAATATTGTAGATATAGTAAAATGAAGAGCCACAGATTTTTGTGATATGCGTTGCCATGGACAGCCTTGAATCAAACCAGGAACCAAGATTTCTTGCGATGGGCACGGGATGGATGTTCGAGTCGCCCACACGAATACTGATAATATCCACTTTTTCCAGTTGTTGTGGTGTACCAATAATGAGGAATTCAGTCTTGTCGTCATTTAGTTTAAGATTATCATTCAACATCCACGAACGAATGTCACTGACGCAGTCTTCGATATTCTTCACCGCAGAAAGCTGGTCAGACTTGTTGTTTGGACTAAATGAGATGTAAAGTTGTGTATCATCAGCTTAACAATGGACCTCGGGCAGATGAGTTTTAATAATCTCAAAAAGCTTACTCGTGTACAATGTAAACAATAAGGGACCTAGACAGGAACCCCGAGGCACACCGCATTCTAATTTGAAAGGCTTAGAGAGCGACTCATTAATCATTATCCGCTGAGTTCTTCCAGACAAATAAGATGAAAACCAGGAGAGAACTTTTCCTTGTATACCAAAGGAGTACTGCAGTCGATGTAACAGGGTGTCATAATCAATTGTATCAAAGGCAGCACTCAAGTCGAGTAGAAGTAGCAGAGTAACACGTTGATTGTTCATATTAAGGAGAATGTCATTCATAACTTTAAGCAGTGCAGATTCTGTGCTGTGATTCTGACGATAAGCTGATTGTAGCACTGGGAACAGATTGTTACAGTATAAATAATGTTGTAGTTGCTTGGCAACAACAGTCTCAACCAGCTTTGAGATATATGCCAAATTACTCACTGGCCTACAGTTCTTAAAGACAAGGTCTAATCCATCCTTTTTCAGCAGCGGCCGCACCAAAGCACACTTCCAAGTATGCGAGAAGTAGCCAGAGTCGAGTGAAAGATTAATTATTTTTGTGATCGAAGGTAGTAGCATGTCGATACATTCAATAAGAAGCTTGGTTGGAATAAGATCAAGAGGACAATACTTCTTAGAAGATGCAGTGATTAGATCAAGTACTTCAGATTCAGGTAGCAGATTAAATTCTGAAAAAGAGGAGTCAGTCGCACTACTAATGGTGATACTGGTGACAGGCAGACAGACCTGGTTTGCAATTTCAGACCTGATGTCAGCAATTTTTTTAGTGAAGAATTTACCAAAATCATTAGCCAGCTGATAATCATTAGCAGATGGTGGAAAGCCAGAACGTTTGGATAAATTTAGCAGGGACTTGCTTGCTCTGAATAATTTCCTCTGGTCGGCACTATTCTCATTGATAAAGTTTGTGTAGTGATCATGACGAGCCCTGTTCATCAAAAATGTTACTTGATTTCTCAGAGTGCGATAAGACAATAAATCGATGTGTGCTTTAGAAGCTCTCCATTTCCTTTCAGCTTTCCTCTTTTGTCGTTTAGCCAATCTAATTTCATCATTCATCCATGGAACACAAGGTCGAACAGTAATATTCTTATGCTTAACAGGAGCATGGCGATCCAGCAGGGAACGCAATGTATTGTCGAATAAGGCAGCAAGCTCATCGGGGTCGTCAATATCACTTTGAGAAAGTTCGCCATCACAAATGTCATTCATAAATGCATCCTTATTAACTGATCGCAGCTTTCTAAATGAAACACGGTCAACTTTAAGGGGTGGTCGAGCTGTTTGCAGTTTGAATAGCAGTGTCAGATGATCCGAAAACAGAATGTCGGGCGCGGGTTGACCCCTAATAAGGTTGTCTGACTTACGGGTAATTTCAAGATCCAGTATATGGCCAAGTTCATGAGTCCATGGGCTTACATTAATTTTATATCTAGCCAGAATGAAATCATTCCACATAGAGTTGTCAAGAATAAAATGAGACTCACCTTCTTTACACAAAGATCTAAGGACCGCCAATTCTCCACACGCCTCTGCTCTTGGAATTAGTTTTCCTACAAAACCCAAGATAAAGTAAGCTTAAACTGACATTACATTTCTCGTGAAACTCGAAGAAATCAGTTATTTCTTAGAAATGAAACCATAGCATAGCTTCCTTACCTTTTACCCGTCCATGTTTCAACTGTATGAGATTCATCAACCACAATAGCACAAATATTTTGATGAAATGAATAACTGGGGTCGATCACGATTTCTCGGAAGGTCTTCTCCTTGACTTTCTCTGCGGTTGCATACATAATCTTGAAGTTACATTGGTGAATTTCTGCAGGCAATAAGACGTTGTAATCAACCGCAGAATATCCCAGTAATTCCTTATCTTGTAGCTGGTTTTTGATTATGCTTATTAACGGAGAGATGACAACAATCATTGCTTTACCATTCATCTAGAAGTCCTTGGCGCGAACAAACATTTGATAGATCAGGCTTTTACCGTACCCGGTCGGTAAGACCGCCAAAATGTCTTTACCATCTAAAAGAGCTTTTACAGCTACTTCTTGCTCTGGTTTCAAGATAATTTGTGAACTGGCAACAACGTTCAAATCAGATAAAGCTCTCGACAAAGCATCCGCATTGGCCGCCATTTTGATTATGTTTCAGAAACTTCACATTGCGTGACAGTAATGCAACTCATTGTTCAAATAACCAATCAGAAATGATCAAATTCTTATAGCAGGCGGTTCCCTCCCCAGCCTCCTCCCTGCCGATCGCGCTTCATGCTCTCTCCTCGCGCTTCGCACCCGAACTCCCCTCTCCCTCCCCTTGCAGGCTAGAAAAAATAAAATCGCGAAAAATCATCCCTTGAAGGTCTACGGTAACCTTAACTGCACTGGAGGGGGTACAATTCATTTTAAAGTTGCTGTGAGAACTACCGAAAAAATTCAAAAACTATCGGTGCGATCGATAACCATGATCTCATCTGTCCGCCATATTGGAAATCTTATCTAAGCCCCAATGCCCTGAATGAAATAAATGCCCCACCAAGGCAAAGCAGATGATACGTGTGAAATACATAAATGTAAGTAGTAATTTATATCTTGTATCGCATCACCGTCTCAAAACAGAGAAAACTTTTCATCAAACTGGAAATATTCCATAGGAAATTCAATGTACATCAATAATACGAATTTTAAATCGTTCGTAAAAAATATAAATAATAAAAAAAAAAATAAAATAAAAAATAAATTAAAAAAAAATTCAAATCGTTCGCCGTGCGTCTGTACTCTTTTGTTAAATATATTATGTTTTTAATATTAATACCAAAGGACTACCAAAGCACTCATTGTTGATTATTGACTTTTGCAAATGTGGCGTTTTTGAGTTGAAGACTAGCTTTGTGGCAATCGTAAAATCCGTCATCAAACTTTAAAGGCAGTAACTTGCCCTCTCGCGTCATATTTGTCATTACTGGCAAATGCCGCCTCAACTGCTTTCTGAAATCCGTCTCCAACTCCTTCACGGAACTGCTCCTCGTGTCATATATAACTAGGTCGTGCTCCCTTTCGTCTCGTCGTTTTTTAGTTCAGCTACTGCCACAAAGTCACGCAGGGCACTTCTCGGGCAACCAGCAAGGTGGAAGGCATTGGCCATACTGCAACTGTTCTTCTGTTTCTTAAACAATGGTTTTGCCACCAGACAGTTTAATTTAGGTAGGGGAGTCAGGCAAGGCTGTCCTCTTTCTGGCAGCTTGTTTGTTATCGGCATAGAGATTCTGAGTAATGCGATAAGGCACTCAAGTGAAATAAAAGGTATAGAGATCGATCAAAGAAACACATTAAAACTCACACAGTATGCAGATAGTAGTGGTATTGGCTCACCTATATCCGTTTACCTCGCTTCCATGTACATAAATTAAAACAGTATAAATTAAAATCGTATAAATTAAAAAGATTGTATTAAAAGATTTGTATAAAATTAAAACAATTTTATGATGCGTTACAATCTGTCGTATAATTCATTTTGTGTTTTGTGTGTGCTTCGATGGTCAAGTGGTTAAGACGCCGAGTTGTGGCCTCGGAAACCCGGGTTCGATTCCTGGTCGTGGCAAATTTTTTATGCGCCCGGGTTCAAATCCTGTTCGTGGTAAACTTTTATTCCTTTTCATTATTTATGAATGTGTTGGTCCGCCAAGAAAGGCAGACCGATCTAAAAATTAGCACGCTCCCACTGAAGTCAACACAAGGTACATCTCCAAGACCAGCTCATGGTCACAACACACCAGTGTACCACCAAGACCAGCTTTGTGGGTCTTTTGTGTATGTGAAGAGTACGTTAAACACTCTGGGATATGTTTGAACTCCGAGTGTGGTTCTTATACGTTTTATATCTTCATGGTTCTGTATCATTGTGGGAGACATTTAGACCGGACGCATGCGTACTATATTCAATAAAAATAATTCTTCTGTATTTATGTTGGTCCGCTGAGAAAGGCAGACCGATTCAAAAAAATTAGTGCACAAACCATTATACCCATACTACGTAAACAAAGCAAATGTCCACGAGTGTAACCATTCCACCGCGTTTGACTTTTGCATTTCTATTCAAGGGAGGATTCCTCCGTTTGACTTTTGCATCTCTATTCAGGGAGGTGGATTTGTTAGAACTCTGAGAATTCTTACGCGTTTTATATCTCTTAGATTTCTTAACATGGTGGGAGACATTAAGATCGAACACATGCGCAGTATTTAATAAAAGTAAATATCAGACTCGGTGTTGGTTTAAAACATTATATTATCAAAACTTCTCACCTATTTTACAGTGCGGGAAATGTGCGTGCTCTACTAGCTATGCGACCCGACTTATGTTGAAATAATACTAGAATAATACAATGTTTTCTATACGGTAATTCTGAATGTCGCGCTCGTTGTATTCTATAAAAATAGCACAAAATTGATCGATTTCTTCTGGTAAAACATGTTCCAAGAAACTGCGAAAAATAATTTGGTTAAACACTGTCAGGATCACAAATTCCTAATTCTAGAACAACGTTAATGAACCCGTTCGGCGAACGTTCCATCTTGTGTACTATCCTTTCCATCAGAAATACGAAATCATCAGCACCAAGTGGGTAATATATTCCAAACTAAAAAAGAATAATATTGCACAATTAGTGTTTAGTGTGTGTACGTGCGTTAGCAACAAAGAATTGGTATTCAAACAAAGAACGCACATGGTTAGCAACATTGCATCATGACAACATTTATAAAAACTAACTTACATTATTGATCCTTCGCTGAATCCCTTCCCAATCATGTACCCTGGCGTTGAGTGCCATTATGGCTTGATCTAACCGCGTTAACGTAGCTCCAACATCTGAAATGGCTTGGTTGGTTTGGTCTTCGTCATTTCTTTCATATTCAATGGTAACGTCGTTAACGTCGTTCACTCTTGGTTGCCAAACAGAATATGCATAGTGGGTCTTCAAACGTTAAAGGACTCAAGCCTGCAAGTCTACGCGATCGTCTTTGTGCCATGTTCGTAATAAAGTTTGTTTGTGTAAATGTGCGCCGATGTTAACGGTTAAACCAACGCTAATTATTATTCCGAATTTGCCGACAAAGAGTGCACTCTGACTGGTCCAATAAAATGTAACGTGATTGGTTCGAACCGGACACATGGTTGATTTTTTAAATTAGTATTTGGATACCCTGGCCGTTACAGATTTTGAATTAGTATTCCGATCCGATTGTCACAATCTTTGACATATATATTTTTTGTGAATGTTCACTTCATCTGAAATCGTCAAGATGGTAACATCTATGACCAACGACTATTTTGAGTTAACTGAAGAATATGCCAAACATATCAACAATCGCCATGTCAAGTCTAACAGGGCGATGCACACATCCAAATTCCGAAAGGGTTCAAACCTACGTTCAAAATCTGCAGGTTGGAAGCGGCTGGAACAGATCACAGAGCTTTTCAATGGCTTCCACTGCACGCGTTTTGTATTCATGAAGGCTACCCACCGTTTTCTTCTTTTCGTCGCTTCGGGTCGACTATCGTCAAAGAAAGGTATTGCATGTAGACCAATACCTTTTTCTAAAGAAGCTGTATTACTACAGCCTCCTAGAACACATCTACCTGGCATTTTAGAAATATTTTGACTCGTGCTATCACAATTTCGCACTCATTGCTCTCTTCGCAGTAAACAATCCGTTCCCGCCGTTACGTCACAAGTCACTCGATTCATTCTCCCTTTAATCCTCGGTCGTGGGATACAAAAAGCCAATTTTTCGTACTTTGAAAATTCATAGAAAAATAATGAAAATAGTTACGCCGATAATTTTTTCGCAGACGTGATCAGGGTAACAAGGAAATTTATTTAAACGAAAAAAGTTTGGGGGTTAGTTGCACTTTAAGCTCGTTCACACCTTCGTACCAGAAGTGAGGAAGTGAAGCTTGTAACATCCTAAAATCTTCCGTGCCATATTCTACAGGACCAATATTGTTACTTGTGCCATCCAATTACACAATTTTGATACATTTTAGATGCAAACTGCCACTGTACTGTTGCTTGTTTCTAGCTACAAACTAGATAACGAGTCTGCTTAAAGAACCCTTAAGGTATCAGCCACCCTTCAAAATTACCATTTTGTGAAATTTTCAATTTTTTGAAATTCTGGTAGATCTCGCAGAGCTTTTATTTCCAAAAAATTCTACCTCAAAAAGTTATTTCTGTGGAAAGTTATTGAACATGAAACATTTTCTTCATTATTTTTCTGTAATTAGCTGTTGACATTTCAGTCATATCTTCAATTATCCAGTTACATACAATAATTGTCTGCGCTGCACGGCCGATTTCATAGCGAGCGACAAAGGTTTCTCCTACCACTTCCAGAGTCAAGGCAAAGTCACTTCCATCAAATCCATTAAAAGCAAAAATGAAGTCGCCCTGTACAAATACTACCTAAAGTTAATTTCAGGTTGAATTGATTCTGCGACACAAACAGCGCACAAGTCGCTAGCGTGCGACCCGCGTGCATTTATTTACTCCAATATTCGCATACTGTGCCTGTGAAAATAACTGTGGAAGATAGGAAAACTTCTTACCCAGCTAATCTCATTTCTTACAGCACAGGAGTGGAACATGATTTATAAAGACATGTACTTTTACACAAAGCTTCCCATTTTCGAAACACATTTAAGTTTATCGTTTTTTTTAGTAAAAAGCCATAATCTGGAATTATTAAGCTTTCAAAAAATATATGGCTTATAGGGTTTTTTATAAAAACAACTAACGCTACAGCGATCCGCGCGCAGACGGTCCTTAAGGGTGGCTGATACCTTAAACAATTCCATGCTTTGCCTGAAGTGTCTAAATTGCAAACCAGAGGAGAGAAAACTTTGGTTTCTTGTGCTCTTTCCTCACATGCACAAATTACAAACTCTGTGAAATGCAACAAAATTATGCAGAAAGATACTTCTATACTTGTGCGTGGTAATTAGTTTTTAACGAAGAATGAGCTGATCGTTATGGTTGGGGAAAATTTGTTAGTTTATAGGTGTTTATAGGTGTTTATAACTTTTCTTGGTAATTCCGCTGACCAGCGCATAATGCCTGGGAAATCACAACACTAAACAACACTGCGGGTGCAATATTTGGTAGTTATTGGGGGTCGGGTGGGTCGGGGTAGTAGCCCGATCGCACAGGAAAACAAAATGGCGGATTGCTTACGATTTTTCAGGACGGTATTTCTCTGAATTTTCTCGTCTTACACATTTAAAAGATAGATCTTTTAGGAGTTCCGATGCCAACAAACGCATACATTCTGCAATTCTTTCGTTCCTCGGTTTGAGAAATGTTTCTTTCACGAATTTACATCATGTTTCTTTATACAACTTCATTGAAGCACCGGGAACAGGACGGTTCCAGCAGGGAATATTTTAGGCAAACTACGCACATTGCCGCGTTCAACTGATCTTTGGTAAGTACGGTAAATGTTATTTCTAAGTTTGATTTATAACAAAAATTAATTAAGCTTATTGTTTAACTGAGCTAATCTTTTGATTCCAATTCCAATATAAAAAGTATTTGAACTTTTGTAATTTGGCATTCGAAGGTGTACAATTCGATCGATCGATCATCGATCGATAGGCTTTGAACCGAAAACAAATAAAATGTAATGTATTTGAATAAGCTTAAATATTTTGGCTGCACCTTTATGCTTGTTATTGTGTAGACCTTAAGTTTATTCATAGTTTATTTTCCGTGTAGAAAAGCAGGCTTCATTGATCTGAGGCTTGTGTTTATAATAGCATATATTATTATAAATTTCTCTGATGGATTTTTCCACTATAGTTGTATTAAGTTATATTGTATGAATAAAGTCCCTATCTAAATCAGTCTATAAACACAAAACATTCATTACCTCTATTACACATACTTATGAATTGTAGATAATATTAATTTTGCACTAAGACGCCTACATGCACCTTCCCATCTAAAGCCTGGTTTTTACTTGGCACACAAGTGCAAGTGTCCAATAGTCCATTTTACAGTTGTGTGCTTAGAATCCAGGCCTTTGAACAGAAATGAGGCTGGAGGTGACTTTGTTGTGATACAAACCTTCCTTCTTTTCAAATGTAAATTATTCTGTTCTTATGTAAACTAGTTTCTGATCTCTATCATCTCATGGTCACCCCTAACCTCGCTTTCATACAGAGGCTTGGTTACATTTCACAGAACTGTAAAATGGTCTATTACATGTAAACTGAGAAGCACAAGGATGAAAACATTTTGATTGTTCTACTTGCTCTTGCATTTCAAATCGGATCAAACTCCCCCACCTTTGACAAATTATATGGTGTGCGACAAATGCAGACTGCAGACTAAATTATATCCCTATAAGTATACTTATTATTATTATTACTTGGTTGTGTATTTATGAATCATTGATTGGCAAGTCAAATTCCAGAGGGTGGGAACAGCAATGGAGGTCAAATGCCCCTTATATGCCCAGCCATCCCCCTCCCCTTCATTAATAGATTCATATACAAATACCAGAGTCAAACCAGAAATTGAAAATAATACTAATCAATAATTATTTCAAAGCTATTGTGTTTTGGTATGCAATAGTGGAACCTATAGACACATTGGAGCTTCAAAATAATTCCATTTTGTCAGATTTAAGCTGTTTCCTAATATATACAGTGGAATCCCCATTTATCAAGCCTCCAATTCAAGGGATTTCACTGGGAAAGGCCAACAACTGCATTCAATGAATGTCATTAATATCAATTACATTCTGAGCTGGCTCATAAGAGCCTTTGATTAGTGGTGTGGTCACTAGCATACTTCTTCAGAGGCTGAACAACGTCAGATTCAACAAAACCATCAAGTTCAATGCCATGACCTTTCTTTCCACTGAGGTTGACAGAACAACAGTCTTCTTTTTATATGTAAATAGTTTTATTGTCATTATATTAATAAAACGCAGAATGCTTTCAATTGTAAAAAAATTCCTGGTGAGTTTTAACCCCACCAAGTGTATATTAAATTTAATCTCCCAGCTGGATTAAATGAAACATTTATGGATTTCTGTTCTGTTTTTGTTCGGTGGATGCCTTTATTTGTAATTTGTTTAGTTCCCTGGATGTTGTTTTACTGTGGGTTGTAGGCCATCTTTTGTTCGATGTCCTTCTAAGTAAAGTGATTCTAAATATTTACATCATTTCAGATATCACCTTAGGCCATTTGAGATAATTTTAGGTCAATTCAGGTCATTCCTTGTTTTAGTAACTATGGATTCCGACATCCAGTCCTTAAATTTGTCCAGAAGCAGACTTCGAAACAAGTCACTCTGAGAATTCTACAGCGACGGCTATACCATATGCCTTGCAGATGTCACACCACCTCCCTCACTTGAATAAGGTCATTCTCCTGAATCTTCGTGTTCTTAAACACTTCAGTGGTCACTTTCTTTCTTTTCATGATCTCTAGCAAAATGTAATGGAGACCAGATGATCCATGAACTTTGAATGCTGCTTCACAAAAGCAGCCTTTATTGTGAAGGTCACCAGGACAAAGACCAACCCATTGGTAAGAACCTGATCTTGACATGGCAGCATTGTTTGTTTTGTACGTTTCTACATCCCCAACAACAGGTGTGATGAATCAAGAACAAGAACAATTTATGTCTGAGTGAGTGTCAACAGTGTTACTTGCATTGCTGGACCCTTTTGAAAATGTGCTATCAATCTGACGAATCAGTTCATTTTCATCCTCTGACTCGTCTTGACCTTTGGCAAAGATTTGCAGAATTTCAGCATGTTGTTCCCTTTCAGCCATGCACAATAAAGGGGGAATGCTTGTGAACAGTGGACCAGAATATCTTGCTCCTGATTCGACTAGAAATTTAAACAAGACATTGTTCTTGTGCAAGACAGCAAGACTTAGAGGGGTTATGCTGCAACCCTCTCTGTAATTTACTTCAAGGCCCATGTTGACCAAACATTTTGCAAAACTTTCATGCCCCTGTTCCACTACAACGTGAAGAAGAGATCTTCTTAAATGGTCTTTCACAGTCACTTTTTGTTTGTGGTCAGGATGTTGACAAAGTACAAATAGCTTCCCTCGCTGTTTGATGAAATGATGCCAGACAACTTGGAAGACATTGAGTTGAAGACATCCTAGAAAGGCTTATCCTCCGCTTCAAAGCGCCGATGCTCACTTTCAAGGGTCGTACATGTAGATGGGGACGAACTTTAAGTTGATTCTTGATCATCATCTTCCCAGCAATTTTCTACAATCTCGAACTCCTCATCAGTTATTCCATCAAGCTCCCTTTCCCTGCTACTTAACTGACTTTCCAAATCACTCATGTCACTTTGGTGGTTGTGCTGACTAATGAGCAATTCAAAGTGAGATCTGGCCGAGTGAACATCAAATGACCTCAAATGTTCCAGACATAGAGTCAAATTGAAGATACTCTGGACCCTTTTTTCTCAAATGATGAAAATTGATCTAGAACACTCATTGTTCCAACAATTGAAGGGTCAAGTTGAAAACTATGCTAAGTGGGCAAAGTGCATTCAATTGTGCTGTTATCTTCAAGGGTTAATGGTAAGACATGAACATTGCTCTAATAATGACAAGTGCACTCTCCTTTGGAACTTTTATCTTGTTTTTATATAAGTATTGTCTATATATAAGTCTATATATTGCATTAGAAATGTAACAATTCAGTTCTGATTCAGTCATATCCTTAAGTATCTTTCTGCTTGGAGGGACTTTGTTTAAGGCATCATCAAGAGATTCCAGCAAAAATGCATCAACAGTTTCTCCAAATACATCAGCCTTTCCTTGGCCAATCTTGATGAGAATGTCATTTGGATCAAGCTGGAGCACACTCTTTTGAGGTCTGAAGGAGAAATTATTGTCTTGCAGGATGTTGCTGGATTGATTAATTACAGCTTTGCCAGTCAAGTTCCACATTGTGGGCCCAAGGTACTTGAATAGCCGCAGGTGTTTATGCTTTCCTCTGTACATGTTGATGTTATCAAACATCAAGATGACTGGCAAATCCATGGGTCTTTGCTTTAAATCTTCTCTTGTTTTTCGCTTTACAACTATCGTAAAAACTTCATTGCCTTCTCCCAGCTTACTTAGACCGTGGTGATTCAGCATACTGATAAATCACATACTAGCTCCAAAGGAAATGCACAGACAAGTTAACATAAATTTTAGGTCATTTTGAATTTTCTGACTTCTCAAGCTGACCAAAATGTGTTAACCAGTGAAGGAACCACAAGTAAATGGGTGCCTGGCACCAAGAACATGCTACTTTATACCGGAATAAAAGTATAATCTTACATTACATTGTAATCTTACATAAAAACATAAAAATCCTACTCGCTAGCAAATATTCTATTTATGTTTATCTTCCCTGTCAGGAAACTACATTGGTTGCATTACCCGCGCTCATTTACTTGGCGCTAATAATCTTAAAACACGGTAAGTTGGAGTAAAAATGGCTATGAGCAAAGGCCCAAAGCAGGTTTGATCAATAAGTAAAATATTTTACTCAGTACAAAAATCTTTGAACCTGGAAAATTTATTGAGCCCAGTAAAGGTGAGGGCACAAAAATACCAAAGCAGCATGATACAAATCATGATGCAGCCCCACCCAAGGGAAATGCAACCTTGCAAACAGAACAAACAACATTTAAATTTAGACAATATGAACTGCTGCCATTGCAAATCAGTTAGAGAAGCTACATGTACATGTACATGCATAGGAGAAAATCCATGACCTTCTGACAGTTTTGAATACAACATAAAGAAAACGAGTCCGAGGATCGTTATCAGTTATCATTAAACCAAAACTTGGTTCTACAATGATAACGATCCTTGGACTTGTTTTCTTTATGATGCATAGGAGAGACGATTGACAGCCAACTAGTACTCTCAGTAATTAAACCTAACCTCAGGGCAGAGGGAACAGCTACCCTTGCAAATCTGTCCCCCTACTCTAAGTGATTAAACTGAAGGCAACATAAAAACATAAATTAATAAAAGAAGCTAACACAATGGTTAAGGAGGATGGGGAACTGCTACCCTTCCTAATCAGCACCCCAAACTGCTTGTAATTTGTCTAAACCACAAACCATAACAGCAGGCAGCGTTTGGGACAAAGACAGCCTTTATTACAACAAAGTTAATATTTAACTAATTTACAAAAATATATAAAAAACTAAATGAGATAATTACACTCAAATCAAATATGTACAGACATGGCTGTCAGATAAACAAGAAAAATGTAGTAAAAATAAACCCAGGGAGGGAATGGAGGGAGAATTGCTAAGATACTGATATGTGCTGTGTGTGCCAGCTAGCTTGCGACTGAGCAACTAAGTTGAAACTCTCTTATTTATATCTAGCGTGCTTGTACTTTTTACTAGCATGAGCTGATGTACCCAATGCATGTAGCTCATGTGATAGGCTTCCAGTTCCTTGGCAAGTTTGGCATTAACAGCTGCAGGGTTATCTCTGGCTGAAAGCAAGTTAGGAGCCTGACAAGAATAACAAGAACCCTCGTAATGTAGAGGGAAACCTTCGGTAACCCCTGCAGCAAGAAATTGGACAATTGTTAAGGTTTACGGGTGTTGGCAGCTGAGGGATTGGCGACCCCGGGAGGAGGGTTAACAGGGTTGAAGTTTCTACTAACGGCATGACCCTGGGGAGGGTGTCCTGAGCCCTTACTGAAGGGACGAAAACTACAATTAATGGCCCTATGCTGGCCCTCGCACTTACAGCAGGAATACTTGAATGAACACCCATAGCACTCCCAGCACCTGTGAAACTTAAAACAATATCCCTGTGGAACACTAAGTAATGGCCCAGATCTCCCAGCACTTGCCGGCACCTTTCTGGTGTTAGGGCTAGGCTATGACCTAAGCCACAGTTCCCAATGGATGGTGCCCCAGGGAAAACATCAAAATAAAAACATTCAAACACACGTTTATTATCTTCTTGACGTGATTCCATTATCACTAGTCTTTTGAATTGATTTTCTACCACGCCTTATGCTGATTTATGACCAACCCCTATTAAGCAACAAACCTCTATTAGGCAGCCATTTGCCTAAGGGTGGCCTCTTATAGGGGTTCGACTGTAGTCATGCTCGTTTAACATTAAATTAAAGGTTAAAGTATCCAGATTTGTGTCTTTTGGTCTTTTCCAGTTGCAGTATGTTGTATTGAATACTACCTAACCCTGTAAACACATTTTTTTAATTAACAGAAGTCTCAAGAGGATATCAATGACAGAGGAAAAGATGGCTCTGAAATCGAAGCCACCATTTGCCTGTTGAAGCACACTTCAAATTTGATCGAGTTTTTTAATGATAAAATGCCAATAGCCTCTACAGTGGATAATCGACTTAAGAAAATAAATCAATTTTATCAATTCATAATGGAATGGAGAGAGGAAACAAAGGAGAGAAATCTTAACTTTGTTTCCTCTAAACTATTTTTTGATTTACAGTCAATGTGCTTGGGTTTGCAATCAATGGTTGCCATCAAACCAACAAAATTCCCTTCATCTGTCGTAAAACCAGCATTGGCAAATCAGGATTGTGTAGAAAACCATTTCTGTCAGGTTCGGTCTTGTAATGGTCAGAACAACAACCCCACCTATCTTCAGCAGGAACGTACGCAGAATTCCATTCGATTTGGCCAAACTACAATAAGCCGTAAAAGTAATGTGGGAAGATCCTGTGATCAGTCTCTCTCTTCTTGTTCACTACCCACTGGCAAATAAAGTATATGTTTTTGTTTAGTCACACGTCACCACTGACTTAAGGTACCTATGTATTTAGTAATCAGCACACTGTAGTTTTGCAACAAAACATATGAAATGTGGTTGTGTGATCCAGTTCCTGTTAAGTCTCTAACTAGAATGTCATTGTCTAGCAAATCAATGGATAAATTGATAGGTATATATTGAACTACAGTAGCTAGTAGTATGGTCATTAATTTAGAGTAAGAAATATTTTAAGATTGACAAAAAAATCTAATATTTACCTGACAACCTCAGCCGGATTCGAACAGCACCACTAGTTTCATCTGAAATTGTTTCCACAACTCTGAATTCTCTATCATCAACAGTAGTGATGTATGGGATTGAACTGTGGCTTTTTATGAGGGTGTCAATGGGGTATAGCTCTAGTCAGTAAACAGCTAAAAAAAAGCCAATTAGTCAGTAAACTGTTAAAAAAGTGGCTTTAGTAAGTAAACAGCAAAAAGGAGATTAAACAGTAAATTTGTATGATTATATGACTTTTAGAAGCTGTAGATGGTATTTTTTTGCAAAGTAAGCCATTATTGAAATAAAATCAGCTTCTGTTCAATGTATTGGCACAATTAGTACTCCTATGATCTCCTGTGGGCTCCTATGAGCGATTTTCAATAATGTTATCACCATTTATAGCCAAAAAAGCACACTGAACAGTAATTTCTGTAATGTTTGTCACAATTACCCGTTCTTGTCTTACAAGCCCAGTCTAACCACCGCTCTAATTTGCCTCCCATGTCGAGTGGTCAGTGTATTGGGCACAACATACATTCCAACATCCTCATCCTCTTCAGCCTCATTACCAGATAATGACAGGTCGGAATCCGAATCATCCTCTCCTGACTCTTCTAGGTCTTCTTGGTCTTCCAGAACTTCCTCTTCCTCATCTTCCACGTTCATGTCAGACATGTCAAGGGGATCTTGTCGTAGTTCCACACTGTATGCTGTCAAGGGCAATGTTCCAGCAGAGAATTTAGTAGTTTGTTGCCTAACAGTACGCTGCCGAACGCATTGCCCATGTTCCCTTGCCCATTCCCTCATCTTCACAATGTCTGCCCTGTCCATGGAAACGACTGGGATAGGATTCAATTTGGGAATATTACACAGATCCATTGCCACTTCTGGGACTGGGTAGTATGACCTTTGATGGGTGAAATATTTGGCGGACCAGTTGGTTATTCTCTTTACGGATTCCTGCATTGCCTTTCCGAAAACTCTGCAGTAATCTAGTAAACTAGGTGCTGGGTGTTTGATCTTGGTTGTTGCATGCAGACTCTCTACAACCAAAGTCAACAGGGACTGGAGGTTGATCGCATCTGCGGCATCTGGATTCAATACTTCTAATGCTGTAAGGAGCTGTGTGATGCTATTTAACATCAGCTCGCACAATTTGATGGTCTTGCTGGATACTGTACCCTCTGGTCCATTGGTGACTTTGGCTGTTCCCAGCTGCTGTTGAACATCAGAAACGCATCTTTTGAGATAAGTCGTGATATTCTGTAGGCAGGTTTTTGCATCTACAAGGGAGGCATCAATAAACTTTTGACCTTTCAAATGAACGCCGAAGTTACTATATAGGTCCCCAAGGTGTGTGAGGAATTCCGTTGTACCATCCAAAGGCGTTACTAACTTCACACATCCTGTAGATGCATCAGTGATGTACTGTGTTCTACCCTCACAGCAAATTCCATATGGCTGTGAAAATTCAGCAAATAGTGCACTGCCATCCGCTGCTCCTTGTTGGCCTTTACCAGCATGTACTGAAAGACCACTGCTATCCAGCTTCCACACTTGCCTGCTCTTCCTGTCAGTAAAATAAAGAGCACCCTCTTCATCAACTGCAACACAGGCAATGTCCCTTTCAGGGGTGTGGGGTTCAGAGTTTCTCAACACTGTTGAAACTTGGCGACTTGACAGCTCAAGCTTAAAGATACCTCCAAGATGACCACTGGCAGTGAAGAAAGCACAGTTGTTTCCTTTTGAAAAAGCCACTGAGACTACACTCATCGGATGGGGATATGTAGCCAATGCTGTGCTGGTGCCCTGAATACCAACACCATCGAAATTGAGGCACACTTGCTTAAAACATCCACTACCATCATCCGCAACCAACAAGATGTCATCACTGAGAGCACAGACAGCTGATGGCCTTTCAAATGACACTCCCGCAATGCTGTTCACTGTGCCTGTGTAGGACGTTTGTAGCTCATCAAGGTGCTTTTTAAGTCTTTCCCGTAGTTGTGGGACAGTCCCTTCCTTAGACAAGTGAAATTCCTGGAGTTTTGTCTGCAGATCTGCCTTTTTCTTGAGTGTGCTTACTTTCAGTTTGACATTTTTTCGACAGCAGCAAATCAGATCCTTTTACTACTTGGCTCTGTGCAGTAGGCCACACCATTGGTGAATGCTACTGATTTGGCATTTTGAAGGTCCTTGACTAGGACAGTCACGTCTGCTGGGGAATGAAGGCGCACCAGAAGAAGCTTGCTAGTGTTTTTCAGGGGATCGAAATCAACCACGAGCAGCTTACCAAAGGGACCACATGTTACAGAAAGTGGATGAGGGTACATACCAGGGCGATTGCTTAACCACATCCGGTATTTTTCTGGGACTATCGTGTAAACAACCCTGTCCACCGATTTAAGTACATCTAGCAACTCTGGCGTGGTCAGCAAAAGGATTGGATCAACAGCCATTCGGTCTTTGTTTCTCACAGATTCTTCTGTAAGCAATTTCTTGAACTTCATTCGTAGCTCAGGTTCACCTTCTCTTCTTAAGTTGTACAAAATTGCCAGTGTAGACCTTGTTCCCTTGAACCACAGAATCCAATTTGACCAGCTACATTTCAGGCTCTTTCCCAAGTGGACAACATCGTGCATAGCAGCAAGAAAGTACAAATCAGGAGGGGCATCCTCTTTTGCTGCATCATCATGGAGTTGGGTAAGGGCTTGCTTGTTAGATTCCTCGCAATCAGTTGTTACAACAACTACTACCACCTTTTCACACTTCGACCCACTATTCAGACAAGCACGCAAAGCTGGGATGTGCAAGGTTTGTCCCATTCTTTCGCAGTTTGTACATACTTTCTTAGCGGTCCAACAGACATCGCAGTGAGCAACACAATAGTCTTCTCCTAAAGACACGATTGACACAATCAGGTTGTTGCTCTTGGCATCATGGCCGCATTTGCGACACACTTGCACTGTCCGTATTTTCTCAATCATTTCTGCTTTCACTTGCGCTCCATTTTTGGACTTTGTGGCATAATCCACAGCAACAGGCATGGCATTTTTCATGTCCATACTTGTCAGAAAGTATGGTACTGCCTCTGTGACAAATTTGCCTTTTATTTCACTACTCAACAACTGTGGATGTCTTGTGATAAATTCTAAGCCAACAGGATCTTTAAGACCAACACAGAGTTTAAGACGATCATCAAATTGTATGCATGGCTTTAATGCTGTTCCATCTAATGCCATGACGCAGGCCACTGTTTGAACCACATTAGTACTGATAACTGGTGAAAAACAAGAGCCAGGTAAGCTTCTAGGAGACCTTTGAAGACACCTCTAAAGGGAGTGTATCTTGATTGAACTTTCCTTAGTGCATTATCAGACGGCCCACCAAGATTTGCATTTGAATAGCTAAATTCCTTGATGCCACCCCTTCCTGTTCCATGGTGACATGGGCCACGGACAAATTTGGCAGTTGCTGCTCCCCCAAGGTGCTTAATGGTTTGAAAAAATTCCAACACATCCTTATCCCACTTAAAGTCATTCTTCCTTGACCAATCAACCAGGGCGTATTTCACAGTATTGTTGACAAATTTGTAATAGAAACAATCTTTGGGCAATTTTCCACTCTGGATTAAATCATTTAGGTTGTTCACAAGGGGATCAGCAGAGGCCAATGACCTACAATTAAAATATCAATACAATGCCAGTCAGTCGTTAGATATACCTATGACCGGCAATACACTAATCTTCATTTCAACTATTTTCATTTCTGAAGTTTCTGAATTATCAAATTGAGATAGTCGTTTGAATCATACCATGGAAACACTATTAGATGTCTTAGATCACCATCCTCCTCCGCACTTTCCTTGTCATTGCTGTCATCTAATGTGTCATCAATTTCTTCAGTTGTCTCAAGTGATGTCACAACTTTGCTGTCATACATGTCTCCAGAATAGGACATGCAAGATTCACTGTTGTCTGAGGAATTATTTGACTGTTTTGTCTCTTCGATACACTCATCAGGGGAAAATGATAAAGTTGGCATGGTTATGTCGGTTATGCCAGGGAATGTTGCAGACAATGTATCATCAAAGCTGCAATACAGGTCATACAGGAATGTTTCAGTCAATAGCTATTGGGAGAATTAGCCGAAGCATTGGAGGTTAACAACACATAAATATATTACATACAATCTCTGTGCTTTGAATCTCTTTATTTCAAAAATCACTATTACTTTAAATAATCAAAGGACCTAATAATGTATAATTCTGACAAGTTGCACATGGGTAAAGTACAAATATCAAGTGATTATGGTAGACATGGTACTACTCTAGGAACATTTTTAGTTACAGTTTTAGTAACATTCTTGGAGGTCTTACAGGTGCAAAAATTTTAATAACTAAATAGATAAATAATCTCCATAAGCTGGTTTTTGGAATTTTTAAATATATCACAAAATTTGAAATGGTCATATATGTATTACACCTACACATCATCTATGTTTGAGAACTCTTCTTCAATGTTCTGAATATCTGGTTCAAGAAAAGGCTGTTGGTCCTGTTGGGCAGTGTGACTGTTCTGTGCTTTGGCGAACAAGACATCAATTGTTTTAGATCCAGATGCACTTTTTCTCAACCTATCATGTTTTTCCTGGCACTTCTCAAAGTGATCTAAATAAAACAACACAGACTGAGGAATTAGGATCAATTAAAACTCATAGAGTTTACGACACCTGTTTTAACATAATTATTATAAGTCAATTATGTATGACATGTATATGTTGACTGTCTTTTTTTGCCTTTTTTCCATATAATACTTAGACTACTTACTGATGAGGAAGTGTTGTACTTTTCCAGAAACAGTACAGTCTCCAGCAATAACTTTTTTCCCTTTGCACACTCCACATTTTACAGCTAATTCATCTGTAGCACTACTACCAGCAAGCTTATTCAATTCTGCAAAAAATAACACAAACACATGAAAATTCAATCAGATCTACAGCAAGAGAGAGAGAGAGAAAAAAAGGGAAAAAATCCTACCTGTGTTAAAATCTGTCATCTCTTTCTTCTGTTAGACGAGGTCAAAGTATACTGAAATTTACATTTTGTTTCTCAAAAATCGCCAACCTTTGGCCGTTAAATACTGCATACGCTAAAAAGTCGATCTCCTTTTATACATTAGACAGTTCATATTTAGTTATTTATACGGTTACGGTAGCCAAAAAATGTCATTATACGCTAAACAGTTAACCCCATTGACACCCTCTTTTATAGCCTCTACAAGACTTGATGCCAGGTCTTTCTTTGTGGCATTTCTTCTGAAACCAACTCTATATGCTTCACATAAAGCAACAAGGTTGACTCTTAAGTATGCTCGGCTCAAGACACTAGGATCACTGTACTTCTGGACAAAACGTGTAAACCGCTCATGCGAGAATGACTTTCCTTGGGTCCTGTCTGTGAGAATTTCCTTAAGATACATGAAAAAGAAGAAAAAAAAACAATACATGTATGATATGTATATGTATAATAAAAATTAGCAGGTCCTATTTGCCTGAGTAATTGGACGATATGGCACTATTTATTTGTCTGTAACACAACAGGGCACTTGCACTTGAATTTTAATCTGCATTTTTTGTCAGCCGTGATCTAGATTGCTATACTCTTCAGACCTGAAAGTATTTCACCTGGCTGGGGGTGTGGTTCAAGTATTTTGTGCATGAGGGGAATTCTAGTTATTGACTAATTCAGGTTAACATGACTTTATGTTGTGCAATTTAAGAGGCAGTCTCTGTAAAAGCGGTCCACTGCATTTCGGGTCGGAAAAAAGATTCCCCTCAAACTTTGCCCAGTGAACTATCTTGGGTCATAAGTAAATGCAACGACTTTAGTTTTTGGAAATACGTTAAAATATTTTTTTTAGAGCTCACAACAATCCAAGCGGCAAAAGGCCTAAATTTGAGCCAGGAAAGAATCGAAAATTGCCTAAGTTGACGAGCTCACTTCTCGAAAACCACCGAACGCAACAGAAAATCATTATTATTTCTAGGTTAAGTGGTCCTTCAAAGGTGTGAAACGCATGTTAGTTTTGATATGTTTCGATTTACAGGTTTGTGAAAATTATCGTATTAGCACATGTTTAATCGCTTTTTTGAAACATGCGAAAGTACCCTATCTTCGCTGGCCTTTATTTCACAAGTCCAGACCAGGTCACGCTAAATTCTTACTGAATTCTACTAAGCAGATGTTAGGAAGCCTAGAAATATAAAAATACCTTGCGCTTTTTATCTTCCTTTCCCACAGCGACTTTGAACTTTTGGTGGTTCTGTGGTATGAACCCGCATTATGCAAATGAGGTCGCTGAGCAAATTCAGATTGTTTTAAATGAAAACGTTCTTAATTGTTAGATCTCACCATTCTAAGTCGAAAATACAGAAAAGCACGCATAAATAAAACTTTTAAACGGGTTAAATGGCTAAAACTGGGAAATTATTCAGTTCTGATGTTTGGATGGCGAATATTATGCAAATTTACGTTGTCTGCCAATTTAGTCCTTTCTAACTTTTTTTACCTCGCTGTTTTAAATTTCCATTGATTATTTTAAAAACAAACATGTGCTATTCATAATTTGTAGGCATTTTAGATATTAAAACGTAAAGATTCATTTAGCTTTAACGGGACGCTGTAATGTACATTGAAATCGACAATTCGTGACCTTTATAATTCAATTGTGTTACATTCTGGAATTAACTTGATTACATTTTATTTGCAACGGTAGGTAAACAATGATATTAAGACTATTTCGTTTTTCCTCCGATTTGTGACTGATTTGCTCTGAGGACGTGCCTTGTATAAATGACATAAGATGATGAATAAGGGAAGGGCCAAAATAATTATGCCTAAAAGACATAGCCGTCAGCTCAGTATCGCCAAATAACATGTATTATTTTTGGCTGAGTTTGTAGCCGGTATAACGCGCGCTCTGATTGGGTATTTTCAGGGCGGGATTCTCCCGTAACGCCCACGGGCATTATGGCAAATGTTAATGCCCGGCCAGCAGCGCAAAGCCATCAGCGCGGGAAAGTTTTTAAATTCAGTTTTGTAGAAAGCTTAACTCAATTTTTAGCCCACAAAGGTCACTGAGTGGAAACCAGCAAACAAAGTAAAGAAGAACCTGAGAGAAAAAGAACATTCGGAAAATGAATATTATGACCAAAATTGAGACAACGAAGAACACTAATCTAACAGCGGAGAACAACAACAACCTAGCAGCAGTCAAGAACAAAGTGACAGGTTTGTCTACTCGCAGAAAAGTCGTGACACAACGAAGAAAACTAGATTAAGCGACATCAACACTTTAAGTTGTTACATCGAGTCGATTAACAGAAGAAATGAGAAAATTGAGAGCTTATCTCATGAGCTGACTTGGACCACGTTCTGTGCAAGTTCTTTATCAACGTTCGCAAGGTTAATGCCGGCAAACAGAACGAGCCGGACACTCTCTCTGGTTTCCGAAGAAGCATCCAAAGACATCTCAGTGATGCTGGGTCTGAAGCGAACATTCTCAAGGGCAGATAATTTGAAAAGTCCCGAAAAGTTCTCCGTAAATGAAGCCGGAAGAGGAAGCCAACAAAACGCCACAAACCATTCAGCCGATTTTCTTGCAAAGCACTTCGACGAGTCACACTAAAACAGCTGCATCAACCAGCCAGGCGGTTTTTGCCGGTGCAAAAATTCTAGAAATTTTAGGATGCAATTTCCAGTTTTTTTCATGGTCCCATCACCTTTGTTCAGGAGATAAAGCCGAAGAAGCGTCGAGTTTTCATTGAAAGTGACGAGGAAGATTGAACACTGACATGCATTTGTTTTCAGACAGCCGCATGAGCTACGTGGATCAGAACATGCACTCAGCTTTCGCAATAGTTTGAGAGTAAATGAAACTGTAACGTTTCTTTCTATTTTTCAACTTTCTTCACGCTATACCACTTGTGCGATATTTTTTTCATCATGAAATAAAAGCGATCTATATTTCCACAGTAAGGGGTTTCATTCATTCACCATGTTACGGCGTTTTCCCACCGGAAATAGTATTGTTAATTTCCCAAAATGAAAAAGAAAAGCCATATAATAAACTTCTTATTGACCTTACTTGCTCGGTACCGTACGGGGAAATATTGGCCCTCGGTCGTTTTTGTACGGCGAACCGAGCGTCGTACTGCTACGACCTCGGGCCAATATTCCCCAGTACGGCCCTCATGCTTGGTCAATATATATAAGAAGTAAATCAAGTTATAATTCCAAAATGTAACAGAATGTACATGTTAAAGCTGAATGAATCTTCAAGTTTTAAACGGGACTAAAAGTTGGCAGACAACGTAAATATTTGCATAATATTCGACATCGATCCAAACATCGGGATTAAATAATTTCCCAGTTTTAGCCATTTAACCCGTTTAAAAGTTTTATTTATGCGTGCTTTTCTGTATTTTCGACTTAGAATGGTGAGATCTAACAATTAAGAACATTTTCATTTAAAACAATCTGAATTTGCTCAGCGACCTCATTTGCATAATTCGGGTTCATACCACAGAACCACCAAAAGTTCGAAGTCGCTGTGGGAAAGGAAGATAAAAAGCGCAAGGTATTTTTATATTTCTAGGCTTCCTAACATCTGCTTAGTAGAATTCAGTAAGAATTTAGCGTGACCTGGTCTGGACTTGTGAAATAAAGGCCAGCGAAGATAGGGTACTTTCGCATGTTTCAAAAAAGCGATTAAACGTGTGCTAATACGATAATTTTCACAAACCTGTAAGTCGAAACATATCAAAACTAACATGCGTTTCACACCTTTGAAGGACCACTTAACCTAGAAATAATAATGATTTTTTGTTGCGTTCGGTGGTTTTCGAGAAGTGAGCTCGTCAACTTAGGCAATTTTCAATTCTTTCCAGGCTCAAATTTAGGCCTTTTGCCGCTTGGATTGTTGTGAGCTCTAAAAAAAATATTTTAGCGTATTTCCAAAAACTAAAGTCGTTGCATTTACTTATGACCCAAGATAGTTCACTGGGCAAAGTGTGAGGGGAAACTTTTTTCCGACCCGAAATGCAGTGGACCGCTTTTACAGAGACTGCCTCTTAATTAGCCTGTTATATCGAACTATATAGCTATTGATTAACAAATCAAAGCTATGCTACACGGTTGCCTGATTCGATAATTACATCTATGATATGATTACTGACCAGAATTGGACTACACTCAAATATCCATGACATGTACCATAATATCATTAAAAGGAGAACAACTTATTTTTATTGCTGGTTTGCAACCATTCCCAAGAGATTTAAATGACAAAGACCCTGGCGGCCATGTTGGATGACAGAAACAATAAAGCTAATTAGAAATATTTTGTTAATTGTCATCCAACATGGCGGCGATGACATCAGTTGCAAACCAAGAATTCAATTTATTATTAACAAGAGACATATTGTTTTTAGATAGAGAGCATGGCCTGCCTAGCAAATTTTAAAATTCCCATCCGACATATCCTAGCTAATGACAGATGTGGCATCAAACCAATAATGTAAAGTTTGATTTAAGCTTAAATCCCTTTTGCTTTATTCACCTTGAATGGTATACTGTCAGTCTTCTCTTGATTTTTTTGCTGACGTTGCAGCACCCTTTTTCTCAGCTCTGCGCTTTTTTTCAAATCATAACTCCTTCTGAAATCCCTCAGATATTGAGCTGTTCCCATGTTAATATAACGTAGAATGACTGATTTCCGAATCATCTCAATTAAGCCCTCAAATGAATCAGAGAAACAAATATTATTAAATATGAATGTGTACAAAAAGATCAGTTCGAGCTCACCACCCCTGGTGCCGGGACTCTCACAGATTAGACAATTGAAGAAACTGAAAACACCCCAATATCGACAGTTCTCATAAGTAATGGACGAGTAAAGTTGTAGGCCCGGCGCCATTTTAGAAACCGCGGTTCGTGGTGTATGTGTCGTGACATGTACTGGCGTGACTCAAACGGGACAGACAGGCTGCACGCGTCATGTAATCCTATATAAAAGAACTCGTCTCGAATAGCATACGGTACACATTCAAATACAGAACCCCGATTAGGGGCCACCATCGGGAAAATGGCAAGTGGCTGCTTAATAGGGGTTGGCCGCTTAATCGGGATTTTATTTACAGTATTATACTGATATTATACTGATATTGGGACTTTGATAGCTGGCCGCTTAATCGGGGTTGGCCGCTTAATACGGGTTTGACTGTATTTCCATTTTTATGGGTACTGCGCTTGCGCAAGTGCCCATTATTGTCGTCGTCGAAGCATTCTTAACATTCCTTCGTAAGACTTTTTTGTAACAATTCTTTGAATAACTGAACATGATATGGCATTGTTCGATTGTTTCGCTTCATTGACAGTGGTGTCAAGTGCAATGCTCAAAAAGAAGATTGGCATATTTAGTGAGCTACATGGAGAGAAATTGCGTTGCAAAATAAATATGAAAGACACGTTTGTTTTTAAATGTTTTTATTTACGTAGGTGTATTTCTTTGACAACTGCACGAACAGGGTCGCGTTTGATTGAGTCACATTGTTGAAGCTTTTGTTGAGTAACCGCCGGTCTTTTAGAGTCCTTCGTACAATTCATTTGTTTGAGTTGTACTATCGTTATTGAAGTTTCCTGAAATAAAGATAATAAATATTATCAGTTGCTAAAAAGGGAATAGGTAGTAATGTTTATGTGGGAGCTGTCAGTTTGTTTGGCTAGGCTTCAAGGAGACTTACGTTTAAGCCTCACGCGCGAGGGGCGAAGCCGCGAAAAGAAGACGGCGAGCTAGTTTACTGGAGCAGAATTTCATTCCGGCACAGCTTCAGTTGTTTAAAACGAGCAATTGATAACTGAAGAGATAAATGAAATTTCTACAGGTAAAAGGTTGTCGTGTGACGTGATATTCGTTAACAGACTGTGACCCTCCATAGGAAAAGGGGGCTTATCGCATCAGCGTTTCAAGGCGTTTATACTGATTTGAAACGCATTTGAAACCCGTTTGAAATAATTTGAAACCCGTTTGAAACACATTTCAAACAGTGTTAGAAACGTTTACTTTTTTCAGCGTTTGAAACGTGGAGAAACGCATTTGAAACGCCCATCTGCCAACAACCTGCATTATTATTACCTGACTGAAGCATAATTATTCGACAACACAACAAATGCTGGACTGAAGATGGTAAACGGTAACTTCAGGCGTCGTTAATGAAATTTAAAAAAAGCTAGATAAATCACGGTGGTGCAGTTACACTTTTTACTTTTGATTAAAAGTTCAGTAATATTCCATCGTTAGGTCGATCAATAAAATAAACAACAAGAAAGTTTTTATAGAGTGCATAGCAGTATTCTCAAAATTAACGGAAATGTCAACAAATATGATGCGTGAACAAGCTATGACATTATTTGTCAACTCCTGTAATTCTGTAATTACCTTTCCTTTCGAGTATGAATTCAAGATCGTACGACATTCCAATGCATGAATTAGTATTCTTGGAGCGTCGTCTCCGTTGATTTAAGCTTCATCTGAGTCGCAACCATCGAAAACCTTCCACTCGGTTTTCGTACAATATTTGGACAAAGTCAATCAAGTTCCGTATGCGAAGCCGGTCGCTTCGCCAACAAGTTAACTCGCCCGCACTGAAGTCAACTCGCCTACATCATGTACCTAGTAATTAATTTGTTTAATAAGAGAACAGCGCGTAAAAGTGTTCTAAAGACGCTGGAATAATCCTGGGGAATAACCTCGTTCTAAAAGCATGTTTACGTGTATAAATACGCGAAAGATATCAAGAAAGATAACAGGAATGTTCAGGTGTATTTCTTGTTCTAAAAACGTGTAAGCGAGCACGTACACAGTATAAACATCATTACCTGTGTATAAATTGACGATCTTGCAACGTTTTTCAAACACTTCGCAATGCATTGAGCGTGCACCTAAAACAGAAACGCTCAGACAAGGCTTGACATGACATCGACAGCAGACAAGACTTCTAACCGCAGATCGAGCATATTAAACGCACGCAACACTGACGTTTGTCACGGAGGCCCATCAGTTCTATGCCTCGATTCCAAGTGAAACCAACACAGTACGATAACTCCTCGTTTTCTTTCCTGTAATGTTACAACAATTTACCTCAATGTATTTGTAACATACTTGTAACTCTTGCGGGTCGAAGACGTCAGTGTTATCTTTAGTTTAATCAGTCCGCCGATCATCTGTTCACAAAAGCGCGACATTCTTTTGTATCTTGAATGAAGGAAATGGCGGTCGATTTTTACATACGTTTGTAGTTCTGTTTCAATTTTTCAGTTAATGCACTCTATGGATTTTTTTGTGTGTTAATTCTACTAGCTGTTAGCAGTTTTTTATTGCGTGCGTCATGTATCCAGCATGATCCAGAGAACAGATAATAATCTACGGAATGTAAATTAGGCTACGACCGTCGATGATGCATACAAGATTTACGAATGAACTTTATAATTTTAGAAACTTTACACGTCAACGATTCTTAATATTTTGTTTACGTTTAATCCATGATTATGAGCTGCCCCTTCGAAGCTATCCGTATATCGGATACTATTTTTGAGCTAAAGCTATAAAGTTCCCGCTTTTAGCATTTATTAATAGGACTTGTTTCCATCACGCTTGAACCGGTTCTGCAAAACTTTTTCTATTCATTCGTCTAATAGTTCGTGCGCGAGCTTCCCTACAAAAAAAGACCCTAGTTGTCCGGCTCTGTTATAAATTTGGCCGGCGTATGGCCGTTAACCTCTGTAATGGAAATAATTATGCACATCTTAATTAATTATTTTGTGTTTCAAACGCAATGAAATGCGTTTCTTCTGTTTGAAACGCCTTCAGTTTGAAACTATTTATTTTATTTATTTATTATCTACTCATTTAGTCACACGCGCGCGCGAGGGGTGAAGTCAGAGAAGAAAGTATTGCTGAGGGACCAAATAATTTTGTTATGCTAGCGTGAATTTACAACTCTTTGAAAATCTTTCAGAGCTTCAGTTGTTGAAAGGCTGATATGCAATTTATTTTTAGATTCAGTTATGTCAGCGCGAATGCTGCTGTGTAAACAAAGATATTACAGTATGACGACAATCAGAAGAGTATGAGTGATGAGTGATTTGAGAATTTTGTTATGTCAGCATGAATGCTGCGAATGCTGTTGTGACAAAGATCAAAGCCGCGTGCTGGATTGCAGAAAATTAATTCACCGCGCTTTCGGGAGTCTGACGTTGGACATCGTGACAAAATGATATTAGAAAATGGATTTTAGATCTACTATTGTTAAGTGTGTTAAATTTTTTTCGAAACGAGGAATGATTTTAATATGAAAATATCTTCTAAAATTAAAGACGAACTTATCTGCTTGGTTTGTAGACGAAAGATAAGATCATCTCATTTGAGCACAGTTTCCGTTGTTTTAAGAAAACAGTGGGTGATTGTATTCAAATTAGCTTGGGTTTCAAGTCTTGTTAGATGTACTGATCAAAATGACATGAAGGTAAATAAACTGAACAGAGTTTGTTGTCCGCAACTGAGAAGTCGGCGAGCTAGTTTACGAGAGCAAAGTGTTGCTAAAAGTGACCTAATAAATTTGTTACGTTAAATGTGAATCGTGCAGTGTACTGTAATTACCCAGTTCAGTTAGCTAGGATATGAGCAGAGTCACGTCACGCGCGAGGAGCGAAGCCCGGGGAGGGGGGAGGGGGGAGGGGGGGGGGGGCGGTACTCCCCAAAAAATTTGGGTAGGGGTGTGCCGCTGGACTATAAAACCCCTTAACCTGTACCGACTACAAAACGCTAATTTTGCGACCCTGTTCCAGACTAAATGTTAAAAAAGATACCCTGTTCCAGACGATTTTTAACGATTTTTTTCTAACCCAAAAGGCTAAACTAGTAAGCAGCAGTTGTAAAGCTTCTTTAAATTCAAAATGGATTAATGAGAAACAATTGCAAGAAACTTTATGTGACATGTAATTTACAATTTACGGACAAATGTATCTATCGATTGACAGGATTTTGCTGCGGCCTTTCTATTTCGCTCTTCTGTGACCTCTGGCTCTGTTTGGTCCATTTTATCCAATATTGACACACATGCTGAGCCCTTTTGCAGTTCATTATTGGGGTACCCAGTCTTCTCTCATTTTGAGATCCTGGGGATTAAAATTCCGTATGAGGGTTTTAGGTCGAATTTATCGTTAACGTTAAATTCAGCTTATAGAATCTCAAGATCTGGTCCAAAATTTAATGTCACCCAGCAAATCTACAAATGGCGGACCTTCGATGTTATCTTCGTTGATTCAGGCTTCATTTCCAGACTACACCAGTTAGCGAATTAGAGCTTTTCATTCACTTTATTGACAGCCATCGGTCCACGGACGCACCTGTCGCATCCCTCGCCCTACGGGCCTGATTATTTTAGTGTGGTTAGCCAAAGCAAGAGATGTTGCCTTAGGGCTAGGGTTATCAAATGCAATACACCAAAGAAAAAAATAACAAAACCAACAAAGTTGCTGCACTATCCTCAACGGCGACAACTCGGAGAACGAAGTCTTGACCTATATTATCAATTGAGAGGTCTGGTGAGAGTTAACGAAAGCCATTGGCGTGGAAATGTTTATATCTAGTATGTCTAGTATACATGTTATAAAGGGATGATGTGGATTCATGACTGCTGGGTAGAGAAAAATATAACTTACTGATTGAAATCGTGAGAGTCCCTAACCCATTTCGTTTAATCGGCTCATGGGCTACATGTATGCGCATTCTCTGAGTAAAAAATGCAGTAGCCATGAGCACGCCTCGCGGGCCCATTTTTGTATGGTTGCTACTGTCACTAAGAAAAATATACCGTAGAGCCTGCCCAATGTTGCGTGTAGGAATCAGTTCTATGTATGTCATGTACATTGTATACAAAATAATGTATTTTTTAAAGATTTTTTTTTAACCGATCTGTTTTGTTTTTCAGAGTGGACAGAAGCCACCGAAAATTTAGTAGAAAAACAAAACAGATCGGCTTAAAAAAATCTTTAAAAAATGTTTACTACCAATCACAATACTGGTTGCAGTATTTTTAGTTACACATGTATTCTTATTACCTGTTCATCCTTTAAAAGACTCTCCACATCGAAACAGGCCTGCCACTTTAATTTGAGCTCCACGTTTTCCATCATTTCCTTATGGGCAACATCAACCATGTTCGCTCCCTCACGCCGCATTGCCTGGTCGTTAACCAAGTGCACTCTGTAACTCTCCAGGACAAGAAAAAACTGATACGCCGCATCTTCAATGTGTACGAGACCTCTTTCGCGGAACTGGCGTGCCTCTGTGACCTGCAACGTTTCTTTATGCTGGCTTTGCTTTTCAAGTGTGCAGAATGATGCAATGAGCGATTCTTCGATTAGTTCGCACATCTTGTGGTGCATCTTCACTGATTTGAGTATTTCAGTCTTCTCTGAATGGATGTTCGCCTGCACGTACTTCCTGGACTTCTCTAACACTTTCCTTACGGCCCAACCGCCCACGTGCTGAACCTTCCCACGACCAGCTGCGCTCATTTCCTCCACGTTGAAATGTATGACTTCTTGTCGGCGGTCACTGACCACGATGGTCTGGAGGTGGTACAGAAACTTCCAATAGGTCGCTGTTGAAAGCTGGACACGACACACCTTTGGGCAGCTTTGCAAGTGGAGGTACCGTAAAGGCAGGATAAATAATGCGAGAACTCACGAGACAGGTATAGCTCATGCAGCTTGGCGGTTGCGGTCATAAAATCACTTTTTCGAACATTACATGAAACGATTTCGTCAGGATTTTGGACGATTTGGTTCTCAAACGCCAAGAACGAATGGAACCAAACAACATTAATAAACGCGTTCAACTTCTCTGCGTTTTGTTCTTCTAACAGCTTTTCAATGGCGGCATTCTCGTTGTGGCTAAAATCAGAACGCTCTGTTTTGACTTTCAATTTCGAGAGCATTGACACCGTGTCCAACCCTTCTGGTGGAGGTCAAGATAACTCTGATTCGTGTCGTTCCATTTGCTCATACAGTTGGGTACCATTTATATGGATGTCATCGTTCTCTCGCTCAAAGTAGGCGTGGACCATGCCATCTGACAACTCCTGGGGAAATTGGTAAACGCAGTCATCTGGGGTCTCTCGGTCTGGCAGGAATCTGTCACGAACTTTGAATAAATTTTTGTTGGGTACAGGCCTCATTCTGCAACATGCGAGGGAGGGATCTTTTTCCCCAGCGGCATGCCTACATTGCTGGATAACCTCGAGATCAGCTGCAAGTATCTGATTGGACTTGAACCCTTTTACCTGTAAGGTATCTGCTGACTTGACTCGTGATGTAGCTACGTACATCAATCCTGGTACAAATTCCTTCGAGGAGTGTACGACTACTGCTGGAAGCTCCAGCCCCTGCGCTTTGTGGCATGTTACGGCATATGGACTACAGGAAATTGGCACGCGCTTCCAATCTTTGCTCCCTGGCGATTTCTTTGAATCCAAGTCTCTCGCTCGATATTGACAGTGCCAACCTCTTTGAAGCAAACTTGGAGCTTATCGCCGTCATGTACTCCTTCAAAAGTCCCCAAGCTTCCGTTCTTTAGAGCTTCTGACTTGTTTCAGACTAGCATAACCTTGCAGGATTTCTTCAAGAACAATGAACGCTCACCTGGCCACTTCACCTTCTCTCCACTGCCCTCAAAGTTAGCATCAAATCGAAATTTTTCCCCAGGAAGGTCATCAAGTGCTGATCGATTGAAGAGCAATACTGAATTCCGCTTGAAAAATATGTTTGTTGCCCTTTCATTTAAGTCAGGTTCTAACTCCCTTGATAAATCGGACACGAAACTAACAGTTTCTTGAGAGCACTTCCCGAATCTCAAATCCTTTAGGGCGTGAACAAACTGTTTGTCATTTTCAGATTGGCGCATTAGTTTTGTTAGCTCAAATCTGTGTGTGATGGCGTGCTCAAACACTTTTGAGTGAAACATAAATTCCCCCGCATCATGACAGCTTGGGACGGGACATAGCTGTAAAAACTCGCCAACTATAATAACTTGTTTTCCGGCAAATGGAACTTTTTCAAAGCGCTCTTCGTCTGACAAATGGTGTTGCAAGGCGTTCACAAGTTCTATGATTCTCGCACCAGACATACTTGCCTCGTCCCAAATAAGAACATCATGCCTCTTCAACCTTTCGCGGACCTTGTTGGTGGCTAAAGCGAACTGAACCACCTGTTCTGAAGGCCTGTCGGCTACTCCAAGTCCATAATAAGAATGTACTGTGCTAGCAATTCCCTTTCCATAGACTTTACACGCTATTCCACTTGAGCATACAACACCAACTTTAAGACCACGCTGATTGCAATCTTGTCGAATAGCGTTCACTACCGTTGATTTGCCTGCTCCTCCTTGATCTGTAATCAACACATTATGACCATTCCTTGTATACTCAATGATTTCAGCTTGTTCGGCGGTAAGTGTTTCAGTCATGGCAAAGTGAAGAAATTTTAAAGCGCTTAAAAGCACTGTTTTATTGAACCGAAATGTAGAGAAGCAGTTAAACTTTTTAGCACTGAAAGGCAGTCCCTTGACGTCCGCTAGGAGTTTTGAGCACTGTACTAAAACTGAGCCTCGCAAAAGCCTGGCTGAGTTTAATAGTTAGCGCTGAAAGCTTTGTATCCCGGCGAGCTGTACTAAAACTATAGTACAAATTAAGCCACTGAGTTAGGGCTGAAAAGCACTGTTTTATTGCACCGAAATGCACCCTTGAAGTCCGCTAGCGGTAGTGAGCACTCCGGTACTAAACTGAGTACAAAAGCCACTGAGTTTATAGCGCTGAAAAGAACTTCTTCAGACGAACGTACTCGACGTTGCATTTTGGCGCGAAATTTTCACGTGCTGGTTTCCGATTTCAAGTGACAATCGACCTCTCCAGGCCACCCAGTGTCATTTTGCATGAATGACAATACAGCCATGCCCCTCCCCGGCATAGGGTGATTTTGTCGACATGACGCCATTTTGTGTGTGGTTCAAACGTCCAACAGGTATCAAGAAACGCGAGTGTCGAACTGACGAAAGTTTATCTGCAGTTAGAACGGCATTTGGAAGCCGAAAATACAACCAGAGGGAACATTCGCTATCGGAGATTACACTGGTGGAAGTTTTGAGGCGATTTGAGCATTTTAACGGAATTTATCTACCTTCGCGTGATTGGATTTGAAATCTTCTTTCCGACCTTCCCTATTTATATTAACGGAAAACCTTGAAAACTAAAACTCGCCTAAATCGCCTCAAACCGGCCTGAGAAGCTGGCAAACTACAAAGAATACAACACAGCAACAGGGTAAGTCGTTTTTATTCACAAAACATTCGATTTTATATCTTCTAAAACAAAACCGTTGTGTTCCCATACAAACCCTTATAAATCGAGCCGTTGTAACACAATACCGCTTATACCGTGACACTGTTTCTCTTATCTTTAGCTTGGGCGGCCTGTGGTGTTAACTAATAGCGCCCCAAAGACAATATATTCCTCAATCCAAATTTTTGTCTTGAGTTTCATGAAGACCATGGCATCCACAGGCAAGGTCACAGATGTAAATACATTGCTAGGGAGCTGAGGACGGGTGGAAAAGCGACTGGCTCTCACCTGACAACGTGGAATGAGCTGAATTGACAACCTGTTGAACAGTGTCACCTGCCTCTGTTATGGCGTCAACCACTGGTAACTCTGTGCAGGACTGCGTCTTAGTCTGATTAGGGCCGTTATTCTGCTGCTGGCTTCTGGAGATGACAGCAGTGGTCGGTAGCATTGCCTGAATATTCTTTGTGACCTCAGTGGTCACCAATGTTACCAACTGAGCAATCAGCTCTGGAGGAAGAGCAACTGGTTGGGGAAGGGTCGGTGGGGCTGCTGGTGCTAATGGTACCAAGGGTGGCACTGTACCTGGTGGTACTGCGGCAGCGTTTAGCCCTGAGCCAGATGGTACTGACGGGACATTAAGCCCTGAGCCTGGTGGTACTGCGACAATGTTTAGCCCTGAGCCAGATTGTACTTGGGTGACGTTTAGCCCTGGTGTGTGATCTCTCCAGAGACGGGGTCTAGGAGATCCGGCCAAAGACTCCAATGCCTGTGTAGAGGGTCGCCTCAATCGCCGGGAACGTCTTGGGGGCATCTACAAATAGAGATTGCACAAACAAACAAACACCCTCAAAATACACACTACTGGGTGACAAAGTGTCGCCGGGGCCTTAAACAACATAATTGAGGAACAGGGCCTCAGTCAAAATAACACGAGGAACAGGGCTTCAGTAAAATTAATAGGAGAAACATGGCCTCAGTAAAATTAATATGAGGAACTGGGCATCAGTAACAATAACATGAGGAACTGGGCCTCAGTAAAATTAATATGAGGAACAGGGCCTCAGTAAAATTAATATGAGGAACAGGGCCTCAGTAAAATTAATATGAAATTAATATGAGGAACTGGGCATCAGTAAAATTAACATGAGGAACAGGGCCTCAGTAACAATAACATGAGGAACAGGGATGCAATAATACAAACATGTCTAAACAATAATTAACGCAGTATAAACAAATATTAAGAAAAACAAAAGCAATATCAATGGGACAACTCTGAAGTTTCTTGTAGGAGGTCATTCTCTGTTTGTTCTCCAAGCTCCATGCTGTTGTTTCTATTGCTGTCCTGTGATATGTTGTGGGATGTTCCCGGGACTGCTAGAAGTCCATCTTTTGTTATAAGGCTCATGGCCTCATTATTCAGGCAATACTGCGGTTTGGATCCTTCTGGATCTCCTCAGTTGCTGATAGCAGAGAGCGATAGAGACCAATGCTCGGTATCACTCCATTAGGGGCATATTTTTTATGATTTTATACTCGTTCGGTGGATCGAAAATTCTTGATTCTTATTGGTTCATTTGTCACCAGCTCATGGTAAGCATGTTTTCGATCCTATTGTACACAGCTTGACACTGTGTTTTCTCTGATGGCTATAATGCTTTTTAGCGAAGAATGAGCTGATCGTTATGGTTGGGAAAAATTTGTTAGTTTATAGGTGTAAACTTTTCTTGGTAATTCCGCTGACCAGCGCATAATGCCTGGGAAATCACAACACTAAACGACATTGCGGGCGCAATATTTGGTAGTTATTGGGGGTCGGGTTGGTCGGGGGTAGTAGCCCGATCGCACAACAAAACAAAATGGTGGATTGCTTACGATTTTTCAAGACGGTATTTCTCTGAATTTTCTCGTCTTACACATTTAAAAGATAGACCTTTTAGGACTTCCGATGCCAACAAACGCATAAATTCTGCAATTCTTTCGTTCCTTGGTCTGAGAAATCCTTCTTTCACGAATTTACATCATGTTTCTTTATCGAAGTACATCGACACATTTGGAGATGAATCAAGGGGTTTATACAACTTCATTGAAGCACGGCCGGGAACAGGACGGTTCCAGCAGGGAATATTTTAGGCAAACTACATTGTCGAGAAAGAGGAAGCATTCAACTGATCTTTGGCGTTTTCAACGAAAACATCGATGTACGGGTAAATGTTTATATTTCTATGTTTGATTTATAACAAAAATGAATTAAGCTTATTGTTTAAATGAACTAATATTTTGATTCCAATTCCAATATAAATTTAAACTTTTGTAATTTGGCATTCGAAGGTGTACAATTCGATCGATCGATCATCGATCGATAGGCTTTGAACCGAAAACAAATAAAATGTAAGGTATTTGAATAAATACACCTTATTCGATGGTTTAACATATACGCACGGATATTTTGCGACTTGCGTAGTATTTTTCCGAGCCCCGGGCGAGGAAAAATGCGATTGTTGTACTTGCATCGGATCAAACTCCTCCACCTTTGGCAAATTATACGGTGTGCGACAAATGCAGACTGCATACTAAATTATATCCCTATAAGTATACTTGGTTGTGTATTTATGAATCATTGATTGGCAAGTCAAATTCCAGAGGGTGGGGACAGCAATGGAGGTCAAATACCCCTTATATGCCCAGCCTCCCCCCTTCCCTTCATTAATGGGTTCATACATAAATACCAGAGTCAAACCAGAAATTTAAAATAATACTAATCAATAATTATTTTAAAGTTATTGTATTTTGGTATGTAATAGTGGAACCTATAGACGCATTGGAGCCTCAAAATAATGCCCTTTTGTCAGATTTGGGCTGTTGCCCAATATATATACAGTGGAATCCCCATTTGTCAAGCCTCCAATTCAAGGGTTTTCACTGGGAAAGGCCAACAACTGCATTCAATGAATGTCATTAATATCAATTACATTCTGAGCTGGCTCATGAGAGCCTTTGATTATTTCCAGCATGTGTAGTTGGAATTTCAGGATAATGTATTTAAGAGGAATGCATTATTGTCTTATAGCAGATCTCCAATTCTTGGAGGCTTGCATTAGATATTTTGCACGCATTTCTTAGTTTATCCTCTCTTTTTAGTGTAGCTAATGTACACTATGGTCACATGCTATAATTAGATTAGTGTAAAGTTCATACTCACACGTGATAAGACGGGGCCTGTCTGGTAAGAATCAACAGTGATAACAATGGGGTAACAGGCCTACACGGCTCCTATCCACTTGAAATAGCCAATTTAGAGCATTGCTTGAACAAGTGTATCTTTAAGGGATCTGCCCCTTTTGTATGAAATAATTGGGGGATCTTTGAATATTTCGCTAAACAATGGTTGATTTTTGATTAAATGCCAGTTTTGCATTAGTATTTGATCTAAGTTAAGCACTGATTGTTGATATTGTGCGACGAAAGGCAAGATTTGCTTGGTTTGTTTATGTCTTCATTGAAGGGCAAGTTCTCTGTCCTCAAATTTAATCTCTGAGAGGGTTGCCAAAACTAGAGTTCCGGGGTGCCCTCTTTCAATAAGAAGTGTTTTGAATTGTGAGATTGTCGTTTGAAATGTAGTACTTGAGTAGTTAGTTCTGAGAAGCTTTACCTTTAGCATAGCCGCAACAAAAGGTTGCTCGTTGTGGCCATTTTGCCATTAATGTTCTCTAAGGAGGACTGTAATGTCGGCCCGGTGGGTCTGAACATTCGCCAGCGGCCACATAAGTCTCTGACGAGATGTCGGCCATAACTTGTATATGCTAGATTCTCCACGGGAAAAAGGATGATTAAGTTGTGGCAATACCATCTCAAACGAAGACCTTTGGAGAACAACAGGACAAGAGAAAATGGAGATGCAGATCAAGAGAAGACGCTGGGGATGGATAGGACACACTCTGCGCAAACCGAACACCAACATCACCAAGCAAGCCTTGAGATGGAACCCGCAAGGGAAGCGCAAGAGTGGGCGGCCCAGGAATAGCTGGCGACGGACGGTTGAAGGAGAGATGAGAGAGGCGGGTATCAACTGGCAGCAGATGGAGAGACAAGCGCAAGATAGAGCAGGATGGAAGGGAGTCTCGAAAGACCTATGCCCCACCCGGGGTGAAAGGGATTAAGTCAAGTAAGTCAAGTTGTGGCAATACTCACGATATGGCAGTAGACGTCTTGAACTCACCCCAAAGCACTTAGGTGACTGTGTCGACGGATATCGAAATCAGGCAGGGGAGTAAAATAAAATTTGTAGCGGCGTGGAAAACTTGTCTATTGACTGACCTGATAGCAAACCATGCACTGACCAGATAAGCATGTGCATGCTTCTCATGTTACTCCAGTGACTCGGACTCATGATGAGGTAGAATTATAATCTGTATTGGTGTTACTGGCAAGTTTGTCACATTTTCTTGTTTTCTGCAATTCTATTCTTGTCTTTGATGCACTCCTCAATCTGCTACATCCTTTTCTTTTGAAACAAAACACCACTTTGCATGATTGTATTTCTCCAGAGAAGGTACTCGCTCTCGGACTTTACCGTTTCACACATGGAAACTCGTATTTAACAATAAATAATAAAAACAAAAAGTGCAAAAAACACACAACCATTGATTTAGTTTGTCTGTTTTCAAACTTTCGTTTGGGTTATATTTATGTAATCTTTGCTTGTACGATTTATATTTCATAACACAAACGCTATGCTTGTTTATAGTAATTTGTATATAAAAAAGTGATCAAAAAAGTGCATTTCAAATTACTTGTCCTTAAATGCTTGGAGAAAATTCCCCATGAACTGATTCATAAATGTCATTTGCATATCTTGCATCTTCTCCATGCAGGAAACAACATGCCCTCCTTGTGATTTGATGCCATCAATAGCATGCTTAAAGTGCTCCGACTTGTGCTGTGTCATCATCGTCCTCTAGCTTTCTCTTCCTCTGGCCCTTTTTAGCGAAGAATGAGCTGATTGTTATGGTTGGGGAAAATTTGTTAGTTTATAGGTGTTTATAGGTGTTTATAGGTGTTTATAACTTTTCTTGGTAATTCCGCTGACCAGCGCATAATGCCTGGGAAATCACAACACTAAACAACACTGCGGGCGCAATATTTGGTAGTTATTGGGGGTCGGGTGGGTCGGGGTAGTAGCCCGATCGCACAGGAAAACAAAATGGCGGATTGCTTACGATTTTTCAGGACGGTATTTCTCTGAATTTTCTCGTCTTACACATTTAAAAGATAGATCTTTTAGGAGTTCCGATGCCAACAAACGCATACATTCTGCAATTCTTTCGTTCCTCGGTTTGAGAAATGTTTCTTTCACGAATTTACATCATGTTTCTTTATACAACTTCATTGAAGCACCGGGAACAGGACGGTTCCAGCAGGGAATATTTTAGGCAAATGACTACGCATATTGCCGCGTTCAACTGATCTTTGGTAAGTACGGTAAATGTTATTTCTAAGTTTGATTTATAACAAAAATTAATTAAGCTAGCTTATTGTTTAACTGAACTAATCTTTTGATTCCAATTCCAATATAAAAAGTATTTAAACTTTTGTAATTTGGCATTCGAAGGTGTACAATTCGATCGATCGATCGATCATCGATCGATAGGCTTTGAACCGAAAACAAATAAAATGTAATGTATTTGAATAAGCTTAAATATTTTGGCTGCACCTTTATGCTTGTTATTGTGTAGACCTTAAGTTTATTCATAGTTTATTTTCCGTGTAGAAAAGCAGGCTTCATTGATCTGAGGCTTGTGTTTATAATAGCATATATTATTATAAATTTCTCTGATGGATTTTTCTACTATAGTTGTATTAAGTTATATTGTATGAATAAAGTCCCTATCTAAATCAGTCTATAAACACAAAACATTCATTACCTCTATTACACATACTTATGAATTGTAGATAATATTAATTTTGCACTAAGACGCCTACATGCACCTTCACATCTAAAGCCTGGTTTATACTTGGCACACAAGTGCAAGTGTCCAATAGTCCATTTTACAGTTGTGTGCTTAGAATCCAGGCCTATGAACAGAAGTAGGCTGGAGGTGACTTTGTTGTGATACAAACCTTCCTTCTTTTCAAATGTAAATTATTCTATTCTTATGTAAACTAGTTTCTGATCTCTATCATCTCATGGTCACCCCTAACCTCGCTTTCATACAGAGGCTTGGTTACATTTCACAGAACTGTAAAATGGTCTATTACATGTAAACTGAGAAGCACAAGGATGAAAACTTTTTGATTGTTCTACTTGCTCTTGCATTTCAAATCGGATCAAACTCCCCCACCTTTGACAAATTATATGGTGTGCGACAAATGCAGACTGCAGACTAAATTATATCCCTATAAGTATACTTATTATTATTATTACTTGGTTGTGTATTTATGAATCATTGATTGGCAAGTCAAATTCCAGAGGGTGGGAACAGCAATGGAGGTCAAATGCCCCTTATATGCCCAGCCATCCCCCTCCCCTTCATTAATAGGTTCATACATAAATACCAGAGTCAAACCAGAAATTGAAAATAATACTAATTAATAATTATTTCAAAGCTATTGTGTTTTGGTATGCAATAGTGGAACCTATAGACCCATTGGAGCTTCAAAATAATTCCATTTTGTCAGATTTAAGCTGTTTCCTAATATATACAGTGGAATCCCCATTTATCAAGCCTCCAATTCAAGGGATTTCACTGGGAAGAGCCAACAACTGCATTCAATGAATGTCATTAATATCAATTACATTCTGAGCTGGCTCATAAGAGCCTTTGATTTCTTTCAAGATGGGACTTAGGTACGGAAATGGGTTCTGTTGCAGGGATGTAGATTCATTTTTTGACAGGCAGGATTATATAGCTAATAGGCGTAAATACTTGGCCGAAGGCCCATCCTACTAGGGGGGTCTGGGGGCATGTCCCCCAGAAAATTTTGAAATCTAGACTCTCGCAAATGCATTTTCCTCGATTTTCAGGGGTTAATTCATTGCCATTTTGGACTGTTCTCAGTAAGCAAGAATCAATGTTTTTTCTGTTAATAAAGCTGTGAAAAACTTTGTGATGTGTCTTTTATGTTCCTTACAATACATACAAGAATAAATACCACGATTCAGTTAATAAGCAAAGCGTTAACATGATTGCAGTTTAGTAATGTAACAGGTTACTGTTCTTACAAAGTAATAGTTTAGTAACTTGTCTCAGTTTACCCAGTTTCATTATCTAATCTTCATGACAGCTTACAAGCAATCAAAAAGCACATCGATCGGGCACATGAATAAAATAACAAAAACATGTTCTATCTGGCAATTCTCTGCCGCGTTTGCAAAGAGTACAAGTAAATTATCGTGACAAAATCAAGTTACACCTTTAACTTCATTCAAATGTGGGTCAATGCTGCTCTGACAATAATTTACAAACTTGAAAGAGAGCTTAAGATAAATTGTTTCAAGGGTACACCATGAGCCGCCAAAACTTAGTTGGCTTCAGTCTCGCTAATGCTGTCCCAAGCACTGTTGTCTGATTCAGAGTCATAGTCAGGCAAGAAAAAGGCCTTCTTTGCTAAATACACCTCTTGTTGCAATTGTTCTTCTTCCATGAGCTTCAACTGTTCTGCATTCATTGGGACAGCTGGAGAATCACACTGGGTACCTTGGTCCACTAACAGAGGTTTAGGGGTAGCAGTTGAGGCAGTGTCTGCATTGGTGGAGATGGGAGGCCTCTGAAGTCTGCGGTTTTTCTTTTGCAGCCAGTTTGTGACTGCTGTCTTCACTACTGCTTTGGCTTCTGGCGTTGCAACAGCTGGGCCATTAATTGACACCTGTAGTAATGCGTTTAGCATATCATTCTTGAGCCTGTTTCTTAGTCGTGTTTTTATTTGTTTAATAGCGCTAGCACCCCTTTTTGGCCATGCGTTTGTGATTGGTGCAGAAAGTGCAACTTCTGCAAGTTCAACTATCAGGATAAAAGTATCCAAACTTGCTGCAAAGCCCATTCTAATGGGGTGGAGGTGCTCTGTACACTGGCTTCTTTGGTCTTGGCCATGGTTGATCTGTCCTTCACAAATGAGGGGATGACACTTTTCCACGAGTCCAGGTCAAACTTAAATTTGGCCCACTCAGCTTCAAGTTGTGTGGTCATGACCTCTTTCTCTTCCATAACCTTTTCTTGGAAAAAATGATTAGCAAGGGTCTTGATTTCCTTGTTTCCATATTCCTTGAATTCAGGTGAGTTTGGTTTTGGCAAAGTTACATGACTAAAAATGGAGAAGGATGTTAGCACTGACAGGCAATTATCAAAGCAACTGGTGATGTTGTTTTTGAGTCCAGTAACATATGCAGAAAGCAAGTTGCCAAGAACTTTCTTGTCGTTGTCTGTCAGGGTCAAGTCCAGGCTACCTAATCTTCCCTCGTCCTTGATGTCCTCTTCAAGCTTCTTTAGAGGTGACTGGCTACTCTTAACAGTTTCTAGGGTCGCCTGAGTGTGTTGAATTGCTGGTCCTACGTGAGAGAAATTAAGAGCTCCAGCTTGAAACGTTTTGCTTAACGCAGATAGACACGGCAGCACCTCTTTAAGAATATAAATGGTGCCCACAAACTTCACCGTCTTCATCTTCTTGAAAAGTCCCAGGGCAAGAGCATCCTTCTTTAACTCTTTAAAAGTGTGGAGCAAGGCAATGTACGTCTCAAACACACTGTTAACGCTCTGTTCCAAGGACAACCAACGGGTGCAGCAAGCTTTCCTAATCTTCTTGGTCACAATTTTCTTTGCCTTGTGTGTTAATGTTAGGTCATGAAGCTCTGTCTGAACCTTCATAAATATGCTAGTGCACTCTGGAGAGTACTCAAAGAATTTCCAAGTTTCCTTGAGAATGCCTTCCACTTCCATGATGTACTTTACATTGTCTCCTGTATCTGCACAAGCTAGGGCTAGCTTGTGGCAGATACAGTGGAAGTTCAACAACACCTTGTTGATTCTTTTTAATCGGGCTGCTACCCCATTGCATACTCCAGTCATGACACTGGCACCATCACTGACAAATGACTTAAGATTTCTGACTTCAAAATCACACTCTTTCAAAACATTCAGGAGTTGTTCAGTGATCACCTCCGCATTTGCTCCACTTGGGCTGTCGAGGCACTTGGACGCTAGGAATTCTGTTCTGGCTTCACCGCCTTCTGCATCAACATATTTTATGAAAACAATCAACTGTTCCAAAACAGCCACATCGGCAGCTTCATCTGCAAGAATTCCAAAACTGTTGGCTTGTTTTATCCTCTGAACGATTATTTCTTTAATGGTTTCCCCAAGAGTGATAAACATTTCTTGAAGAGATGGCCTAGATCTGTGCTCAAAGTATTTCAGTTCGCTTACTCCCAAGATTCTCAAGGAGATCTAGAAGAGAGATTAACTTCTGATTTGGAATCTCTTCTTTTGATAACCAATAAATGGCAGTGAAGGTTTTCTATAGCATGCTTTCATTGACCTCATTCTTTTCATTCTCTTGCTTTTGAAACGTTGATATCCTCTGCAACATTTCAAGTCTTATGGCATCTTTGTGCTGGGTCGTTGTAAGATGATCTTGAACCGCCTCAAGACGTAGCCGTACTGATGGTGATACGTTCCACACATCGGACTTGCTACGACTGCCTTTAAGATTGTGCTTGCGACAGAGCAGGCAAAACATTCCGTTGTTTTCTTCATAAGCAAGCCACCACAACCCAGAGGTTTTATCAAAACTGAGATCTCTTCTAGATAACCAGCTGTGGGAGAATTTGGCCTTTCCTGATTGGGGAGTGTCCGTTGGCGAGACTGAACAACAATCACTTAATTTACACAAATAGTAATTGTGCAACATCAAGTAATCGTTAAAAATGGCGGCGACTTCATCTTTACCTTGCTTGTCAGTGATAGTTGTAGTTGACATTGTCCATTTCGTGCTACTACTTGCAGGTGAAGAGTGACTGTGTTCCACGACAGCAGCCGATAAAGAAGTGCTCGAACAAACGTGCTTTCGGTTTCTTGTCTAGAGCTTCCTTCGAGGGTTTCTCTTGGTCCTCTAGAACTTGGAGAACTATTTTCAGCAGATTTAAAAAATTTCTTGATACTAAGGATCCCAGAATCACTTTTCTTTGGTCTTTTCCCCGACATATAAACTGCTTTGTCGCCAAAGTTGTTTTGCTCTGCCAGGAATACGCGAATTAGCGTACATTATTTTGCATACACGAAGTAGAGACACCGCTGGTCAATGAGCCTTGAGCAAACACACGATCGTCGTTCAAAATGGCGTGCTAATGCCGTGTTTACAGTCGTGTTATTTACGGTAAGACAATAACAGAGGTACAAACGGTCAGAAAAGTTACAAAATATTTGGCTAAAAACATTCAGGAGAAAGAGGTATCCATTTTAAAGACTGTACATGTTTTTTTCAGCCGGGAAAATCAGCGTGACAGCCGGGTATTTTTACTGGCTCCTGGCTATTATCTACATCCCTGTGTTGGACTACATTCTTGACCCTGGCTAGACTCAGTGGATACATTCAACGGGCTGTCGCTATCTGCTGAACATGTACCCGTTGTTGAAGAATCCCCTGTTTCCAGCACGTGTCGCAAAGTCACGACATCACGGCATCCTAACACAGCATCAATTTCATCATAAAGAATGGATTTCGTAGGTTTCCGCCGGTCTGATTTTTGTTCCATTCCTTTTTTCCGTGTATGCATCGATTAAGTACTTCATTTTTGAAGACACTTCTCGACATTCTTGAAGTTAACCATCTCGCTATTATCCCGCCATGCTACTTGTGCGTCCTTGCTCTTCAGGTTGTCCTCTTTGTCTGCCCATAACTGGACCAAGTAGCATTGCTGCTCGCTGGTCCACTTGTCATACTTCTTTCCTAGGCTGGACTGGCTCTTGAGCTGATAATCCTCTACAGCTGTAACCGGCGATGGAGTTTCACGAGAGACGCTTGAGCAGGGGCTTGATGTATACGCCGCCAAGCTGAATGTTGGCTCAATGTTGGCTGGTGGACTATTTCTGGTTGTCCGATGGAAGGTCTTGGAACTCTTACATTAGGATTCATTGGCCCAAATGGCAGATAAAAGGCGCTGGAGCTAGTATATGGCCACAAGGGATCCATCTCGTGACGAAGTTGCCGCCAAATCAGGAGAAAAATTGATTTTACTGCGATTTTCAATTCCCATTTACGTCATATTTGACATCTTAAAAGCTTTTTTTACATTTTGTGACAGTTTGGCGAGGTCTAGAGGCAGTTGGCAATTTTAAGTGGCGGTATCTTTGAACATTTGGTACATTCCTCTCATTTTTGAAATTGGTTGACAAATGGGTCACACTAGCAAAACCTATATGATGACTTTTTATGCTAGTGCGACCCAGCCCTAAGGTGAGTACATTCATTTTTTGTCATTAAGAGTTTGTTTACCGTTTATTCTGAACCTAAGTTGTAAAATCATGTAAGATGTTTTTGAATAAGCTTAAGCTTGAATTTTGCTTCAAAATTGGATTGTTTTCCCATTTTATTGCTGCTTAGTACTTTAGAAAACTTCATTGAGACAATTGTGGATTGCTTTTCTTTCCATAAGCAATTGCCGTCGAAAAAAGGCAGACTTTCTTCGAAACCACAATCATTTTGCGTTCCACGTTCTGTGTACAACACTCGCGTATGATCTCAATTTTCCTCGTAATTTGTCCAAAAAATGTTTGAATCTCGATAAAATGTTATAAAACAATTGTCTCGTGCTTTTAGCTGTGCGGATATTGAGTTATGATGCACTTGGGAAGTTTGGAGAGCAGTCAAGAATCTAGAGTGGATCAATTTACTTTTGTGGTAAACCGTAGTCAAGTTTGATAAATCGACCTTGCATGGTAACGTGTTCGATATCATATCGTACTTGAATAACCGTGCTTGAATTGTTCCATATGTACTTGAAGAATCAAGTACGTGATCTGGCATTTTTCACTGGCTGTCGTTGTGCAAGGATGATCGAGCTCGGAGCTTTCAGAAGTGTGAAGTGCTAGTAGATGTGCTAGTTCTTGGAAAACATTTTCTTGCCGGATAAGATCATTTTTCTTTTCTGACTGCTAAAAATGGCCGCCTGAATGCACGCGTAAATGACAAATTTTCTTGACTATCTAATGCGCGCACAACCTGAATGGTACTTATATACATATGAGAACCCAGACCTTGCTTTACTATAAAATTTTTAGATGAACAATCTATATATTCTCTGCCTAACCGGAGTGCTATTTTCTAACTAGAGAATAAAACTGTAATTAACTTGAAGAGATTCATTTTTCTTCGCCACAAATGGTCGCGTATAAAACTGTTGCTCGTAATTCGCCATTTGCGTGTGCATTTAGATACTCAGCTGATTGTCCTAGTAGTGCGAGTCACTTGCATTGGAAAGAAGCCAAAGTACATGAACTTTAGCACTTCTTTTTAGTTGCTCGGGCATGGAGTTAATTGAAGTTTATTAGCAATCTGAAATCATTATATATCTAAAAGTTTCTTTTGATGACTTATTTGGAAATAACTCCATTTGCAATTGAGAAATCCACCGTTATTCACATGGCACTTAGAGAAAGTATTCGAAAGTATCATCCCCATTTTTCAACAAGCGTAGATGTACGCACTGTTTGCGGCGGAAATACACACATGAGAAAATACTTACAGAAAAGTATCCTGCTTAACAAGCTCTGTTTATAGTGGATTTAAGTAAGGTCAGCGACAAATTGGTGAAAAATTATGGTGCTCTTCAGTGACAGGTACGGAAAAGTTAAAGATTTCAAGGCCATCAAAATTGATTTGTGGAAGGGAAGCTAAAGTACATAAACTTCAGCGGTTATTTTTAGTTGCTCGGATGTGGAGTTAATTGAAAGTAATTAGCAATTGAAAATCATTATATATCCAGAAGCTTTCTTCTGAAAAGCCTAGAAACATTATTTTTATTCTGCTCGGTTTTGTTTATCGCCGCCTTTCCTTAAATTTTGGCATCTTCTTCCGATGCTCATTTTACACTGGTCCCAGATTCGGACTCTGTCTTCGGAGCTCCGGCATTGGTAGGAGAAGGCTGTAAGCACTTCAGCTGAAAAGAATAAAGGTAAGGAAAGGGTTAAGTTTACATTAAAATAGATTGCCATATTAGAGGACCATTAAAGGCCCAGTCAAACGGTCACAACATTTGTCGCAACATTTTCACAACATTTGTTGTGACATGTTGTGACAAATGTTTAGCTTGAGTCACATTACTTCCTCCCGCGTAGTCTGTGGTGGCTCCTAAAAGAGCCGTTTTTAGCGACCTACAGTGCAATGTCGAATCTCTAGCCGACTTATGCAGGGCGCAGTTTAGTATTTGGTTGCAGCACCTTGTGCCTCCACCACAGCTGGAATTGCCTTGTGCAAAACGTGATCGATGTATCTTGCGCACTTAGCCGGCGTGATCTTCCTCTTCTCTCTCCCAGAACTTCTTGATGCCATCCACCAGTTCTTGTTTGGTGCGTGGCTTAACCTTCGATTCCAAGTAGAACTTGAGTTCATGCCACATGTCCTCAATCGGGTTAAGGTCGGGACTTTCAGGAGGGGTACGCCACCAGTTGATGTTCTTTTCTTCAAAGAAGGCCTGCGCTCGTCTTGAGGTATGTTTCGGGTCATTATCTTGCATGAACCGGTGATTGGGAAGCTTCTCTTGGATGAAAGGAACAAGCATGGTATCAAGGATGCTGCAAAAGAGATCAGCATCCATGATGCCATCAAAGATACATATCTTTGTGGCACCATGTCTGCTAATCCCTGCCCAAACATGGACCTTCAGCGGATGCTTTGGTTTTGGCTTGCGTTTCGTCGGCTTGTCGACCTTCCTGTAGCAGGTGCGCCGATACTGCTGAAGGGAAACGGAACACTCGTCACTGAAGATCACGTTATGAAAAGTGTCGCCATTTTCCATTACACGCCGAGCGTACTCCAATCGCTTCACCTTGTTGGCGTCTCGTATGAGCTGACAATATGCGGTCCGCTGTAGAGTCCAACCTTGCTGCTTGCGCGATCTTCGGACTGTGGAAGAACTCACTACAATGCCACATCTTGCAAGCTTCTTCTGGATCTGACCGCTGGTCATTTCATCATCGTTGCGCATCTGCTGATCTATAAAAGTTTTTGCTTCTATAGACAGCTTTGTTGGTCTTCCAGAGCGCGGTAGATTTGCCAGGGAGCCGGTAAGTCGTAGCTTCTTGATAATGTGAGTAACACTAGCAAGGCTGACGAGTAAACCTTCACTTCTCAGGGACCTAAATATTCCAGCTGGGTGGAGACCTTGCTCGTGAAGAAGCTCAATTCGAGTTCTTGTATAATTTGAAACTTTAGGCATGATTGCTGCTAGAGCTTGAAAGCTAATAATTCTATCCGTCGATCTCTGATGCTAAAATCACGAACTGTCGCTATGGTAATGAATTAACCAATCACAAGGCCGTACGGAGATGGGTTACAGCGGGAAAAAAGTCTTGCGTTTCGTTGTGTTTATGGTTTTTTCGGCTAGTAAGAAGTAGTTTCATTAGAACTGCAATGCTACTACAATTGAGCTTTCTTTGGAGAATAACCAGGTGAGCTTAAAAGAACTAGTTACCTAATGTTGGTCGACTCGATTGTGAGTTTGCATACGCATACGGGTTTCGGCTGTTTGCGTCCGCTCAATATGCTAAACTTTGCTCGAAGGCTGGAATTAGCAAACATAACAAAAGATCACTCAAAAAATTCACAACGAATTTTCGAGTAGAGCGAATTATCACTCGAAATTTCAAAGCGAATTTTCGAGAAGAGCGAATTATCGCTCGATATGCCTCATCTCTCTCTGCACTCAGTCCATCGGTTAGGGTTCCCCTTTTATTGATATGCACTCGTGCATCTAACACCACTAATGTCACTTGACAATGCAAAGGGTAAAGTTGTGGGTCAAACATAGTCCTTTGAATCAATGCAAACGGTTCTTCTGTAGGATTCCTGAGGAAGAGTCGATCCGTCTCTACGCATGAGTCCACCCTTCGTCTTTTAATAGGTGACTGTAGATGCGAAATGTATCATTTGAGGCCGGGTGGAGATCCAGGAGCATGTACCCAAATGGTCTATGGGTGATCACTTGAAATTGGTTCATTATGTCTTTCCAATGGGTAGGAAACGATTGCATGACAACATTTTTGACCCACAGTTGATCCCGAGGGTTCTTGAACGCAACGATGTAGTGAGCATTCCGAGAAATGGTCTTGGCATACTTGCCAGGTGAAACATGTCTTGACACAGATAGAGGACCGTAATGTTGTTGTGATGCGAATCCTTCGTAAATAAATCCAAAACACGCTTGTTGTTTCCCCCTTTGTCGATGAGATCGTCCATGACCCTTTTGAAACCATTGTTTTAAATCTGCACGGTCGGGGATTCCTTCGTGTAGGTGTACACCCATGTTCTGCAGGTCATTGAGCTATAATTTGCTTATTTATTGTGTCTATGGTGAGTACCAAAACGTTCGCTTTGCTTTAATAGTCAGATTAGTGGCTACATTGTATTTCATGTCCCTTCGTACAATGTTTTAAATTATTGAGTGTACACCTTTATTTTCATGTAACACAAGAGAAGACGTGGCAGATAATTGCATGGATTGTCATTATAGAAGGTAAGTATATTTTTCACTGTTTAGTACCGTTTTTGTGATGCAAGTTGGTTTTACATTTTGTATTCCGCGGAGAAAACTTACGAAAATGAGATTTTCATCCGAAAACGAAGTTTCTATATATACTTGTGCAGTAAAGAATACATTGAACAATTTTCCCAATGATTGTTGAAAGGTTTTTGTTTGACTTTTGAGGAAATTGAAAATACAGTGGCGCGCTGTATATTCATTCACTTCTGTCTAAGCCGGTAAAAAAGTAAAAAGTTAAAAACCCGTTCAGTGAAACAAGAATAATATATTTTTTGTAGACTTTTCTGTAATAATTGTACAATCATCTCGCGAGCAAGGACAGCCCAAAACGCTACTAGAACGGAACATACGTACATAATTAGGTTTATTCAGCAGAGGTAATTATCAGGAGTTATCAAAAAGTAAGTCTGTTCGTGGCCAATGTTAATTTTAGTGAAGAAACATAACCTTTATACACAAATATTTATTATTTAATATGAAAATGCTAAGTCGATTTTGTCTTGTAAAATATACAGATATTTTTAAATGAACTCAGTTGGCTGCATGCAATTGCATTGGTTACGCCTGCCGATATTTACGTTTTGTAATTTTTTTTGTACAACTCCAATAATATGAAACATGCTACATTGAAACAAAATTACAATGAAGAAACTTTTAAGGCGCAGCCATAAAAATAGGAACAAAAACAACGAAACAAACAGCTCAAAAAACACACGTCTTCGTCACATTATGTCACGCAATATTTAAACCGGACAAGGCGATATTCTTGGTTTTCACGTGATGTCATCAAATTCAAAAATTCAAAACCTTGAGGCCTACATAATTTTTACCTTCATTCAAGGAAAGATTACCTAAATATATATTTTCACAATGGGCGATTCCAAAAAATATCCATAACTTACCGCGGACGGCATGTCATTTTAACCCCCGTTGCCTTCAGAAATTCCAACCCCCCCATTCCCTCAGAATTCCATAATCGTTAACCCCCCCCCTCCCCTTCGGAATTTCCGTTTTTTTCTCCAACCCCTTTGGAATTCCCTGTTTGACTCCCTACCACCTCCAAGTTACGGGATTTTATAAGCTTAATATGCTTTTTCGCCCTCCAAATATGTTCAGCTCGAAACTCTCGAATGCAAAAGAATACTCCAAAGTCTTACCTCCAATGTCTTTAATTCCTGATCCGAAATAGTATAAATGTCATGCCTACTAACTTAAACATATGATTCATCTTTTTACGCTATTTTCTGACCCGTTTTTTTTTGTTCAAGACAGTTTTTTTGCGGACGCTTCATGTCAACAACAACGTGTCTGCGATCGTGAACTTGGTAACCAGGCATCTGATTGACGAGAGAGAACTGGGCATGAAGCCATATTTCAATGCATGGCAACGTGAAAAGAACACGAAGAAGTTCGAATTTTCATAAGTTATTTGTGGCTGTCACATTTACAAGGATATTGTGACATCCTCTATTGGAGAAAAACTCATTGCTGAAACACATTTGATCTCCTTTCAATTCATTCACAGGAACGCTAACACCAGACTGATCGATCTTCATCCTGCTTCCGCGATCATGACGATGGTCAGTTCGTGCAGTTTCGAGCGAAAATCTCCTTGTCTTCGCCCTCTGGAAATCCAGAACTGAAACACCTCATGCCTTCGGAATTCCAGGCCTAAACACCCCCCCATGCCTTCGGAATTCCAGTTCCAGGCCTAAACACCCCCCCCCCATGCCTTCGGAATTCCAGGCCAAAAAATAGAACGGTTTAAATTTCCGAGTTTTCATCGTACGTGACATCAGCTGACAGGGCTGTTCCGTATCTAAAACATGACTCTTCGGGTGATTTTCAGCATTCTAAACAATTTAAGTTTAAGGAGAAATATTTATCTAAACATTCGAAAGTTCACAAGAGAAAACAAACCTCCTTTCTGGCAAAAGTGAACTCCAGATGTTTTTTCCTATTTCCGGCGGCCTTGTTGGAGCCCCTCAAAGGGGCTCCAACATGGCGATTCCATACTGAGCTCTATAAATTTGTGTGGAACATTTTGACAAATAACTCGAGTACGGAATACCGCACAGACCTGAGACTTGGACTGATTACTTATTTATTCATTATCTATGACATGTCAATTCCTTGACTTCATTCATTGAACGGTTTTGATTTTTTTATTTATGGCGTGACAGTGAAAACCGAGAATAGGGCGGCGATTCTTCAATTGTTTTGCTTTTTTTATCCAGCTTGGTATAAAATGTATGAAGCTGATTTTAATTTATTTCAGGAATTAAACGGGCAGCAATTTTTTTAAAATATATATTTTAATAATTTTATAATGCAATAAATTTGTATACCGTTTGAACAATATTATTTTCCACTCTAGAAAACGGAATGATTCCTGTGAAAACCATGCAAAGTATTTGTGTCTTCTTCACCAGCACACAAGATGTTGTATCTTTTTAAAAATGTTTATAATGATATTTTATAAAAATAATATATGTAGAGAATATAAAGATTTGGTGGCTTAAAATGTGTAATACAGTAATGTAAAAAGTCCCTCTTCTCCTCTTAGACACACACACACACACACACACACACACACACACACACACACACACACACACACACACACACACCCATACCAACCAAATAAAGGGTCCAATCATTCCATTAGTGTTTACCAGTACTCACAGCAATAAATTTATACAATTTATACAAATAACCTTTGGTTTGGTTCCTAATTTATAGTCATCAGAGATCGGACATAAATCAATTAATAATAATCTGTCTAATATTCTCCATACATTTGTACTTTTTGCCAGCAAACCAACTCAGATCACAGTACACTGTCCTCGAAGAGGGAAGACCCATACCGGAATAATAACCTCAGAATATCAAATGCTATTTCATTTGTTACTTTGTTTTGTTAAAAAAGCATGTCCAGCTAATCGTCATATTTGGGCCCATGAAGAAAGAAAGGTTACTAATTGACAGCTAACCTCTTCCTTCAAGGAAATGCCGTCACTAACGGCATCCCTATTTGTTGCTACTTTTCAAGCAACAAATGTACTTGTTTTGTTATTATTACCCTGAGAATATTCAGTAAAACTTTGCATAAAGCAGATTACATTATGTTGGTCTTGTTGACACAACATTAACTCGCACTCCAGACAATAAAGTGGACATAACTCAATACCCCACGAATAATCAGCTGACAAGATACCTCTCGAATAAATCATTAAAAGGCTCCAGTCAAGAACATCTAAGGTCACTTACATACAATGTAACAAATAAGCGCATGGATAAACAATCACATTCAAGCATTTTGTTAAGGATACAATTAGGTGGCTAATTGAATGTCTTGGTCATGTCAACAAAAATCTAGCGACATTTTGAAAAAATAACTCTTTTGGTGCAAAAAATAACTTGGATGTTCTTGCACATACACCTTCCAAAATGAAAACATCTGGGTGATATTAAGTTAACCCTCTAACTCCCAGAAGTGTTTAATGTGTAACTTCTCCTTACGATATCAATACATTATCCAGCAAAAAGGTGATACGAATAGACAAATGTATCAGCTAGAGGGTGTTATCTAATTTAACACCAAATACTTTCAACTAATTTACAAGATTCTTGAGTAATTTACAATAATTATTACTGATCAGATCTTGGGAGTTAAAGGGTTAAGTTAAGTAAACACATTATTTATAAGGCGATCTCTCACCAGTACACCAGCATTACTTTGAAGGTGAGCTGGCACCTTAATCACCGAGTCTGGCTCATGAGGGGGTGCTCTACATAACCAGGGAGTGGTGTATTGTCCAAAATGCACATATTGTGCAGCACAGCAGTTGCTGTAATAATAGTGCAGCAACGACTAGGATCAAACTGCAAAGCCCCACCAGATGCATCGAAGCAACGAAATCTGGCCTTCCATAGGCCAAAGGCCCTCTCGATGGTATTCCTGGTTTTTGTATGTGCCTTCTGATATCTTTGAGGTGGAGTAGACACATCGTCAGGCCTGAAGGGGGTCATCAAATAGGGCTGGATACCATAGCCGCGATCCCCAGCAGCCAGCCATTTCTTCCACCGCCACCTGCCAGGTGTGCATGGAGCGTGCTGTATTGAATATGGCTGAATCATGTACAGACCCATGCCATCTGCACACCAAGTTTGTGAATGATAGGTGGGCATCACACATGGCCATGGCATTGATGGCATGGGAGCCCTTATGGCAGACATACAAGCATTCATCATTGTATGGTCCCCAGATAGGGATCAGAGAACCATCTACTGCTCCTATGACCCTTGGCATTCCGGCAATTTTGTAAAAACCAGCCATTGTTGCCTGTAGAACAATGACATGAATAAAATTTATAAGCCTTAACTTTCAAGCAACACACTACCTGTCTGTCCTATCGAATTCCCAGATATAAAGCCACCCAACCTCCCCCGTTTCTGAATTCCAGTCCAAAGAACTCCCCTTTGCCCTCGAAATTCCAAAAACCCTATAGTATGGATGTTTTCCGGATTCACCCATTGTATTTAAAAACCTGAGAAATTTCTATATTTGTGGAAAGCTGTACAATAAATCTGATTTACATTGAAATTTATGCCAACATTTTGCAAACCTTTTCATACTTTGACTATTTCACATTCCAGACTAGCTTCAAATGGTACTTACATTCAGCTCAGTGTTTCTGGTTGGAAATACTATCCAGTTCGGCAACATGCTTTCAAGGCATCGGGAGACTGCAAGCAAGGATCTGCTGGCACTTGCCTTTGACACTCCCATAGTGTCTGCAATTACTTTCAGGAAACTTCCCGATGCGTAATAGCAGAGTGCTATGAGAACCTGAAGGCATTTTAAATGTTAACGAGAATAATTCTTGCAGTGAATATCAAACTTTTCAGGATCAGTATATGATTCCTTCAAAGTTTTCTCAAAGAGGTGAAGCTGAACTGGCAAAGTGAACCGCCGAGGAAACAGTGTCTTAAGATAAAAACATGTTTATTGTAACAGTTTGTACTGATGAAAATTTAGTTTTGGTATTAAGTGTGGAGAATATTGCAGGGAATAAGGTAGGATCTTAGATCAGTTTGAAAACTGAATAGCTATAGTTTAATTGTTTTCTCCGGCCGACATCAAGTACTATTTTTACCGATCCCAAATCAACTTTTGAAGCATAAAACAAGCTGAGATCAATTGAAATGCGATTGAAATTCTTTTGCGAATGGGGGATAATTTTTAAGTTCTTTATTCTCGCTTATCTGTTGTGAGAACAGTACGATTCTCTTTCTCTTTTCCACTAGCTATGAACTCAACACCATAAGTGTATTTCGAGGACCGAGTATATACAACTGTCCTCACGATCGCTCTATTTTGTTTACATTTAAGCTTATCTGTAGCATGTTTGGTTTCAAACTTCCTCCTTATGAAAATTCTGCGAATTACAACACAGAAAACAGAATCACCAGGTAAAGAATACAGAAACAGAATCGCTTGCTGTAGTAATAGGTTTGAGTGACGGAAACCCATTTTGATGTTAAAAAGAAGCCATTTTGATGTAAGCTTAAAGTAATGCGCGGCGAGTAAGCCGTGGTTACAAAATGGAGTTTATTTCATTTTTGCCGTAGTATAATAATAAATAACAATAATAGTACTATTGTATTTTTCCATAATGTTTGTAAAACACTTTGAGCATTTGCGTATATTTTAATACCTGCGTCTCCGGTGCAAGCGGGCAGCTTCTTGCTGTGTTTCGCTTCAATTCATCGCCAAGTTCCTCCACAAGCCACTCTGTTCTCGCTCGTGAAAGCCTGTATCTCTCGATGATCTCACAATCAGCCATGTCGGCAAGAATCGGTCGTTTTTGATAAGACCGTGGTCTTCTAGCTAAACACAAAATACCGCCTCCAGCAGCCATTCTGTTTAGTTTTGCAACATTACCTAACATTTGCGATTTTTCCCGGTAACTTTACAGGAGGTCACGACCTCCCGTGAATTACCGGGCAAGTTACCGGGAAAAATATCGGGATCGAAAATAACGGGAGCTTCAAGAAACACCCGCAAAGTTTACGGGGACTTTACCGGGCGACTTATCGAGCCCGATAAGTTAACGGGTCTTTCGAGAAACGGGCCCTTGGTCATGTGACTTGCCAAATATGGTCGTAACTTAAAATTTTTGAAGGGGCTTTCAATCGAACAAAGGATCAGAGATCCAAAGATATGATACTAGTAGCAGGGTTGTAGCCAGGCCTTTTTTCCTTTTAAGTCCCAGATGATCATGATGGGGAGCTCTAAACCAAGCGCCAGAAAATTTTGAAATCTAGAGGCTCAGAAATCCTATTTTCAGCATTCTCCATGAGATATTTCGTTAAAAAAATCTATCTCGATCAAGTGTAAAATGACAGGTATTTTTAGTGCTTACAGCAAAACTTGATACTTATATCTTGGCCTTACATATATATATCCTGGCTTTAGTACACTAAACAACGTTTTACAAAAGCCGACGTGTGCAGCAAGGAATATCAGCACAAGGACCAAATCTGGTAAGGAATTGATCATCGATTGCGATATGTGAGGAATTCCTCGGGCGGCGCGCCATCTTGTAATAGCGTAGAAATTGTGTGAGCGCAATGTTCGGTTTGGTTTATTTTTTGTTTCTCTTGGTTGTTTTTCTTTTCTCATGGAAATTCCTGTTAAGCCCGGGCTTAATGGCTTAAAGGCTGGCTTAACGCCCCTGAGTAGTTTGAAGTCTTCCTAAGAAAGCTCAAGAAAAAAGTGGTAGTCAAGAAGGTCCCCCCTTAAATAGAGCTCTTACGGTATAACAGAATGAATGGACCGATAGCAGCTGCCACATGTGCGCCTTTACATGCTGAAGTCCGATCTCACCCCTGAGTTGATTTGTAAAGTGCATTTGAATATATCCACATAGAAAATGTGCTATACAAATACCATTACCATTACCATTATAACAATAAATTGCTCAAGGTAATTATTATTCGCTCAAGGGCAAGTTGGCTTTCTTGGATTGAGAGAATCACAACGTAAAGAAGCATGTAAGAAAGATTATACGGCACAATCTCTAGGATGCCCAGCGTTGTGACTCACTGTTGCGGCTTCGCCGCTCACAGTTCGCGCAAAAAAACCTTTTGGCACCAGGGTAAATCTCGAGAGACCCTTTTGAGATAACGAATACCAAAAAGCGGAGCTTTTTTATATAGCAAACGATGTATTACAACCTGAAGCATTGGTATTAAACTCGCTCTTGGGTTAATACCGCCAAAGCCCGCTCGTTCTGAGAGACATTCAGCTATAAAAAGCTTTTCCAAATGCAGTTACTCTTAAAATACAGTTGATTACTCACCAGATGCTGCATTCCAAGTTTAGATTCACAGGAGTTAAAAACGTACAATTCCAAACGTGTCCTTTGTGTCAGAAAGGCATGTCAGAAAGACGGAAAACATTGCTCTTACTTCGCTTGATTCCACTGACTCCGCCGACTCTGCCATCTTTAGCCAGTGAACACTGAGCCCCCAATACTTTTGCACGCATCCTGCTCCAACTCGAACTTGAACTCTCAAACTCGAACTCGTACTTTGGAAATAAATCACCATGTTTTTTTAACTTGAACTCAGATTTTCAGAAAATACTGTTACATTTATTGATGTCCCTTTGAAGCCACTGTACATTAGTTATTTGCTGGACAAGTGTAATTTGACAATATTTATTTATTTATATAATATTTGGAAATGCAGTTTAATACAGAATTTATACATCTGAAAAATTATATGCAGTCAATTCCTTAGTTAACACAAGATATATGCAAAAAACTTTTATTGCTTTTATATGAAAAATCTTTCACATTGCATATTACAGTAACCATGTGGTATTCTTGAATGTATGCACCTAAAATTTTTCATATGCAATATCCTTTACAAATATCAGAATTTTGCATTTTTGAAGTGCAAAATTCCTTCCGCTAATAAGCCCACCCAATAATAAGCCCGCCCTGATAGTGCCACTTTCGGGGCACAGCCTAAACAGCTGTGAAGGTTAGCAAGTAAATTTATAAAGAAAATACAAAAGAAATGAATGTTTAATGAGTGTCTTTATTTTTGATAAATATATGGCTGAACATTCTTGTCTAAAACAAACTAAAAATTCAAGATTAGGATCAGATTGAATAGATTTAGAGGGAAGTTTTTGAAGCCGTTTAAAAAACTTGCAGCATTGTTTTATCCTGGGGTATAAAAACACTTGGCCTTGCCTTGTGTCTTTAATTATGTATAGGTAATCACATGGGGCCGAGTAAAATAAGGAATAATATCATGCATGTTTTCTGAAATTGAAAGAAATTGAAAACACAAGTGATAAGGTATCAGTATGTATTGTCGTACACTTTACGTTTGAGGGTTCTACATCGTACGATCGATAAAGTAAACGCTAAATTATTTGTTAAACCATTTGTTTCAATAATTCTGCTAATCAAAATTTTTTAGGAAGCGATAAATCTCGGAAAAAACTCTCAGAGAATGGTCAACCTTCCTGATGTAATGTCGTACACTAAAATTAATGTTGTACACCTGGGTTCACAGGATCCTCGCTTGCTTTCTACGAAGTTTTGAAACCTAATCTGCTTTCCCAAACAAACATAAATTAATTTCTTCTTGATTTTCCCTCTATGTTATTAGTATAGGTAATCATACGGTTTTTCTCGTTCAATTTGTGATTTATTTGCACAAGTGAGTTTTTCAAAAAGCTCAAACTGCACGAGCCGCTTCGGCGAGTGCAATTTGTGCTTTTTGAAAAACTCACGAGTGCAAATAAATCACAAATTGAACGAGAAAAACCGTATGATTACTTATTAATAATTATACATGAAAAAATTTACATAGAGGAAGTGACGATCTCATTGCAGACAGGAAGTGAGTATTTGACGAGTATTTGACATTTTATTTACTGATTGGCTGATGAAGATCAGCCCATAATAGAAACTCAACGGTTCATTTGGACATGAAATCCTGAAAAAACGTTTACAATAAGAAATACAAGACTTTTATAAAGAATTTCAAGCCTTAAGTCATAAAAAAGTCATTGTTTAATCAGAGTCTGAATCACTCTCGATAATATGGCATCGACGACGCTTGATAGGCTTCACACTTGGATTCACTGGCCTTGGAGTCTTCGAGCTCTTGAAGTTAAATGAAACCTGGCAGTAGTTGAAAGTGTTCAACAGATTTTGCTCTTGGGCTCTCATCATCGTTGGATTGAGCGATGCAGAACTTTGGTTTACGCCAAACGTCGATGAACCGGGCATCGAAATCGGCATCAATGGCATTCGCGCTCTCGGCGGTTGAGCTGAAGAGACTAGCGACTGTTGTTGACCAACTTCTGTGGATGTTGTGGTACAGGTGGTCGGTTGTGGATTTAAGTTGTTTCTCCCTGAAATGGCATAAGAAAGCTGGCGTTGTTCATCTTCGTTTGGCTCGTCGTAGTCATCTAAGGACTGGATGTTCCTGTGACCGGTGACGGCCATTTTGCGAGCGCTGTGGTTGGTGAATTTTTTGTCGGTGCTTTCAAGAATGGTATCTTCCACAATGCCCTTCATCATAGCATTGATTTTGTTAACCCCCATCGCTTGGGCTTTAAACCACAAGTTGTCATCTGGCTTTCTGTTTGTTTTGATGGAGAGGTAAAATGCACCAGTCGTCTTCAGGTTTTGAGGTCGGCGACTCACAAACTGCTTGAAAAGAGCCACTGAGCATCGTTCTCCGCCAACTGCAAACATTTGTGGCTGGAAATCTCCGGTCTTTGTGTGCAAGCCTCCCTGCCAGGTTTTGGTCTGCCCTTCTGTGTACTGTACGAACTTGACGCCATTGTCGTCTTTGCAGAGCTGGAAGTCATCCATTGCCATGTCTCGGTGTTCTTGCCGCCCGCGGAGTCCAAAATGCTGGGTGAGTAACCACCACATTGTGTTTACTAGTGCTTCCGGTGTTTTGCTTCCAAACTTGTTCTCTTTCCAAAGAACTTCTTCTTCTTCTTCTTTTGTCAAATTTCTGGCTTTGTTTGGGCGCTTACCACGGCCGGCCTGTCGTAGTAATTTTGCTTTTCCCTCTAAAACCTGCTTGGACGAGTGAAATTCTCGGTCTTTCACGATTGATAATAGATAGTGTTTGTCTTTCAAATGCCTGTCGAGGGCAGCAATCATAACTCTCAAGCTGTCCGGCTCGTAATCTTCCCGTTTTTGTTTTTAACCTCGGCGTAGAATTTCTCGAGTAATTTGTTCAGGTCAGCAGGCTCGTGTTCCTCAATTTCCAAAACAATGCTTTTTTCTTCGCACCACGTCTTCCACACACTTAACCAAAACGACGTACTCTTGCTTGTGCTTTGATTTTTAGACCCATTTCGAAGTTCTTCTATAGTATTTTCGGTAGCCAAAGTAAACCTTTGTTGATTTAAAATGGCAGCCATTTTTTCTCTCTCGAGATTGAAACTTTTTTCAAAGTTTCCGCACAAAATTTACGTCATCATTTTACATGATTTGATTGGCTTAGAACATTTTCTATTGTCTTTCAGCCAATCAGAATCCAGAATTTTGATTTGTAATTTGCACTGGTGTTACACTTTTTGCACTGGTGTTACACTTGAACTGCACTGCACACTGCTGCAAGTTTTTTTAACTAACTAAAACACACTTTTCTGAAAAATATTAGCAGTCACAAGTGCACAGAGGCTACAGAGAAAGCCTTTATGTCATTGTTTTATTCTCTAAGGGACCTGTCATTATTTAGCAGGGGGAGGGCCACTATATTTGGGCGGAGGGTCACTATTTTTTGAGCTCCTTTTGGGGGAGGGCCATTATTTTTTAAATTGCATTTAGGGAAGAGTCATGATTGTTTTAGTTGAAAATTCTCAAATGATTTTTATATCAAGTTCTCCTTAATTTTGAAAGATATCCGTCCTTTTCCGTGTTGTCAGAACAATGTGGTTGACAAAATATACACTTCAATATTCAAATGCGGCCAGTATTAAGTTGTTGTCTCTTCAAAGACTGTATTATGACTGTTTTTCTTTTTTGCTTTATTTGCTACGTATTGTCATTCACCCCTGGCAACAGTCAAACATTTTGTCAATAGTGCCTATTTTTAGTGTGTAACAGGTATTTTAAAGCTTAAGAACGAATGTTGCTAAGGATTGAGCCAAATTGGAAATGGTCAAAATAAATTTCCTTTCATATTTTGTGTAGTTAGTCCTTGGGATGGAAACATTCATGATGAAATTTGTTTCACTTCCTGCACTAACCTAGACTTGGGATCAGGGGGGAAGTTCATGCCCCAAAATGTATTTTTTGAGGTATTTTTAACCCTGAAAACTGATATTTTGTTAACTAATTCTCTCAAAATGCAAAAGACTGGATAACATTCTGCTGACATCCTGGTATAGTATCATCCTTCCACTCCACAAAACTGGCACCGGATTTTCTGAAAAGTCCGTGGGCACTCAATTATTTGTTTGCAGAACAAATAATTTACAATTCATACCCATGGCAAAATGTAATTTTCCGTCATTTTCAATGCCCACTTTCTGGGGCCTAAATAATGCTATTTGTAGCAACTTATCACTACACTGTTTCTTTATCATCGATAATTTGAAAATATTTCACTTTTACAGCTTACATTTAAGCAACCTCAGAAAAAAATGTTTTGACTACCACATCCACTGGTGAAACTGTTCATTTATGCAAATAATAACACTCTAAGTTACCGGCCCAAAAAATATAAAACTGAGTTGTGTAGTCAATTAAACCACAGAAATAACGTGTATAATAACGTAATAATGCGTACCATTTATTAAGTAGTTACTTCAAAAACCATCTTAGAGGCAACGAGGAAGCACGCCGAATATGATAATTCATTGTAATTTCGTTATGCCCAGATAATCAATGCCACCGTGTTGAAACTATAGTTCTCATCAGCTGGATCAGCCCAAAAATGGTTTCCTTTACACTGGAAATATTATCTGGAATTGGCTGCAGCTAACTACCTAAATATTACAAACAGCTTCACAATGCTCCACCGATTGATGCTCTCACTGCCATGTTGGATCACTTCTTGTCAGGCCATGATGAATGCTTTAAAGGCAACCTCCTTGTTCTTTTTGAAATGTCCGAACTCTTGAGCTCCACAATTATCAGCTACAAATCCTGAGTTATAAATTCTTACTGAGCCACAAAAATCCTTTTGTTATTATTTGCATAAATTAACAGTTTCTTCAGTGGATGTCGGCTATTCAAAACATTTTTTTCCATGAAGTTCCTTAAATGTAAGCTGTAAAAGTGAAATATTTTCAAATTATCGACAATAGAGAAACAGTGTAGTGGTAAGTTTCTACAAATAGCATTATTTACGCCCCAGAAAGTGGGCATTGAAAATGATGGAAAATTAACATTTTGCCATGGGTATGAATTGTAAATTATTTGTTAAACGATCAGGGCCGGGTTGTTCAAAGAACGATTAAGCTAATCAAGGATTAGCGCGAATTTTGATTTCAGTTTTGTAACTTTTCAGTGAGGTTTTCTGTTTATATTTTTCGTCTTTCTGTTTTGACTTTGACTAATCTTAAACTTTACAAAACATTAGCAGACAAAAACACTTTTATACAAGAGAAATTAAAAACTTGATTAACTTTTAATCCTGGATTAGCGTTAATCGGCTTTCGAACAACGGGCCCTGTATATTAGCAGACTTGTTATAAGTTTAAAAAATAAGACAACTTTGATTTTTGTGCATGACATGTTTCGATCATACTACGATCATCTTCAGTTGCGAGTGATTGCAGTTATAGATTTGAATTTATAATATAGCTAGTACAGCAATAACAATTACAAGTATGTAAGATATGAGACAAACCTAGTACTAATTACGAAGTAAAACACAAAAGAGGCATAATTATATATAACAAAAGTGACAAAATATACATGAACTAAAGCGAAAGAGTTAAATTTACATGAAAAAGTTGTTTGTTTAGAATGGGTTTTTCCCAGTGAATGTGCAGCGCTTCTTTTATCTTAACTTGGAATCTGGTGGTGGCGTGATCTAATAACGTAAAACATTTGGTGGAACATGATTTTCGGCATTGTTCTGATTGTTCCAGACGTTGGAAAATGTGAGAGGCCCTGGCCCTAGTTAAGTGTTCGCGAATACGTGTTGTGTGGTGTTGGCTGGTTTCGCCGACGTAACAAGCATTACAGCTTGTGCAAGTAAATTTATAAACAACACGTGAACTGAGCTCAACAGGCACGGGGTCTTTCACACTCAACAAGTTACGGATCTTAAAGGAGGAAAACACTAACTTAATATCGAGATTAGTACAATAACGTTTAAGTAGTTTGCGCACTCTGTTCTGTGCTACATTAGAAAAGGGGCCCACGTAAGGTAACTTGAAGTAATGTGTAGGATTAGAGGGAGAATCCGGAGAACTACATGAGGAGGTCTGAGTTTTAGTAATGTACTGATTGATAACAAATAATAATTATTTAATTTAATAATTATTACACTCATAATGTGCTGGTTTTACTACTTCTTAGAAAGAATCACAATGACGCCATACATCATGGTGATGGCGCTAGAGTGGTCAGTCTAAACAAGTTTTTTATATGTTCTACAATATTTCAAATTGCTCCGAGTATGCTTTTGCAACCTTGGAGCTCCTTGCACAGGTCAATTGTTTGTTGAGTCCTTCACATGGAGTCATACTGTTAATCACAAGGGAGACACAAACCACTCAATGGATCTCGACTTGGAGCATGACAACAAGTAATTGAAGAATGACACTCATGCCTTCAAAGGTGAAATTACAGACAAGACAATTGCAATAAATAGCAGAAGTATGGAGCCATCTGATGAAATCCCCCCTCAATTATGTCAGAAACACAGCAGTAAGAAGACCATCTGGCAGACAAACCAGACTGTCACCCGAGGATGAAATTTTAGCCATAGTAGAACAGCTACAACAGGCCAATGTGTACATGTTAATCCCAGGAAGATCTCATTCAACCTATCCGTCAATCTGACAAAATTTGATTGATTAACTGGACATGTGAAAGTTGAAGTCCTGGATAAGTAAATCCATCATGAAATTTAGCAAAAAGCACTACTGCAGTGGTTAACGATCTTAGGAACTTAAGCCCTTTTGCCAAAAGAGAAATAAGAACTGTTAAAAGGGTAGTAGAAATCAAATGATGGGTACAGACCCATCAGGATCAATACCGTATATAACTTTGAGTAAATGAGTAGAATAGCTACACGAATAAGTTCTATACATGTAGATTTAACATTCAAAGCTTAAACCACATTTGGTGGGTACAATTTGGGGTGTTGCCTGTCAGGGGAAAGTTGGGAAAATATATTTTTTTATGGCCAAAGACAAGAAGTAGATAACTAGTGATATGGTTCAGTGAAAACAGATTTATTGTGAAAGAAGTGCAATGGTACAAGCCCGCACACCTTCAGTACAGTGTACAATCTGTCCTCTAATGTACATTATATGTAATATACATATCATCACTGCAAGACTAGTTGAAGTACAAAATCAGTTCCTGCTGTAACACCTCTATATACATGTATCTGTATAAAAAGGAAAACTTAGGCTTGGTTAGAGACCATTATTCTCTCAAGCTCTCTCAAAAATGCTCACTAGTTATCTTGGAGCCCTAAATGTTATCCATCTGGGACCCTAAACCTCTATGGGACACATTAATATTTTACTTCGAAATACCTCTAGACACTGAAGTATTAATAATAATTACATGTATTATTATTAATATTCTAGTGTCCCAAAGGGGTCTAGGCCTCCAGGGCACTGGACTGAAAAAAAGTAGGGCTCCAAAACAGAAATACTGGAGAACATGTACTATGTACTTTTTTAATAGTTTTTATTGATTTTCAAAAACATAACAATATTTTTAATAACTGTTAATTCCAATTAATTAATACAAACATTCATACAAATACAATAATAAATTATTGAATGATTGAAAAAACAAAAAAACAAAAGGAAAATAAAGACAACTACAAATAAAAACAAAAACAAAAATGCAATACTGCTGAATAAATTAAAGCTTAAAATGTGTTTTTCCTACGCATTATGACCAAGTCATTTACTGAGTAAGTATGTTAATTAACTTTTCCCATTTTTAACGAGTGAATGCTTTGCATGAACAAAGTTATAGCGTATAGCGGACAAATTTCACTCGCTCGATCCCTCGATCCCTCGATCCCTCGGTCGATGGCCACTAGGTTGTAAACTTTAATGTATGCGTAGTACGGTAATTTATGCATTATCAGTAAACAAAATGGCGTCTGGCGCGGATCTCTTCTATTTTTCAACACGGTATTTTCACTCCTACAATTACAATTAGACACCTTTTTGAAGTTCGAAATTGAAAGAAATAACCCTAAATAATACTCGACCGCCCAAAGAGGAGACATTTAGAATATTAAAAGTGAGTCACGTTTGAAGTTCTTCGATCGATTCAAGCTCTGATCATGGATCCACGCTCTGATGAAGACTCAAGCTGTCGAAACTTTTAAAAACCAAGCTGCAGACTTCAAGACTTAGGAAAACACTTAAGTATGTTAAATGTTGTATCTTCTTTATACCAAGTGTATGAATAAAATCTAATTTGGCACTATGGAATTCTATGATATTTTCTTTTGTTTGCATCTGAACTATAAAAACCCTTCAATGCTTTTTTCCAGCGTATATATTTAAAGCGAACTGATATTACTACCTGTGTTTCTCATACTTGCGGGGGAAAAAGAAAAGAAAAAAAGAAAAAGAAAACCTGCCTCCACCGGGATTCGATCTCGCGACCTTCGATATGCAAGATTCCTTTTTTGACTCACGGGGGACACCCACGGGAGCGAGAAAGGCCCTGTACTTTTGCTCCGCTGAACGAATGAACGACTATCGTGGGCTCAAATGAGATTCACCGATCGACACCGAGGACACCGAGTTGCTGTTGTTTTGAGCTGGAAGTGGCTTGATTTACTCACCAAAGGACTGGTTTCAGTGGCTATGTTCATCTTTTCTATTAATGGATCTATTTAGACGCTTGACAGTGTTTTTTGCTCACCCTCCATATTTCCTTGGCGTTGGCGAATGGACTCGCATCGTTTGTTGAGTTATTTGTTTTATTTAAATACCTCTTAGTCAGTGCGATGGACGATGTTATCATATGCATGTATGTTATTTTAGTTGCATGCATGGTTGAAATAATTGTAAAATATTATTATCGGAACGACTGTGTGAGGAAGCGTTGCGTGACGGGGGACAAAAAACTAAGATTTACCTTTCATTTTCATAGTATCTCAATATGTTTTTTTAATAGGAGAGCAAACCCATTGTTGATAATTTAACTGTAGCTAGTCCAAGAATTGTAACTTCATAGATAACTGAAGTATTTTTCTTTCCAAGAGTTTCGTGTATGACAGAACTGAAGACGAATGAATGTTTACATAATTAATTTTATATTGTGCGTGCGAACACAAACTACACAAACAAGATCAGAATGTTTTGAAATGATTGAAATATTTTATTTCACGAACAGCAACATGCTTTAAAATAAAACTCAAACCAGTTCGAACATATTGGCCGAATATTTAAACGACGTCTAAAACGTTAGTTAATGAGGTCTAAATAAACTTATAAGCAGGTCAGTCTAAGTCGCTAAATGTTTTTTTAGTCTGTGTTTATTATATACACCTTCTAAACAGGGTTTACTGTACGGTTAATACATTTAGGTTGGCCAGTCAGTTTAAAATCGTATTAGGCCATGGTTTTGTTAAACCCTGTGTAAACCTTGTTTTTAAAAATATTCAGCCCATAAAGTTAGCGATTATCGCCCGGGGATTATTGAATATCAGTGATTAAAGACTTTTCGTTTGAGTTTCCCTCCCAACCAACACTGATTTGGACGTGAATACAAAATACACCGGCTTGCGTGAATGCCGCGCGGAATCTTATTGTTCTGTTTCGAGGAATAAATCGTTTCATCGAAATCCCTATTCGAGTCAGACTCAAAACTCGAAACTCGATTCTCAAAAACATCGAGGACGAGACTGTCAACTTACATTTACCCGGTACTACATTTACCCGGTACTACTGCATATTTCTATGTTAATTAATTTCTTTACTTTTCCATTCACGAGTTGGCACATAGTGCCTTTGATTTAAAATGTTTAAGGAGCTTGTTTTTCTCCCTGGCAATATGGAGCTAAATATTGTAGACACGTCTTGCCCTAGCAATGAAACCTCTAAGTGTAGGTAAGCTATTCTGACATCGCCTAGAGTAAATATAAAATTTACCCAATAACAAAATGTGATTAGTTAAAAAAAAATCTTTTTCAATATCAAATTTTCCAAAGATCAAATCTGACTCATTGATTGTTTCAACATGAACATCTTTATCTCTTAGCCAGGACAAGACGTGTTTCCAAAACTCAAAGGATTTCCTACAGGAGAAGAGTAAATGCTCGACTGATTCCGCTACCTCTTGACAAAAAGTACAGTTTGGTGTTTCAACTAGACCAATATGACTGAGTTTCATATTCGTGAAGACAATACAATTTAGAATTTTATATTGGAATTCTCTGATCTTAGATTCTAAAGTGGTTTGGAAAGCTAACAAATAAACCTTCTTCCAATCGATAACTGTGTTTGGGTATTTGTTTGTTAATTTCTGTTTAGCAGTAGGTGCAATCTGTTTTTGTTGCAAAAAAAGTTGGTACCAAATTACCACTTTCCATCTTAATAGTAGGGATACTTGGAAGTGGATCAATCACTTTCACATCAGTAGAAGCTTTCAGGAGAGAGCACCATTCTGCAGGGATTGAATTAATAATGCTCATAAGAAAGAATCTTTGTTCGGGGTTTACAAGTGGGGTTATGCCATACTAAAAAGAATTGTTTGCTGAGATTAAATCTCCGAGCTTTAAGAAACCTAAATTCACTATGTCCCTCCTATACATGGCCTTTTTGTCATAACGGAGAAATTTGTTGTTCCAAATGATCTCATTGATAATTTCTCGATAACAATTTGGAGTTTTCCCATTTAAATCTGCCCACGCATCAAAACATTCCTTGTAATATGGTGGTAAGTTGATTTTTAGTTTAGAGGTGTGAAAATTACAGTGTAAAACAAAACGTCCTCAAATTGGCAAGAGAAGTTTGTCTAGAATTGTTTTCCAAGGGCTTGTGTAATCTTCCAAAAATTTCTTTAAACATGTTACTCGTTTTGCACTAATCACAGATTCAATGTCTAACATTTTTATTCCACCCTTTTCTATGCCTGATATTAACGCATGGTGCTTCACTTTATCTTTCCCATTCCAAACAAATGTATAAAAAATTGAATTTGCTTCTTTAATTAATTCCTTAGAAATCGCTATAGCAGATGTTCTAAACATAAGCTTGGGTATTGCAAAAGTTTTTAATATTTGTATTCTTCCTAAAAGGGAGAGGCCTCTCCATTTCCAAATATTTATTGATTTCTTTATACTTCTTAAAGTTTTCCTAAAATTAAGGTTGTCCCTTTGTCTTTCGTCATAGCCAAAATATATTCCCAAAATCTTGACAATTTCTTGACAAGATTGTGTTTCGGAAAATCTGCCTCATGCAAAATATTATTCCCCAAAGCAAAGATTTCTGTTTTTTCATCATTCACCTTTAAACCCGAACACTCCTCAAAAGACTCGAGGATACAAAACAAATTTGTATAAGTAGCTTTGTCTTTTAGGATACAGGTCATGTCATCTGCAAATAGAGATAGCTTGATTATTTCCTCTCCAATTTTGAGACCCTGTATATTGCTGTCCTCTCTTATTTTTATAGCTAAAGTCTCAAGTGCTTATTTAAATAGATAAGGAGAGAGTGGGTCCCCCTGTCTGACTCCTCTACCTAATGGAAAAGGACCGGTCGTAAAACCATTATTCATTACACAGCTGGATGTATTTTTGTACAGGACACGTATCCACTGAATAAAAGAAGGGCCAAAGTTAAATTTATGCAAAGTCCTTATTAAGAAATTGAAATTTAGTGTATCAAATGCTTTCTCAAAATCAATTGCTACCAAAATTCCCGGCCAACTATTTAGTTTTGTGTAATCTACAATATCATGAATTGTTCTAACTGCATCGAAAATAGACCTACCTTTAACGAACGCATTCTGATTGGGGTGAATTAAATTTGGCAAAACTTTTTCAAGCACTGTGCTAAGATTTTAGAAATGATTTTTGCATCAACATTGATAAGCGATATAGGTCACCAATTTTTTATTAATCTTTTGTCCTTTCCTTTTTTTTAGTGTTATTATAGCCTGTTTTTGTGAATTTGAAAGTTCTCCAAACTCGTAAGAGTAATTTATGCAATCTATTAGATATCTTCCAATGAAAGACCAAAAGGCCTCGTAAAACTCAATGGTTAGTCCATCGTTCCCAGGAGTTTTATTCTTTTGAAAGGATTGTAAAACTTTAAAGCATCTATTATATTCTATCTTCCCTTCACATACCGTTCGTAATTCTTCAGTAAGGATTGGAAATTCTTTTAAGTCATCCAGAAATGATGATGACAGGCCGCTATCCTCTTCATAGAGATTTGGGTAAAATGATTCTAATTCACTCATAATTGTTTTGGGATTAGCTGTTAGTGTTCCGTCATTTGTAACAATTTTCCATACACAACTTTTTTTCTTATTTGATTTTTCTAAATTCAAAAAATATTTGTTATTTTTTCACCTTTTTCGTACCAAGTTGCACGGGAGCGAACAATAGCACCTTGGGTAATGTAGTCATATAGTTCATCATATTCTGCCTGTAAACATTCCAACTCTTCGACATTCTGTTTCGATGGGTTATCGTTGCATTTTTTGGTGCTGCTCTGTAATTTTTCCTCTAACTCATTGACCTTAACTTTCCTGCTCCGAGCTCTTGTTTTACTATAATTAATAGTAAGCTGTCAAATTTTATACTTCGATAGGTCCCACAGGACACGCTTATCAACAACCTCTAAATTCTTCAAGCCATTTTTATGGCTACTGCGCTTGCGCAAGTGGCCATTATTGTCGTCGTCGAAGCATTCTTTGTAACATTCCTTTGTAAGACTTTTTTGTAACAATTCTTTGAATAACTGAACATGATATGGCATTGTTCAATTGTTTCGCTTCATTGACAGTGGTGTCAAGTGCAATGCTTAAAAAGAAGATTGGCATATTTAGTGAGCTATATGGAGAGAAATTGCGTTGCAAAATAAATATGAAAGACACGTTTGTTTTTAAATGTTTTTATTTACGTAGGTGTATTTCTTTGACAACTGCACGAACAGGGTCGCGTTTGATTGAGTCACATTGTTGAAGCTTTTGTTGAGTAACCGCTGGTCTTTTAGAGTCCTTCGTACAATTCATTTGTTTGAGTTGTACTTTCCTGAAATAAAGATAAAAGTTGCTAAAAAGGGAATAGGTAAAATTGAGATATTTACTAAGAAGGACGGATCATTTTTTTTTCTAGTTAGTAATGTTTATGTGGGAGCTGTATTTGTTTGGCTAGGCTTCAAGGAGTCATTCATGTGCGAAGGGTGAAGCCGCGAAAAGAAGACGGCGAGATAGTTTACTGGAGCAGAGTTTTTGAAAATCATTCCGGCACAGCTTCAGTTGTTTAAAGGGTGATGAAACAGTATAAAACGATCAATTGATAACTCAAGAGATAAATGAAAATTTATACAGGTAAAACGTGATTTTCGTTAAGCCTTGGGTTGCGATAGACTCATTTAGTCACACACGCGAGGGGTGAAGTCAGAGAAGAAAGTATTGCTGAGGGACCAAATGATTTTGTTATGCTAGCGTGAATTTACAACTCTGAAAATCTTTCAGAGCTTCAGTTGTTGAAAGGCTGATGTGCAATTTATTTTTAGATTCTGTTATGTCAGTGCAAATGCTGCTGTGTAAACAAAGATAATATCGTTAAACTGTATGACGACAATCAGAAGAGTATGAGTGATGAGTGATTTGAGAATTTTGTTATGTCAGCATGAATGCTGCGAATGCTGTTGTGACAAAGATCAAAGCCGCATGCTGGATTGCAGAAAATTAATTCACCGCGCTTTCAGGAGTCTGACATTGGACATCGTGACAAAATGATATTAGAAAATGGATTTTAGATCTACTATTGTTTAAGTGTGTTAAAGTTTTTTCAAAACGAGGAATGATTTTAATAAAATGTATAAGATCATCTCATTTGAGCACAGTTTCCGTTGTTATAAGAAAACAGTGGGTCATTGTATTCAAATTAGCTTGTGTTTCAAGTCTTGTTAGATGTACTGATCAAAATGACATGAAGGTAAATAAACTGAACAGAGTTTGTTGTCCGCAACTGAGAAGTCGGCGAGCTAGTTTACGAGAGCAGAGTGTTGCTAAACAGTCCAGCGCATTTCTTCTTTTGGAAATGTTTTCATCCGCCGACCAAAACAAACAATTATCCAATCAGAGTGCGAATTTGGAGTCACGTGGTGCGAAATTCACGATTGCGATCGCGCGCGAGTTGAAAGCTGTGAGTCGATCTAACGCGATGCTTTGAATGAAACAATCCAACAAGCTATTTACGTTTATTTCTGGCCGGGATTAGCTGCTTGCTGGACGAGAAACATGGCTTTGATATATTTTAGCCTGGAATAAGTTGTGACGAGCGCTTGCCTTTCTTGTCGCGCTCTAGATCGAGCTCTTGTAGCGCTCAGATCGGAGATCGCGCTTCGTCCTTCGACAATCCGCAGCTATACGCTTTCATGTATTACTGGCCGGGATCAACTGCGTGCACAAAGAGAAACATGGCTTCGATATCCTTAGCCAGCAATGAGTTGCGACTAGTTCTTGTATTTATATTCTGGTCGTGCGCTATGTTCAAAACAAGCTAAAACAGTATTGGTTTAGGTTACAGTAACAGCGAACAACTGGCGTGCTGCAACAGTCGCAACAATCACGCATCGATCGAGTTATTACTTTGCATCCCAAGCCTAACATGACCTCCTAAAATTTGTAGAAAGAGAAACAGGGCTGTGATATATTTTGCCCAGGAATATTGGGAGGAGCACTTGCCTTTCTCGTCGCGCTCTATGTTCAAAACAGATTGAGCCGTCTTGGTTCAGAAATAATCTATTTACGCTTACACGTATACTGTCCGGGATATATTTAACTGCTTGCAGAAAGCGAAACATGGCTTCGATATCCTTTAGCCTAGGAATGAGTTGCGACTAGCTCTTGTATTTCTCTTCTGGTCGCGCGCTATGTTCAAAACAGAGCTATTGGTTAGGTTATAATCGGCTGTTGTATCAAAATCGAACGCTGCAACAATACACGCATATCCTAGGCCTGGTCTGTGACCTCTTAAAATTTGCAAGAGTGAACACTCGAAGGCTCTACTCTACGTGAAAATCCTCCACATAATACAACATGCTCGTTTACTACGTTAAAATAAAAATAAAACACACCTGAAGCAACTGAGTAGGTCAGAAGACATAATTTAATATAGAGCAGCAAATGTCCTGTCACCTTTTAATACAACAACAAGGAAAACGATGTCGATATCCTAGTTCTGTTGCCAGTTGTAGCGCTCACTTGGCGGATGTAGAAACGCCTGATCGGTCTCTTTCAAAAATACAAGAGATATGGTCTTCATTGTCATGTTATGTTGCAGTTCAGCTGTGTCACTAACCGCAGAAGCTTTCAAAGGTCAGATCAGGTCAGCCGCTCACAAATGTCACAAAATCACACAGGCTATCAGCACAAATACAATTCAAAGGTGGCAGCCATTCAAAGGGTTTCTTACTTTCTTTTTCCTGATTTTGTGAAGCTCGAAATCGAGAAGTGTTTTCTTGCACTTGTGGCAAATCCAGACTGAGTGGATTTCGGCCGATCCTTCCCCGATTTCAACGTCCATAAACATGCATAAAGCCTTGCACTCTGCCTCAAACAAAGAAACCTCACATCCTCTTGTGTCACTTTTGTACATATCCGTCCAGCACATAATCAGCAGCGATCGTACATATAACTCCGATATGTATCCTGAAACGAAAGGAAAAGACGCCCAAACGATTAGTTACAAGCAGTATCATTTTGCCGCAGAGGATTGCTTCCCGCAAAAATCGCGGCCCGTCCACGCAAATTGCGGCCCATCACTCAGATTTCGTACAAAACAGCTAGAATACCTATAGAATGTCCCTGAATTTTTTCAAGGCCCATAAAAAATTTTCACGAGAGATAAAGTGAACTGAAGACGATCAATCGGTCCAGTAAACAAGCAAAACTGACATATGTATCGAAAGTAAAAACTCACCTTCGCGCACATTTCGCCGCCATTGTCCACAATCTCAAGCACAACGCATCTTCAATGGTTTCTTTGTTGTTGTGTTACAAATCGGCAGGCAAAGCAAGCTGGGAAGACTCGATAAAATGAAAATTTCAAACTCAAGTGGAGTCCACACGGGAAGATTTCAAAGCCGCCATGTTGTGACGTCACGCTATTGTTTAGCGCATTTCCAAAAGAAGAAATGCGCTGGACTGCTAAAAGTGACCTAATAAATTTGTTACGTTAAACGTGTACTGTAATTACCCAGTTCAGTTGGCTGGGATATGAGCAGAGTCACGTCACGCACGAGGAGCGAAGCCCGGGAGGGGGAGGGATACTCCAAAAAATTTGGGTAGGGGTGTGCCGCTGGGCTATAAAACCCCTTACCCTGTACCAGACTACAAAACGCTAATTTTGCGACCCTGTTTCAGACTAAAACGATTTTTAACGATTTTTTCTAACCCAAAAGGCTAAACTAGTAAGCAGCAGTTGAAAAGCTTCCTTCCTACACGTATCGATTCGTCTGACTAACATAATCCAGAGTATCAATTAACGATCTTTGTGCCAACTTCTGGGGAACTGATACCCTGTTCCAGACCAAAAAATGTTGTTTGTTATACCCTGTTCCAGACCAAACTGCTTAAAAACCATACCCTGTTCAGTGGTACGTACCTATATAGTGTATATAAGGGAGTGCCCACCCCCCCCCCGGGAGCAAAGCCGCGAGTAGAAGCGACTAGCATGGCTGACCACGGCTGCGTGCTGGCGATTTTGTTGGCGCGCGATGGCAAAATACGCGCGTGTCGAAGCCACAAACGCGCAAAGTACGCGCGTGGCTGTTTGGAGGACTTTGAAGCATTTACAGTTGTTATAGTACCCTAGGTGAACAGGGTTTTTTTCCTCTGCGCAAACTGAGCGGTGAGTCACGACGGCAAAGCCAAAGTAAAACAAAATCGCTTTTTTTGCTGTCCTATCTTCGTCAAGGAAAAAAATATCCTCAGACACGCGGGTATTGTTGTAGTTTTCTACACATAAAGAGTTCGATCTACTAGAAGTTTTAGTTAGCATTTCTGTGAAATGTAATTACCTTTTCCAGCCCGCTTTGAATTGAGGTTGATCGTTCACAGCTTCAGTTCAGTTGAAAGACTGTTGATGCAACTGTACTTATGAGTGATTCTAACATGGTGGAGTCACTTGTAGTGTCGACGAAGACCGGACTCGAGAGAGTGGCGGAAATCGAGCCTAGAACATAGGTTGAAAACAACAGACTCATTGCATGCATGTACGTGCTAAAGAAAGATAAGACGGAACAAAAACAACAGTGACGTTAGACTGTGTTGACATAAGATACCAGAAATGCGGTTTCTTTGTGAAGGAAACAAATATGTAAGTAATTAAGTTGCGTCTTTATTGATAAAAAGATAAAATTAAGTTGTACCAGTACACATGGCTGTTCTGTGACTTATTTGCTGCCATGTGAGGGAGTCTGAAACGACCGAGCAACTTCTAATCTGTATAAGTGTATAGTGGGGGAAAATCGCGTGACATTATAGCAGGAAGCAAGATGAGAACTGTTCTTTGATGGATTCTTGTGTAATAATTCGTCGTCTATTTATATGTCAATAATTTCGCGGCGTGTAATTACAGAGATAAAGCGGGGTTTTTTGGCAGGTTTTTTTTCGGTTTCTCAGGTTTCTCACTTTCGTGAAGTCAACTAATCCCTTTGTTTTGACTGTGATTGAAACGCCTCATATGTACAGTGGAACCCGGATAAGACGCACACCAAGGGGACACGCAATTTTCAATTGTCCGTATTAAGCAACGTCTAATGACTGCAGTAAAAGGCTAAGGAAGTGAAACTTTTGTGTTACGCCCGCCACGCAGGCTACTTTTGTGTGAGCACAGTGAGCAGAGAATGTTAGGTCTACAAGGGTCAAACACCGGAAGAAAGACAGTTGTCAAACATGTCATGACAAATGAAAATATACAGTGCACAGATAAGTGAGGTTAACTTTGTATGAGAGCGAAAAAGTGTCCGTTGTCCGTATTAGCGGGCTAATGTAAGATAAAATATATGAGCTTTTCGTCGGGACAAAAAGACTGGTAACCAAGTACTCAGGTGTTCCCCTCCCGCTTACTCGATTTGGCACAAAATGACTTCCTGAGATAGGAAGGGCCGGCACACAAACCTGTTCCCAGGCTCCCAGGTGAACGTACGTACCCCTCTCCAGAGAGAGAAAGAGAATGTCTAGGAACAGTCCTGCTAGGAACTAGGCTGAAGGAATTACCAGGTTTAAGAGGCTGTCTCTGTTAAAACCGACCAGTCGATTTTTCTTCGAAATTTGGATTTTTCTCATATGCTGGGATTTTGAAGCCTTTACCAAAGTAATCACTAAAATGAGTTTTATTTCATCAAAAATTCTAACTGGAGTTATTTATGATCGATCAAAGTTTGGGCCGGTTGGCACTAATTTCGGAGCGTCTGGAACTGCAAAAATGACGCATATTGCTGTCGCCGTGAAAAAATAAATATTCGTCCTAAAGATCCAATTCTTTTTTAATCTGTAGATATATCATAGAATTTTGTTCAGACTGTTGCAATTATAATTCAATTGTGTTACTTCAGCGGTAAAAATTAGATTTTCTACCGCACCTAAACGAGTTTTGAACGAAACACGAAAATAGCTCAACTTTGAGGGCAAATTTTAAAAATGTGGCACCTGTTTCAGACTGCTTAACTACATAAACAAAAACTAGAAATGACCGTTAATTCTAAACTAAAATAAAATTTGTCTGCACTCTAACAACTGTCTGAATTTCGGGAAATTCTGAAAATGTAACAGAAATGAACACATTCGCTCTCACAGTGTGTTCGGAGAAATTCACTTACTATAATCTCTTATCTGGCTTTCTGATGAAATTTTTGGTCTCTTCAGTAATCCTTGATTCCTATTAAGTAACGTCAGAACGCTGAACGTGTCCCTCCAGCTAGCTAATATCGTTACCAACTAAAAGATATTACATTAAGATACGTTCATCATTGAGATCTGTATCGAGCGTGACGGTCACATCACAACGTAGCAAGAACGGTCTTCTTTGCATTACTGACCATAATATTGTTCGAAGCCGCTTTGATGATGTTGATTAGTCTTGAATAGTTTGTAGAGGCATCTTGACGACTACTATTACACCACATGAACAGTAAATAGAGCCGCGCATCGAAGGATGGAAGGAAGAAAGGAATGCTGCGATGTTTACATGTGTAATCATTCCCAGTCCCCTTGCGGTTTCGATGCTGTTACATTTTCAGAATTTACCAAAATGAGTGCAGACAAATTTTATTTTAGTTTTGAATTAAAGGTCATTTCTAGTTTCTGTTTATGTAGTTACGCAGTCTGAAACAGGTGCCACATTTTTAAAATTTGCCCTCAAAGTTGAGCTATTTTCGTGTTTCGTTCAAAGCTCGATTAGGTGCATGGGGTAGAAAATCTAATTTTTACCGCCGAAGTAACACGATTGAAATCTAATTGCAACAGTCTGAACAAACTACTATGATATATCTATAGATTAAAAAAAGAATTAGAAGATCTTTAGGAAGAATATTTATTTTTTCATGGCACCGGCAATATGCGTCATTTCTGCAGTTCCGGGCCCCCCGAAATCAGTGCCAACCGGTCCAATCTTCGATCGATCATAAATAACTCCAGTTAGAATTTTTGATCAAATAAAACTCATTTTAGTGATTACTTTGGTAAAGGCTTCAAAATCCCAGCATATGAGAAAAATCGACATTTTTGAAGAGAAATCAACTGGTCGGTTTTAACAGAGACAGCCTCTTTAAAAGTTTTAATTTAAATCAAATTGCTTTTCATGAAAAATAAATGTGACTCTTTCAATCTTTCGGTTCCTATTAACGAATTTGTGTATGCATTCACAACGCCTGAGAAAATAATTAACTTTCACACGAGATTTATTTCACACACGTAATTGTTAATTAAATATTAAATATGTAACTTCAGAAACTACGAATCTTGGCAAATATTTGCCAAATAAAAATGTTTACATTAAAATAACAGTCACACATATGTATATACAGTGGGTTGGGCTGTCATTTCTCTCATCACAAGAAACTAATAACTAAATATTAAGTAAAATAACCTCAATTTCCAAAGTTTTATTGATTTCCATGAAGACTAATCCTTTTAAAACAGTAAAGTGTCTAGCCCAAATACAGTTGTAAACAAGTCCATCTTCCGTTCATCCATATTCCTATTTCCCATCGTAATCATTCCATTGCGAGACTGCATCTTATGTTTTAGTATCGACTTGTTAATATTATTCAAGGCATTTCCGAGAATCCACCTTACTGATTGAAATCGCGAGAGTCCCTAACCCATTTACTTGGCTCATGGGCTACATGTATGCGCATTCTCTGAGTAAAAAATGCAGTAGCCATGAGCACGCGTCGCGGGCCTATTTTTAACATTTGCGTCAAGAAGATCACGATAATTGTTATCATTCACTAAAGTGGAATTAAATTTCCAAAAACTTGGTCCGTGTTCACAATCATCTACGCCATTTATTGATAATGTTATTGCAGAGTGATCCGATTTAATAGATGGTATTATATCTACTGAAACAACATCTTCTTGTAAACCATTGTTTACCAACCAAAAATCTAATAGTCTCTGAATATTTGGAGTATTTTGATGCCACGTAAAACGTTTCTCTGTCGGATGCCTGACGCGCCAAATATCTATAAAATCGTGCTCCAAACAAATATCTTCTAAAATCTTGACCAAGTCTTTTGTTCTCTTGATACCGCTGCTCCCATCTAAGTCTTGGTCGAAGATCACATTGAAATTTCCTCCAACAACAACAGCAAAATCTGAGAGTGCAAACAAACTTTTTAGCTCGTCAAAAATCACACTACTCGGCAGATTTATTCGGCACATAGATGTTTAGAAGTAGAAATGGGCAGTCCTGGATCATAGCCTCAAGGAGAATATAGCGACCTTGCGAGTCAACTTTTACTGATTGCAATTTAAAATCAAGCTGATCCCTTTCAGGAATAAGAACGCCCCTGCTATGAAAAGTTCCATGGTAAAAGAACATGTCACCTTTCCATTGTTTTTTCCATACATTTTCCACTTCTGGAGTGCAAAATGTTTCCTGAAGGAAACATATATCTACGCAAGATTTGAACAACCAATTAAAAATAGACTTTCTCCTATCAAAAGAGCGAATTCCTTGAGCATTTAATGACAAAAGTTTCAAATCAATGTTATTGCGCCCCATATCCCAAGAGATCAGCGATCAACTTCAAATAAGAAAAGCTAATATTAGCATTTGTTGTAAATAATAAACGGCAGGTAGAAATAACCAAATAAACGCCAGTAGCAGCAAGCATATATAGAACATGAAAAGAAAAAAGAAAACACAAATAATTGTTGACATTAAACTAAACAAACATATATTATGGCCCTAGGGATTTGGGACTAGCCTGGAGCAGTGGAATTTAAATAAAACGCTCCTCTTGCTCCCGAAAAAAAAAAACAATGCACGGTTTTAATTTTGTTTTTACTTCTGAAAGCGAGTTTCCGCTTTCCTCCTAAAATAATTTGTGATAAAATCTTATTACGCCAGATAAACTATGGTTGTGTTTGGAGGAGAAAAACAGTTCAGATGAAAATTAGTAGTTTGCAGATCACTAGTCCACAAATAAATAGTCACTCTTTCAAGTCTTGAGGGACATTGTTTATGGTGTATTTTGCGTTGTCGATGAATAGATTTCTTCCTACCACTTTGGCGTTCACTCCATTTCCTCTTGCTTTCAACATAGCTTTAATTAAGATTGCTCTTTCCTCTTGAACTGCTGCCGGGTAATCAAGAGTTATGTACGCATCTTCAAATCTGACCGATTTTTTCAGTAAATTTCTTTGACTGCAAACCAAATCTTTATCTTCTCTACAAACAAAGCATGCTCCTTTCCATGCTTTTCCTACCCTGTGAACTGCGTGAAAACGCAATTTCCCAACTTCGAGACCGAGGTCGTTTGATATTATATCCAGCAATAAACCTTGCTATTCTCTTCAGGAAGCTCTGGGATATTTCTGAATTTGAGGTTTTCTCTACGAGAATATTCCTCTAGATGTAGAACACGCTCCTTTTCAGTAAGGAGTTGTTTCTTCAGATCTTTAATTTCCGATTGCTGTAATGACAGTTGGGTCTTATATGAGTTGTTGCTTTCCTCGAGATCATTGACTTGTTTCGATAACTCGGTGGAAGACTTTTCCAAGTCAGCTACAGTGCTCTTTAACTTGTCCAAGTCTAGTTTCAGTTCACATTTAAAATTCTCCATTTCTTCTCAAAGCGTCTTAAAGTTGTTATCGATTTTAGCTCCTAGAGAGTTTATCGTATCCATTATAGCGTTGAGAGTTACAGTCAAGACATTATCTGCACCTCCTACTGGCAAGTTGATGGCCGCCGCTGCTTGCATCTCAGGCATCTCAACACGTGGGCACTTCGAGTCCGAATTCTTTGGGCTTCCAGTGTTAGTTTTCCTCTTATGCTTCTTTGCCTGAACAAACCAAGTGAATGTCTTTGGCAAAGGGAGCGTTATTCACATGTTAACTGAAAATTTAGGAGGAAAAATGCGGAGCGCTACAAAACACGTCCATCCACCATGGAAGTGCCAAGTCCCCCCCCCCCCGTGTACTATGTACTTGGTTTTCATAATAACTTCCACAGCAGGTGCAACAACAATGCAAACTGTCTGAATCGTTGTTTCTCCTTCGACTGGCCCAAACGTAACCCAGTCGATAGCATAAGGGGCTACCTCGAAGCACAGGCTCTTTCCCGATCCAGTTGGAGCGCACACAAATATGTCTTTGCCGCATAGGTAAGCTGCAACTGTTTTCCTCTGTACCTCTTTTAAAGACTCGTAATTTATTATTGATAAACCATATTGAATGGCCTCATTAAAATCCATATTTCATTGTTTGTCAATATGTTGTTTGTCGCCACTTTGTATTTCCCTGAGCTTTGAGTAAACTCTCATTGATAGCGCGTAAGGCTATGACATACTAACAGACTTGATTGTTCATTGGCTAACATGCATTGACATCACCGGTAGAAAAATCCACCAGTAAATTTTGGCGCATTGCAAGTGGGAAAAGTCCTTTCCAACAAGGAAACCAAAACCAACAGGGAAAAAGGGAAAAATAATATTGGAAAGGGCTTTTAGAAAGTGTAGCGTCACTCACACAAAGTGCTTAGTACTGGTTTGTCCATCCTGGCTGTGGTACTATATACCGCAACAGCAGAATCCATGCAATGTGGGGTACAATGAGGTACAAGCCAGCTGGCCATGACTTGGGGAAAAAGTGTCACCTGAGACATTCTCAAACATTTACAAAATTCCAAACCTTGCTGTAATTCTTGTTCTCCAGACTGTTTTCAAATCCTAGATTCAGCTTCTATGACATTTCAACTTAAACTCAAAGAGGCTATGCACATCAACTGGGAAAAGCCAAACGTTAACCAACAAGTCAAACATGTCAATCTAACACTTATGCTTTAGCATTGTTATATAACTACTTATTCTTTCATTGTTAGTTATTGTATGTAATCTTAGTTAATTATGCATTCTTCTTAGGTTGTTATAAATTCAAACAGTTTTTTCAAACTTGTTGTAAGTGAAGATGATGTGAGCTACATCGAAACATGTCTTACAAATTAAAAACCATTGTCGTTTTCCTCAAACTCACGACTTGATAACCCAGAGTCTTCAAATGAAACTGAGAAGCAACATGTGTTTGCTTCGGACACGTGTCAGTTTCTTGTTGAGTTTGCACAGGTTTAACTTCTGTGGTCATTAACTTATCAATATGCTGTACTGGGTTTGACTCATTTGGAGGTAGTGCCGGTTGAGGTCAAAGCAGGCTTTACTCTTTCCACAAATGATAAGGTCCCTTCACCAATTACTGCATGTTCAACATTTATTTGTTCAATGTCTTTGATTTCTCTGATTTCATCAGTAAACTCCACAATATCTTTACACTGTTTTTAGTCTTCTATTTCACAGTTATTGACAGAGTTGTTGGCATTGTTGTAGTAGTCATATCCCAGGTCAGCGGTCAGCATGGAGGCAAGACGTGTTTCGATCTTGTCCGTAATTTTATTACTTTTTTCGCCTCTAGTCCTGCTCCCTGTCGATTTAGATTCTTCCAAGCCCTTTGAGAATGCTGAGGTATGCTGTGGGATATAGTTCTCCAGTTTTTTAACATCAAACTGGAAGAATTCAAACTAAATTCGCTGGTGGACCTGACGCGAGCCGGCGGCCATTTTGTTTTTCGGCCTCGAAAGAAATTCTTCAAGTCAAGAGTGGCGTATTCTGCGAACTGTACAACCTCTTTCAACCCAGCGGATGTTGTCCTAGACCGAAGCGGAGATGTTCATCCCTTGCCAGGACCTAACAAGCAAATTAACTCGGCGAAGCTTGATATACCGAAGGAACTGAAGTCAAATGTTAAAGTCGCTCATTTGAATATCCGCTCCTTGAAATCCAGAACGCATTTTTGTCTCGTCAAAGATACCATTCTACAAAACAACTTTGATGTTTTCACCATATCTGAAACGTGGGCAGATCTTTGCCTAGTACCTGTACGGCTTTTTCCCAGGCCTTCATGGTCAATTCGTTTCGGTGACGTATCCGAGACGAACGGCTGGGGAAAGGCTAGACAATAACAGAATGCGCATGCGCGTTTTATTTTCAAAATGGCGGACATTGCGGGGCTTTTGCAAATGTTGCAAACAGCGGCAAATTATGGTTTCAAAACCCTTGTGGATGCATGCATAATTGTAGATCGACTGTTGCCATCTTTGAAAACTCCTTCGAATGTCATACATCAACCACTCGGCATTGATTTCAGCTCGTGTGAGCTAATTCCCACGGAACATGTCTCTGAATTTGTTGCTCTGAAAACATTCGGCGATGGAAACTGCTGTTTCAGAGCAGCCTCGTTGTTATTTGGGACAGAACAATGTCATGTAGAACTCCGAGTCCGAACTATTGTTGAGCTTGCAAAGTACAGTTTGTTCTATTTAGCTGATGGCGAAGTTATAGCTAGAATGGAAGCTGAGATGGCAATTTTGAATGGTAAAGCTGTTCCAGGTTAGAATAACTTTATTTGTGTAAGCTGATAGTCTAAGAAAAATTTAAGCTTATCTGCAAGTGAACTTTAATTTCTGTAACTCCTACTTTGGATAATGTACCATTTAGGGCAGTTAATAAAGGTCATTTACGAACTGAATTTTGATTCATTGTCTGCTTATATAGAAATGGAACCTTGACAAGGAAATAGACTTTGAATATTTTAATTTAAGCTCGAGGTCGGGCATAGATGGGGCATATCATCCCCACCCTTGGGAATTTGACTCAGAGTCTTGGCAATCGGGACCCCTTGGCAATCAATAACTCGCACCAGGTATACTTAGGATCCCAGATATTCCTGCCCCCTTAACACAACAACAACAACAACAACAACAACAACAACAACAACCATTTATTTGTACCCAGAAGGACAGGACACTGATAGGTGCATACACGGTGTTAATGCATACTGTCAGATTTAGTAATATCGCATGATGGAATTATTATTTGAAAAAAGGTAACAAATTTGAATGTTATAAGTAAAATGCAATATTGTGACATGTACATGTAGATCTAAATTAACAAGCAGTGAAGCATGACTACTATTACCGGGGTCACTCAAACAAAATAGACCAATCAGATTACAGGGCACAACCAATGAATTCCAAGATGTTTGAACCAATCAAATTCTGATCACTCAAGATCTGTTCAAATGACTTTAGTGAAATTCATTGTTCGCGTCCTGTAATTTGATTGGTTAATTTTGTTTGAGTGACCCCAGCAATAGTAGTCACACTACAAAAATGGCCTTGCAATGTCAAGGATGGGGCTACAGGCAACCTGGGGAGTCTAAAATAAATCCCACTTTAAGGATGGTCTAGTTGAGGCAACAAGTATTCCAGGCTACCTGGCTTGCATCTCACGCTTCACTAATTAATGCAACGCACAAACAAATGAAGCACTAGTTATCAGCCATCTTGGAAAATCACTCCAGATGTGAATAATTTATGATAATTCCTCGGGCTTACATGTAAATGCTGCTTACACTTTTGCTTACATTTGCGTTGCATATGTGAACCTGGTGATAACTTTCCAGAATACTTTTTGTTGCTGTATGAATTTTTTTAAACCTTAATATATTCTTGAGAGGATGTTTGATGAAGGCTAGTACAATAAATAATATCACATTTAATAATAATACATACAGTGTATGTGTAGTGCTATTACAAATATTTTAAAATACTAAATCAAAAATATAATATTTATATTTAAAATTAATTAAGCATTAATAGATAAGGTTTTTATTTTTTACAGCGAAATGTTATTACAATGCTGCTACTGTTACCCGGGCCACTTTATCTAAACTAACCAATCAGATTACAGGAAACGAACAATGCATTCCAAGTAAAATCGTTTGAGCCAATCAACAGCATGGAGAAAACAATATTACCCTAAGCGCAAAATTTGATGGAATGCATTGTTCGTTTCCTGTAATCTGATTGGTTTCAAGGTTTCAAGAAGGACAAATTTGAATGTGAAAGACAACTCCTGGGTGTTGGTACCTATCACCAATGCTTGCAACACACTTGTAATCAATGGACATTTCTTTTCAACTCTTTCACATGCTGTCTCAAAATAGTCATGAAGTCCATTTTTTTGTAGATTAATGAACTCAGTGGTATTGATCTTGCCAAGATCAATGCCACTGAATTGGTCAAACAGCTTCATTTCTTCTTGTAATTGATGGGCCTGAGATGGTGACAAAGAGAAGGTTGAATCTTCACTTGCATGATTCAATGAATCTTCAATTGCATAACCTGCAGAAGTGCCTTTTTCCAAAAGTTTGATCTTTTGAAACAGCTCACTGTTGTGGTCATGAAGATTTTGGTTTTTCTGCTCCAAAGAATCAACAGACATTTTCAATTTCTCGAAATTTGTTGTTACATCTGAGTGAAGCCCCACTTACAGTAGCTGCTGTCCTAATACATCCACCATTTTGCTGCATTCATTTTCACAGATGCTCAAATTGTCAAATACATATCTTTTTAAAATAAAAATTAAGGAAAACTTTCCATTTATTTATGCCATGTTAGTTACCACTGACAAATTTTGTTGGGGTGACATTAATTAAAGTTTGATCAGAGGTGAAATTACTTTGTAAATCAATTATGATTATATAATTATGATTAAATTATTTGTATTCACCATGTCACTGAATTTGTTATATATATATAAAGAATAATTGGACACGGTTATACTTTTGACTCCGGTTTAATGCATACAGGTCTGTTTCGTACAGGACGAACCTGCACTCCTCAGTGCAAGACCAGAAGTGGTTTACAAAGAACATTTACAGCATAAAAAGCATCATATTACCATGGTGACAATGCATATCTAGATAATGACACATCTGTGAAAGACAATTTCCATATCTAATTCATTTCACGTTACCCAGTAGAAATTTCCCTTTGTGTCTACATTTACTAACTAACTCGTTTCGTTTGTTCAAGGTCGCATTTCCCGGTTTACATAAAATGAAAAACTTCTCTGCTATACATAGATTACATCGCTTTGTCGAATTCGAATAGTGGGAAGCGCAGCATAAAATGTTCCATTTGATTGCGTAATCTAAGTTATTGTCTTTCAAATCCCAGATGTGTTTGCTCAGTTCAGTTGCGTTACGCTTTGATTCTGTTTTGAACGAGGCCTTGTGGTTAGCGTATCTTGATTTGAAGCTTGTGGCTGTTAACCCAACGTATGTTTCTACTGTACCGCCACAGGTCACTACTGCACGATATACGATATCTTTAGTCAGGCACTCTCCGTCTAGGGGACATTTTGCGTTCTTAGGACAACTGCATTTCTTCTCGGTTATGGGATCTTCATTGTTACCAGGATTGTTACTTAATAGTTTTCTGTTGTTCCCCTCGATGATTGCTTTCATGTTGGGCATGCAGCTGCATGAAATTTTCACAGTATTTCGATTAAAAATCTTGTGGAGCTTGTTAGTTACTGGGAAACATTTATCTAGTATCTTTAAGAACTCTTTGCCAATGTTTGTCTTGACGTTACGATCATATGGGGGGTTATACCAAATAATATTACGCTTTCTGGATTTATCTTTCGTTTCCGGTTTGGGTTTCTCGTAGTACAGATTATAGTTGTAGCCGTTGCCGTCCAGAGCTTTCTGGTAAACGGGTACGGCTTTGTTGAATATTTCTGATAGCCGTTTGTTGATTCCGACTGGGATATTTTTTAGAACAGCTGGTGGGTGATTGGATTTGGTATTTACATATTGGAGAGTGTTATTTGGTTTCATGTATGGCATATGTTGTCCCGAGTTCAGATCAAGAGTTACATCAAGAAAGTTCACCATCTTCTTGTTTACCTCAATTGTAACTCTCAGTTCATTGTCGTGGAAGGTTTTGCAAATGTCCTTTTCATTCCTTCTATTTCTCTTGGTGTTCCTGTAGAGATTCCTAGGCCATCGTCCCTGTATAGGCCTACAGAGTTACCATATTTCGATAATATATATATATATATATATATATATATATATAGTGTAGTGTTGATTTCCGTAAAACAGTGCTCAATACATGGAAGTAGAGCGAAGTATATGGTTTAAGAAAAAAGACAAATAAACTACAAGTTCATCCTTACAAGCCTGTTTCGTGGTTGCCCACTCATCAGAGGATTTAATAAGAGTATATTTTTACCGTCGCTTATATACAAATTGATTTACATAACAATAGTGGTGATGCGATGACCTAATCAAACTAGTCTAATGTATGCAGCGCGAAATTTAACAGTTCAATTGTTGCGTAGGAGGGCTTTGTTTCTGTGTCGGCAGGAAGACACGAGTTCATTGCGTTTGTTTAGTGTAGACAGTTCAGGTCGGCAGATGATTAGAAATTTTTCTTTGAGGCATAGGTTACATCTTTTACTGGAGCTACTGTACGGCGAGTGTGATGAGAGAATGCGCCAGGAAATAAAGTGATCAATGTTGTTGTCTTTAAGATTCCAAGTGTGTTTGCTGAGTTCGGTAGAGTTTTTGTGCTTAGCGTGGCGGAATGATGCGGTATGGTTCCTGTATCTTGTTTTGAAATCGTTCTCCGTAAGTCCGATGTACGTTTCTGTCTTGTTGCTGTCTTTATTCGTTACTGTTGCTTGGTAAATGACTGATGATTGTATATATATATATATATATATAGAAGTTTGACGGTGCCACTCGAGCCAACAGAGATGCTACTTCGCCAGGAGGATCCTGTAAGGATTCGCAGTCCAAACCTCGGCATGTGAATGAAGTAAAAAGGTTAAAAAAGGCTAAGGACGGACAACTTCTGACGATAAAAAGTAAAAATTTGTCATAATTGTCAAATTTTTACTTTTTATCGTCAGAAGTTGTCCGTCCTTAGCCTTTTTTAACCTTTATATATATAAATATATATCTGTCTAAATTTTACAAAACGTACCTGAAGGAAATGGCTAAATTTATTCAATTTACAAAGGTTTTATGGGCGGCAGTAGCTATAGGGGGGGAGGTTATTCGCCCTAGTTGGGATCACATCTGCCTGCTAATGTTTCAATAATCTTTTTCAGCAATGGTTTAGTACACCCCCCATACCCCCCCCCCCCCACCCCCACCCACCCTGGTGTTAAGTTTCCCTTAGCTTAGTGTCCACTCCCAATATTGATTTACTCTCTCGGCCCCATTCTTCTCCGATAGGAACGAAGGTAAACAGCTGTTAATTTGAATCTCAGTAGCGCGCGCGGATTCGGAGAAGCGAGCCGATTTGTAGCTTTCTGTATTGCTGTCTAAAAAAAGTGCACTGGAGGACATCATTAAGTCCAGAGAAGGTGGAAGTCTTACGATTAGCTGGTTATGCGTCGGCTATTATCCTACCTCAAACGAATCCTCCATGGGTTGACAATTATTTGGTTGTTTGAGGTAACGATAATGCGGGCTTTTTTTAGACAGCAGAAGACTTTAGCCACATCAATTAGGGCTCGGATATGGAATTAAGCGGACATTTCTAGGCGTTCCTAACGTGATTTGGCTTGAAATGTTCTGTGGCTAAAGTCTTATAAAAAATCTGTTGATATAACGGAAGGCTGCCTTCCCCTTTTCACGGCCGCTTTGAACATCCGGGGTATTGGTTAAAATGGCGTACAAACAGCAAAGTTCGCAGCCGCGAAGAATGGCTTCAAGTTGACTTCAAGCGCTCATGTGAGTAAAAAAAATTCGTTTGATGAGTTTTAGCTGTTCACGTGGGTAGATATTTCTGTGATTTGTCGGTGCTAAGCTATTTGATAGCGTGGGTTCCGGTGTTTTGAAATTGACATTAGCCATATGACGTATCGAACACTCTCTCAGTCTCTCTGCTACATATTTAAAATGAGTCAGTGTTGCTTTTAATCCTGAATGTTTAGGAATTAATTCTTCGTCCATGTGTAAGGTTCTTTTCCAGTTCATTTGAGGCGATGTATCGCTTTAGAAAGCTTCAAGTCAGCTCTCCAAATTACAGTTTTGGTTTGATTTCCTTGGTATCCACATTTCATGTTGCAAGCATTTTAATTAAATTGTAGAACTCACGATTCAATAACAATGCTGTAAATGTAGTATGCTTGGTCTAAAAAGACATACGATAGAGTAATTTCACGTTATTTGACCTCTTATTAGCCGCTATTAAAAGCTCTGTTTGCATGAAATCTATAGTTTTGTATGAAATTTCGGGAGGTACATTTTATCAAATTTAGACAGATATATATACCCGTTTTCAAAAACTCTGCTATTTTCAAAATATATATATAAATATATATATACCTTTTGTTTCCTCATCACATAACAAAGGGTAGACAAAAGGTATATATATATTTATATATATTTTGAAAATAGCAGAGTTTTTGAAACGGGTGTATATATAAAAAGGTTAAAAAAGGCTAAGGACGGACAACTTCTGACGATAAAAAGTAAAAATATAATAAAAACGTTTCGGTCTTAGACCTTCATCAGTTCGTACAAACAGCGTGTGAATTACAGAGTTGATAATTTTCCTTATATAGGATTACACACATAATATGAGGGTTCTGGCACAGCAGTTTACAGACTTTCTATTAACGGTGAAAGACGATTTTCCCAAAAACGAGGCCACCAATGCTAGCCTCGTTTTTGGGGAAAATCGTCTTTCACCGTTAAGAGAAAGTCTGTAAACTGCTGTGCCCAGAACCCTCATATTATATGTGTGTGCGCGAGAACAAAGAGAGCAAATAACGCAAACAAAGAAGTGAGCAAAGCGCGTCCAAGGACCTTAAGCCAAGCCAAGCGAGCGATGTGCCACAGAAAATAACCCCTGTTGAAGAAATACCTGCTACTATTTATAACGATTGTGTGTCAGAATCATTTTTTATTGAATGGCTGCCGCAAGATTTCAGAGAGACGTACTGCAAACGTTCTACGGACCAATAACTAGGGAGGAAAACAGAAACCTACGTCAACCATTGCATCCACAACATGTCAGATCTGAAGGGTTTCATATTAGCCAAAATAATTTCCAGGATTGGCTTCGAGTTTGGAGAATGGACGTATCAGAAAGAAATCCAAACAAAAAAGATCTTTTCAAATTCGTAAGAGAAAAGAAAAGTAAGTTCACAAATATAGTTGAAAACGAAATTCAAAAGTTAAATAGCGTAAAAGTAAGTTTCGGGCTAGAGGTAAATTTTACAATAGAAAGAAACGATGAAACGCAACACATGACACATTATTTTCGAGAAAGAGAACCGCATGTTCACAACAGGCATGATGATGAAGAACTGATAAAAGAACATTTCGAAGAATTCATTGAAACAATAAATGGAGAAATAGAGAACTGGTCTGAGAATGGATCAGGATGGGAAGTTGAAATGATAGAAACTGCGTACGTGAATGTCGCACGCTATCAGCCACTGCGCGGAGGAACTTATTTACCCCTTCCAGCCGATCTGGCAAATAAAAAGGCTATAGTCAACGTGCAAAACAGGGATAACGAATGTTTGAAGTGGGCACTCAGAGCTGCTTTATTTCCTCCAGAAGATGGAAAGAACCCGCAAAGACCAAGCAAATATCCGGTCAAAGATGGTATTAACTACAACGGCATAGTTTTCCCAACACCGGTAAAACAAATAGACAAGCTTGAGGCGCAAAACAGAAACCTCGCAATAAATGTCTTCGGTTGGGAAAACGATTGTGTTACTGTGCACAGGATAAGCAGAAAAGAAGCGAATGTGGCGCGGATAAACCTGATGTTAATTGAGTCAGGTGAAAAGCAGCACTATTGTTATGTAAAAAGAGAAAGCGCTTTGCTGTTTGATCAGACCAAAAATAGCAACACAAAGCACTATTGCATGATGTGCTTAACAGGTTTTTCACGAGCGGACTTGCTCGAGAACCACAAAAAATATTGCAACGGAGTGAATGGCAGGCCGACAAGGATCGAGATGCCGGAAGAGGGGGAAAACACCCTTTCTTTCAAAAATCATCACAAGCAGATGAAGGTGCCATACGTGATATATGCGGACTTCGAGGCTTTGGTCAGAAAGATTCCAGGCTGTGAGCGTGGGCCAGAGAGCAAGAGCTACAGCAAGAGCTACACGGAGAAGACAGAATGGCATGAGGCATGTGGCTTTTCATACATAGTTGCAAGAAGTGACGGGCACACCACACGACCAGTTGTCTACAGAGGAGAGAACGCGGTGGGAACGTTTTTGAACCATCTTCTGCATGTGGAGACAAAGTTAAGAGAGAGATTGGCCGTACCAAAGCCTATTGTGATGACTGAAGAAGATTGGGGGGGATACAACAACGCGACTGAATGCCATATTTGTGAAAAAAGTTTGATAAAGGATGAATTCTTGGACTCAATCCCCGTCTGCGATCACGACACAGGCTGTTATTGTGGCCAAAGCCATAAAGGATGTTATTACGAAGCACTCAAAAAAATGGAATTTATCGGGCCAAAAAGAGAAAGGAAAGAAAGGGACCAAATCGACCAATGGATAGCAACCAATCAGGAAACATGTTTATTCTGCGCAGAACCTTTACTTCAGAAAAACTACAGAGACGCAGTAAAAGACCATTGCCACATAACGGGCAAGTTCCGTGGCGCCGCGCACAACGCATGCAATTTCAAACTGCGAATAAAACCCAAAACGGTCCCAATACCTGTTGTATTTCACAACCTGAGGGGCTACGACGCGCATCATTTGATGCAAGCGATGTCTCAGCAGCAGAAAGAAGTGAAATGCATCGCCAACAACATGGAAAAGTACATTACATTTTCAATCGGGAATCTGCATTTCATTGACAGCTTGAACTTTCTGCAAGGAAGCCTTGATTCACTTGTAAGCGCAACACCAAAGGAGTCGTTAAAAATAACATCAACCATCTCAGAAGGCAGTGAACTGCTTTTCAAAAAGGGTATTTACCCTTACGAGTACATGGATGGATGGGAGAGATTCGACGAGACAAGGCTGCCGGACAAAGAGAAGTTTTACAGCAAACTGAATGACGAGCACATAACGGACGAAGAGTACGCGCACGCGCAGATGGTTTGGGAGGTTTTCGGATGCAAAACTCTGGGCGACTATCACGATCTTTATGTGAAAACGGATGTCACGTTGCTGGCAGATGTTTTCGAGAACTTCCGAAACCTTTGCCAAGATCAGTACGGGTTAGATCCTGCGCATTATTATACGTCGCCTGGCCTGAGCTGGGATGCGCTCTTAAAAAAGACGGGAGTCGAGCTGGAGTTATTCACAGACCTTGAAATGCATCTATTCGTGGAAAGGGGAATGCGCGGCGGAATCTCGATGGTAAGCAAGAGGTATGCCAAGGCAAACAACCCGTTGCTGCCTGACTACGACCCAAGCAAACCGAAAAAACACATTATTTATCTTGACGCGAACAACCTTTACGGATGGGCAATGATCAAGCCCCTCCCGAAAAGAGATTTCAAATGGAAACGCGTCATGCCCACAGAGGAGGAGATCCTTAAGAAAAAAGAGAGCGCAAGGAATGGGTGGATTCTCGAGGTTGATCTTGAATATCCAGCAGAACTGCACGAGGAACACAACAGTTATCCCCTGGCACCGGAGAAAAAGGTCGTGAAAAAGGAATGGATGTCGGACTACCAAAAGAATTTAATGAAAGACCTGCAGCTGAAACCTCCGGACAGCGAGAAGCTTCTGCTGACCCTCCAAGACAAAAACAACTATGTCTTGCATTACAGAAACCTGCAGTTTTATCTGAAGCAGGGAATGAAACTTAAACGCGTACACAGGGTGCTCGAGTTCGAACAAGAATGCTGGATGGAGCCATACATCAGGATGAATACTGAGTTCAGGAAAAACGCAAAGAGCGATTTTGAAAAGAACTTTTACAAGCTCATGAACAACTCGGTTTTTGGCAAAACAATGGAGAACCTGCGTAAACGTGTAGACATAAAACTGGTGCGCAGCAATGATGACAGAAAAATAAGAAAGTTAATTGCCAGTCCTTTGTACTCAAGGTTTGCCGAATTTACAAACGACATGGCGGGGATCCACATGCACAAAAGCAAGCTGCTGCTGAATAAACCTGTTTACACGGGCATGACGATCCTTGACAACAGCAAGATCCTGATGTATGACTTTTACTACAACAAGCTGAAAAAACAATACGGTCCAAAGTGCGAGCTCTTGTACACGGACACCGACAGCCTTCTGCTTGAGATCGAAACGGAATACATCTACAAAGACATCGAAAGAAACAAAGTTCTGTATGATACGAGCGATTACCCGAAGGAGCATCCACTTCATTCAAACGCCAACAAAAAGGTCTTGGGCAAAATGAAAGATGAATGTGCCGGAACGCCGATAGCAGAGTGTGTTTGTCTGAGGTCGAAAATGTACTCGATCATGAAGGTGGACGAAAAAAATATCAAAAAAGCGAAGGGTGTGAAAAAGTGCGTTGTCAAGAAACAGATAACGCACGAACAGTACAAGGAAACGCTTTTCGGTGCGAAGCAGTTATGGCACGGAATGAACATTCTTCAAAGCGAGGGGCACAAGATATACGGAGTGCATGTAAACAAGATCTCGCTGTCGGCGTTCGATTCAAAGCGGCATATATCGGACGACGGGATCCACACAAATGCTTACGGGTACACCAGGCCTTTATTTGCTGATGCAGATGTTGAAGTTGATTTCAACTGGGACGTGCTTGCAGAAGCAGATGTTGATTTCAACTGGGGCGCGCTTGAAGCTGAAATCAAAGCAACCTTTTGTTTGTAAGCATACTTACCACCACGGAAGGGTCAAGACTGCGCAAATAATCGATACAGGAGGCTTCGAGAGAAACGTGCTTTTCTTTGCCGGTGTGGAGAGGTTTTTGCAAAACAAAAGGCAACTCAAAGCTCCTGGTTTTATCATCATTTAATTTCATTTTTTTGCCTGTATTGTTGGTTTGAACGGTAACACCATTGCGTCCGCGTCCCATTTTTAAAAAAGCCGCTATTCTTTAATACGAGCTGGTTTACGTTATCGGGGGTAACTGTGTGTTTGGAGGGACAACCAGCAGTTCTTCACGCACAAAGCCGCGCTTTGGTCCATCGTGCAAATAGTAGAGAACGGGTTGATTTGGTTTGGTAAAAGATCTTTCAATGTTGCAAACTTTCAATGACCAGATTGGATCTGTGGCCCTTTTTACGCCACCTTCAAGCTCGCCGGGTTGGTAGAGATAACGAACTTGGACAAGAGAGGGGAGGATTTTTTCGCTTTCCCCAACAGGCCTTGAATAAGATGTCGATGGCCTTGCATAAACAGCTTTTTCTTTGATGGCAACGGCGGGTTTCTTGCCGATAAGGCTTGTTACCTCGTTGTTCAAAGCCAAAACAACTTCTGGAAGTCTTTTCACCCACGCAGTGGACCGCTGGCCCTCAGGGAGTAGCATTTCCTCGGCGTACTGGTGCCTGAACAAGCGTTCGGCAAGGGTGAGGTTGAAACGTTCAACAATGGCCTGGTCGCGGTGAATGTTGACGCGCCCGCGCCGGATATATGTTTTGTGATTTTCCATCTCTTTTGTAACAGCGCCCATGAACTCGCGCCCGGGGTCAACCTGCAGCATGCTTGGCCATTTCAGAGGCCCATGTTTGTAAATAGACCGAAATGCTTTTGCAACCTCGGCAGACTCTTTCGAGGTCAGTGGTGCGGCCTCTTTGTAGCGGCTGGCGATGTCAACAACAGTCAGCGCGTATTTGAAAACTTTGCGCCCACGTGGTAGTTTGTCGTGAGGCAGAAAAAGAAGGTCAGCTTGGTGAACCGAGTTTGGAGTGGGCACGTCGAACTTTGGGCGAGGAATGCGCCGCGGCGCAGGGAGGTAAATCTGCCAAGACGCCTGCTTGACAAGCCACTTTTTTGCGTTGTCTTCCGAGACCTTGGCGGCCTCGGATAATTTTTTGATAGCGGCAATGCCTGTCCAATATCCACCAGGGGCGTAGTAAATCTTTGCGAGTTTGGCGTCCATCGCGTATATAGTAAGGAGTAAAAAAGTTCAAAGGAACCGGAAGGCTGCATACCCCAGAGCAAGCGCCCCGGCGCCAACAAACATGAGCTCGCCCTGCTTCTGCTGCGCGCTGGGCTGGTAGAAGTCGGCGAACTTGGGCTCCTTCGGCGCTCTGATCTCTTCGTCAGGATGCGCCTGGTTGTAGAGCTTGAAGGCATAGTCGGTATTTGTGAAGTTCTGCTTTGCCTGATCTTTCATCCGGTCGTTGGCGGCGATCCAGTCAAGAAGTTTGGTGCGGTCTTTCTGATAGCGGCCGTAGGCCTCGTTATACGCCTCCAGCGCCTTATCGTGCCGTATTTTTTCTTCTTGCGCGGCTTTGGGATCAGCACCTGTCAAATACTGGGCGAGATAATTTCCTCCAATAAAACTTACAGCGTTAACCACGGCGCCGCCGATCATAATCGCGATGCTTGCCATGTTTTCCGCGGGCTATACACGTGTTTCATTTTATTTTCAAATGCTGTCGGGGAGAATCTTTTGGTCCTCGAGGTACTGTTTGAGCGCGATGCTGCCCGCCATGACCGCGGTGAACTTGACATAGTTCATCACGTTGGCGCTGGGATCCGCGGTGAAATTCTCTTTTACAGCCTTTTTCGCCAGCCAGCCAATGCCGGCGGCAAGGCCGGTGAGCGTTGCGGCACTTGTAATCGCCTTAACGAGCTTGTTGTCAGACATTGTATTTGAATGTTTCATAAAAGTTCAAGTATTTAAATCGGCGGGCGCATCCCCCTCCTCATCAGTGAATGGCGCGGCAAGAAGGGAGCGGACGGTTTTGAAAACCTTTACGTTGAAGTTGACCCAAATCAGCCCAATTCCCAAAACAGCGCCGGTGCTGATAAACAGCTGCAGAACGTCACATCTTTTTGGCATTGTATTTTTCTTGTTTCTCAATGTTCAATCCATGGCGCGGAGACCTTTGGCGGGGTTTTTGTTCGCAACAGGAATCTTTGAAGGTACGACCGGCGTAAGGCTTGTTTCCGGCGGGGGCGGGCCTTTTGCCTCGCTTTTTTGCAAGCTTAAAGCAGACTTGATTTCTTCACGCTTGTAATAAATACCAATCAGTGAAACGACAAAGCTGCCTATAGCGAGCCACTGAGTGGTACTTATTGCAGCATTGCTGCTTGCTGAGGCAGCTTTGCTGCTATCAGTGCCGCCATCAGTTGGTTGAGGTTGCGGTGGTTCTGGCGCGGGAGTGTCTTTCTGCGCAACTGCCTCTGCCGCAGCTTTCTGGGCTTTGCGAGCAAGTCTTGTTCTTTCAGCGACGAGTTTGCCGGCAGCAACTCGCCTTGGGTTTTTTCGTGGCAGGAATTTCTAAAGTCACTTGCTGTTGTGTTTGCGTGGCAGGAGTTTCTGAAGTCACTTGCTGTGTTTGCGTGGCAGGAGTTTCTGAAGTCACTTGCTGTGTTTGCGTTTCGATAGCGTCCGCCATTGTTTATATTTGAAAGGTTTATTTTTAATTGCCAATTAATTGCTGAGGATTGCTCACCAATTACTGCGGATTGCTCACCAATTACTGCGGATTGCTCACCAATTACTGAGGATTGCTCACCAATTACTGGGATTCCTCAGGATTTTGCTCTGCGGTCATGTGCAGCGTCACGTCGATCGGACGTGCGGAAAAATCGATGTGCTTGGTCGTTATCAGAGCAGCGCTGGCCAGTGCAAGCAACTTTCCACATTTCAGGGCCAAATTGCCCGCGAGCGCGGAGAGCTCATTTGTGATGATGTAGTCGCTTTGAAGCTCCTTCTGCAGGGCCTCAACGTTTTTGATGGGCAGAACCCTTCCAGCCGCTTTGGTAGCAACCGCGAGAAAGCTGTCGATAAGGGTTTCAGTGGTCTTGCCCGCGATGTAGCTCTCGTGCCTTTTGTTATACTTCTCAACATCTTTGTCGCTCAGCCGCTTCACCTGCTCGTGTGTCAACTGCACACCGATGGCCTTTCTGGCTTTGCCGGTGGAAACGAGTATTGCCAGCTGCTCGCGAAGAGCTGGAATGTCAGGTCCGGCCGTAAGGCCCGCAACGGGCACAGCGCCGGGTTCTGCTTCAAGTATGTTCATGATCTCAGCAGGGATTCCGCCCTCGTCGGTTGCAACTTGCGAAGTCATTGCGTGTCTGCTTCTGCTTCTTCTTATTACTTATTGTAAAATTATTACTCTCTAATTAAGATGCCGCGTCACCCCGTAAGGGTGGCGAAGGGAGAGAACAAGGTGCGAGAACTTGTGCTCTTTCAGCTTTGAAATCAGCTCTTTGCGCTCATCCAGGGAGAGTTCGCCGGCGTAATCATCAAAAATGGCATTCATGGTTTTGGCCGATGGGGTGTAAAAGAGAACGATCGCCGCCACGTTCTCGCGGAAGGAGGATGTTATGCTGGTAAGCTTTTGGGCCAGCACCCACACGCTGAGGCCTGTATGGCGCGCAGAAAAAGCGAGTTTTACCAGCTGGCCCGTGCGCCCTTTCACATCTTTCGAGGCTGCGCAGTCATCGAGTATTATTAGCGTGTTGTTGCCTTCAAAAATCCCACTCGCCCCTTTCAACCAAGCTTCCACGTGGTGCTGCTCGCAGATTAACACAAACAATCGCGGGTCTCTCTCAGCAAAGCGAAAGAGGGTCTTGTTGTGCGCGAAGGTCGGGCAGATCAGCACGATGAAGTCGAACTTGCCGCGGAAAGGGCCTTGGAGCTGGTTCACAAGATACTGCGTCTTTCCTGAATTCGTCGGCCCCACAATAAGAGCGTTGAACGGAAGCTTGATCAGGTCCATCCTAATATTGTATAGATTCAAGTTCATTATTCATAATGCTGAACTGCGCGTCTGCAATGATGAAGATGTGGCATTTCATGGCGCCGGACCCCGAGGTGGTTCGCTCAATTTCGAGCTGCACTCCATCCTTGGTGTTCACCAGCCGGAGGCCGCTCCCGTGCAGTTTGGTGTCTTCCATGGAGCGGAGATCGATAAACAGCCCAAACTTGTCACCTGTGTAGAAGTCAGTGGCGTTCATGTTGCTTTCTCCTGCTGCCGCAACATCACCGAAATGCCGGTAAACCTCATCCCACAGGTCGCGCCCTTCAATTCCTTGGCTGTACACTTTGTTTGGCATGCCGTTCACGGTCACCTTCACACTGGTGATGTCGGGGTTTTCAAATTTTTCCGAGTCCCTTGCGCCGCCGGTGTGAGGCTCGCAGAAGAGAAAGAGGATACCTTTCATGGAGCGGCGAGGAATGTTGATGCTCTCGTTGATGACAGAGTCTGCGTTTTTATTGATCGTGATACTTTTATGGTGGGTGACGTGGTCATACAGAAACGCTTTGCCATTGAGATATGTACTTCGGGCCTCTTGGGCCAGGCCCTTGTCGTGGAGAGCCTCGTACTCGAGCTGTATGTTCGTCAGCTCATAAGCCAGATCATTCGCGTCCGAGCCCTTCACTACAACATTCGCAGGAGAAAGCGTGAGCTCGAAGACAAGCTCGTCGGCCAGAGAACGAGGGTAGAAAACGCCGTGATTTTTTAAGATTTCGTGCCCGCCCAGCATGATTCGGTATTTTTTGCCATAAACGCTGTTCAGTTTTTTTCCGCGTCAACGCCTGAAGTTTTCTTGTCCCCTGAGTTTGAACGTATTTTGCATAAAGCCTCGCTCTGTATTCCTTCGAGGAACATGTTGGCCCGTTGGGCCTTGGGCAGGAAAAGGTCTTCATAGAGCTTGTAGATGTCGATGGCGTTGGTGTCTTGCAGTATCTCTCCAGCAAACTTGACCACCAGCCTTGAGACTAGCGCCCGCGCGACATTGTTCACGAGGAAGTTGTCAGCGTGCCCGCTGACGGTCAAATCGAATACAAGGGCGAACGAGTCGGGGGCAAGCACCACCCCCTCTTCAAGCTTGGGCACAGCCACATACACGGTTTCCCCCGGCGAGGCTTTGTTCGGGTTGAAGGTGGCCCGATGCCGGACCCTGTCGGCCTTGAGGGCGTTCGACGTTTTTTCTTTGAAGGTCGGTCTGAATCTTTCGCTCACGGAAGCCATGTTATTATTTGAAGATAAAATAATGTTCAATATATGTTAGTAAAACTATTTTGCGAATAAAAAATAAGGATGTCGAGAGTAGGATATGAGCCCGTTCCAGAGGTCGATCCTGATGAACCCGGGGCTGCTGCCGATGAAGGCGGTGATGATGATGCTGACACAACAGGGCGATTTGAGCCTACGGCTTCCTCATCTCGCAGACCTTCGGGCGAACAGCATCCGATGACCACAATGTCCGGCGGGCATCGTGAGCAAGGTGGGACTGCGGAAACCTCTTTCATCGAGGGGACTCCATCAGGGAGTGTTTTGAACTCCGATACTTCAAGAATCAGGGTGGCGAATATGACGCTTGAAAAAATGTATCCTGATTATGGTAAAGATGGAAAATTTTTAAACCTTGAAGTTTCAAAAAAATATCCTGGGAAAGTTGTCGTCAAAGGTCCAAGAGGGGGCGAAACCCTGCTTTTCAAAGCCGATGGAGTGTCAGTAAACACAAAAATATCAAAAACAGACATGAAAACTCTCGGACAAGAGAGGAGGGTTCTCATTGAGCAAAACGAACAACAAACTGAAGAAGTCCGTCAAGAAATCGTTGAAGATGAGCAGATCGCAAATAACGAAAATGAAGAGCCTGCTGTCAGAGAGCAAGCCCGTGAAAAAGTTATTGAGAGAGAGCAGCTGGCCGCACTTGAAAACGAGAGAGAACAGCTTGAGGAAGGTTTGTCGCTCAAAGAAAAGGTGAAAGCGATTTTCAAAAAATACGGCTTCACCGTGATTGCTGTTCTCCTTGCAGTTGGCACCACAATCGGTGTTATCCTCTCCTCTCTCTCAAATGGTCTGAAATCGGTTGCCACCGGGATTGGCAATGGTTTGAAAGAACTGGGGAAAAATTTGGCTCCCTTTTGCCGGGGCTTCTTGGCTCGATCGCCAGCTTTGTGTTTCGCACGGCCGGCCAGGTGATCTCCTTTCTCGGCAAAAACGCTTGGCTATTGATTCTCGCGGTTGCCGCGTTTCTCATCGAGCGCACTACCAAGCGCGGCTAAGAGCAAAAACGCCCAAACCCAGCCCTGCTATGAGCCAGATTTTGTTTGTTTCGTGACTGTCACGCGTGCCGCCAGTCGAAACGACACTCGAGGTGTCAGGGTGTGGTGGCTCTTTTTTCGCTGGACTTTGCGCTGTTTTCTTTCCGGACTGGGCGGTAACCGCGGCTTTGTGTATTGGATTTGAGGGGTGACTATTTGGACGATTTGTTTTGGCCGGCCCTCCGGCCATGTTGGGGACGCCCACTTTTTTTGTGCCCGTGTTGACACCATCATTGATCCCCAACTTCATTTCCTTCGTTACCTGCATCAACCGGTTGTTGTAGCCCACTGTGCTCTCTGTGTTGATCACCAAGCGCGCGGGCATCAGCCAGGCGCCCGGGCACACCGCGAGATTCAGCCTAACCTTTGCCTCGTCAACCGCCAGCTGATACCGTTGCACGCTCTTGGACAGGTCCGGCTGCCTTATTGCGTCTTCCAACAAGACCAGGAACTCGCTCTGTGCTTCTTTCGCTCGACCTCCGCTGCCCAGAATGCTGCTTCTCACGTTAACCTGCGCCCCCAAAACACAATAAACAAACGCCTCGATGGACTGGTTAATTCGCGACAAACCCGCCTGGGTCAGACCTTCTGCACCGTTTGGGCAAAACCAATCGTATTGAGAATCGGCGGCGTCATCGGATTCGATAAAATAGATAAGGTTCCCTTTGCTCGCGGTCCCCCCTTCATCATTGAACTTTGAACTGCCGGGGTAGGGGTACTCTGTGGATTCGGGGCCAACATATGACACATAGATGTAAACGTTTCCCAGGCCGTGGTTGGCGCCACGTGTGAACCGAAAATCACTTGATGAGTCAATTCCAAACTCCGCACATATTCTTTTGTACGAAGCCTCGTCATACTTGTTGTTTGTCTGGCTGAAAGTTGGATCACCCGGCAGAGCGCTTGTGCTCTGAATTCCGCCCATCTGAAATAAGAGGCGCCTGACAGTGAAATACACATGGAAAATGTAAAAACCATGCACCTGGGGCGGCAAACTCAGAGTTGAGTGATCTTTATCGAAAATATCCCGACTAATACCACAACCAGTTGTCGCCCCCCAAACTGCGAAGTTCAGCTGTTGCGCCCAGTAGCTCATATCAGGACCAGCCAGCCATTTTCGCGCCTCTTTCCCTGAATGGTGGGTCAGTTTGGTTTTCTGAAAGATATCTCTGAACTTTGTTGTGAAATGTTGGTCAGGTGTGACGTAAATTTCCAGTGAGTTGTTGAATATTTTCTTCAAACTCGGTGCGGCGCTGTGAAAGCCAACTGCCGGAATAGGTGAATAAGAGTCATTCGCACCGCTTGGGGCCAGTTGGCGTGGAAAACCGCCGGCAGCCTCACCCAACCCCAGGGCTTTTTTCATTTCCGGGCTCCAATATTTGCTGTCTGAACCGAAGACATCCACCAAATAGCCAGGCCCTGCCTTATAATAAATTTCCGCTGTTGCGGTATGGTTCGTTGCAAAATCAGTCTGCGCTTCAAATTTGCTCTTGTCAGCCTTTGGGTATTTTTGTATAAAAGGTATCCACGCCTTGTTTTTTGCGGCTTGCGAGATTCTGAGAGCTTCGGGTGTTTGCATCCACTTCAAGAGAGCTTCCATCGCAACTTATATTGAACTTTTTTTTGTTTTCAATACATAAAATGGTTGTGCTTACGATCGTTGCGCCTTCGAATGAACACACCGTCTATTTCAATCAGCCCCTGCGAAAACCAAATTATGTAAGGCTGCTAAGCTGCTCACTTTACAACAGTTTCCAAACACTTAAGCACAGTGGGAAAATATTCCTCACAAAAAGGGACGGGAACGAAATAAGCCGTAGTTTCCCTCAGGGGCATTATACAGTCGAATATCTGGCGAAAGAGCTGCCAAAAGTTTTTAAAAATGAAGACGTAGAATTACCCACTGAAACCTTCACACCAGTCGGGCAGCTCGTTATTTCTCCATATATGAACAAAATCAAAATTGATCGCAATCTTGCAAACATGTTAGGCGTCTCAAGAGACTTGGCGTTTGTGCAATATGTCAAGCGGTTTAATACACCTTCTACGTATCTAATCCACTGTGACTTGATGGATCGAGAGCAAAATTTATACAACGGAAAGCCTTCAAATATTCTTGCGCGATTTGACATAAGAGGGCGTCCTTACGAAAAAGTCCACTACAAACAGACGCAAGAAGTATTTCGCGCCGCTTCGACAGGTGAATTTGTAAACAGTGTGACCCTTTCGGTCAGAGATGAAAACAATGAACTGTTTGAATTCAACGACACACCGCTTGAATTTGAATTAGAAATAAGTTAATTTCCATTTTATACGACAAATGTCTTCGGCAAATGTCTTACCGAGTGCTCCTGAATACCATGTTGCTTCACAACAAACAACACAGCGGATTTATCCGAGTTTGTCGAATGGTGAAAACTTTCGGCTGACAAAAATATCAGATTTTGAAAAAGAGATCTCAGATGAGGTGGAGCATTACCGCACAGTGGCAAAAAAGTATAAGAAAGCTCATTCTGTCGTCAACGGATTTGCGGTTGGCCTGGGATCTATCGCTGCCGGGCTATCAACAGCTGGGCTCACAACCGCTATAAGTGGTGTCGGAATCCTTGCAACCATTCCATTAGCCAGCATTGCGGCTCTCTTCGGATTTTCATCTGCAGGTCTGACAGCTTTTGGCAAAAAATTACAAACTAAAGTAACTAAACATGAAAAAATTTGTACTCTCGCCATAACAAAGAAAAACTCTGTAAGTGAGTTTGTTTCGAAGGCGCTCGCTGACAACGAGATTTCGGACGGCGAATTCAACATTGTTGTCCGCGAAGTTCAGAAATATCATGAACTTAAAGCGGCCATTCGTTCTGGCGCACTGACTAAACCTTCGCAGAATATAAAAGAGCTTGCTCCTTTGCCCGACCTTGAAAAAATAAAGAAAGAGATACGGGAACAAGTTCGTTCTGAATTTACAAAAAAACTTGCAGCCGTGTCCAGTTCAGATTTGAGAAAATAAACTCAGGTTTTTATATTCATTTTGAAAAACGCTTTTAAATGCACTGCGTGACATATCCGTGACACAGAAGCGTGACGTTGTGTGACGGGTCATGAAAAAGGGCAAAACTTCATATTAAAAATAACCAAGTTTCTTACATAAATTAAAATCATGATTGTATGTTTTCACTTGACTGTGTTTCTTGTAAATGAATATTTCACGCCAGCCTGGCAAAAAAACGTGCGAGATGTTTCTCGCGAAGTGGTTGAGGCCATGACAACAGTAAAAAAAGACATTGGTTCATCTCAAAACTATTAATTACTTGTGAAGACGCCGCTTTTCTTTCCACAATCCACATTATTCAGCTGCTTATTTAATAACACATTTCTCTTACAAATTAATTTCATTAATGGCCCTAAAGTTGCTCACTTAACATATCGAACTAGAAAATCAGAGTACATTATCTTGTTGTAATTTTCTACTAATTCAAAAACATTAATAAAATAAGCCGGTTGCTACAAAAATCGTCTTAGATACGGCGGATCTGCAAGGACCGCGGTTGCTAACTAAAAATCATCCTTGGATACGGCGGATCTGCAAAGACCGCGGTTGCTAACTAAAACCATCCTTGGATACGGCGGATCTGAGGCCTTTTGTCATTGCCAGCTCAGGAAGCCAGCGACCAAAATTCTTTGTATTCCTGAATTTCAAGAACTCTACGGATGCTTGGAAGGCGCTGATAGACCTCCGTAAGAGACAAAGCAAGGTTGTGCAGCCGAGGGAAAGGTTGAATAACCCTGGCAACTGCTCGTAGTTTCCTTGCATGGCGAGATGACATTTGTACATTTTTTCGAACCCACTCATCAAAAGTTCCTTCCGCTCGACCGAGAAGCTTCTCGTCTCGATACAATTTTGCCCCCGCTTCCAACAAGTGCCCAAGCTGTATGTGGCCAGAAAGACATACCCCACTTCCTCGCTGGCAGCGTTGGTTAGTATTCTTGATTTTTTCGCTGACTGTATTCCAACTTTCCGAGTCGGACAAACTTAGCGACGAAAAAATAGGCAACGATTCCTGTGTCAGCTTGGTTTTTAGGTACTCGTGCGTGCTACTCTCTGTTTCATCATTTTGAGGAGAGTTGTCTTCAAGAAATAATCTATTAAGGCTTGTCTTTGGCTTCTTTGGTTTGTTCTTTATGAAAACTCGAAGGGCTAAGACCCCTTCATTTTGCCCTTTAAGAAGAGCCCGCTCTAGAAAATCCTTCATTTCGCTATGAAATTGAATATGTTCTTTTAGGAGGAGTTCTTCCTCTTCAGAAATTGGCGATGTCTGAGTAGATGATTCTGTGGTCTCAATAGGAGACATGTCAAAATCGTACGAGTCATCCCAGTCTAACGACATTTTGATAAATTGAGCGAGAGGTGTTTACTGAAATTTTTATACTGGCCGTGATGTAATATGCTGAAAAAAGAACATCATTTCTAGAAAACTCTTAACACTATATTTAGACGTTAGGTCAGTCATTTGAGCCGCGCTTTGTTTTCAATCATGCGTGCTGGACAATAAACAATTCAGTGTTGTCATGTCTTCCTGTCAAAATAAACCCACGCTTTGATTTTGTAATAAAATTTAATAACCCCTGCTGCTATTCATCCGTGACCTTGTTTTTGGTCGAATAACAGAATAATTATAAAAACTTTCCTAGCCATTTTATAAAGTTGCTCTGAAACTCCGCTATTCAAAAGAAAATGTTCTGCAGTAAAACCCACTTTCTGTTTTTATTCCGTTATCACCCCTCCGCCTTCCTCAGTAGTTGCAACTCAAGTAGTAATACCGGAAGTTAATGAATACACGGCATCGCACACACAGGGATTATTTTCTGTGGCACATCGCTCGCTTGGCTTGGCTTAAGGTCCTTGGACGCGCTTTGCTCACTTCTTTGTTTGCGTTATTTGCTCTCTTTGTTCTCGCGCACACACATATAATATGAGGGTTCTGGGCACAGCAGTTTACAGACTTTCTCTTAACGGTGAAAGACGATTTTCCCCAAAAACGAGGCTAGCATTGGTGGCCTCGTTTTTGGGAAAATCGTCTTTCACCGTTAATAGAAAGTCTGTAAACTGCTGTGCCAGAACCCTCATATTATATGTGTGTGGATTACATTGTTTACAGGATAGTAAACAATGTAATCCTATATACTATATCATTATTCAAGTCCAAACGTCCTGTATCCGCCTGGATCCTTCTCACAAGTGACATCATCGTTGGTTACTCAACCTTCTTCATTCTACATATATATATAGTATGAATGAAGAAAGAGTCACCAACGAACTTCTCACATGTCTTGATTTAAGGTATCAGCCACCCTTCAAAATTGCCATTTTGTTAGATCTCGCAAATAGCTTTAATTTCCAAAAAAATCTACCTCAAAATGTTATTTCTGTGGAAAGTTATTGAACATGAAAGATTTCCTTCATTATTTTTCTGTAATTAGCTGTTGACATTTCAGTCATATCTTCAATTATCCAATAATTGTCTGCGCTGCGTGGCCGATTTCATAGCGAGCGACAAAGGTTTCTCCTACCACTTCCAGAGTCAAAGCAAAGTGACTTCCATCAAATCCATTAAAAGCAAAAATGAAGTCGCCCTGTACAAATACTACCTAAAGTTAATTTTAGGTTGAATTGATTCTGCGACACAAAACAGCGCACAAGTCGCTAGCGTGCGACCCGCGTGCATTTGTTTACTCCAATATTCGCATACTGTGCCTGTGAAAATAACTGTGGAAGATAGAATAACTTCTTACCCAGCTAATCTAATTTCTTACAGCACAGTCGTTTTGTGATCTCGTCGGTTTCATCTGATTTGAGGCGCCGTTCTGTTCGCTATCGCCCGGCTATCGTGAGTGTTTACGCGAACGTTTGTTCCTGTTACATGTTACCTGTCAAAGTCCTATTGTTAGAGAAAGTTGATCCCTCTATGGTATCGATCAGAATAGACGTTTAGGTGTCATAATCTCATTCCAGGTAAGATGCCGAAAAAAATGTATTTTCCTTTTTATCTCGGAAGGAAAATTTTGCCGAGCGACGCGTGCGTTTTGAACTCCAAGTTGGCAGCCATTCAACCAATTTGGCTGAAATTTGGCCAGAATGATGACATACATCTCTTCTACAAAACCTTGTCTGCGAATTTTAATACTCCTTTTAATTTTAAAGCTAGAGCTTTTTTTCCACAGGGAGTGCTAACTAATTGTCACTCCCAACTTCATTTGCCAATAAAAGAAAAACAAACGCACTTGTCAAAAATCTGAGACACAGTTTTTTAGCCGAACGTGTTGAGAAGCGAATGCGGTGTTAATCGTTTTCTTCTGTTTATTTCCGGAGGGGGTGGAACATAATTTGTAAAGACATGTACTTTTACACAAAGCTTCCCATTTTCGAAACACATTTAAGTTTATCGGTTTTTTTAGTAAAAAGCCATAATCTGGAATTATTAAACTTTCCAAAAATATATGGTTTATAGGGTTTTTTATAAAAACAACTAACGCTACAGCGATCCGCGCGCGGACGGTCCTGAAGGGTCACTGATACCTTAATACAGACGGTTTCGCCCGTTCGGGCTTCTTCAGTGTATACAGCTTACAAAATACTTGGGTAAACAAAATAAAATATTGCATAAGGCTTATATAGAAAAAAATTAATTAAATTAGTTTACAATGGGTAATAAAAGCTAATGAAGTATTAAAAAAGTATTAAAAAGTGTAAAAATAAAATTAAGGTTATGTAATCACGTTGCGTAATAGTAGAAATGTATATACAACTAAAAATTAAAAACAATGGTAAATAAAAATCTATTCATATGACAACAATGCAGTGTAAATTATATGGTGAAAGAACTACTAATTAAACCTAATTCTATTCTTCGAGTTAAACTCAGACCGTTTGTTGAGGCCATAAGGTTGCAGCGTGCAAAGTTGTGAGCACCAAAAAGCTTCTCTAGTTAACAAGCGCTTTTCCATATTGTTTTCGCTAACATTACAAATTTGTTCAATAACAATGAATTCAATGTCAGACATGTGATGTTCTTCTTTGTTAAAATGCACGGCGAGTTCGCAAGTGGTCTTTCTAGTACGCGAAGCCGACTTGTGGTTCCGAAATCAGACTTTGAATTCATTGGTAGTAGAACCGACGTATTGAACTTTACATTTATATATATAGTATGTGTGGAGTGGAGCAAACAGCGAACTTCTTTCCATGTCAAAACTTTAATGTAAACGTTTCGCCCATTCGGGCTTCTTCAGTACATATAACAGGATTAAAAATACTTGGAATGGAAATGTTTTTAAAAATTGGGTCTTATATAAGCGAGAATACAATTCAAACAAATATTAAAAATTACAAACAATAAAATTCTTAATTACTGGTGAATAAAAATGAATGGCCTAGAGAAAGTGCTAATTAAAAGGTACCGGACCACTAGAGTATTACGCAATTACAAGGAAATTACAATGGAAATAAATAAACAATATAGTTCGTAACAAATTCCTAACTCAAAGTCCTTGAACTAAAGCGTTTTCTAGTGTACAATATTACTCCAGGGTAACAGGATCCGAATAAAAAGCCTTTGAATGATTGATAACAAAATCCTAAAATTAATCCCCTGAACTCCGGTATTGTATGTGGCTATACTCTCAGCCTTGTAACAAATTCCTTGATTAAGCCCTTGAACGATTATTATATTCTTTGAATTTAACCATGATTACGTAAGAAGAACACCTGTGGGTAGTAGAAACAAAAGTATTTGAAAAAACTAAACGGCAATTTGTGGTATTAATTATATCTTATTCTATTCTTGGAGTTGAACTCAGATCTTTTATTCAAACCGTAAGGTTGAAGGGTGCAGAGTTGTGCACTCCAATAAGCTTCTCTTGTAAACAAGCGATGATCGAGGCTATAATTGTCACTAAAATTGCAAACTTGTTCGATGATAGCGAAATCAAAATCAGACAAAACATGAGTTTCTTTGTTAAAATGTATCGCGACCTCACAAGTGTTCTTCTTTGTACTCATAGCCGATTTGTGGTTGCGAAATCTGACTTTAAATTCATTGCTTGTGGATCCTATATATTGAACATTACATTTATTACAAGTGACTAGGTAAATCACGTTCTTAGATTTGCAATGGAGATGTTGTGTGATGGGATAAATTCAGAAGAACCAAAAACATTAAAGATATTCTAGCACGTCCTCACCGCACTAATTACAATAACACAGATGTACAAGGTTGTTTTAAATGCAAAGGGAAATGCGATCTCTGTCGTAATTTTTTAGTAGAATCCGATCACTTCACTAGCGCTAGCACCAACAGAATCTGCTGATACTGCCTAACAATACTCTGCGGGATCATGGTACGAATGACATTAGGGATTTCAAGTATTTCACCAGAAGAGAGACGGAGCTGGCGGCCAAAAGAAAGGTCCTATATGACACAAGGGCTGGTTATAAATGTCAGAAAGTGGTATAATTGTCTACCTGTATCCTTGGACTTTTATTCAATGGTAAGGGTACACCTAGTCTCCTACGCAGCCGTTATTTGTGTCGTCACGCAACGCTTCTCCCCGCTAACGGCTGCTCAAACCTGGATCACATTCCTTTCCTTTTGTTTTGACCGCAGTAGCTTTGACACCTATCGGCAAAAACATGACTGTTACCGTTTGCCGAAAACTTGCTAGATCGATCCAATTCGTGAACTAGGATGTCTGTTATAATTATAATGAAGTTTTTTCGACAATATTCTTTCATATCATACATTTTTCTTCAGTAAAACCGTGTTTTATTTTGATGTCTGGTGTGCGTCAAATTCAAAAGGCGACATACTAGCGTGCGTTTGACGTTTCCGACGCTAAGGTCATGATAAGACACAATCTATGATTGGTGTATTTTGGCGCGAACGAGTTCCGAAAATGGCACTGCAACTGTGATTGGCTTAAATCTGCAAAGGCATGTGGTCCAGGTTTGAGTAGCCGTTAGTGGGGAGAAGCGTTGCGTGACGACACAAATAACGGCTGCGTAGGAGACTAGGGTACACCATGACCGTACTCCAATTTGTGCTTCTGTGCCATCTTAAACCTGTACTCTGTAAGGCTTGGTATGTAGTACTTTTGAACGTTACTAGATCTGTTATGACTGATAGAACCTGTCTCTGTGTTTCCCAGCTGGAGGCATTTTGGTAAGTTTTTAGCAATAGCCTCTAGGTACCTCCAATCTATTAGAATGACTTTTTCACTGGTGTGTAGTGCCTTCTGAACATAATTTTAAGCTTTCAGTGCTTCCAACGAGTGGCCTGCATCACCTGGGGCAATGACATGGGATACTACATTTTAAATACCCAGGTTGCAAAACAGTCCCTCAAAATTGGGATCTGGATACTGATAAGAAACACTCTCGATGCACAAAAGTGGTTTAGTATGAAGTAACAGATGTGCATAATGTTAGCACATTTAAGAATAACCTTTAGTTATAAATGACTTTACAGTAGATCTAAACATCTGGCCAATGACATGCCAGTGGCACCAAGCATTCTCAGACACAAATAAACTTAATATAATATTTCTCAATACCTCCTTGCTAAAGTAATTACACAAAAAGCAACTTTATCCTGAACACTGACATCTTGTCATTTTCATGATACTTGTTGTACTGATCATGAGCCATGAGCTATGAATCAGGGAAAGGAGAGCTGGTGCTAAGAGAGTTCTTGTCTCCCTCATCTTCATTATCATCCTTCTCATCGGCCACCTTATGTTTTAAACTGTCATCCTCATGTTTGGCATAATGTTGAATTTTTTTCAAACTTTCAAACTCTTTTCAGGCAAAGGTAGTTGATCTTTTGCCCTGGTTCAGTTTGTACCTTATCATAACCTTGCAAAATTAGTGCTTTAGCTAAAGAAACACATTTGATATTTGCAGAAGGACCTGTGTATAATATTGAGAACTTTTGCAAGTGGATACAAGTGTTTTATAAGTATAGGTTTTATAAGTATAGGTAATCAAACTATTCAAACACTTTTCAAATAAAGCTCGGTTTACAATAATCAACAAAAGCCAATGTTCAATTGGAATCGTCCTCAATTGTGAAAGCTTGGCGTTTACAAGAACTGGATGGCCGTTTTGAAACCTTTGAGCAGCTGCAGATGAAAGAAACCTGGCAGTTGTTAAATGTGTAATTATGGTCTGCTCCTGAGACCCTATCATGGTTGGATTCACAGACATATTCGAGAAAAACTCGAAAAAGCAAGTGGGAATTGGTTTTCTTTCGATCCTGCCATTGATGGCCTGTCTATTGGTTGTGGAAGGGGTGTATTCATCATTACCAGAGCAAGTGGAGCCATGGCTGTTGTGATGTCAGAAACTGCAAGCTAGCTCTTCTCAGCACAGCCTGGGTTTGAATAATTTTGTTTGGATATTGCCAGAGAGAGTCATCGTTGCTCTTCCTTTCGTCGTTAAGGGAGTGTACACTTCTATAACTTGTGAGTTTAATGATATCTGAGCATTCCACAGTTGCTTTCTTCAACTTGCTGACCATCGTTTTTCTTGCACTGTGATTTGTGAACTTTTCTAACTTTATTCAAGGCTAGTACAGTACTGTGCAAAAGTAATGAGCAAAATTCACCAAATTTTGTTTTGTCCGAAATTTTGAGATAACTATCGTACGCTTCAAAACGAAATTCAACAAAAATTCATCGAAAATTTGCTAAGTAAAACGAAATTCAAGCAAACAAAATTTTGAGCAAGCGAAATATCAACGATATCAACGCCAAAACTAAACAAAATATCAATATCAATACTAAACAAAATCTCAGTGAAATATCAAGCCGGGAGAGCTCATCAATATTCAGGTTACATTATTGTGACAAACAATGATTAAAATTTTATGAAACATCCTGTTCGAAAATCAAGCTGTGTGAACCTATTGACACCTGGGCCGAGGATTAAAAGTTAATCGAGTTTCAAATTTTTCTTGTAACAAGCAATTGTCACTGCTAATATTTTATGGGGTTTGACATTACTCAAAGTCAAAACTGAAGGACAAAAAATATAAACAGAAAATCTCACTAAAAAGTTACAAAAGTGAAATCAAAATTCGCACTAATCCTGGATTAGCTTAATCGTGTATTGAATAACCGGGCCCAAGGCTTTTTCCAATTAAATGGCATTCTAACATCACAGATGCCTATTTCTGGCCGTTATTGCGACCTTTTACTGCCCAACTGTCTAAAACTTGGTCTGCAACATAGAAACTAACATCCCCTTCTACTTAGAAGCAATGAATTCAATAGTATCATTCCTTGTTATGAATGCTAACATACATGCACTCCCACAATCACCTCACCTGGATGCGGCAGATCTAGAATCGCTGGTTCCAGTAGCTGACTGAGATGCAGCAAAAGAGCTGTTCGACAAAAGGTTCCTTATGTCACCAGTTATACTTCTCCCTTGCTTTTCCTGTGTTTCTTTCCTTTCTTATGGCTTACCAAAGCTGACTTGCCCATGTTCGACACATCAAATGTCTTCATGCAAACTTTGTATTTTCCCTTAAACTTGTCGCTGTCACGTTCCAACCACAATTTATAGGAAGGGTTTTCCAACCAGCGTTCACTAAACACGCATTTCCCAGGCATATTTCACAAAAGAGCATAACATTTGTACGCATCGATCGACAATTGCACAAAATTCTTACTCAGAAAACTCACCAACACGTGTCAAGGTACTCTTGCGCATGAGCATATGATGACACATGAGCCCGCATTTCCTCTACCTGTGCTGCACGTGATCACGCATGCGATCAGAAACGCTAAAATTTAACACAATCAAATCAGTTGACCCTTTCTAAATGAAAATCGAAATCCAAAAATAACACTTCATACAATAGATTTTAGATTACAATTTGCCTGAAAGCCTTGGTTTTTGTGACCTTTTTGCATATCATTTGATTGATACGTTCCAGTTTGCTTGCAGGTATTTTCTTTTGATGGTCAGGATTTTTTGGGACAATTTTCCTTTGCAGGATTTTTGGTGGCGTTTGTGGAGAACCCACTATCAGAAGTAAGGGAGAATGAACATTGTCCAAGTGAAAAGAGCTGTTTATTACCGTCTTTAGTAATTGGGCTAAAACCCAACATTTTACAGCACAAACGTCTAAATTTCTTCTTTTTAGTTGCCAGATTATATATTTGGACTTGTAAAACATGCGCAATTGTCCCAAAATCGAAAACGTTTCACTATTCCTCTCACATTACTCTCACACTTACCTATAATATACTTTACAAAGAAAACTGTGCATAAGATAACATATTTCTTTTTGCCTCCTTATACTTTAAAAAATGTAACTTGTGTAGCTTTTTTCAGAGAAATTGTATGTGTATTTGTTATTTCTGTGTTTATGTAAACTATATAAATATCTACAGTAAACTTTTTTTCGATGTAATGTAATGTAAAGTAATGTAATTTCAGGCGAATGTTTTTAGAGTGTGAATTAATTATGTAGATAGATCAGCAAACTAGTTTCTTTAGTATATGTAACTTGTTTAAAAAAAGAAAAAGTGGAATGGTGTTGCAATATAACAGACATGGAGTATTCAAAGTGGAAAGCAGGTAAAAAGGAAAACCTTCCCAACTGTGTTAGTGATAAACAACCTATCTCTTCCAAACAACGCATGTATGCAGCATGCTTTTTGCAAGCCAGATTTGCATGTATAAAACAACGCATGTATGCAGCATGCTTTTTGCAAGCCAGATTTGCGTGTATATGCACTACTATCTGCATGCATGCATGCACAGTTCATGCATGCAGACAGAATTTTAATCATACTCAAGTTATTTATTACACAATGATATCACCATACCGGGAAACAATAAAATTTATATATCTTAATTTTTGAAGTCCTTCCTTAAGTGTAATATTGTTACAGTAACTTACACACTGTTTAGTCCTTTATGCAGCATTATCATAGTTTTTATAAATTCTCCCAGTTTCTGTTGTAATGCAATGTAAAAATCTTTATTTAAACACGATGACATTTAAAGCAGTGCTGCTTGTGGGGTCGTGTATAACTTTAGTGACATTGTAATTCATATACTTGTGGCTGACTGCTTCCAGCAACCTTTTTTGTGTTAGCAATTAATCCATCTCCCAGCAATTTGGGGCACAGCAGATGTAGGACACCGAAGGCAGACAACTGATGACCACTTGCTTTTCTTTGATGCTGGTAATTGGAATGTACGTAAAAAAAAAAATTTGGAAAAAGGAAGCAAGTTAGTTAAGTTGAAATCTTGTGAAATTAAGCAGAGTGGAAAACCAGCCATGCAACCAACCACGGCAAAGCTTAGGCTCTATGATGAAAGCCTGGTACAAGCCCTAGGAGAATGTGAGTTACAATGTAAATACAAGGACAAACAACATCTGCTAAACTTCAAGATTGTCCCGGAATCCTTACAACCCCTGTTGTCAGGAAACTTGTACTAGTATGGGACTTATTACAGTACACATAGTAAACAACGTCAACATTTCTCCAGCAACAGTGCCAGAAGATATCCTCATCAAATACAAGGATGTGTTTGAGGGTTTAGGATGCCTCCCTGGATAATACCATTTAGAGGTCGACCCGAACATCACACCAGTGAAACACACTCCAAGAAAGGTAGCCATACCACTAAAAGCCGAGCTCAAGGCACACATTGAGGAATTAGAAAAGATGCAAGTCTTGAAAAAAGTTACTGAACCGACGGACTGGATTGGCAGTGAAGTTGTCGTACGCAAAGGCAGCAAACTACGTTTATGCATTGACCCAAAGGACCTGAACAAAGCCCTAAAGCGGTCACACTATCCGATGCCAACAATCAAACTATCCGAACAAATCAACTACCCGAACTCTCTAAAGCCAAGGTCTTCAGCGTAGCAGATGCAAGAAATGGATTCTGGCAGGTGAAACTTGATGACCAAGTAGCTACCTAACTACATTTTTGACACCATTTGGGTGGTACCGCTGGCTGAGAATGCCATTCAGAATAGCAACAGCACCAGAAGAATATCAGCGCAGACAGCATGAAGTACTTGAGGGACTACCTAGCCTCTATGTCATAGCAGATGACATCCTTATCACAGGACAGGGGAAGATCCAGGAAGAGGCGTCGTAAGACCATGACTGCAACTTAATTGCATTATTGGAGAGAGCCGGAGAAGTCAACTTGAAGCTGAACCCCAAGAAGCTGAAGCTCAGACTGTCGGACATCCCTTACATTGGGCACCTGTTAACACCAGGCGGAGTAAAGCCTGACACAGAAAAGGTCCGTGCAGTCCAAGAGATGCCAAACCCAGATGGACAAACCAATGCAGAGAAAGTCAAAGCAGTACAACGGTTTCTTGGCTTTGTAAACTACCTAGCCTAGTTTGTTCCACTGATTGCTGAGTATTGGACATACTGTGATGAAATCGGAGTCTACAATGGCGTGTTGTATAAAGGCGATCGAGTGATCATTCCAACTGCATTACGCAAAGAAATGATGAAGCGCATTCATGCAAGTCATCAAGGACAACAAGCTTGTCTTAGATGGGCCAAAGATGCTTTGTTTTGGCCTGGTATGAGCCACCAAATTAAGGAAGGTGTGAGTAACTGCAGCCCCTGTGCAGAGTATCAACCAGCCCAGCCGAAGGAACCGTTGATAACTCCAGAGCTGCCAACCCGGCCATGGAGTATAGTGGCCCAAGATCTATACAGCCTTGATGGTAACAACTATCTGATAACAGTAGATGCCTTCAGTGGACACTGGGAAGTTGACAAGATGCTGCAAACCACATCTCCAGCGGTCATCCACAAGACCAAACAGCATTCCGCACGTTATGGTATTCCAGACAGAGTGCACACAAACAATGGCCCACAATTCGACTGTGCTGGATACACAAGATTTGTACACAACTGGCAGTTTGAGCACTACACGTCATCGCCATACCACGCCCAGTCAAATGGGTTTGTTGAAGCTAAACACTTCAGAAGAAGGCAGCGAAGGCTAATCAAGATAAGTGGCTGAGTTTTCTGGATTACAGAAATACACCCATGGAGGGGATGGATAGCAGCCCAGTGCAAAGACTGATGTCCAAAAGAACCAAGACTACACTGCCAGTAGCACAGCACCTCCTAGAGCCTGAGACACAGTCAGACGTTGAAAGAAAACTGACAAAAAAGCGAAGAAGGGCCAAGAAATACTTTGACCGAGGGTCCAAAGAACTTCGTGAACTGGAAATTGGTCAGCCCATCTGATTGATGCCTTCTCCAATGGACACAAGTAAGAAATGCAGAAGAGGGGTCTGCATGAAGAAGGTGGCCCCACGTTCCTACCTTGTAGAGGTTGGTGGGTCAATATATCGAAGAAATTGGAAGTTTCTACGCAGTGCAAAGGATAGTGTCTCTGAACCTGTTCAAGCAAACCTTGCCGCACAGACACCCAAGCCTCAACTGGACCTCCCTTTAACTGCTTCACCACCACGGACCGTGACTGACATACCAACAACTTCACCAGACGTTCACCCTGCCATGAGCAGTGGAGACCCAACACCGTCCGAGGAAGGGCCTCCCCTAAATGTTCAAGAAAGCCCTCCTCTCCGGCTGCTCATGCAAATGACCCGCAGTCGAAGGTTTATCAAACCTTCATCCAAGCTGAACATTTGAACACTACGGTAATTGATCTGTAACAGATCTTTGAACACTGAACACGCTTTGAACTCAGAAACAGTTACCTACTAACCTACTAACTTGTTTCAGTTAAGAAAAGGAAGATGTTATGTTATGTGTATTGTTTGTAAGGGCTTCGGGATACCCGTATTGTGCCTGCTGTAAGCCAGCGGTAAGGCGTTGTACGATACAAGCTGGAATAACTGTTTCTTCATCGTACATTAAAAGAGTTTGGCAGCTATCAAATGCTGTTACACTGACCTCTTCTAGCTTTATTCTGTAGTTGTACTCTGCTATTGTCTGGGTTTTGACAAAACACGTTACCCCTAGAATCTTGAACGGTTCATTAAATGTCCATACTATAATTTTATCCGGGAGTAGTATATCTTTTGAGAATGTCTTGCTACCCAGCCACATAGCTTTAGTCTTTTCTGTATTCATCTTCAAACCAGAGCAGTCTCCAAAGAGCTCTAAAGTGATTAAGAGAGGATCCCTGAAAATCTCGAGAATCGGCGGACTGGACCAAAATTTCGAAGTTCTTTTATTTGATCCAAAGAACCCTTATAGTGAACTATTTTCGAAAATGACATTAAAAGTTTCGGTATTCTTTTACTTTTTTCAAAATTTAGAAAAGTTGAAAATTTGCATATCGAGCTTCCTGCAGCGGCCATGATGGATGAAATTTGGGATATGTTCAACACGCTCGTGTCAACTAACCAAACGATGTCTTAACATACCCTTTGCACAGTGTGTTAAGTATCTCCTAAACTTTATTCTGCACTAAATATTTTTTGCATTTGTTTCGTTTTCAAAAACTTTTGTGGCTGTTTTCTGCATAAGCATAAACTGGAGTTAATGTTTAGCTCAATTGAACCACGAACATACCTCGTGTTTTGCTATGTTTTTTCCCGTTAAGCGATCTAGCGTACTTTGTACTTCAGGCACGCTCCTCTTAATCACACCTATTCTTACCGCCCAATTACGTTTGATTGCGCACGTGCGGTCGACCCGCCAGCCAATCAGCTTGCGAAAAGCGTATCACGTTAATGCCCAAGTTCCACTACCTTCGGCAATCCCCACATTCTGCTCAGTCGCGCAGAAAGGTTGAGAACTTTTTCCCCTCCCACCCACCGCTTTTTCTTTTGATTGCATTCAAGTGTTACCTCTCTTCCACCATTGTTAAAGTTCGTTATCAGTTATTTGAGTGTCTCTGTCTGTTCTGTTATTGGATTTATTAATAAATAACGGTTTGGGGGATAAGTGTTGCTGGCGCCAACCCTTCAGTCCCACACTGAAGCGATGCCTGGGTTGCCTCAGCTTGGGTGTTAAACGCTGGCGATCCCACTTCCCCTTGCTGTCGCAACCTTCTGGGAGCTTGGCATAGGTACATGTACACTGTGCTCCGTAACACACGGTCTGTATGCCACTCGCTTAAACTAGCCCCTTTGCTGGCCTCGCACATGGCAGGCAGCACTCGGGTCCTGGACAACACTTAGCACTCCTATCTCCAGCGTCTAAACGAGAGGGCAAATATTGACAACTTCGCATTTGTCAAATGCGGTCTGGTATATGATTTTTAGGCACAAAAACAATACCACATTAAAGCTGGACCATTCTTTTAATCACTTGCAAAATATTATAGGTGGCCCGTAAAAATTGTTTTGCAGAGAGACTTGGAAGCTATTTTCGTTTACGACTCACTTTGTGCTCGATTAACGAAACAACAAGTTCCGCTCCGAGCTTTAGAAAGGAAATTAATCAAAGAATATCAAGAAATTACCTACAAAAAGGTTTCTAAATGCTTGAAGTTTCAATCTTTCTCGATCCTTTCAGTCTGAGAATACGGTATTATTTGCTAAACAAACCACCGGCGTTCTTGTCGGAATGTTCCGGCGATCACGTTAATTTTCGTCTTGGCTTGTTTACACTCGTCTCCGCTCTAACATGACTGAATTATTGTCGAAACTTTGTAGGATGACCAATGTGTTTTTTTAAGGATAAATAAATTGTGCTTTGTCTGTCTTTAACACTAATCCTCATGAATTAAGTTACAGTTTCAATTTGTATACTTACATCAATTTCTCAGTGAATCCTGTAACGAAGATTCCATATACTGCAGCGATAGATGAACGGATCACGACCGGTGAAATCCTCTACACAAGACGCTTTAGACATGTTAACAAATTCTGCTTTCTATAATATTGTTACAAAAGATTGAAATTTGTCCTCAAATCTCAAGCAATGTTGCCAACGGTCAAAACAGTCGGTGGCAAAAAGAATGAGGGAGAAGAGCCAGCTCACGTTTCGGGCCCTAGCCTGCTCGCAGGATACTCTACCTTCTAAAAGGATCTAAAAGATGTGCCAACAGGACGAAATTGCTCAGAACGAAAAGAAAATAACGCAGGAATGACAGTACAACTGCCTAGCCCAGCCCCCCTCCATCACCACCCTTTACTCCTAGATCCACCTCAGCTGCTGTGCACAGATCCTACTCTGAAACCAATTGTTGACGTCCTTTTGGAGCACGACTGGAAAGGACGGAAATAATTTATGCAACCTGGCAAACGGACGTTCTTTGGTTGTTGTGTGGTGAACAAAGTAGGCCCTGTAGTGTGAGGAAAGGAGCATACCGTAAAGCGCTGGGCTTATGTATTCTATCAACATACGTTTTTGTGAGCTTATTTTCGAAGAGGGGTTATTATGATTATTTTATTTTATTTTTTGGGGTGGGGGCTTCATTAGTGGAGGGAATTTAGCGCTTCAAGATGAGTTGGGTTTTAAAAGTGAAGGACATTTTATGTCAAACTTCAAATTAAAATAATGCATGTTTATAAACTCGACAAAAGACAATTTAACCAGGTAACACGCTTTATTGAGTGAACATAAAACTGACTAGTGATATACAGCCAGGCTGGTGAAAACAAGTCATTGCCGACATAGCTCTGCTCCTCACATTTTGGTCGTAATCTTGGTTTGCAAAACTTGCAACTGACGTGATCACTGCCATGTTGGTGACCATTACATGTAACAAAATATTTCATATCAGTTTTCATTGTCATCCAACATGGCCGCCAGGGTCTTTGCTTGAATCTTGTACTTGTTGACAATGTAACTAATATATAGGAACAAATGCAAGAAACGAAAAGCAAAACAGCATGAGAGTGAGAAAGAGTATATGATGTTGCTGAAGCATGTGAAGGAAACTGGAAAATACAAGACACAGAAGAAGGATGAAAGTAGCAGTGATGAGGAGTTTGAGCAGAATGCTAGTGACGATAGTTGGGATGAAGTTGATGTGAATGTGTCCAGCAGTGATGCGTCAGGGGATGAAGACACTGCCCCTGGAAAACCACTGCTGATCTTTTATGACTGTGAAACAACTGCTGCAGACATCTACAAAGATCATATAGTTGAAATAGCTGCAGCAGTTGTTTTACCAGAGCACATTCCATCAACTTCATTGACAACCAACCTGTCTTTCCAGTCACTGGTGTGTACATCAAGAAGAATTCTTCCAGCAGGTAAACCAGATACATTGGCCCTAAAGGGTACAATCAATCAATTAAGATATTAGTTCATTCATTTGGTCGGTCAGTCAGTCGGTCGATCAGTCATTCCTTCATTCATCTACTTATTTACAAGTAGGAACAAAGGCAAAGTGAAACACTACATGGTTTGGGGATTACCTGTCCAACTGTTTCAAGACAGGTTGTCGAATTTTTAATGCCTTTTGTGTCCTAACAAATCTAGAATGAAGTAATGCAATAAGTAGCTTATCACTTATTCAAGAAAAGGGACATGGAAGTTGCTTATAGAGCTAAAATGCTATAATTGTTAGCAGTTATTTACTAGTGAATGTTTTTTTCCCAATGAAATAAAACAGGTTTAAGGGGGGACCTTCTTAACTATAAGGCTGTTGCTGTGAAACTTCTATCGGTCATATCTTGGGTTCCAGAATATCAATAGACAATCTGACTGACCATATTTGTTCCATTGGAGGTCCCTGCAACTTTTTCGAATCACAACCATATTTGGTGAGTCACGTGACCAGAACAGAAAAAACCCTAAAACTCCAACAGAATGCAATTTTTTCAAATAAATGTAATACTTACTGTCGAACAACGTCGTTTTGCACAATGCTACGTATCGGTTTATTGAAATGTGTGTTATTATAAAAATTATGAAGTTATGAAGGGTTATTTTCACACATTTCTGGCAATTATATCACAGTCGTTTTCTTAAGCAGAAATCCGATACGAAAGATGATGCGGGATTTTTTTCTCTTTCCGATTCACCGAAAAAATCGACTGGAGACCATTTTCCTCTCACCAGTAGCTGAAACGAGCCGAAACTCGCTCTTTTTCTCGATTTGAGACTGGCACTAGTTACGCATGCGCCCAACAGTTACCGCCATGCATTGCACGATGGAGTGTTCTTTTCTCGTGGGACAAGCTCTCGCTGCACATTTGCAGCTTAATTTGAGCGTAATTTTGGACGGATTTTGCGAATATGCATTTGTAAACTTCCGACAAAGCACGATTAATATTCAGAGCATTGACTCAGAGACAAAGATCAACAAAAAGATGAGATAAAGAGGCCGCATTTGGTAAGGATCAAGATAACGCTCCGGATCATCCAGTACGCTGTACGCAGGTAAGCTTTTATTTGACTTTTATATACCGTACATGACTTACGTACTTTATTTAAGTTATTCTCTGTTGGTTTAATTTACACTTGCTTTTATTAGTCTCACATGTTTTCATAGATATGTATTTCATTATAATTTTAGCCTGTAGGCTTTGAATTCAATTCGATGCTGACAAAGTTTCTTTAAACAATATAAGCTTAAGCTTATGTACAAAGATAAGCTTAATTTTAACATACATGTTATTGTAGTAACATTATTATCCGATCGTATTTATGCTTTATATAATTAAGTACCTAGAAAATCTAAATCTAAATTGGTAATCCACAAAGGGGCTAGCCCATCACTGCAGATGTGCGGTGCGAGTGCAATATACATATCCGTCAGTTCTTTCTTCTCCATTGCTCGTGAAGTCCATAGCTTACGAATAATCAGTATGCTGTATAAATAATGATATGTACAATTGAATAAAAGCGACAGACAGGGAGCAGGTACAACACTTCTGACCCTCTATATGCAAATTTGGCCCTTCTCAGGCTCATTTTAGCCCTTGCCGAATGCAATTTGTTTTTCTTCTTCGATTATTTACATGTATTTATTATGCCACTGTTTTTTATATGTCATTTCACCATTATGATTGTAATGTTTACTTGTTTGATTGGATTCTGAAAATATTTGCAGTATTTACTCCTTTTATACCCGGCCCTTGAATAGTAATAAAGACAAGGTATGTTTGGGAGCTCCAAGAAATCAATACCTATGGTTACTTACATTGTATTCACTTTACTATTTTTTTAATTTTCTGGGAAAAGTGTGCAAAAATCTTCTCCCTTGTTTGTGCGCTGCAATTGAAAATGGCCTTCAATGCAGAGTGAAATATTTGATGGGACTGACTCTTCACATAGAGATCCTCAATTTTTGCATATTTGATGTTTTCCTTTGCCATCTTGCGTGCAATATTGGAAGACACTGTTTTTCCAAAATTAAACAAAAGCGTCTTTGTGTCTGTTCTTATTTTGACACGAGTTCGCCACTCTCTTTCCTGTTCCTTTGCAGATCGTATTTGAAAGTCCCCCATTTTCTGTTTGATCTCAGTTTCAAACAGACACTCCTTTAGAGCCTCAACATCAGCCAGTGCCTGGTGAGCTATTTAAACAATGAAGACGAAATAATGTCAAGAATACATGTATATCATGTGGAATGATTTCCAAGAAACTGGAAGCAAACAATTGTCGTGCCTAAAATAATATTATTTTTATTACTGAGAAATCATTGTTTTGATAGGTAAAGTGATGTGGTCTCTTCCCTCTCTGTTTTAACCCTAAACAAGAAAATTTACTTTGCATTGCTCAACACCCAGGTGTGATAAACAGCAGCAATGCAATTATGTGTGGGCTTATATTATATTATTTTAATAACTCTTTTGGTGCAATTCAAAAATGAATTTCCATCCCTGTAAGCCTACATGTACACGTACACAAAACAAGGAAATATATCTGTCTGTAAACATTGTGTTTGTTTTTTAAATTTGCCAACCAGTTGAACACAGGAACTCTTTGTTTCACCAGCCAATAGTTCTCAGTTAATGGCACATTACAGTGAAAGTAATAGTTCTAAGCATGAATGCCAAAAATATGTCTGGAATGTTGTCGTGACCAATCACATGCGAGATCTTCAAACGACAGACATCAATGAATGGGTTTGTGTTTCCATCAGCCACGGAACAATTTTGGTTCTCCTTTCATTTCAAAATACATCCTCTGAATTATCTTACAGGAATTTACTACATAAATAATAATTATTAATATAATAAATAGCAATAATTAAATTTCGTTCATTTTTGCCGAAATTCGTCGAAATATGTTTGCATTACTTTTGCACAGTACTGTAGTGAAGTAAATGCTGTTATGAAAGTGACACTTTTTTGCAACAAGGTTGCAACATCCAAAATTACTATTCTCTTTTCCAGAGTTTCGTGACCTTTCGTGTACATGTATCTTTGAACCGATGGTACATGTAGACTTATTAACGTGGTGGCTTGCGGTTTATTCTTGTGGGTTTCATCTCGCCTCTGATTGGTTGCAACACAGTAAACATTCCAGAAAAGATTTTCAGCGTTCGCACTTTTATTACAAGATGAAGATGTAACAAGATGAAGTCACCAATGTCTTTGCGAAACTGTTAGATTAATGTTTTAATGCAAACATAAGCTTAAACACTGACTTATAACAACAAGATTGTCCATATAAGCATATAAATTATACACATACATAGGCATTTACACATATACATGTAAACCTGCTGTAGCATTTTTGTCAAGTTTCCCCACATATAGGGACAGTGCTTACCGAAGCTGGACACTACATGTACTACAGAAAGTAAAAGTAAAAAGGGCTTATATAACTCTGTTGGTCATTGACTTTTGTAGATTTTTCTGGTTCTGAAAAGAACCATTTCATTTGTTGACACAAAGACTTGGACATCAGTTTCTCCATTGTTTCTTCGGCCTCACTGTCCTTGTCCCAAATCTTCTCTACAGCCTGGTCCTGGAACATGCAGTGTCCAATAAGTGCCATCAACTGAATGTATCTCAATTGTTGATGGATCCTTGCACCAACTCTGAAGGTATGTCTAGTCATGCTTCACTGCTTTGTTATGTGTATCCAATACAAGGAGGATGTCTTTAATTAGTCATTTGTGGTTTCTTCCTGTTATTTAATTAAGTACTCCATGCAAGGATTAAACTTTATACAAATTGTTATGGGCCACAATAATATGTATCACATAACAAAATAATTACTGTGAGTGCAAATTTTAAATAAAGTCAAACCCTTATTAAGCGGCCACCCTTGTTTGTGTTTGTTAAGCGCCCAGTTATCAAAGTCCCAAAATTATTGCCAGTATAATACTGTATATAAAACCCTTATTAAGTGGCCACCCCTATTCAACGGCTGCAGCCACCTTAGGGTATTAAACCATTTAGGCGATTCACAACTGAATACTGGAAATACTGGAAATGGTGAAAAATGGAAATACCTAAATGAAAAAACATATCCTACAGCTGTAAATCATATAATTTGGGCCTATCAATTGGATAAAATAAATAATAAGGTAATAATTATTATTAATTTATTATAAGGTAATTATTACCTTTGATATGTATTATCTGGGAAGTAGTGTTTATGCAGTGCTTCCAATGATAAACTTTGTGGAAGTGTCAATTCTTTGGTCTTCCTCAGCTGTTGTCTCCTATCTCCAGCTTACATGTATCCACATCCTACTAACCACATGTTAAGGGTTGCACTGGGTAATGTTGGCTCAAGGTCTTGGCATTATGGATCTAGAATAGTGAAGTCAATGAGTTGTAAGTGGTGTTTATTTAACCTACAGTGTAGCAATTAACCAATTGTGCTAATTTCTTACTTCTCTTAGATACTCCAACGAGTCTGCAAAGGAAATTCCTTTCAGCAAATCAGGACTAAGTGTTGGCATGCGTCTGTTGATTTCATTATATAGTAGTGGAAAGTCAAACTTAAAACCATTGTGAGCAATGAGAACTGTTGAAAATATAACAAAGATTAATAAATAACTGTTAATGTTTTAACTGACTACGCTATCTTGCGAACGGCTGATAAGTATCATTTACATGATTATCTAGTGCCCATAACCTTTTTTTTAAATTTTCTCATCTGAATGTAAACATCACCAGGGCTCGAGACTAACGGTAGCCAACTAGCCAAAGACTAGTACAAATTCAGTTTTGGCTACCAGTTTTGTTTTCCTACTAGCCAAAAAACTCAAATTGGGGAAAATGCAAAAAGCAGGGCTTCTGACAGGGTGCGCGGGTGCATGACCGCACAATTCGGTCAAACCCGCACAATTCCTAAAAATCAGCAAAATCCCGCACAATACTGAAATATTTGCTTAAAATTTTAATTAATACAGGTATTCCTATTGTTTTCCAAGATTCGAAAAACTATGTAAGCTATTTACCTTCCAAAACAATCAAGAAATCCCTCGCTTTCATCGAAAACAGCTTGAGCAAATAAAAAAACAACCAGGCGTCTGCGTTGTCCTCGCACTAGTCTCAGTTCAACTTCTAATCCTATTTCTCATTGGTGGATTGCGGCAATTGTTTGCAAATAACGAATCAGAGTTGTTGTTAAATAGTGCCACATGGGGTTTGCAATGCATTATAGGGCGATCGAATAAGAGTGTTTTTGTGTTCGTAAACATTCCAGATTTGGTGATACGATCGAAGAATGAAAACGTTTTGGCATTTATATCAAGCTAAGATTGGAATAAGTTTTTGTAACACTAAGTGTTTTTTTCCTGTGTTTGCCTGATATTAATAGAAGAAATGTATCCAATTATTGCAACATTCGGCATCACTTGAGACAAAGTATCATGTATGTTTTAATATGTGCACAATATTTATTTGCCATTTTCAGTAAAATCCACTCCCCGGGCCGAAGGGCCGAAAACATTTTTGGGCTCCCACCTTATAAAAATGCTGGACTAGTAAAAAATTATATTGGCTAGTAAAATCTGACAAGTCACTAGCCACTTGACCAGTATGTTAAAAAGTTAGTCTCGAACCCTGATCACCCAAGGAACTTCTGCAAAAAAAATTTGCGATTTGCACAAAACGCGAATGTTTTATGAATTTTATAACACTTTCAAATTTGCGGCCATTTTGGCTCACCATTTGCCTTAGTCTCCTCTCGGTCCTTCTCGGTTCACAAAGGATCTGAGACGTAGATTAAGGACCACGTGACTTCAGAAAAAGGAACTGTGACGTAGATTAAGGAACACGTGACTTCAAAACAAAGGAAATGTGAGGAGGTTTGAGAAATCATGGATTTTTTTATATAATCAAAAACCATTAACAATGCTCTTTTCTATCACCAAACACACTTTCATTGCAATTTACAATTTATTAAAAAATAAAAACCTACAAATGTCTTTTATAATGTACTGGCTTAATCATGGATTTTGTTTTTGTCAGGGGTGCACAAACCTGGATAATATGCTTCTTTAGTCTTGCTAGCCACCTGTTCTGTAATTTTGTTAATCCATGTGATTAAATCTAGCAAAACAGTTGTCAGCTTTGGCATTCCTAGGAGCTTTCTTCTGGTAATTCCAGTTTTTCTTGACACTAAAATTTGTATTCAAATGTAGAAGAACAAGGCAATTTAGAATAATTTATTAAGGGAAAAGTAAACACGCCCGAGTGCATTGATGAGTTATATAAGCACTTTGGAATTTTTAAGATGCATGAGGGGTATGTTCATGGAATTGGAATTACACACGCTCAAACTTGTAACGTAGGGTCAAGTGCATTATTATAACCCTATAAAGCACACACGTGATGTAGGGCGCATGCTTTATTGAGTTAAAATGAACTCAAATTGACCAATCAGAGCGCGCATTAGATTACCAAAGTATTGTAATGGATCATAAAACACATACCAGTACACTGTACATGGATGTAACCTGTTTCTTATTTAAATGAAACACTACTCAAATTCCCTTTTTTTAAACTCTGGCTTGTTTTTTCCAAAGTTAGTTATTTGGGGAACATAAGAATGTTCAGTGCCCTGGCAAGCCTTGAGAAACAATAATAAAGAGTTAGTGTTTATAAGGGACCACTGTTATGATCATGTCGTATGCATGTACCTGCAGGAATAATTCGCCTTGAGGTGGACACAAGTGATTGAAATTCCAGGTTAATCTCCACAGCCTGCACATCCATTGTCTCAGGTACAACTACAGTTGCTGCAATTTCTGTGATGTGGTCCTTGTAGATATCGGCCGCAGTAGATTCGCAGTCGTACGCAAAGAACAATGGCTTTGCAGTTGCTGAGGTAGAGTTGTCTGCATCGCTTGGTGCTTCATCACTAGACTGCTGTACATAGGCAACCTCATCGTCACTGTTATTTGGACCATCATCATCTTCACTGCTGCTTTCACCCTTCGCTCCTACGTATTCTCCTGTCTCCTTTACTTCTTTTAGGGATGTCATAAACACCTTCTCCCTCTCGTGTTGTTTCGCTTTTCGTTTCTTAGCCTCGCTCCTGTTTAAACAAAGTGCACTAATAAACATACAGTATGTCATACATGTATATCAAAATGTGAGAGACAGTGTTTTATGCAATTTCCAAACCGAGAACACAATTGAAAAATTTGATGGATGTACATGATATGTAGCAGAGTATTTTTCATGATGCAATTTGGCATGTTTGGAAATCAGATGAAACACTGCCTCAACATTGTTCTGTCTTCTCATTTAAAACAAACTGAGTTGTAAATGGAAAATAAATTAGTAAAAATCTATGCTCATGAAGACCAAGTGTCACAGTTATATTTATTTCCTTTGTTATTTAATTTGCTTGCTGAATTTTTAATGAGTTTGATAAAAGTGAGATACCAAAGTTTGAAATACATGACATGTAAAACCTATTACAATCGATGCCCTCGTAAGCGACCACCTTGGGAATTCGAAAAAGTGGTCATAACTGGAGCTGGTTGCTTATGAGAATGGGCTGTCATAAGTAACCACATGCTGAAACAATGGCTAAAATATGTTATAAATTTGTAAAAAACCGAACGTTTTCGACTATTGTCATCATAATAATATTGTTATTGTTGACAATAATAATGATTATTATTGACAAGTTTTGCTTCATTATTTACATTAAATTATAATAAAGTGCCGATATAATGCATTTTTTCAATTCCTATTGTTACCACCCCCTCTCCTTCCCCCCAGGATTGCCATTTTTTCTTCACTTGGCATCCTATTCCCCACCCCCGGGCACAAAGAAAGAGGGAATCCACCATACGGAAAAAGATGGCGACTGTACATTAATTACACGACTAAATACTTCCATTATCCCTACCCCCGGGACAAGACTACTTGCAAAATTCCTCACCTCTGGGCCACAAGGGCTGATTTTGTCCCGGGGGTTTCCTGGGGGAGGTGGTAACAGTAGGAATTGAACCATGCATAACATTTCTTTGTACATTGGCTTTGTACCCAGATGTTGTTGACAATGTAATCTTAATTAGTCGTATCTGATATTTTATTGTAATTTTATTTGTAAACTAAGTGTCCCCAATTAGTAGTCCACTTGTGGACAGCTAGAAGATAAGACACACTAATAAAGTTATTGATTGATTGATTGATTGATTGTATGTTGTAAACAGAACATGACATGTGGTACATTATACTACAGGTAGTACAGTATCTATCCACACACTCACTTTTGCTTCAGATACTCAGTAGATGTCTTTATTTTTGTTTTCTCCTCCCAGGTAGATTGTCTGTCAAGGATGCTGTGGACTGCTGCCTTTGGGATTTCAATTTCCATTTTGGTCAACAACACAAGAATCCACATTGGTCCAATGTTCTGTGAAAGACATTCACAATATTGTTTACATGTACTAAAATTTTTGTATTGGATCAGAAGGAAAATAAATCTACTTACAGCAAGGCACCCAAAAGTGTGACCACTTTTAATCAATTCACATTCTTTTGTGCATGTATACTATCCAATCAGAAGTCAAGGATATCTATTCTTCGGCTGCTGATTGGGTTGTCTGCACGCACAGAATAATGTGAATTAATTAAAAGTGGTCACACCTTGCTGTAAGAGTTCAGTCTGAAATGTTGTTGCCACCCCCCCCCCCCCCCCCCCCAATGCACACATTGCACCCTTTTGAAAAAGCAATAAAAGGTATAGCCCTTGGGTATTCCAAAGAGGTTTGCACACCAAAGTGTAAATTATATTTCAAGGATAGCTATGTTTGTTTTCTTTAATCTAGTCTGATGTTCACTCACTTTGTGTAGTATTGCCATATTTGTCTTGCATTCATAGTGCTGACAGTTTAGGTCAATTTGTTCCCCCCTGTATGCAAGGGCAGTGCCATGAAAGCCTTCTGCTGGGTTGGTTGTTCTTCCTTTTTCTCCAATATATTCTTCTGGTTTTTCTGCCATTTTTTCCAAAACTTTCTTAAAGGCTAATAACTGAGAAGGACAACTCAGCACATGCTTGGAATGGTACTGTTCACCATTACGAGTCTGCATCAACAAAACAACAATAACTTCCCCCAAAAGATCAAATATATTTTTCTACCCCTAATGTTATTAATTAATTTTATGGACAGGAACATTTTGGGGAGAGAGAGTATAATTATTTTTATAATATTGCTGTTTATTTTTCTAGTGAAAACATCTGAAAATCTCTTTTTAAAGTGAAAAATACACAGTATAGACGAGTTTGTTCATGTCGTGATGTTTTCATAAAGCTGATGTTTTGCTTGAATTCCCCTACCCCCCCCCCCCCCCCCACTAACACACACACATGCACACCTAATAATATCAAATGTATGTACTATAGTTTTTGCATAATAAAATTCAATTTTTACTTGTAGATTCACTTGTTATATAATGCAAGCACCTTTGGGTGGAACCTGCACCACTCTGAGGTGTGCACATCTCGATAGTGTTTATGGTAGTTGAGGATGGCTTCAGAAAATGCGTCCATTGCAGTTGTACAGTTCCTCACACTGGATGAGGCTTTTGAGGCATTTCTTTGCATTATTGATTAATGCATCGGTCATCCGGGAACACTTTGGTTTTCCCTGTGCTTTGCACTAAAATAAGATGAACATTAATTATTTCCTGTTTAATAACAAAATGTTGTCAAGGGCTAATTAGTACTGAAAAAAAAAATATTGTTCAAACTATTTTATTATAGATCTTGATGTATTGTTGACAAGTGTTGGCAGATCGGGGGGTGGGTGGTGTCTGTTGACTGGGTGGCCATGGCTCAATCCACCAAAAGGATTTCAAAACATAACCCCAATAAAATTGGGTAAGGAGTAAAAATTGTTGTTTCTTCTGGCTGAAGTGAAATGAAAGATCTGGTAACAGCAACATACCCCCCCCCCCCCACCTCCGCCCAATAATTATAAAGTAAACAAAACATGAACAGCCCCCTTCCCCTGAGTTTCAAAATATCCTGGAAGAGGCTTTCATGATATAAAATGCCGTATAATAATTGTAAAATACTCTGTTTAAGCCATATAAAAATGATTGTCTAACCTGGCAAGGAATTTTCTTCACGTTTGTGAGATCTGTGTGAAATGTTTTGACCGTGTGGTTCCCACAGTAAATGACTTCTGCTTCTGGAAATGTTTCGAGAAGAACGTTCGCACAGGTCGCATCGTGGTCTATTATGCACTCCTTTATGTCAAAGTTCTCTCCTTTGAGGGCAGTGAGCAGTTCCTCGAAGATGTCGCCTTCAGCCCCGCCTGACGTCCCGCTCCAATTCGATCCCTTCCCTCGTTTAGATCTGTGCGCGAATGAAATCACTTTTCCCGTTTTCTCATCATGAATAGTTCCTGACGAATTGTTGGCATGGTATCCACGGGTTAGGTAAAAGCCGTCGAACATTACACTGAGATTTTTTTTGTCTCCTCGCTTGACAATTTCCTTTTTGACTTCATTGCACGACCAAATTGTGAGTTCTTTTATTGCCGGGTGAACCCACGTCACGATCCTCAGCCACTGGCTCTCTGATAGGTGTTGTATGCCAAGAGTCCCTAGGACATGTTGGTAATCCTTGAAATATTCACCATTTAAAAGAAAGAAAGCAAAACATAATTTGGCAACCAGGATTTTGGTCGAAACCTCGAGTGTATAACTCGGCAATCGGACTTTTGAATCTTGCGATCCTGACATCTCTTACACGTAAGTTCAAATTCCACGATTCCGGTTGTTCCTTCCTCTTTTTTCGTTACCCGCAGCCCACTTTGGTTACAGTTTTCACAAATTTGACACTCGAAAGCGGCTTCAACAAAATCGGTACTTGTATAAATGAAACCACAGTCTACAACTCGCATTGTTTTGTTCGTCGCCCGCCCCAAGTCATGCTCGTACCTTGTCAAAATTTTGTTGAGTTGTCTGGTGACAGTTTGCGACAATACGTTCTCGGTTTCTTCGTCCTCGCCAATGCTTACAGGTAAGTCCGCCAACTGTTGGTTTATGACATTGGCAAAAGCCAAAATTTCCTGTTAGTGCCTATATCATCACAGGCGTCGTTTGCTATGGCCTGACCCTCCGTTGCCTCAGTCTGCGTGGCTTGCGTGGCGAGATATTTTTCCGTCATTGTTGCCGTCGATTGAAAACTGCGGACAAACTTGTCTTCCCAACGCTTTGTAAGCGCAGAAGAAGCTGCCAAACTCCTTAAATTACGCCTGGGCATAGCACTAATTACCGTGTTCCCATATTCCCATAAAGCAATAATAAAACAAAAAAGGAAACATTTGCAGAGACGAAAGTAACTTTTATTATATAAATATACAAAAACCCCGCGTTCCCGCCATTGTGGCGGGCGGCACTAGCATCGCGCGGAAAACCGCTGACAGCATTGTGCGCAGAATTCATCCTTGGCAACGGCCTTGTAGTTAAGAAGGTCCCCCCTTAAACTTTGAAATAACAATGTCATATATTTTGAAAAGTTTAACCTGTATTCTAGATAAAAAATTAGAAATACAGAATACAAAAATGTATCATGATTACAATTCACAATTTAGTGTCAAGAAAGACTGGAATAACAAGACGAAAGATCTTTGGTCAGCCCAAGCTGACAGTTGTGTTTGTAGAATGGATACGACAATTGACAGAGGAGCTCCCAGCTAAATGCCATTTGAAACAAACTTACATGCCAGGTTTATCTCGACTTTGATGTTACATTAGGGAACATAGTCAGGGTTTTGCTTAACTTTTATCCAATAAATCCCAGATTAAGCATTGGCAGTGGAATAGAACAGCACCAACATAGTGTACATATGCCATGGAACTTTCACAGAAGTTTTTATTGGCAAGGAAAGTAAGGTTTCAAGAAATCAAAAAATGTGCAAAAGTTGTATTCTCTACGGAAAATTGCTATAAATGATGTCGTTGCTTGGGACGGTAGCCCGATGTATGGAGAAGGTGCCTGGAAAGTTTTAAGGCAATGCACGAAGTTTTCTGGAAAATAGTCATTTCTGTGAGCATGCATCAACAACAGGGAAAATCGGAAAATCCGCATTTTAACGTGATCTATCAGATTTCCTGCAACGAGCCATAACGTTCTCTAAATACTATGGTTGGTGATGGAATCTTGGGTTAAATATGGCCCATTTTTTTGGCACAAGAGAGAGTAAATTGCTTCTTTCTATGAGTTGTTATTTTTTTTGCCAACTGGTGCAGCTATACTGTTATGTTACAAAAGGGAACATTAGCAGTTTTTCTGAAACACCAAATTTTGGCTTTCTAATTTGTTTTCGAGATTTGGATTTCAGTTTCTGAAAGTATATACCATAGCAGTACAGACCTGTATTGGTGTCACTTTTTCTCTTCCTTTAATAGTCTGATTGAGTCATTTCTTTCAAGTTACAAAAGAAACAATGCAGGAAAATATTGCAAATATGAGATACTTTTGTTGTCAACTACATTTCCCATTCTAGGTTTATAGTTATTATTAAACAGCCAATGTGTGCAGCAGTAGTTACAAAAGCTACAAAACCTTTTTCTAACTGTGTTGTACATTTGTTTGATAATGATTGAAACCAACAATGGAACCTATCTTCAAGAATGAGCGCGTGCGATACAGCAAACCGTATGCGGAAGATTCCCATGTACGAGGAAGAAAATGCGCCACCCAACGCAAGTTTGTACGCAAGTTTGTATTTCAAAACTTGCGTTATACTTTATAATGGCCCAGATTGACAAGTGTTGTTTATGCAGATGCTTGTAAGTAGATAATCTTGGACAAGGAAGTATTCAGCTTGTGTTGGCAGTACATTTTCTCTGGATTTATCCATACACTGGCCAAGAGTAGAGATAGCATTTTGTGCCAGATCCGACTTATCAAAAGCTTAGATATCCTTGGGCGTGACAATCTTTTCCAAGTCTTCAAGTTGTTTTCCCCATCTTCTTTCTGCTATGGGTGCATTGTACACACTCATCCATTCCAAGACTTGTTCCTTCACTTTCCGAACATCATCTTGCCTTATCAGATTCAGGGGCGTAGCATGCGATTTTGTAGGTGTATGCGTTTTGCTAAAATTTTGTTTTCTAAAACTGTGTTTTCCGTGGGACATTTTCAATCTGAATAAATACGTAGTAAAACGCAGTAGTTAGATGTTTTTCATTTTATTTATCTGTCAGCCAACTGGATTAGCGTTTTCGGTAAGGCTACAATATTACAGAAAAGCAATGTCAATGCAAATGTAATGCAGTAAGTTCATAAGCAAAGGGCAAGATGTCTACACTTCAGACCGGCAAACTCCGTTATTATACCGTCAACGTCAACGTTCTTGTGCTTGTGGATGTGAAGAATTGCGAGGGAGCCCAATCTCTCATCACTCATTGTACTTCGAAGAGGAGTTTTCAGTCTCTTCATCCTACTGAAGCTACGTTCAGCAGTGCAAGTTGAGACAGGATACGTTAACAGTGTTACAAGAGCAACATATCACTTCACTTATCCACTTCGTGCCATGTGGCACATAAGGCCTCTGGTTTCTGTAATCAGCTTGATTTTAAGGGGGTGGGTGATTGGCCCACCACCCAACCCCCAACCTGGAGGACCAGGGCTGTTCTTTGTCTGGTCTCTACCCCTCGACCAATCCGGCATGGTTAAACCTGCCAGGGACCAAAGTCCCAGCCGGCACAGCTCTTTGGGTCATTGAGACACTCAAGCCTCAGGCCCGTAGGGAGGGGGGGTGCGATGGGTGCGTCCGCACCCCCCCCCCCCCCACGGGCTGTGGAGGTCCACCTTTTGGTTTGAAAATGAAGTCTGAATCAAACAATCGCAGCTTTGAACGTGTTTACATCTCGTCTTCATCAACAAAGACAACATCAAGCGAGTCATTTTCATCCAAATATTCACTCCTTTGGCTTAAAAATGTCTTTAATCGAAGGTTCGCGTTTATGTATTTTTAGTATTCTTTCATCGGTATTTTCTTTAACTGAACAGTTCCAGAAATATTCATGTTTTTACGTTTGCTTTTGGCTGCCTGGTTTCATATCATACTGCCTTCAAAACGCACGAAATGCAGTCTCGGACAACCTAGTAGCTCCCCTAGTAGCTCGTACGACCCCAACTTTGCCACTCAAATGCACCCCCCATTCAAAATCCTGTCTACAGGCCTGAGCCACACCACCACAACAAGGTGCCAGCCCAAGGTGAAGAAGAGCAACATATACTCCAGGAAAAAACTGGGGATTTACATGATCAAGAGTCTCAACCAACGTCTGTGGCTTCACATGCTGACCGTTCCATTTGTGCCTCCATCTTGTGACCTCGGTTTTGAACTCATCCCCAGTAATCTCCATATCACTGTTGTAGTACCTGTAGATGTCATTAATGGCTTCTTCTGTTAGCGCCATGAGCTTTTCTGAAAGGCAAAAATAATAGTGCTTTCCATTATAGAATTAAACTTACTAATAATCTTCAATCAGTAATCTCATTAAGGCCAGGATGGTAAACATTATTTGTGGCATTAGAATACTTCTAAGCCCCACCATGGTTTCTTTTCAGCTTCCTCGCCACTAATTTAAAGTGTATGACAGATATTTTTTTATTTGCTTGATCGAATCTACATAGGATCCTGATACGAACATCGAAAAAAAAAATCCATATCGCTTTTCTTCACCGCGTTTTAGCCGTCTAAATACGTGAAATTTCATTTCCGGTTAGGTAAAAAGCGGAGCGAGGTGGAGTCCTGGACCGAGTCGGTCGTGACGTCAAAACCAGAACGCCTTCGACAACAACGCAAAGACAGCGAAGAGTTTCGTGGCTTGTAGCCGTGTATAACCAGAGATATTTTAGTTCAAATTTTGTCTAGAACCGTCAAAACGTACACAAAGTTATGTCTACGGATGATTTTGAGTTTGGGAGCGATTCTGAGCGATCAGACGCATAATTCAGTGTTTCTTCAACTGTTGATGAAGTTGAGTGCGATAGTTTTTAATATACAGGTTTATAGAAGCAGCAACAGACAACTCAGTCCCAGAAGGTCCTTACTATGAGTGGCTTCAAGAGTACATGTACACCGCTAGCAGATAACGACAGCGATATAATTTCTCATTCTGAAAGAACGTGAATTTCGGAGCCCGGACATGCTGGAAATGCGTGTGTATAACTACGTCGTAAAATTAACATTGTTTGTTTACACAATTGCGCTGTTTGAATCGAAATGAGTTGAACCGATTTGTAATAAGCTTTTTAAAATTCGCTTGTAGTTTATCTTGAGTTTTTCTCTTTTCGAGGCCTGTTCATGAGGGGCGAAGGGGCAGCAACTCGCGAAGCGGCGAGCGAGTTTGAAATCGAATGGATCTTTAGCATGAAGATCGCGGCACGCTCCAAATGTAAATAGTGTCACAGAAGCGGTCACGACTAAACAAGGTTTTTTTTCCTTCTTTTCGCTCCTAAAGGTATTTAAGAAAAATGGTCATTGAATTTGATAGAGCAATTATGTCCCGGAGTCCCAGACAAGTCAGAAACAACAGCTGCGTGATTTTCATTCAATGCGCTGTTGTCATGACTTGGCCTGAATCGCTTTTCATAAGCTCTCACTAGTAGTTTTTCAGTCAACAGTGGTTTACTTTGGGAGGCAGAGGAATAATTTATCTTTAAGAAAACCGGAGTTGTGATCCAGAACCATTTTTGTCCGGTAACGTTTTCGCTCAGTTCTGAATAATTTTTCGACGCTGGGCTCGCGACTTTATTTATCCACATATCACATTGTACACATTGGTCTGCCTCTACCGAAGATTGTGCAGCTGCATTTGTTGCTTCTTCCGCAAGGACAACAGACACTGAAATCAAAATTCAAAACAAAATACCTTTAGGAGCGAACAAAAGGAACAAAACCCTCTTGTTTATTTAATAGTCGTGACCGCTTCTGTGACACTATTTACATTTGGAGCGTGCCGCGATCTTCGTGCTAAAAATCCATTCGATTTCAAAGTCGCTCGCCGCTTCGCGAGTTGCTGCTCGCTTCGCCCCTCACGAACAGTCCTCGAAAAGGGAAAAACTCAAGATAAACTAACGAGAACTACAAGCGAATTTTAAAAAGCTTATTACAAAATCGGTTCAACTCATTTCGATTCAAACAGCGTAATTGTGTAAACAAACAATGTTATTTTTACGGCGTAGTTATACACACGCATTTCCAGCATGTCCGGGCTCCGAAATTCACGTTCTTTCAGGATGAGAAATTATATCGCTGTCGTTATCTGCTAGCGGTATACATGTACTCTTGAAGCCATTCGTCGTAAGGACCTTCTGGGTCTGAGTTGTCTGTTGCTGCTTCTATAAACCTGTATATTAAAACTCATCGCACTCAACTTCATCAACAGTCGAAGAAACACTGAATTATGCGTCTGATCGCTCAGAATCGCTCCCAAACTCAAAATCATCCGTAGACATAACTTTGTGTAAGTTTTGACGGTTCTAGACAAAATTTGAACTAAAATATATCTGGTTATACACGGCTACAAGCCACGAAACTCCTCGCTGTCTTTGCGTTGTTGTCGAAGGCGTTCTGGTTTTGACGTCACGACCGACTCGGTCCAGGACTCCACCTCGCTCGGCTTTTTACCTAACCGGAAATGAAATTTCACGTCTTTAGACGGCTAAAACGCGGTGAAGAAAGCAATATGGAATTTTTTTTTTTCGATGTTCGTATCAGGATCCTATGTAGATTCGATCAAGCAAATAAAAAAATATCTGTCATATACACTTTAATATTTTATTTGTCAACTTTTTTCCCCTTCTTCTTATTTGTTTGTACACTTGCGTGGCAAAATAAATAAAATACAAATAGAATAGATTTCCTTACCAGGAATAAGAAGCTGCGCTTGGAAGCCAGGAAGTGGTTTCACTGACAGCTCATCAAGCTTGTTGATGAGGTGATCTAAAAAGGGAAGATACATCTCTTCCAATATGCAGACGTTGTGTCAGCCTCAACGTTGCTGCGATGTTGCTGCCTTCCCGTTGTCCTGGGAATACATGGTTGGATTTCGTAGACTTCTGCAATGGATGTCACCTTTTCCACCAAGGCATCCCAAATGTTGTCATCAATCCTCTCTGCTGTCAAGACTGAAAGACAGACTCTGGCCTCTTCTGATGCCAGTAGCAAATCCAGTTGAGGGCTCTAGTAAAGTAAGGACAGGTATGTAATACAGATGAGGCAGTGAAAACTCCTGTTGGTAGCGTTTGATAATAATTTTACTTTTAATCATAATAAGGAAACAGTGCAGGATGATTAGTTAAGGACACAGACATCTGACGGGAACTTAAATAGAAAACAACAGGTTGGCACAGAGCCGGTCATGTGCTCGGAAATGAAGGAGAGGAATTAATACCTTGAAGAAGCAAGTAACAATGTATAAAAAGTGATGTAACATAACACTGACCTGAAAATGCACTGATAATCGGTGAGTATAGCTAAATATGTGCTGAAGAACAACTGACGTGGTTATAAAATCCCATTTAAGAATGGATGCGTATAGTCCTCTGGCCTTATTGTCGCCACCTTCACTCAATTGATGGAGAGTATCAACGATAACCTAAAAGATAGTAAATTATTTAAAATGAACTCGAGGTCATTAAACTTCTATTCATATAGCCAATGATGTTTATAGAAAATGATTGTCAATGATAGAAATAGTGATGATGATGATGATAATAATAACAGTTAGCGCTAACTAGTAACTTGTACTGTAGTTCTCATTATCTCAATAAAGGACCTGTCAACAGACAGAAGAAGTTCAATCGCCTACCTGAAATGAGGTGACAAACACATCTAAACAGTTGGCACAAGACACCCAGCGTGTTTCACAGAGACCTTTCAGCTTTGATCTTCTGCCCATCTCTTCTCGTACAGCAGCATTGTTTTCCAGCTGCTATTCGAACACAAGAAGGCGCTTGGCTGAGAACTTGAAGGCCAAGGACACTGCCTGCATTGTGTCCATTACGTTTCGAACAATTGGAAGTTTTGAGGCGTGGACAATGCAGAGATTTAACACATGGGCATGACAATGGATGTAGACAGCCTTTGGGTTGACTCTACAAACTCTTGTCAAATCAAAATATGAAATGAAAAAGTATATTGAATGATTATTTTATTGAATCAAAGGAATAACCTTAAGCTTACCTTCTGCACGTTCTTCAGTGGCCTTGTTAATCACATTGAAGTAATCGTTTATTACTTTTTGAGCCATTACAAGTTCACAGCCAGCGATGTTTTAATACGTTTTAATACGTAAACACAAGCCAGTTATTACACTCTTAAACTCACAGAAATTCTCTAGCAGTTTCTTGAGACCCTCAGAACTCTAGTCTTGGGCTTCACGCTGGCCTGACGACGTGGTAACCTCTCCTTCAATGACACTGAGGGGGAGTGGAGGGGTTACGTGACGCGTTTTTTGACATTCACAATTCAGTGTTTCTTTCCATTAATAATGGGATAATGGAAGTTTAACATAAAGTCGCATCACTTATAATACGAAAAATATATAAAATCAGCCAATTTAATGATAAAACGTCTTCTACAATTATGTGTCTACATACACAACATTAATTTTATACATTATAGTCAAACCTGTATTAAGCGGACACCTCTGTGAATGCTCTAGTGTCTGCTTAATACAGGGTGTCGCTTAGTAGAGGTATTATTTACAGTAAATAAGGGAACTGAGAAATTTTGGGACTTTTGCTACTGTCCGCTTAATAAAGGGTGTCCGCTTATATGGTGTCCACTTAATACAGGTTTGACTGTATTACGTTGTAATATGAACATGTAGTCCAATATAAGCTTAATTATTGTACCCAACTTGTTGGAGTCGCAAAAAATAATTCTGTGCACGAAAAAATAGTCCCTATCAATCGGCAAAAAATTAGACCAGGCAAAACCACCCCCCAAAAAAGCCAATCTGCAAAATTATAAAATTCCCACAAACATTTACCGTCACACGGTAAATTGTCTCCAAGCTTTACATATGCACCCATTCTTAAACAGATGGATGTGTCATATTTTATATAAATGATTTGTTCATAATGAATTAAAAGCCTGTCAAGTGTCAACCGATTACTAAGAGAGCATCAAGCATGTTTGTATGTAGAAAACATAAGCTTATTAAATATTATAAACAATAACAATTATTACATAAGCTTATTACTCACGCATTCGGGTAGACTGAATGGAGAACCACAGAAATAGAACTGACACTTACCAAGTTTCAACGGTGTGACTTTCGTCTACAACAATAAGTGACAAACATCTCTTAAGTGCCGTCGATTCATCTCACAACAAGCTCAGGAACTCGCTCGACAAAGCTTGTTCAGCAGAAGCGTAGATGACTTGAAATTTGTTGTTTTTCATCTCGTTCAAGGCAACCACAGTTTTATCAAAACCCTTAACTCTCAGATCAAAATCATTGGAACTGATCTGTTCCTCTATTATACTTTGCAACGGTACAATAACCAAGCATGAGGGCTGATCATTTTCATCCTCCATTTGCTTGGCGAGTACGAAACTTTGATAAATCAGGCTCTTCCCAAAGCCAATAGGAAGGACAGCCAAAACATCCTTGCCATTCAACAAAAGCCTAACTGCTTCTTTCTGTTCGTAATGTAACTTATCTACGAACTTACCCATAACTACTATTGAATTGGGGTTATAGCCATTGTATGGGTTCAAAACGGGAACCAGTTGATTTCTTACAAAATTCGCTAATCTCGGGCCATTTATTGTTTCCTTTGTTTTCTACATAGTTGTATCCCATTCTTGCTGGCTACAATGATAGCAGATATTCTCGGGCCTCACGACCTAGCAATTGGTGCTCGAATTCTCCACCCTCTTGGACCGTGCCCATATTGTCTAACCAGTCGTCTATCCTATAAAAAAAACACAAAAGCGTTTAATAGGTACAGTAGATGAATCTTACAACTTGACCTAAAACAAAACAATTTCAATAGCAACAAATTATTTTTCCAAACCATCAGCATTGCAAAATGAAAGTTACATGTATGTTAATTATGTGCCCATGAAGCACGGTAATGGACAACAGACATAAATTGTTAATTGTTACTATCATTATCATAATTAACTTTAACTTTCACTTACTAAAAACAAACAATTTAATAAGTGAGTTTACTTACAAAACCACCCTCATCAAGAAATACCATTTCTTCTGAAGTGAAGATTGACATGTTTGCCATAAACTGCTGGGTAAGATCAAGGCGATAGCCATATGCAAATCTCTTAAGGTAAAATTTGAGCTTAAGATAAGAAGAAAAAACAGTGATGAATTACTACAATAAATAATTGTAAGAAAAAACATTGCTTACTTTCTTTCGTGAAAAAGTATGCCATTTAAGACAGCGCACAATGACAGAGCATTAAACTGCCCCCTGTCATGTCCTCAATATAGTTTACAGCTTCCCTGAGATATGCACCAGGATGATGAATTATGTACTCTTTCAGCATGAAAGCGAAATCGAGACGGCTGGACATTTCCATACTGACGAAAGCGAGCCAAAATATTGTTCACGGTTTTCTGTGTAACACCCACTAACATTGCACCTAGAACAAGCCACACTATGCACCACTTCAAATCGTTGCTAGTAGGAGCTGGCATGTTATCTCTCCGTAAAAGAAGAAACAAACCAAGCAAGTGAAATATGACTTGACTCGAAAATATGACTACACACGTGTGCATCGTTTTTTCTCACAAGCATGACAGCTACACATTTTGTTGTCGGTCTTTTTTGATAAAGCTGGTTTTTTGAAGAAATTTTTCTTCGTCATTGCGGAACCTGGCAAATGTCTTGAATTAAATTGAAGCAGATAAATAATACTGCACATCTAAGATATGAAAGAAACTGCCGATAATTAAAATCAAACGGACTTGGCTCCTCCTACCTTGGACACCGTCTAATTTGCATTTTAGTGTGGCACGTGGAGAAAATGCGTGCATCGGCATATAATTGGCTGTGTTCTCAGCACTTGAAAGCCAAGCACTCACTTGGTTTGTGATTCTTTTTTGTTTTTATTTGTTCTGAGAAAAATCCCACTTAAATCTACCCAAATGATCGTCTTAAAAATATATTTCAATACCGACTTCAAAGACTGGTTTTTCACTAGCGACATACCTTGCATACTGCAGCTGAGCCCGTAGTATGAGCGGCGGTCAAAACCGTACTGTCCCGACATGCAAGCGTGCATGCTCAACTTTAGAGCTTCGATCTTTTCATCATGGCGGTCAAAGGACGGCCAAAGTGGTTGATTTCTGAGTTATTTCGGCCACCATCAATTTAATGGATACTTCAGGTAAAGATCCGAACAGTTGAGGCGCAAAGACATTTTACAGCTACTGGAGTAATTGGTCGATTGCAGTTAACGTGCATAAAAGGAGTGGTTTGAACGTTGCGTGTAGGGTTTGTCATATTTATTTGGTGCATTATTTTTGTTTAATATATTTTGAGTATGTTATGATGTGATGCTTTCCTGGGACTATCAATGGTTCATGCAAATACGTTTTCTACATTCTGGAAATGTGTGGACATTCGATTCGTGGCTAAATCAATGGCCTTTGTAACACAATTTGGGACAATTTATTCCTTTGTAGTCACTGTCGCTGTTTCTGTCAACCATGTGTAGTGATAAGCTTACTACATGTAATTTCAGTGAGATGAAAATGAAAAGTACTACTTTTTATCAAGAATTATGTCATCTGTTTTCAGTAAGTGTAGACAGTGTTTTTAGTTAATGTCACGCACAATTAAATGACACAGTTTTGTGGGAGAAAGGCTAGGGGCTAAGTGTTGTCCAGGACCCGAGTGCTGCCTGCCATGTGCGAGGCCAGCAAAGGGGCTAGTTTAAGCGAGTGGCATACAGACCGTGTGTCACGGAGCACAGTGTACATGTACCTGTGCCAAGCTCCTAGAAGGTTGCGACAGCAAGGGGAAGTGGGATCGCCAGCGTTTAACACCCAATCTGAGGCAACCCAGGCATCGCTTCAGTGTGGGACTGAAGGGTTGGCGCCAGCAACACTTATCCCCCAAACCGTTATTTATTAATAAATCCAATACGGAACAGACAACACTCAAATAACTGATAACGAACTTTAACAATGGTGGAAGAGAAGTAACACCTTGAATGCAATCAAAAGAAAAAGCGGTGGGTGGGAGGGGAAAAAGTTCTCAACCTTTCGCGCGACTGAGGCAGAATGATGGGGATTGCCGAAGGTAGTGGAACTTGGGCATTAACGTGATACGCTTTTTCGCAAGCTGATTGGCTGGCGGGTCGACCGCACGTGCGCAATCAAACGTAATTGGGCGCTAAGAATAGGTGTGATTAAGAGGAGCGTGCCTGAAGTACACGTACGCTAGATCGCTTGACGGCGGAAAAACATTAGCAAACACGAGGTATGTTCGTGGTTCAATTGAGCTAAACATTAACTCCAGTTTATGCTTATGCAGAAACAGCCATTAATGTCACGCACAATTAAATGACACAGTTTTGTGGGAGAAAGGCTAGGGGCTAAGTGTTGTCCAGGACCCGAGTGCTGCCTGCCATGTGCGAGGCCAGCAAAGGGGCTAGTTTAAGCGAGTGGCATACAGACCGTGTGTCACGGAGCACAGTGTACATGTACCTGTGCCAAGCTCCTAGAAGGTTGCGACAGCAAGGGGAAGTGGGATCGCCAGCGTTTAACACCCAATCTGAGGCAACCCAGGCATCGCTTCAGTGTGGGACTGAAGGGTTGGCGCCAGCAACACTTATCCCCATGGTTCTGGAACAGAATCCTCCCACACTGAGGCTGCTAAGAGAGCTGTGTGGACAGCAAAACGGTTCCCCCACCCAGGATGGTGCGTAGCAGCATTCTGCTAGTAGCCTCAGACAGGACCCCTCGCAACAAGGTTACCCCTCTTCAAGGTGATGAATAAAAGATATTATTGTAAGACAGTGTTTCTTATTCCTTAATTATAAACCTAAAAGGTAACGACATAACCAGGGAAGTAGTTCAAAGTACAAAGTTCAATGTCTGGTACGTGGGACAGTTAAACAGCGGACAGTGTACTATTAAAGTATTGTTCATGACCATGGATCAAATGTTGCAAGGTTCTGTGTAGGCGTGTGGTCCTGTTGGTAGGCAGCCATTGTAGCTGGTACTTGAAGTATAGTGGCTTGAGGGAGGTGGATGTACCTTTCATAGGAATCTGAACGCCAGCGGCCAAGTATTTTTATGAGCCAGGAAGGTATGCCCGCAGCGGCGGCTGTTGTTGCCGCTCCGATTCTGAAGCTGTGGGTGTTGTAATGATCCGAGTGTAGGCCACATAAGTCCAGAAGTGTGTGTAAGTTGGAGGCCAGTGTACGCCGGGAGAGAAAGGTGCCATCCTTAAAATGGAACAGGAAACCATGTGGGTTGGAGCCAGGTGTTTGAAGGAGGAATTCGCGTACGGCAGAGACTGCATAGACGTTTGAAGGCGACTTGGCAATGGTGATGATGGCTGTTTGCCGGAACGGGTCGGTCTTAGACTTCTTGATGCGGACCTCCATGTGACTAGGTTTGGTGATGTTAGGTATAAAGGTGATGTCCTCACGGGTGAGGTGTACATTGCGGTCAAACTGACCGTTACATGTGAGTTCGCTGCACCTCAAGAAGCCATAGAAAGCTAATGTAAAAGCGGCCCAAAGCATCACAGTATCAATTTCGAGCGAACGATAAGGGGCGAGTAAATTGAAAATGCTTTCGAGAATGAAAAGGGTAATAGGCTGACGGTTACGCCTGGTCATACCGAGGGTGCGCTTGATTCCGCGAAGAGTGTTTTGGAGGCGAGGCATGGCTGCGAAGTTGAGGTTGCAGTTGAACTCTACATGCAAATTGTGTGTCGCTGCTAAGTATACTTTAATTGTATGAAATTTAACATGATCAGCTAAGTAAGACACAAAATAGATTAAGGTGACCTCCTTAACGGGCAGCAAGGGGGTGGAGGGAGTAACTAGACCATGCTTAAGGCAAAAATGAATAAACTGTTTTTCTCCTGAGGCGTACGTTCTCCTAGTGGAAGGAGCAACGGATCCCCATAAGTAGCCGGAGACTTTGGATGTTAAATATGGATCAGGTATTCCGGGATGGGGTAGCCAGTAGGCGAGGCTCCTGGTGCCAGCTCCCTGAAACGTTCCATCTGGAAGCGAGAAAGGGAGTCAGCAATACCGTTCTGGACGCCCGCTACATGAACTGCTGTTAGGGTAAAATTATATTTGAGGGTGGAAAGGGTAATGGCCCTGAGGAGATCCATGATACGAGCTATTTTTGAGCTCTTAGTGTTGATGATGGACACCACTGCCTGATTATCGCAGGAAAAACGTACGTGCCTATTACACCAGAGAGGCCCCCATAAGGCACAAGCGAGGTAAATGGGAAAAAGTTCTTACCAGGCAATGCTCATGTCAGGGGTAGAGCTAATGCAGTGTTGGGGGAGCCACTTGCCCTGGAACCAGTGAGGGTGGTAGTAAGCCCCGTAACCTATGGAACCCGCCGCATCGGTCACAAGGGGGATGAAATCAGTGCAGGGAGAAAAAGGGGGTAAGAACAAGTTAACCCCATTCCAGGAAGCCAGGAAGAGTGCCCACATGTCCAGGTCCTTGTGAAATTCCTGGCCAAGGCGGATAAAAGAGTAAGGGTTGGACAAACCGCAGGTCAGCGCAATAATGCGGCGGAGAAAGGGGCGCCCTGGAGCGACCACTTTGCATGCAAAGTGGAGGGACCCTATGAGGGATTGAAGGTCACGAAGGCGACAGCTGGTCTTCGACTGCCAGGAAGAAACAAGAGAACGAAGCCTGGTCAATTTGTCCTCGGGGAGTCGGGCTTCCATGTTTGTGGAATCCAGTAGAATACCCATGAATTCTAGTTCTGTAGAGGGGCGAAAGGTCTTACCCGGGGCTAGGGGAATATCTAGGTCGGTAAATAGGGTCAGCAGCTGGCACAGGGCAGTGGCACAGTGGGAACGAGGGGGGGCCAGAGCAATGAAAAAATCATCGAGGATGTGCAAGACCCCTGGGATGTTGAGCTTGGAACGTATAATCCACTCCAAAGCATCGGAGAGCATATTAAAAAGAAAGGGGGCACTCCGGAGCCCAAAGGGAAGTGCTGTGTCAAAAAAATAAAGCCCTTTCCATTGCATGCCGAGTAGTTCCCAGTCTAGGGGGTGAACGGGGATTATACGGAAGGCAGATTGAACATCTGTCTTTGAGATAAAGGCACCTTTCCCAAGGGAGAGGAGGAGATGGATGGCATTGTCAATGGTAACATACTGTAAGGTATATTCCTCAATTGGGATGTTGGCATTAATGCTGGAGGTTGAATTTTTGGGGTATGAGAGATGGAAAATAGTGCGCCATTTCTCAGAGTGCTTCTTGGGAACGAGTCCCAGTGGGGAGATACGAAAATTGCTAAAAGGTGGGGAAGGGAAGGGCCCTGCAGTGTGGCCATTCTGGACCTCGGTTAGCAGATTGTGTTCCAAAATATCTGGGTGTAAATTGGCCGACCGTAAATTAGGGTAAAACGTGCTGGTCCTCAGACCAGAATAGCCAATACGGAAGCCCTCCCTCAGTCCCCGGCACAGAGAAATAACAAAGGGCGGGTCCGGGTGGCCCTCAAGATAAAATTCAAGGAGATCAACGTTAATGGGGGTGCCTGGTTTCAGCCGGGAAATGTATTCATCGGCGTTTGTGATCACTTGATTTTGAAGCTTTTCCAGAGTGCTGGCTGTAGTGTGCTGTTGCGGGGTGAGTTTCCTCGCAGTCAGCGACTGAGCAGCGGTGAGGGTAGGGGCAGGGGTTCCTGATGCAGGGGAATCCCTTGTTAAAATTGCGGCAGGGTTCCCCAAGCTGGGCTGGTCTATCCCTACGGGGAGATAATGGGCAGGAGTGAGACATATGATCTGCCACCCCACAAGTAAAACAGGCAGAGCGTGACAGGCCTGTAAACTTCTCTAGATAAAGCTGGGGGTGGATTTTACTCCAGGATAGAGTAGGGTCCCTGGCAGCCCTCCTCCTGAAATCGATGTCGTAAGACAGCCAGGAAAGACCTAAGAACTTCTTGTGGGCAGACTGTATAATGCTAAGATAAGCGAACATGTCCACAGCCCGATGTGGAAAGGCCGATAAGATAATAGTAGAAAAAACGCAAAAAGCCGACAACCATCGATCAAAAGAGTCGATGGGAACCTTCTTAGTTCTTCTCTGGCTGGGGAATGATAAGGGCAAGGATTCCCCGTTTAAAGTTGAGGTGAGTAAATCGTTAACATTGGGGGAGGTAGTTGAATTTTCGTGCAGCAGCGACACAAAATCAATGTACTCACCCTGCGTGATGGCTTTCCTGGTCTTTTCATCTACGTGGGCGGCAATGTCGCCAGAATGTGGGGCTCCAGGTTGGTGAACGAGTAGTTGTTGGACAGAGTTCGGGTCTCCCAGGTTTATGTTGGATGCGCCGGCGTTGGATGTCGGAGGTGTTGGCTGGGAGATCGCCGGGGGAAGGCTTGCTAATTTACTATCGACGACGGCCAAGACGATCGCTGTGATTTGTTCAACGAGTTGGGGCTGAACTACGTTTGGTGGATCTTGATCGTCGGCGATCGGTTCCTCTTGGTGACTCGGATCGGGGACCGAGACAACCGCTGCGTTTGTTCCTGCGTTGGATGACGTTTTCCTTCGTGTTGATCTCGTCCTCGAACCGACTTTTGTGCGGGTTGCCGGTCGTTTGGCTGCTCGAGATGAGCTGGTGAGACGGGTGATTAATTGTGGTCGTAGGCCCGTGATCGGCAGGTTTTTTTTGCTGGCACAGCAGCCGAAGAACTTCTGATGTCAGCTGGGTGTAGTCGCTCATTACGATGAGGATAAATCCGTGATGTTTCGGCGAAATACAAGAAAAAGTTCTCAACCTTTCCGCGCGACTGAGCAGAATGATGGGGATTGCCGAAGGTAGTGGAACTTGGGCATTAACGTGATACGCTTTTCGCAAGCTGATTGGCTGGCGGGTCGACCGCACGTGCGCAATCAAACGTAATTGGGCGCTAAGAATAGGTGTGATTAAGAGGAGCGTGCCTGAAGTACAAAGTACGCTAGATCGCTTAACGGGGAAAAACATTAGCAAACACGAGGTATGTTCGTGGTTCAATTGAGCTAAACATTAACTCCAGTTTATGCTTATGCAGAAACAGCCATTAATAGGGATTTGTGTTTGTGTTCATTCGGTATTGTATTAATTTGATATAAGCTTTATGTGGGTCTTCAAATTAAATTATAATTTAAATCTGAAGAGTGATTTTTAAGTGTCTGGTCATGGACCAATGAAAGCTGTTCATCAATTAACCTATTTTCTGTGAATGATGAATGTATACCTGTTACTATCTAGTATCAAAGAAAGTAATTTTAAAATGGGGATGTGGATTATCCTTTTTAAGGAAATGGCTTTTGAGTTGTAGCTGTGGGAGGCTAATTTCACTCCTTCGCTTCCTGTTAAACATTTTGTATATCCGCTGACTAGTGCATAACGCTTGCGCATATATTGCGCATAATATACAGTGGGACATACAGTGGAACTCTCTACGCGAAACGAAGATTGGTTTGAGAAATCAGGAAGTTCGAAATATCGGGAGTAAAATTACAGTGAAACAAGTCCAAGGAAAACGACTTTTGGTTCGAGTTATCGGGGTTTTCGAGAAATTGAGGGTTCGAGTAGTTCCACTGTACTAGCAGTAATCGAGGGCGAGAAGCCGTCTTACATTTCATTATTTATTTCATCCTGCAACTGATAAACATACACCTTGTTTGAGTTCGAAATCGAAATACTCGACCACAAAAAAAGGGTTTCCCATGATATAAACACATGCGTTAAAAAAGTAAAGAAAAAAAAAGAAAAAAAAGGGACCTAGGCGCCGAACCCACGACCTCTAGATTCCAAAGCGGTGCTTATATCCACTGCGCCACGTCGCCACAACGGAAAATCTTTGTGAAAAAAATCATTTATTAATTGGGTTTGTATTGAGCCGCTGAGTTATTTGACTATCACAACAGGCTCAAGTGAGTTCTGAGAACTGAAATGGTGGCGAACTTTCGCCGAAGTGTTGACTGAAGTGCTGGCCGGATTGAACGTGCCGGTTGCTATTTTTAACCCTGCAAATAGCTCGTTGCCGAGGTTGTTGAGGTGGACATGACACGATTTACTCATCAAGTCATTTGTTTTAGTAGTCTTTTAGTGGCAATGTTTCTCATTTGTAGATCTGTTTAGACGTTCAAACGATTTACAATGATAAATTGAAAACGTAATTTGAGTTCTGCATGTTTCACATACAGATATAAGAATGATATCACGTTATTAAGGCAACTTGTGTTTCAAATATTAACTTTAACATAATTTTCCGAGTTCAGTGGCTCGTAGCCACTTTGATTATAAATTACATGCAGTGTATTCCATGATTATTTTGATACACAGAGCTTTTAACCATCCACTTATCTGAATTGCTTGTGCAAAGCAGGATTAGCATCCACTCTTAATTCAGTTTTATGAGTTATCAATAATGACTTCTTTCATTTGTTTTTGTCATTCACCTTGGTTGGGAATAGGGTGAAAAGAAAAGGCCGTGACAAATTCAAGAAGCCCAGGGAAAACTATAAAGAGTGGGGGACCTGTTCACTGTAACTTGAAATTAGCAGCAAAAAGCACTTTTTAAACAACAGGGATAAAATATTGGTTAACTTTTAATCCCAGATCAGCATTAATCAATTCATCTATCAGAAATTGCTCGGCAAAATGCTTAACTTAATGGTCTGCCAAAGTTAACAACAAGGTCACCACATTTTCCTTTCTATGTTCAGTATTTAGAGCCTTATATTTTTTACCAGCTGGCCTAGGCTGCTTCAGAAGAAAATGAAGGGTAAATTCCAGAGATAATATGCAAAAATAAGAAAATAGTGAGGCCCAAAATTTAATGACAATAGTTTTTATGGCTACTGCGCTTGCGCAAGTGGCCATTATTGTCGTCGCCGCAGCATTCTTTGTAACATTCCTTCGTAAGACTTTTTTGTAACAATTCTTTGAATAACTGAACATGATATGGCATTGTTCGATTGTTTTGCTTCATTGACATTGGTGTCAAGTGCAATGCTTAAAAAGAAGATTGGCATATTTAGTGAGCTATATGGAGAGAAATTGCGTTGCAAAATAAATATGAAAGACACGTTTGTTTTTAAATGTTTTTATTTACGTAGGTGTATTTCTTTGACAACTGCACGAACAGGGTCGCGTTTGATTGAGTCACATTGTTGAAGCTTTTGTTGAGTAACCGCCGGTCTTTTAGAGTCCTTCGTACAATTCATTTGTTTGAGTTGTACTTTCCTGAAATAAAGATAAAGGTTGCTAAAAAGGGAATAGGTAAAATTAAGATATTTACTAAAAAGGACGGATCATTTTTTTTTCTAGTTAGTAATTTTTTTGTGGGAGCTGTATTTGTTTGGCTAGGCTTCAAGGAGTCATTCACGCGCGAAGGGCGAAGCCGCGAAAAGAAGACGGCGAGCTAGTTTACTGGAGCAGAATTTTTGAAAATCATTCCGGCAACAACAACAACATTTTATTTGTACTCTCTCAAATAAAATTACAATTTACAATTTTTTTCCGGCACAGCTTCAGTTGTTTAAAACGAGCAATTGATAACTGAAGAGATAAATGAAATTTCTACAGGTAAAAGGTTGTCGCGTGACGTGATATTCGTTAACTCATTTAGTCACACGCGCGCGCGAGGGGTGAAGTCAGAGAAGAAAGTATTGCTGAGGGACCAAATAATTTTGTTATGCTAGCGTGAATTTACAACTCTTTGAAAATCTTTCAGAGCTTCAGTTGTTGAAAGGCTGATGTGCAATTTATTTTTAGATTCTGTTATGTCAGCGCGAATGCTGCTGTGTAAACAAAGATATTACAGTATGACGACAATCAGAAGAGTATGAGTGATGAGTGATTTGAGAATTTTGCGAATGCTGTTGTGACAAAGATCAAAGCCGCGTGCTGGATTGCAGAAAATTAATTCACCGCGCTTTCGGGAGTCTGACGTTGGACATCGTGACAAAATGATATTAGAAAAGGATTTTAGATCTACTATTGTTAAGTGTGTTAAATTTTTTTCAAAACGAGGAATGATTTTAATATGAAAATATCTTCTAAAATTAAAGACGAACTTATCTGCTTGGTTTGTACACGAAAGATAAGATCATCTCATTTGAGCAGTTTCCGTTGTTTTAAGAAAACAGTGGGTGATTGTATTCAAATTAGCTTGGGTTTCAAGTCTTGTTAGATATACTGATCAAAATGACATGAAGGTAAATAAACTGAACAGAGTTTGTTGTCCGCAACTGAGAAGTCGGCGAGCTAGTTTACGAGAGCAGAGTGTTGCTAAAAGTGACCTAATAAATTTGTTACGTTAAACGTGAATCGTGCAGTGTACTGTAATTACCCAGTTCAGTTAGCTAGGATATGAGCAGAGTGACGTCACGCGCGAGGAGCGAAGCCCGGGGAGGGGGGGGAGCGGTACTCCCAAAAAAAATTGGGGTGGGAGTGTGCCGCTGGACTATAAAACCCCTTAACCTGTAGCGACTACAAAATGCTAATTTTGTGACCCTGTTCCAGACTAAATGTTAAAAAAGATACTCTGTTCCAGACGATTTTTAACGATTTTTTTCTAACCCAAAAGGCTAAACTAGTAAGCAGCAGTTGTAAAGCTTCTTTCCTACGTGTTTCGATTCGTCTGACTAACATAATCCAGAGTATCAATTAACGATATTTGTGCCAACTTCTGGGAAACTGGGAAACTGTTCCACACCAAAAAATGTCGTTTGTTATACCCCAGCGGCACGTACCTATATAGCGTATATAAGAGAGTGCCCCCCCCCCCCCCCGGGAGCGAAGCCGCGAGAAGAAGCGACCAGCATGGCTGCGTAGCTGGCGATTTCGTTGGCGCGCGATGGCAAAATACGCGCGTGCCGAAGCCACGAATGAACTGCCAGCTACGCAGGCTGAAATGTCTGTTTGGAGGACATGGAGACGATAGACTTGAAGCATTTACAGTTGTTATAGTACCCTAGGTGAAAAGTTTTTTTCCTCTGCGCAAACTGATAGAGCGGTGAGTCACGACGGCAAAGCCGGAGTAAAACAAAATCGCTTTTTTTTGCCGTCCTTTATCTTCGTCAAGGAAAAAAATATCCTCAGACACCTTGTTATTGTTGTAGTTGTCTACACATAAAGTTCGATCTACGTAGTAGTTTTAGTTAGCATTTCTGTGAAATGTAATTACCTTTTCCAGCCCGCTTTGAATTGAGGTTGATTGTGAAAGCCAGGCCTTTCTCGTTTATTTGATTCTATCCATTTGAGTTCCGTTCTTAATCCATTTATATCAGGATTGGCAACACAGAAAACGAGCTCAGTCTTTGATAGACCACATATGGAATGTCTTTCACACCCAGCTCAAATCGTCAAATACAATACACTGACAATACACACTGAATACAAATTAGACAGTATTTTGTGGTTTCCTGATTACTTTAAAACTGACGTGCCTACTTCTGACCACTTATATTTTGATCGATATTGTCTATATTGTTTAAAAATATAATAGCAAGGAACTATTATTTTGATCAGAACATGACTCAGCAGATAATATTCTTTCATAATGAAGGCAGTTTCAGTTTTTTTGACATTTTGTTGGCGAGTAGATAGAATGTTAATTTCGCCGAAATATACAAAAACTGATTTTTGAGGTTTGTTCATTAACTGCCATTGGGAATAAGAGAGCCCGCCCCGCAGAGATTTTTACAGATATAGTAACTAGAATATCTGTGTAAACTACCTACTGAGTTTCAGCTCTAGAACCGATGTACTTTGGGAGAAATTAAAGAAAAGGATTAGCTGGTTTTACCCATCTACTCAAATGGCCGAAACTCTATGTAGTTGACTGACCGTTTAGTTATGTAAATTTAATATTATAAAAAAGAAGATACATAAATGTAAACTATAATGATAGTTTTATATCTGCTGCAAGTCTTGAGTTGTAGTGTTTTAATGGACTGGAGAAACAGTAGTTTACATTTTTCACTTTTTACAACAGTTTCTGAGTTAAAAATTAGGTTTTGGGCCACCAACAAACATTCGGCGTTACCATGCCAAAAGTAGCAACCTTAACAACGGTTATTTTTGAACTTCCCCCCTGAATATCTAACTGCATGCAACATTTGAATGGAGGTGAGAAATTTTCATTTCCCACTTTGCTTGACTGTTACAGAGAATAGCTCTTAAGCAACGTCTAATGACTGCAGTAAAAGACCAAGGAAGTGAAACTTTTGTGTTACGCCTGCCACACAGCACAGTGAGCAGACAGTTGTCAAACATGTCATGTCAAATGAAAATATACAGTGCACAGATATGCAAGGTTAACTTTGTATGGGAGCGGAAAAGTGACCGATGTAATGTAAGATAAAATATATGAGCTTTTCGTCGGGAGAAACAAAACTGTCCGTAATAAGTGCGAAAGGGGAGGGGATAGCCTGCGTGCAGACGTCTCCTTTTCCTTCCGCGTACTAACTTTCGAGTGCCTCCCGAGTTTGTAGGGGGGTCCCGCCGGGAAAATTTTGATACAGTCGAACCTCTACTAACGGCCACCTCTCCACAACGGCCACATCTCCACAACGGCCACTTTCTTTTGTCCCGGCAGACAGTCCATACATTCACTCTTGTTTTAACCTCTCTACAATGGCCACCTCTCAACAACGGCAACAGCCACTAAAGCGCGTCCCAGCTTCCAACCCCACAACGGCCACTTAATCAACGACTGACGAACGGTATATACAAAACCCTATCTTTTTTGGCGTACAGTAATAAAAGGTCACGCAACCTCATCTGTACCACGCATCGTCGGGCAATACAGTATCAGTGGCTAAACATGTGCCGCAATATAAGATGGAAGAGTCACACAGTACTAGAAAGTACAAGGCCCCCATTTTTTTCTATTTTCCATTTTTTTTACGCTTTTACAGTACTGTATTTTTATTTCAGTCGTAAATCGAGTACAGCTGATACGGCTCTGTGTTTAAATTGCATTGCGAAATTGAAAACAAAACATGCCTTGTGTCACAGTAAGTCACATTAAAATAGAACCTCGCAGCCACTCACTCAAGCAAACAACCCTTGACAACTTAATTTCACGAAAGAGAAAGTAAACGATGTACAAACTGATGTACTCACTGTACCTTACTAGCTTTGTTTTGTTAACATTCCTGTTCTGAACATTTGGTTTCTGTTGTATTGATACATTTTGATTGTGTTATGTATTCATATGCTATAATAAGCATTTTTTTAAATAAAAATGTTGTCCCCCCAAAAAAACAAATGGTGTTATATTACACCCTTACCTCCCCATAACGGCCACCTCTCTACAATGGCCACTTACCTCTGTCCCCAAGGTGGCCGTTGTGGAGAGGTTCGACTGTATTTCGCATTTCGTGCGTTTTGATATGAAACCAGGCAGCAAAAAGCGAACGTATAAACTTAACAAATTGACGTCAGTTTTTTATGCGTCTGTCCTGTTATTGATCATGAATTGCGTCATAACATTGTCAAAGTAGCTGTGGATCCACGAGGCGAAGCCGAGTGGATCCGCAGACTACTTTGACAATGTTATGACGAAATTCATGATCAATAACAGGACAGACGCATTAAAAACTGACGTCCATTTGTTTTTTACAATAACAACAGGCCAAAACGATCAAGGGGAAACCAGGTAAAAGTGAACTGAAAACGATTCCGAGAATCACAGCTTCGTGAACTTCAAACTACGTAAAATAACTCGATAATAAATTTATTAGACAGATTTTCTGAAACCAACCTTTATTCCATTTGGAAATTCTTGCAAACCCGCTGAAATATTCGCAAGTTCAGTCCATTCTTATCAGTTGTTTTGAAGTTACACGCGGCAAAATAAACGGATCCATAATTTCCATTCCTGTCAACTTCATGCAATGATAAACTACAACAAATATTGTTCTCTTTCGCTTTATCGTTGAATTAATTCTCAGTCTGCCAATTGAAAAGCAACCTGTGAACGACTTTTCATGATTTACCTTTCAAAGAACTCCTGTTCAGATGTAATTTTTCCACTTTATCGAACTGACAACGCTGCCATTTTGGCGAAATTTTGAAGCCTTTCCGCGCGTGATTACGTCATTCATGTGTCTGTCCTCTTATTGACAATAAAAATTAGCCAATGGGCGCGCGAGAATTTTGACAGTTATTGTAAAAATAAAAATTTCTTGCACTTTTTAGCGAAGAATGAGCTGATTGTTATGGTTGGGGAAAAATGTGTTAGTTTATAGGTGTAAACTTTTCTTGGTAATTCCGCTGACCAGGGCATAATGCCTTGGAAATCACAACACTAAACAACATTGCGGGCGCAATATTTGGTAGTTATTGGGGGTCGGGTGGGTCGGGGGTAGAAGCCCGATCGCAGAACAAAACAAAATGGCGGATTGCTTACGATTTTTCAAGACGGTATTTCTCTGAATTTTCTCGTCTTACACATTTAAAAGATAGACCTTTTAGGAGTTCCGATGCCAACAAATGCATAAATTCTGCAATTCTTTCGTTCCTTGGTTTGAGCATAGTTAGTAGAGGGGACTGGTTATGAAAGCCGGCGAACTTCAAAGAACGATAACAATAGCGCGTCTCGCATGTTGAACTGTCCCGTCACGTGACACTGAACCTGCACAGATCGTGTTGTCAAAAGAAACAACATGGCGGCCGACGAAGGTTTATTCATGTTCGGTGACGATTTAGAGATGATTTTGGAGCTTTTAGAAAGCGATGAAGCAATGGAAGAACAGTTTGTGTCTGCTGTTAGTGAAGTAAGTAAAAGTTATTCTATTTGGTAGTAAAATTAGTCCAACAAACCAAATCGAAGTGTGTAATTTTCCATGCAAACAAATCAGCACGTTATAAGCTAAATTAAACTCTACATTCTGTTCGTGTTTAATGTCCTCTAGACATTTATAAACCAAGAGTTTTAATATATAACGCATATATGATGTAACTAGACGGATTTATTCTGCTAAGAAGTTCAAAATAGAGCTTAAATTCGAGCCAATGCGTTTGTAATCTCGATGTAAACAAACCAGCAGGCTACAATTTACTCTACATGCTGTTCGAGTTTAATGTTCTCTAGACATTTAGAACGCATATATGATGTAACTAGACGGATTTATTCTGCTAAGAAGTTCAAAATAGAGTTTAAATTCGAGTCAATACATTTGCTGGTCTTTTTATTCGTGACAGAACAGCATGGATAATATTGTAAACATTCTTGTGTGCCTAATTTTTCATGTTTTTATGTCTCTCTAATCTCAAATTTTTGTCTATTGTGTATAGGTCCAGTCTGTAGAACTTGTGTGCCACTGCGGCAAAAAGTATAAGACGAAAGGTGGCCTTGAGAGGCATCGTGCTGCAAAGCATAGCCAGAACAGCCAAGCTCCTCAGTTGCTCACCCAGAGTGTTCTGATGGAAATAGTGAGCACTGCTATACAGAAAATCAAAGAATCCAAGGTGTTTTCAGAAGGCATAAGAAGTGAGCTATCTCTCTATCAGTATGAAGTGCTTGAGGAAGGAAGTGAGAAATTCAAGAACTTGAAAAGTCTATTTGAAGGGCATATGAAAAATAGCCATGTTGAAAAATTTTATGGAAAGTATTATGGAACAGTGCCTTTGAACTCTGCCAGATATTTTAAAGGACTTTCACGAAATTGTGCAACACTGCTCTCAACCAAAGTTGCAGACTGTATGCTTGCATTCTGCAAGAAAGAGAAATCGGTGGATGATAGCTGCAAAGAGTCAACTGTCACAAAACTCTCAGAGAGAGAAAAGGCTGGTCTCCAGTATGTTGGTGGCTATGTTATGCACAATCTCCACAAGAAACATTCCATCAAGAAAACGTCAGAGAGCCAAGAAGCAATGGCAATCTTGAAAGCAGGCAAGCTTGAGGCTACCGTAGAGAAACAGAAACTAATTTCAGCTCTTAATCGTGGAGGGTTATGGTCTATAACTGAGGCAACACAGAAGATATTTCTCAAGACTGAACATTATTTTAGACATTTTACATCTGGAAGTTGTATGCAGAAAATTGACACTGTCAATATCATTCAGAAATCACTGAGTGATTCTGATGTATTATCATACTATGAATTAATTTTATCTGATGCTGAGTTAGTTCCTGAGAGGCACGTGAGCAAAGACATCTTGCGAAGTATGGTAATATTGTATGTTAGGGTGCGTGCATTCTCGCTAGCAAAGGATTTAATCCAGCGGTATAAGATGAAGGCAAAACAGACGAAGGCCAAGTCACTAAGGAAAGAAATAAGCAGAAGCTGCCAAATTGAAGAACCACGCCATGATTAGAAATAACAAGTTGTTTATTATGTTAATATTTTACATCTTAGATCCAGACATTATGTAAATATAATATTAACAGCTGTTTCAAGCTTTCCAAAAACTACTTTCTCTTTATGTCCATTCATTTATATGTATATACAGACTGTACTAATCTAAGCATTTTAATACCAGCTACATGTAAAGGAAGTTTCACATAAAATATTAAAGAATATTGATGTTATCCTCTTTACCTACAGTACATGATGTTGAAATGGATATTATCAACTGCTAAAAATATGAAATGACCAATTTCTGTCAACAACAAAAATATATACATTTCCTATATGACTAGCAAGGGTATAGGAGTAAACTATATGTACCATACAGTCTGTTACCTGGTTCAAACACTTGTTTGTTCCATGACAGAGCATTTGACATTCTAATTGTCACCCCATCCAGTTGTTTTAAAAAAGATGACAATTTTTTCCTTCGGAAAAATCATAACTATTTTTATCAGGTTCAACAGCAATTGTTTACATTGCCAGAGAGAGCATACTGTGACTTTGTTGTGTGTGGGGTGGAGAACGAGGGTAATGCCCATTTGTTGATTGAACGTATCCTCCCTGACACCCAGCATTGGAATCGAGTGCTACCTAAACTAGAAGCATTTTGGAGAATTTGCATTCTCCCTGAAATCCTTGGGAGATGGTACACTAGAAGACTGACACTACCTGTTACCATGCCAAAGGATGGTGGAATCTGTTTCTGCCGGGCTGTACCAGATAAGAGCATAATAACTTGTAGCAACACTGATTGCCCTTACAAGGACTTCCATGCCTCCTGTTTGGCCCTGGACTCAGTAACTATGCCAAGAACATGGTACTGTCCTAACTGTAGCAAAGTAAGCAAAGGGCAAAGCACAACAATCTGTTGTTAATCAAGGAGCTTTGCTTTGTGACAGTATCTGTGTTTGTGCATCCAAAGCTACATTGAATGACAAACTGCTTGAGTGTCATAATGACAAATGTACAAATGGGAAGTTTTTTCACCTCATTTGTCTTGGCCTCGAGAGGATGCCTAACAATTCTAAGACAACATGGCAATGTCCAGCCTGTAAGAAGCCAACACTGCTGTCTACCACATGTGCTTCTATTTCTGACTCTTCAAGTAGTGAAAGCGAGGAGGAAGTTGAAATTGTCAAAGAAACTGTGGGTGCAACTAAAACAAAAAGCATTATTGGAAGCCTCACAAACAGTGATTTTGATACAATTAACAGTCCAACTGGATGACTTGATTGTAGTATCATTCAACAAGCCCAGGTACTTCTACAGCAACACAACCCATTGAATGGTGGATTCCAACGAACTACTTTAGGTCCTGTTCAGAATTTTGATATTGTTAGTGGGGAGTTTGTACAAATCCTACATACAGGCAATAGTCATTGGGTGCATGTCAGCTCTATTGGATGTGTGCCAGGTTTTGTACATCTATTTGACAGCCTTTACAATGATGTCATTCAACCAGAGGTTGAAGAACAGACCCAAGATATGCTAGGTGGTAAACTTGTGGAGCTAGTGTATGTCCCAACTCAGCAACAAACCAACGGTAGTGACTGTGGTGTGTTTGCTATTGCTTTTGCAACATGCCTTACTTTTGGGTTAGACCCCACTCATGTGACATTCTATGTATCCAGAATGCGGCCACATTTGGCGGCATGTCTTAAAGAGGGCAAAATCACTATGTTTCCACGTTTTTAGTAATATTGTGTTTTTATACATGTGGAATAACATAGAGGATATTACATTGGTGCACAAGGATACAAGTGTCAATAATATATCTTAATACAGAGTCTTAAAAGCTGTGAGAGATATAGAGGATATTACATGATGGCTTGAAGTTATGACTTTTATTTTTGAGTGGTGAAAACAATATTTCATGAACGAGCACAGTGAGTGAGTAAAATATTGTTTTACCATGAGAAAATAAAAATCATATCTTCAAGCCACCGTGTAATGTTTATTTATATGGATAAGCTGGGAATACACAAAATAAATTTAGGCAGCAAAAAAGCGCGCATGCACATCCGGGACCTGCGGTACATAACTTTTTCATATCCACTCAGTGAAATATGAAAACAACGAGTGTTTTAGTTCTTGGTAAAACACTGACATCCATATTATAAATTATCACATGAGAAACAAATGCAACATGTTGGCACTGGCCACAATTTGAACCGGCAATTGCCCATTTCTCAGCCAGCTAATTTAGCCAGCACTTAATGACAACCCTGGGTGATGTATTTTAATTAGTTATTAGTTTGTTTCTTAATTTAGAGAAAATAGATGCAAAAAATGCAGCACACACTAATCGAAAGGGATTATTGGGGGGCAAAAATTTACAGAAGCAGCAGTAGAACATACCCTAATCATACGGTCAATAACTGGGACTTGAGATTCAGGTGGTTCATCAGGGTTACATGCTAGGTAGTCGATAGGCAGGGCACTCTGTATAATAGTGTATTTCCTACGCAAAAGTCCTATCACTCTTTCAACATGGATACAGACATTTGCTATGCCTCTTGTTCGCTCCACATAGACTGGGTCCAGTTGAGCTTTTCCTTTAGTGAATGCAGGAATTACTAATTTAGCCTGCTTTAGTCCAACACTTTCAGTTATTGTGAACCCCCTATCAGCCATAACCATATCCCCTGGTACTAAATGTTCCAGAAATCCACAATTTTCTGTTAGGTACTTGTCAGAAGTCTCCCCCCCCCCCCCCCCCCCCCCCCAAGCCTCAGAAACAAAAGAAACAGATCCTTGGGGTGTAATGCCAATTAATACTTTGATGGTGTTGTGGTGTTTGTATGATGAAAATGTTTGAGCTCTTGCCAGAAGGTTCAATGGTTTTTCCATAAAGACTTCAAAGCAGTCAATCACAACTGTGACTCTCTTTCCAAAGGCATATTGAAAGCACATAGGCATAGTTCTCCATAACTGGTCTCTATCAGGCCAGCAAATCATTTACTTCAACCTGATATCCAATACAACTATCCAGTAGTAAAATATTCTAGAAGCTGTTGGTACAGAGATCATGAAACGGTATGCAAGATCTTGTAACAGTACATTAAGTCTCAGTTTCATTAACACTAACACAAATTCTTGAAAGCGATCAAGAGACTGTGTGTTGAGATTAACGTGTGGAGCCATATGCTGGAAAACAACCATCAGAACTTCGTACAACGGCAGTCCAGTGTAAAACCTTACTTTGTCGTCCATTTTAAAATACTCTTGGTCTGGTGCTTGATATTCACTCCTCCTGAACATGTAGTCAAACTCTTCAGTTTGTGTATCGGCGTCTGCTGAAGCCATTTTTTCTGGTGGCCTTTCCGTTTGTGTTTCGGCATCCGCTGAGGTCGCAGGATTCTCATCCACTTTAATATCCATAGGTTCTTCAGATTCTTGAGAGAAGTCAATCGTAGCAACATGTTGGCCACTTTCATTGACTCTCAGCCGCTTTGCGGCTGCCTCGCGTTCTTGTTGGTCGATCACTTTATTCTCTCAAAGTTTAACTCGTTCGGATCTCTGTGCAGCCGCCTCTAAGTTTTCCTCTTTATATTTCCTTTTCCCGAGGTTAAGCGTAGGCTTCCAATCCACATTATACTTGTCCCAATTCTTAGCAGGTTGTCCCGAAACAAAATGCTTATTGCAAACTCTCTCGCTCTTCAGGATGTCTTTGGTCGCTGTATCACCTCGACTAACATGCTGGAAAACAACCATCAGAACTTCGTACGATGGCAGTCCAGTGTAAAACCTTACTTTGTCGTCCGTTTTAAAATACTCTTGGTCTGGTGCTTGATATTCACTCCTCCTGAACATGTAGTCAAACTCTTCAGTTTGTGTATCGGCATCTGCCAAAGCCATTTTTTCTGGTGGCCTTTCCGTTTGTGTTTCGGCATCCGCTGAGGTCGCAGGATTCTCATCCACTTTAATATCCATAGGTTCTTCCGATTCTTCACTCAAATTCTGTCCAGATACTGAAAAGAAGTCAATCATAGCAACATGTTGGCCACTTTCATTGACTCTCAGCCGCTTTGCTGCTGCCTCGCGTTCTTGTTGTTCGAGCACTTTATTCTCTCAAAGTTTAACTCGTTCGGATCTCTGTGCAGCCACCTCTAAGTTTTCCTCTTTATATTTCCTTCTCCCGAGGCGTAGGCTTCCAATCCACATTATACTTGTCCCAATTCTTAGCAGGTTGTCCCGAAACAAAATGCTTATTGCAAACTCTCTCGCTCTTCAGGATGTCTTTGGTCGCTGTATCACCTCGACTAACATGCTGGAAAACAACCATCAGAACTTCGTACGACGGCAGTCCAGTGTAAAACCTTACTTTGTCGTCCGTTTTAAAATACTCTTGGTCTGGTGCTTGATATTCACTCCTCCTGAACATGTAGTCAAACTCTTCAGTTTGTGTATCGGCATCTGCCGAAGCCATTTTTTCTGGTGGCCTTTCCGTTTGTGTTTCGGCATCCGCTGAGGTCGCAGGATTCTCATCCACTTTAATATCCATAGGTTCTTCCGATTCTTCACTCAAATTCTGTCCAGATACTGAAAAGAAGTCAATCATAGCAACATGTTGGCCACTTTCATTGACTCTCAGCCGCTTTGCTGCTGCCTCGCGTTCTTGTTGTTCGAGCACTTTATTCTCTCAAAGTTTAACTCGTTCGGATCTCTGTGCAGCCACCTCTAAGTTTTCCTCTTTATATTTCCTTCTCCCGAGGCGTAGGCTTCCAATCCACATTATACTTGTCCCAATTCTTAGCAGGTTGTCCCGAAACAAAATGCTTACTGCAAACTCTCTCGCTCTTCAGGATGTCTTTGGTCGCTGTATCACCTCGACTAACATGCTGGAAAACAACCATCAGAACTTCGTACGACGGCAGTCCAGTGTAAAACCTTACTTTGTCGTCCGTTTTAAAATACTCTTGGTCTGGTGCTTGATATTCACTCCTCCTGAACATGTAGTCAAACTCTTCAGTTTGTGTATCGGCGTCTGCCGAAGCCATTTTTTCTGGTGGCCTTTCCGTTTGTGTTTCGGCATCCGCTGAGGTCGCAGGATTCTCATCCACTTTAATATCCATAGGTTCTTCAGATTCTTCACTCAAATTCTGTCCAGATACTGAAAAGAAGTCAATCGTAGCAACATGTTGGCTTTGCTGCTGCCTCGCGTTCTTGTTGTTTGAGCACTTTATTCTCTCAAAGTTTAACTCGTTCGGATCTCTGTGCAGCCGCCTCTAAGTTTTCCTCTTTATATTTCCTTTTCCCAAGGTTAAGCATAGGCTTCCAATCCACATTATACTTGTCCCAATTCTTAGCAGGTTGTCCCGAAACAAAATGCTTACTGCAAACTCTCTCGCTCTTCAGGATGTCTTTGGTCGCTGTATCGCCTCGACTAATTGCCAAAATCCAAGCATCTCTTCTTTCTTGAGTGAGTTTCTCGTACTCTTCACCTTGATTATGTATAACAGCAGGTATACAAAATAGTCCTACGCCATCCTGCTTACCAGTTTTACTTCCACAGCCAACTACAATACAGTGAACCATGTGGTTCGTCTCCCTAAAACGCTTGTATCACGACTCATTGTTTACATTTAAGGGGCTCCAACATGGCGGATAGCAACGGTTGTCAAGGCTTTAGTCACGTGGGTGAAAACCAAGAATATAAATTTATTCGAACCCCCAATTGTTAAAAAAAATAAAGTCAAGCTTTTTATCAATTTAAAATGTACACTGAGCAATTTTTGATAAGTAACCTTATATTCATAGTTCATGCTGCTTTTGCTATAACTATTTTGTATCTAAAGAACATAGAACCTTCACGTTTGTTCAAAAGCAACTTGTCTGAATTATCTTGGAAAGTTCTTGCCAATCTGGTTGGCTCTTCTGTTTTGTTTCAACTGGGTTTCTTACAGCTGTATTTTTTCAAAAAAATGTAAATAAATCTTAATACTAGACATGGCTAATGTTAAACAAAGTTGTCTTACTAACATTTTCAGAAATATAAAGTCTGTAAGGTAATTTTAATCAAATGAATCAGCTTTAGATGGCCTGTAAATACAACTGTCACTGATAATTTCATTGTTTCCGAATGTTAGGGACAAAAACAAGTTCTGTCATTGCATTCAAAATAATTTGTATTTTTTTAGTACGTTACAAGCGTTTGAAACTAAATTACATCGAAAATAAATCGATAACTACCGAACAACTAAACGTGTCGTGTCGATCGTGTTAATTGTTAATAGTTTTTGTGTTGGTTTACACTATACCATGGTAAAAAATACATACGTATTTGTCGGTTTGTCTACTTTGTTGATTTTGAACAGCGGTGTCTGTGAGGAATGGGTACTAGTAAATTTCCTCGGTCACTCGAGTGAAATTGCACCATTTTGTCGCGTGGTGTGGTTCAAGTATTTGGCTGTTTTTGAGAGATTCAACAGTTGCAGTTTCAAAGGTAAGCTCTGTTCAATTTATTGCTTCTAGTTTGCTGTACAGTATCGATTCATGCGTAAGTTTATACAAAGAAAATCTGGCGGCATTCGTCCGCCAAAACTTGAATTTTGCAGTATTAGATCAATAATAAAATAAGATTGACTGTGTAGCGCATATAATGAAAAAATACATAACTGTAGGGTTGAACCGTCAATGGTATGATGCGCTAGGACAAATAAAAAGTTCCAAACGTTTCGAAGCTACACGTGGCATGTAACAAGTGCTACATAGGGGAGACCGGTAGACGCCTGGGAGATAGGTTCAGAGAACACTTACGCTCCACCACAGCTAATCCTGAACTACCCGTAGGACGATATTTCACTTCACCTGGCCATGGCCCAAACGAGATGCGTGTTTCAGTCATCTGCACAGGTTTGGGCGACACTACTGCTAGAAGACGAATGGAGACGAAACTCATATTTCGATACCGCACTCTACACTCACGTGGACTAAACACTGACTTTACCTATATATAATTCAATTCTCTCAAACCTATCTGTGCGCGCGTGACGTGAAGCCTTTTGAATTTTTGAATATTCGAATGCATCACACGCGCGTGCAGTTTTCCAGTTGCATTTTTCCACTGATAAAGGGGCAGTAGCTTCGAAACGTTTGGAACTTTTTATTTGTCCTAGCGCATCATACCATTGACGGTTCAACCCTACAGTTATGTATTTTTTGCAGTATTAGTTCAGTTGTATTTTGTTGAGCTGTTCCTCAGTTTTCTCGTTTTCACAGGAGTTATTTTGTCCACGAAAGCTCGCCTCGGCTTTATATCGAGTGCTGAACAAAACCTGAACTACTATGTATTTTTGACTACATTTTGTATCAAACCATTTTATATCTCTGTTCTTGTCACACATTGGAGCCATTATGGACTCTTGGATGTAAATGCAACTTTTTCATATTCTGACAGACCATGGCATGTAGAGTTATTTCCATGTTGCTTCCAAGAACAAGAAATGGAAACACTTATAGAACCAGAGGAAATATTATCAAACTCCGGATCCATATACATGTAAACATCACAAGAACATGATACAACAATTGAGATGCTTCAGTGTGCCAGTAATAATAATTTAGTTATTCAGGATGTCAAAATTTCCTGTATTGCCTGTATTGTATTGCAACAGCTTGTTATAACTTAAAAGTTAAATTATTTAAAGTTCAAAGTTGCATTCAGAAACAATGAATACAAACAATGTAGAAACCAGAGGAAACAAGCTCTGTTCAAGTGCATGTTGTATCCTGATCTCCTTCAGGTGTAATATGTTTGTTGCTCTCCTTCTTTTCATTTTCAGCAGATGCTTTGTTTCCATGACCTTCCTGTTTCTTATCATTTCGGACCTTGGGTCCTCTGTATGTATTTCCCTTTTCTTTCTCTCCATTCTTAGTGTTATGTCTCTCTCGCTTCGCCTTCTCGTCTTCAAATTTGAATTTCACTTCCTGTGTTTTTCTCTCCGCTACCTTCCATTGGGGCAATTTGGTACAGTTCTGTTTCTTATTTCTACGTTTAAACTTTTCCCGACCCATATCTTGTTTTTGTACCTTTGTCCGTAGTTTCCTTCTCTTCACTACTTGCCATCCTGTGTCTGATTTGGTTTTGCCCGAGCTATCAAAAAAATAAGAAGTAGGATGATTCTGATGAAATAGCAGAACAAAATGATTTACCACAAATTCCTTTGTCTTCTCGGGCCACCCATTTGTATTGGTCCACATTGTTCGAACTACTCTACTGCCAAGTGCCTTTCTGGGATGAAACGTGTTTTGATAGATAGGTAATAGTTTGTTGCCCTGTTCAGGATATACTGTCTCCAGGGGAACACCAAGCATGCTAGCAAGTCCAGTGATCTGCAACATTCCGCTGTACGAAAAATTAATAGAGGTTCTCATTATTTCATTACCAAATGCAGCTTCAAAGCCTTGCTTCCTGATACACTTTTGATGATTCAGCCGCGAAGCAGGCTATGCCAAATAACACTTCTATGGACATAGTACCAGCTCCATGCTTTCTTGAATGATATGGGATCTGTGCACCAGTTATATCTGGGTGCTGTTTGTAATTTAAGTGCAAGTTCAAGGCATGTACAAAGCCTGAGCTCGTAAGCCAGTTGCTCATTATGGCATATTGCTAGGCTAGCAGAGTTGAAAAGACAATTTCTATCTCCAGTGCTACGAACTGAAAGATAGGCCAGTGGTGTTACATGTAATGTATCTGGGATAATTCTTTGAGAAGTTTTATCTACTTGCAATGGCATGAAATACGTTGAGAAATTTGTCTCCTAGATATTCCACGTGGTCAGATTACCAATGGCTGCCGACATGAAGTTCAAAACATACTCGTTGCTTGGCAAAATTTTCCTTCCGAGATAAAAAGGAAACTATATTTTTTGTGGCATCTTACCTTGAATGAGATTATGACACCTAAACGTCTATTCTGATCGATAACATAGATGGATCAACTTTCTCTAACAATAGGACTTTGACGCGTAAACACTCACGATAGCCAGGCAATAGCGAACAGGGCGAACGGCGCCTCACATCAGATGAAACCGACGAGATCACAAAACAACTGTACTGTAAGAAAATAATAATAATAACCATCATTTCTTTCCACAAATTCTCTATCATCGACAAATTTAATCCTAGCAGTATGCGGGATGTTTGTCACACTTGAACCTAGTTATATGGCCTTAACTCCCACGAGTGTCCTGTAGCTCATTGGTAGAGCGTCCGACCGGTGTGCGGAAGGTCATAGGCTCGACTCCTGTAGGGGGAACTCGGAATTTTTTTCCGAGTAGCTTGTGTCACTGACAGAATAATATCTTTCTAATAATGGCTTTATTGCGATAATAGAAACAACATACGTGTATCTTTACAAATCATACATTTACTTGACAAATTTAAAAAGGTCTTCCTTGTACGGGGGGGGGGGGGGGGGGAGTAAGTCGTATAGAGCATGACCAGTGTAACTAGTTATTCTGTTAAACAAGTTCCTATCTCTTTTCTCTATTACATCTGCTATCTTAATATTATTAGTAGTATATCCAAATCGGAAGGCTCGCTTAAGGAAGCTGTCAATGCGGTTTAGGTATTTGCTTTGTGAGGCGGAGCCCCAAACTTCTAATCCATATAGAAATAGTGACATCAATGAATCGAACAGTTTCCAAAGTTGATCTTTGGTATATCCATAAAATTTGCATGCTCTGAGAATATACAAACGACTACTGGCTTTGAACAATAAATTGTCAATATGAAGGTCCCAGTTAGAGGGATCCTCCTGAAAAACAATTCCAAGTAGTTTCAGCCACTCTTTCCGTTCGATGACTGATAGCAGTGGTGGTAAAGGCTTGGTGGTTCTGCCATGCACAAGCATCTCACATGTCATAGCGACAGGAATTTCCATGATAAGCTGAGCCAGTACAGCTGGAGATCCTTTAGCAACCTCTGCACATAACTTTGCTTTTTCCCCAGAGCTCAGACAAGGGACTTCATGAGCTCTGGCCTCAGAAAAAACGGTAATAAAAAGATTTAAAAAGCGATGATTATTAACATAAATTACAAAAAAACAACTTAAGCTTACACTTACACTTAAGCTTATCATTACTGATTATTAAAAGCTTACCTTGGCATTTTGAAGTCCAAAACTGTCAAGCACTTTCGCTACTTCAGTTCTCGGCTTAACCAGTAACAGATCTGTTGGCAAAACTCTTGAACTTGGCTGTGTACTGGTTTTCTTTGTAGGGAGCTCTGTTGACTGAAGTTTATCCTCTGATGTTGTATTGTTTTAAAGCTGTACTGGGCTTTGTGGCTATTCTTTGGAATAGAGAGGTCAAGCTAATCTTCGATTTAGGTGTTGTGGTCATTGCCTTTTTGGAAAGATGTGTTACTGGAGACGTGTTCACAGGACTTTCTCCTTTATGCCCTCTTTTGAAACGAAGTTGAGCGGCTTTCCTTTCTTACTTCTTCATAATGTTAGAAATCTTCAAATAACACGAGCGGCACAAGAAGCTTAATTCTACGCAGTCGTTCATAATTTCCTGTACACTCTTTTAAAGCTTCTAATATACCCTCTGCCTTTGACTTCTCCCCAAAAAGGTACAGTCAATGATTGTCAGCTGCACCGCAACAATGACAAGCATTTAAATTGGTTTCAACTACTTTAATGGGAGTTAACTCTGCCGACTCCACCATTTTTCGGTCTTTCGTGCCAGTACATGCCTGGCTTCCCCATTTTACTTCTGGAAATTTTACATGAAATGAACAAGTTTTCAACAGCCAATCAAAAAAATTCAAAACAATTCAAGTACCCAGAATCTCCGGGAACGAGATTGGAAATTTGTCGCTATTGATGTTAATTTATGCTAGTTAATAATATGCTAGTTATTAAGAGGCCCTGACTGGAAATTTTGAGAATCACTGGCCAGCTCAAAAAATCAAAAATCCTGATAATTTGGCTGAAGGACACTTTTGGAGAACTATCTTTGAAAATATTATTTTAACGTTATGGAAATTTATAATTTTCGAGAAATCAAGCCTCTGAGTTTTGCCTCGTTAATTATGCAAAAATCACCATCAAAATTAGTCTCCTACACAGAAGCTCTTTGGGCCAGTCTGCAATCTTTCCTCCCCTCTACTGAACAGAGCAGCCACTTCCTTCCTTACTGGACATCTTGTTGAGACCAGCATTTTTTATAAATGCTGATAGATTTTTTTCCAGGTTAAATAAAGCTTTTATTATTATTATTATTATTATTATTACTTCCATTCTCAGCTCTTCTTCTAGTTTGTGAAAAACGGGACTTTGACCCTGTGTTCATTTCCCGCAACAAGATAGCAGACCTAAGCGTGGCTTTGGAGCGAGTGTGCAAAACATTCCACATCACGGAATCAAATGCGCTTCAAAAGGAAGCTATAGTTCATTTTGTGTCAAAGAAGACTGACGTGTTTGTGAATCTGCCAACAGGATTTGACAAATCCTTGATTTATGAAGCAATTCTGTTGATTTATGATGTAAATATGGCTGGAAGCACACGCCATGTTGCTGTTGTTATTTTGCCACTGGTAAACCTTATGAAAGACCAGGTTGAGAAGCTTACCAGTCTTGGTATTTCAGCTGTCAGTCTAAGCGAGATAGACAATGAGAAAGTGAAGGGTGTCGAGAAAGGTGCATTTTCAATAGTTTATGGAAGTCCAGAAGCATGGTTAAAAATTGAATATTGGTGAAAAGTGTTGTTGAGCGATGTTTACAAGAAGAAACTGTGTGCGATCGCAGTTGACAAAGCTCATGTGATAAAGCAGTGGTAAGCAAATTGTATTTGTTGGTTTTTCAGTTTAAAAAAATACACCGATTGCGTGATTGCTCATTTATAATTTGTTTAAGATTACTGTAGGTTCGGCGGCTATCATACAATGTAAACGCCATAGATTTGCATTCGTTTGAGTGCTTTGTCTCCATGTAGCATGTTCACACAATAGTAGCCTCCTATGCATCCACATCACAGGAAAAACAATCTGCTTGATGTAAAACTGTTTGTTTCTCTTTGTTAACATTTTTGTGCCTGTTATTAGGGGTACTTCAAACAACAGTAACATGGCAGCATTTAGGGAAATCTATTCAGAGCTCCACGAATTGAGGTAACTTGCTCCTTCAGTTAATATGCTAGCATTAACTGCCACTGCCACAAGCTTCACCAGAAAGACCACTGCATTGGATGCACTTGAACAGTTGTCAGTTGTTGAGTAGGGTTTTATCAATACATGTACAGTTGAACCTTGCTATCTCACACTCAGTTATCTCAAATACACCTCTGTCTCGAACTCAAACCCATTCCCATTGTTTTTCAGTTATTTACTATTGGCTATTTAGAACTCTCCACTATCTCAAAATGTTTTTTGTTTCCCTTGAGACTTTGAGATAGCGGGATTCAACTGTATGTTGCATAAATTGTCGGGTATACGATATAGATTTACTGTGGCTTTCAATAACATGCGAACTCTGCAGTTCAAAACCCAACTTATGATTGCGTTTTTCGCTGTGGTCAATCAGTAATTACGATGACAACCAACGGCAAAATCTACCAATAACAACCCACAGAGGTGACCTTTTGAACCCATTGAAGTGAACTTCTGATGATTGATGGCAGCACAAAATGAGCAGAGTTTACATGTTATTGAAAGGTGCAGTAGCGACCATCATCAATTTTTGTTAGATTAGGTTTTCGAAGAAAATGGTTATGTAATTTACAAGCACTCCAATGTTTAAGCGGTTTTGATTTAATGACTGATTTTTCAAGACATTTAATATTGTTTGGGACATATTCAATTCCTTGCAGTATTTTTTATGCAAAATCCTTAATTTGTTTGAAAACCTGGTCAAATCTGAAAAAAATCCAAGAGAAGTCTAGGAAATTAATGTTTTCTTCATGGGTGTCAGCTGTGTCTTTTGGGCATGTCTTTTCACCATGAAAAGGGAAGGAAATAGAAAAATGATTACGTCAGTTGCTCAAAATGTACCCCAAGCCTTTTTTACACAAAATTATTTCCCATCATTCATACTGTTTTCATGTAGTAGTTAGATTTAAATCTACATGAGGGCTTTATATATTATATTATATTATTTTAGTACTATTGTTTGTTTTATTAAGTAAGGAAAAAAGCTGAAAAGCCTGCACATCTTATGACACACTGTGACAGTGAAATAAACAGTCTGGTTTTGTAACCTACTGTTGTTGGTTTGCAGATAACTTTTTCCTTGAATGTGTTTTGGAAATTTAATGGTTACACATACATACAATGTAGCAAAATTACTGTCACACCCCTGTTTAGTAGAAGAACATTGTTATTTACAGTTATTTACATTCACATTGTTTTTTAGCCTCCTCCCCATGTGATGAGCCCAAAGAGCATCTGCATAGGAGGCTAATTCTTTTTTGACGTACATGTATTATAATATCAAAGGCAAACAACTGTTCTCACAGAACTTTAGGTTTTCCTGTGTGAGACCCAATAATGCTCAGATAAAACCCAAGTGATTTGAATGATAATAATCTGAGATAGAAGTCAGTTTACAGTACTTCCACCATGTAGACATGCTGTATCATTCTGTATCATTTCATCAACTTCATGAGTGAAACCAATAACTACTTTTCACCTGGACATTTTATAAGAATGAATAAATAAGGCTACATGTATAAGGGATGGACCATTATATTTTTGGGGGGGGGGTTGGGCAATTACCAAAAAAAAATTCGTGCACAGCAAAAGTAGAGAAAAAAAAATTCATGCACAGCAAGCCAAAAGAAAAAAAAAATTCGAGCAACCTTTCTACTCTTGGGGTCCTGTGTTTGACCAAAAAAATTGATCAGCGCAAGGACTGAGATAAAGACTCTGATTGCCCTGGCAAAGTCATACTACTCATGTATGTGTATCACAATAGTGGATGCAGGAAACATTTAATATTATATGTTAATTCAATAAACAATATTGAACACAACTTGTCCACAGATTATGTTTTATTTATTTATGTGTTCAGTGTCATGTTAATATAAAATAACTATAAAAAATTATGAGACAGTCTTTAATTTTTTTAACCATTTAAACATCCATTTTATTCAATAAAAATATTTGAATACAACGTGTCCACAGATTGTAATTATTTCTGTGTTAAATCTCTCAACATATGAATAAATATCTCAACATATCTGGTAATTTAATCTGTTAATTCGATAAACAATAACTATTTTATAAATATGAATATGTGTTCACACATTTTGTTAAGAGTGCATATTAAAATATGAGTCTTATATAAAGTATAAGTCATTCTCATAATAATTTTAACCATCAACATATATAATTATGTTTTATATATTAAATAAACAATTTTAAATACAACATGTCCACAGATTTGGATTATTTCTTTGTTATTAATAAGTGGATCATACAATAATATAAAAACATAAATCAATCTCTCTCAATATTTTCAACATATCTGGTATCTGTTATTAAATTCAATAAACAATATAACTAGCATGTGTTCGCAAATTTTGTTATTAAAGGAGTGCATATGTTGAACCAAGGCCACTATAAAGTAAACAACAGGCCATATGAAGGTCAACTGGCCCTTTGGATATAAAGGTGACCTGCCTCTCACTAAAATTCTGGGCTACAATTTTAAGAATGCTAGAAATGAAAACAGCATGATGTTTATAGCAAGATATAGCAAATTTGAGGACCCTGGCCTTTAAAGTGTGACTTTTTGTGGGCAGCATTTTTTCCACACACATTGTCTTATATAGGTTTGCTTGAGGTCTTCCAAAGAGATTTTCCAGCATTGAATAAAAAGCACCAGACATTTGATATAGTTTTCAAAACATGATTGTTTGCGGCCTTTCCCTTCATCAAGGCAACACTGAAAGTCGCAAAACCTCAGTACATGTATATAAAAAAACAACTTATAGTATATAAAGACAACCCACAATCCTCCACTTTGTATTTAATTTTATCACTGTCTCTCCCAGAGACACAGTGAGACAATCTCAAAGGCCAGCCACAGCATCACCCATGTAGTATTAAACAGTGAGTAGACTAAAATGCAGCTTAGCAGCCTGGAGCATATAAACATGTGCTAGAGGTATGTTCCATACTTGTATAGGCATCATACGAATTCATGCACTTTTGTGTTTTAATATATGATTATCGTTTTTGGTGATTTATAATATATACTTGTCTTTTATTATGAATACTGTTTTATAAATAATAGGACAATAAACATCAATGTAATGAAAAAAAAAAATTCGTGCACAAGCTAAAGGTGAAAAAAAAAAATTCGTGCACAAATTCATGACCGGAAAAAAAATTCGAGCTCAGAAAAATTGCCCAACCCCCCCCCCAAAAATATAATGGTCCATCCCTAACAAGACCGAATGGTAGTCGCGGTATTCATTGCCCAAAGATACCCTTGGGTGAACTATTTTCAAAAATCATATTTCAAAGTTCCAGCGATTTTTTAATTTTCAGAAAATCGCGAAAATTTGAAAGTGCGGTCAAAGTGCAGTTTTTCGCTTCATCAAACGCCCAAAATAAGGTGCAAGGACGAAGCACCACCAAAGCCTTAAAATAAATCCAATTGACGCCAAACTTCACACAAAGTCGGAACAACTATTCCTATGTATTGTTAACTTGTAACAATTTTCAAGTACATTGATATTGTAATTTTGCAAGCCATTTTAAAACACCTCTGAAGACTGCTAAAAATGGCGGCAGAATATCGTTAATGTTTAAGACGGATTCCACTCAACGTTCAAGCAATAAGTGCAAAAATTAATTACTAAAAAACTACTCATAGCACGGTAACATTTTGAACACTATTTGAAACATATCACTTTAATTCACTTCTCCAAGTGACCCCGCAATTAAATTCTCAAGCATTCTCGAGAAAATTAATGTCAAACCTCGTAAAAAAATGATAAAAACACATGCCATTTTGTTTTGAACTGACATGAAGCGTCTTTTTAATTAAAATATATAATTACTTCTCTCGCGGGGTCAGCTTGGGAGCTAATTTATCGATAATTTATTCTTAACTGTATTCAAAATGTTACCGTGCTATGAGTATTTTTTTGGTAACTTAACTTTTTGCACTTTTTGCTCGAACGTCCAGCGGAAATCGTCTTAATACCACAAAAATGCCGCTGGTACCTCAAAAATTTTTCGATAATTTTATTTTACAGCCCTAACATATCATTATGGAACATTTACCATGCCAAGTTTTAGGGTCGAACTCGAAACACTTCCCTTTGAAAAAAATCGAAAATCTATGTAATGTGTTCGGGCCAAATGACGCACGATTTAAAGACGATTGAGGTTAATGAACTTCAAGTGGGCCCACAAAATTCTAAAATTAATTTCAATCTTTGCAATTTGTAGCGTGAAGCTGGAAAAATATCCAATAGCATGTAGAAAATGCATTCAGAGGCTTTAGAAGATATTGAAAGTCAAATTTGAGATAGAAATCCCTCTAATTTTACCAACGGCTAGTATTCGCTATGTACAGTACTAGTTACAAGTAAACAAACGATTGTTCGTCGATCGGTCTCTCCAGAGGTCAGGATGTCAAGAACAGTTCAAAGATTCGGCAATGTATTATATATACTGGAGCGAATATCAAGCAGAAGACCAAAATGTCAGTGTTGCAGTCTGGTAGTAATTTCAAAACAAATTGCGTCTAAATAATTGAAAAATTATAAGAAGCAAAACTATCTGACCCCAAACAAATACACATCATTTAGCACTATAAATTATTGTGCAAAGTAGCCACAAGAAACATACCCAAAAGCCATACGTTCACCTCAGTGCTACATCATATTAGCTTCCACAATTCCAAGCTGCTTTCTGTTATAAACATCAGGGAAAATCTGAATCCATTTTCTGGCGGCATCTTCAGTACCATCGGCAGTGCATATCAGGCAAAAGTGTTGTTGACATTTGAGCCTCAAAAAATGTCACGCAACTCAACACCTGAATTAGCTATCAGGCCAACTTTACTTTACAACTTTTTAATACTTCATTGAAAAACTCTGACAATATATTAGCACTATAATTATGTGAATTGAAATTAATTTTGATGGATTTATTTTTTTGCGGGAAATCGGTCTTTGTGGGATCTGTTTTTGCAAATTATGAGTGGGGAGAGGTGGATAATTTTGGCAGGAATATTTTTTTCCGAACTATTTATAAACAGCTATGTTAAGATCTTGCAACATATTGCATTCATGGCCATTCTCGAGATGGATTGTGCATTGTTTTCCATTCTTCTCCGAATAGCAATATGGGAATTTTTAACAACTTCCCCCTCCCCTCCCCCCTACTTCTCTCAAAAATTACAATGAGATATGTTTGCTAAGTATGAAAAGGCGCAAAATACTAAATACGCTTGCTAGTAATGTCCTTCAGAAGTGCCAAGTATGGAGCCTTTTTACGCACGGGCGGGAGACCTTGCCTAGTTGCTAGGCCTCTATATTTCACCGCGGTCAATCCGTTTCGGGTCACGTGGTCAATCATTTGTTAATCTTTGAACTGTTCTTGACATCCTGACCTCTGGAGAGACCGATCGACGAACAATCGTTTGTTTACTTGTAACTAGTACTGTACATTGCGAATACTAGCCATTGGTAAAATTAGAGGGATTTCTATCTCAAATTTGACTTTCAATATCTTCTAAAGCCTCTGAATGCATTTTCTACATGCTATTGGATATTTTTGCCAGCTTCACACTACAAATTGCAAAGATTGAAATTAATTTTAGAATTTTGTGGGCCCACTTGAAGTTCATTAACCTCAATCGTCTCTAAATCATGCACATTACATAGATTTTCGATTTTTTCGAAGGGAAGCGTTTCGAGTTCGACCCTGAAACTTGGCATGGTAAATGTTCCATAATGATATGTTAGGGCTGTAAAATAAAATTATCGAAAAATGAGGTACCAGCGGCATTTTTGTGGTATTAAACATTAACGATATTCTGCCGCCATTTTTAGCGGTCTTCAGAGGTGTTTTAAAATGGCTTGCAAAATTACAATATCAATGTACTTGAAAATTGTTACAAGTTAACAATACATAGGAATAGTTGTTTCGACTTTGTGTGAAGTTTGGCGTCAATTGGATTTATTTTAAGGCTTTGGTGGTGCTTCGTCCTTGCACCTTATTTTGGGCGTTTGATGAAGCGAAAAACTGCACTTTGACCGCACTTTCAAATTTTTGCGATTTTCTGAAAATTAAAAAATCGCTGGAACTTTGAAATATGATTTTTGAAAATAGTTCACCCAAGGGTATCTTTGGGCAAAAATATCAACGATTCGCCAAATGGGTCGTTGACGGACCATTCTCGATCCCAACAGGCAGTCACTCTTAAACAAAAAGGAAATATTAAATTTTAATGTGAGCAGTAGTTTTCTACCTTTACCCATTCTACTTTTCAGTCTTGTCACATATAGGCTAACAATATTTTCAGGTAGCCAACAGTTAAAAATGTTTCAGATTACCAGAACAATGCAAACATTTGTCAAAGGTTGATCAACCAAATCAATGCAGTAATTAATGCGGTAAATGTAACAGGTGAAAGTCTACCCAAATGATTAAGTAAGTAAGTAAGTAAGTAAGTAATGACTTTATTTTAAGAGGGTGACACATAACTGCGACGTGTGACTTAATTATAGAACACTAGCAACTTCATTCAACATAACACTTCCAAACAGGCATTTGCATGATAACTAAAGTATTCACATAACATCCTGACATATACATGACATAGGTTAAGGGGCTGATCATCAGACATTTTGAAAGCACCCCTTACCAGTGTTATGGTGAGCGATACATCATGGGAGATTTAATAAACATCACTGTAGTCAGTGTCAACAACTTTCTCCCTCTTGCTCGAGGAATACAACTCCAGCACATTTTAGAATTCAACACGCTACTGCCAAGCCACACAAATTTAACCCCTCAAAGGTACAACAATCACTTAGATATGGTTGTCCAATAGGCCTCAGTGCACTCACTGACAACTTAATTATTGTGCCTTGTTTCCATGGAGGGCATTCTTCTTATTTTGGTTTATCCAGTTATATAATGTGGACATGTTCAGGTTCTTGAAAGGGTCTCTATCAAAGCTTGTTAAGTGCTGATACTGCCGATATGGTTTTGTAGTGAACATCTCCATTTGCACTGCTCGCTTGATCAATTCATCAAGGTCTCTTTCTGTTGAGCTGCTGGTGTGCTGTCCAGATCCATGTCACTGGTTGATGCTCTGATCAACACCATTCAACATTACCACTGTTGTGCTTTCAGAATAAGAAATGTGCTGTACTGCTTTCTCCATGACATTTGGGCCAAGATTCTTTATCCCCCCTTTGTTGAACAAGTTGCTATGCTCCACCTCCAAATCATGTGGAATGTTGTTACCTCTACCTCCACTGTTGTTGACAGTTCAGTTCCAAACAAACCTTTCAGTCTCTTGGAGACAAAAGGGAGTTGATACAGAATGACTGACAGAGACACTCTAATGCATACTTGTTACTGTGGTGACCATCTGCTCTGCAGTAAAGTAGCATGTACCTGTACTGTCTCATTAATCTCAAGCCATCCCCTTCTCTAACAGCATCCAAGAAGTTGAGAAAAAAACAGCCCATCTGATAGTAATGCACAGTTGTAATTATTGTAAAGATCATCAACATTTTTGGGAGGACATGATAATGTCCGACCTATGTAACTGAGAAGCGAGGTGGTCCTTTGTCTGGCTGGCAGGCTGCATGTTCAAGCTATGCAAAATGTTCTGTTGAGGAGGGGTGGGGTAATTGTGACGAAAAAATTCATCCAAGCTGCTTTTAGACAAAAAAAACCCAACATAACAAAATAAGATCATACAGGACTGAGAAAGATATATCTTGAGCGTTCTGGGTCCAAAAATAAATAAAATTTGTTCTCAACTCGAATCACCCACCCTCCCCTTCTCAGATAAATTTGCGACCTCACCATCAGTAAACAAACTTTAGCTACCTGGTTCTTCAGACAAAATATTACGAGGAAATTATTTTACTCTTCGTCAGTTCGTAGCGTTATAAATTGATAAAAAGAGTTTTAATTCACTGAAAGTGAAGACTTGTAATGTTCAATGCGTGAGAATGTTTGTTTCAACTTTCAGGAACGTGACAGCCAAAGTCTCGTCACTTACATTATTGTAAACTTTCGCTAAATGGCTTTCATGTAAAAATAAACGGTTACTTCAAACCCCATGTTTTTATACATACATGTGTTATTTGTTTAGAAGTTTTTCTGTCATGGCCAAAGAAAAGAAAGATTTACGTTACCTGTCGGGTTATCGAAAATGCCGTGAAAATTTGTAGTTTCTGAATGTCTGCATATTTTATTACTTGCGTGTGAAGCCGGTCAAAGCGTATTTCCTTAAAAAAAAACTTCCAATAAAGAGTCTATTTCACTTATAGAAACCGAAAGATTAAAAGAAAATAATATTTTCTGCTTTCATGAAAAGCAATTATGATTGAAAATAAAACTATCAAAGCCTGGCCAAAAATAGTCTGCAAAACGTGAAAGGTTTGTGTTTACATTCCACAAGATTCTAATCAGTGCGTCAGCGTCGATATCTGTTTGATTTTCGTGAATTGTTATAACCACAGATACATGAAAATAAAATGTATGAACGGGACAAACACAAATTTTGAGTTCAGAAACACCACGCCGCTGGAAAGTTTGTCTGGCTTTTCGCGTGTATTTTGATTTACCTTAAGATTTATACTTGGTTTATCTAGCCATGTGACGTCGAGCGAGCATTCAATCGTGCTAACAGGAATTAATTCTTGCGTACCTGGCACGCAAACAATAAAGAGGGAACATAATGATAAATACGACACCCTCTGGAAAAATTATCCACCCCCACCTGGAATTTCCAATCCCTTCCATGGGGGGAGGGGGGGATGGATATTTTCTGGAACTACACATTTAGTGTAAATTCCTTGCAATTGTAAATATTTACTTTTGTTATTGCTATAATAGCCTCACTGTATAATTATAATATTGTTATAACTTTCTTTGTAGCTCATTTACAACTGACGATGATCGAAGATCAATCAAAACATGTCTTGTTTAAAAATCAAAAAAGGTTGTCCTGTTTTTGAGTATCCTATCCAGTCTGCTTCTATCCAGACCTTTTGAAAACATCATTAACATTGGTTGTTCTGCACACATGAAAAAACACGACTTCATTTCTTTATATTTTAAAAGACTCAAAAGACAAGATGTGATCATCGAGGCACTTGTGATTTAAGTAATCTACAAAAGACTAAGACATTAAGCTTGCAATAAACTGTCTTGACTTGTTCTTTAAAGCCTCACTGTATTTAAATAGATCTGTTTCTGTTGGTTTTATATTTATATATGCATTGTTCATGTTTCAAATAAAATGACAAAGGATTACTACAAAACTTCTCAATCTTAATAAGCTAATATGCATGTATTGCATGTCCGACCATGTACGCACTGCGTACCTATTTTTTCTTTTGTTGGAGCATCATTTGAAGTTGGCCCACTTGAATCTCTGGGTGCATTAAACACGAAGACGCACTATAAAAGGCTAAGCTCCTACTTTCCTCATACTTTCCATCTAATTTGCATTTTAGTATTGCACGTGGAGGCTAGAGCTTTGTAATGTTCTTATATTCCTTTACAATTTTTGTATCCACTATGAACATAAAACATTATAATGTCTCAAATTTCCTCGTTTGTTCTTGGTAAGATGTGGATTAACTTTTAGAACAGATAATTCAAAATTATGTACTTCAAATATGAAACTTTCATGACCGAGGTTGTGTCAGCGTAATATAAACACGCACGTTAGTTATGATAATATTCTATGTTCTTTTGCTGTTTCTTGCACACCGAAATATTTCAAGAAACTAGTCATTATTCTGTGGGATTTAGAATGATTTATAGAAAGAAAAACGAAACATTTATTCTCTACTGACGACTAATTTTCAGCTATTGTCTCGTTCGCTGTTGATTGACAAATGAACAAATGAACTCGAGGTACCTTAGGTACCTCTCCTTTTATAGTGCGTCTTCGTGTTTAAATGTAGGTTGACTTGCAAATTGGAGATGTATCATCTGAAATTATTCGGGGTGGATTGTGTGACATTTCGTGTCGTGTACCAATAAATATATTGGTACAGTATGCGGTTTGATCCCGATTTGAACAAACTAGGCGTGCAAGGTGGTATCGGGTAATTTTTCATCAGGGCCGCAAGGTGGTATTGGGTAATTTTGGCACGGTCAGGTCAAACTTTACACAGCATCACCAAGATTGCTTTTCAAAGGCTTTACGAACAACTGAAACCAACACTGTCGAAAGCTGGTCAAAGCTGTCCCCTGAAGAAAATTCAAAGGTGAGTATCTGGCATTACAGTGATTTCTTTGAATACAAAGGTCATTCAACAGTACCGGATAGAATTGTTCGGTACACAACTTGATTTGTTAGACACAAATCAGCAACAGGGTCGACAGACTCGATCCAAAAATTTGCTAGATGCAAACAGTTCAGAATCTCAAGTCAAAAGGATCACCATCTTTTCAACAAACTTCATTCTTCAGTATAAATAAACCCAGGTCGTTATTATTTATCTGAGTAACTGAGTTTTGTTCCATTTTGTGTTATTTCAGATCAAGGAACGATCAGTATAATTTGGAGAGATAAGCTTACATTGCGACACTGTTTGTCTTGATTGCGAGGTGAGTAACTTGAATGTTGTTTTGTTTCGATAATAATTATTTTGAGAGTTGCAATACCCTTATTGCCTGATATAAGTACTGAAACATTTTGACATCTTTGAATTCACATCTTTGAAAATTCACATCTTTGAAAATTGTTCTACAGATTTTGTAGTCAGGCGTAAAAAAGTGTCAGAAGCACTTCACTGGCTAACAGGTGAAAAAGAAAATGAAGAGCCTATTCCTAGCATTAATGGCTTTTCCAACTTTATTTCCAGATGGAAAAGGTGACCCAACCAATAATGCAGTATTTTCTGACGCTTCAAATAATGTGGCACAGTCATTTGCAGCCAAGCTTAAGCACAAAGAGAAAATGTGATTAATAACCCACATTTGGTTGACTGGTTCTTTACTGAATGCACAGAACAGTTTGTTAAATATTGAAAACACACTTGTTGCAACATGGTATTGGTTTAGATATGAATATGCTGTACAGCGAGGTTAAAATTCATTCATTGTCATGGTGTACCAAAACTGAGGTCTGATCCTAATTGATGTGAGCTATCTCAAATAGCCCTCAGAGGACATCTTGCTGCACAGTCACTCGCCACGAATGATTTGTCATCTGAAATGTCGCCCCAGAAACAAGAAGAGGTTAAAAAGGACAGCTATTTGTAACTATGTGGATTTGCTTATGTCAACTCAAAATCCTTGCAACCATGACGATTGGGTAAAACCTCCAATTCACCCTTGTAAGAGACAGTTTAAAAATATTCCAAAGAATGAATGGGATAAAGATTTTGAAGACCTGTTAAATTCAGTACAAAGGCATACACAATGTTCTACAGGTTATTGCTCGCATAGAAAAGGACAAGAAGATGAAGTTTCTTGCAGATTTAATTTCCCCAAAGAAAACTGCGAACAAACCCACTTAGAATATGAAAACTTGAAATCCAAAGACGGTGAAGAACACTACAAAGTTAAGGTTGTAACAAAACGTAATGATAACTGTCTGAACAATCATCAGCGCATTCAGCTACAAGATGGCGAGCAAATTGTGTTATTCAAGTTATCATTGACTACCATTCTTGCTTGGAGTACATGGGAAAATAAGGCTGAGAAAATATCATCTGTTGCAAGAGATGCTTTTACATCAGTGCTTTGTGAACCGTCTAATCAAACTGATGGCAAAAGAGCTTTAAGGAAATTGATGATGAGGGCTGTTGGGAAAAGAGATATGAGCATTCAAGAAGTAATAATAATATAATAATAATAATAATAATAATAATGATTTATTAAGAGAGGCTTTCAGTAATTATAAAGAATCCTGAGACAAATGCAAAAATTCGAATTTTTTTTTATTTGCTCAAAAAGACCGTTTTGATGAACTATTTTGAAAAAAAATATACAAAGGTTCCAGCGATTTTTATATTTCGAGAAAAATAGGAAAGTTTGAAATGCGACCCGATCGTGCCAGAATGCTGACGAAAATTATGCAAAATAGTGCATTTTCAATACGCCAGTTCACAACAACGAAAAGTTGCCTTGGATTCATCTTTGGATGATTGGTTATCCATCCTTAGATCATCCTTTAGAACCACAATTCATTTTGAAATATATATTCTTTGACGGTTTTTTACCCGTTTAAAAAATGCATCGATCGCAATTTAAATTACACACCAAATTTTGTCTAACTTCCGAGCGCCACAACTCCAAGGGTATACGTATCTATTCGCAAAACGTGGGTTCTTTAGAAAGCTTTATCCTACATATTTGTCATATCCAAAGATTTAGTTTGGCCCGTGAAAAGTAAGTGCGCTAGCGTGAAAAATGTATAAGCCCTTTTGACATATTCCGCCATTTTCCGAGATGTATCGATAATTTCTTTACGTATTAATTAATTCCTTGATTAAACGAATGAAATCTGGCCTTACACTGCTGCTTTTATCCGTATTAATGAGCAATTCTTATCACAGCATTTAGTAACCTTCATTCTTCACGTAAACATACTTTTTGGTACGAAGATAAATATAATTAATTAGCGGCTCACCTTGTTCTGTGTCAAAATGAAACTCGTCGCTGCATGATGTTGTTGACATTTGATTCGCGGCGTTTCCGATTGTCTAATCGTTCATTTCAAAGCGTTACACTTTATGTCCTTTATCTGCAGCTTTACCTATATGTGTTCCTGAAAGTTTAGAGGAAACCGTTGATAGTACTTCATATAAATCTAGTCGCGCTCTTGACCTCGTCACGTCACGTCTGGTCACGCAAACGGAGTTGTTCATTTCCGGCTCACATACGTGTTGATCTACGACTTTAGGCTGGAGACGGATAATCCGTCCAGACGAATCATCCGTCTGATAGTTGATAATAACCGTTATTAAGCTAGAAATAAAATGTAGTATTATCTAGTTGTAAATTTGCCTTTCCATTTTCTCTCAAAGCTTCTCAAGAGCAAAGCAAATACGGCCCGTTGAACCTCTCTAATACGGACACTGAAGGGACGCAGCAAAGTGTCCGTAATAGAGAGGTGTCCGTATTAGGGAGGTGTCCGTAAGGAGAGGTTCGACTGTACCTGTACGTCGTATCTTGTTTGGCCGTTTTAACATACGAATGAAACAAACGAATTGAAAAAGTATTGTTTTCAACTTTGTTTGCGATAATAAAATTAAAAAAATGGCAAACTATGTCCAAGCCCTGTTCAAGATGTCTACAAAACTGATGATGTTAATTCGATGGCCTGGCGGACCGCCAAGGAGGAGGCGGTTACAACGTACTGACAATATATCGGTAATGGCTGCATGGGCAGACTGTTTTCTAGTGTCCTATTTGGCTTGTCATTCATGGTGAACAAAAAAATATTGGGCGTTCAGTTTCAGTACTCTTTAGAATGTCCTAAATGCCTTGCAAAGAAGCTCGGATACTACAATAGTTATTGCAAAGTAAAATAACTTATGAAAAATATTAAAAATTAAAATATTGAATGAGATTCGGGAATACAAGTCAGCACCCTCGAACATTCCCTTGCAAACACAAGCACTTTTAGCATGCGAGCGCAAAATATTACGCACAGTAATGGCTAATTTTCACGTTAATTATATCCGACACAAGCGTGCGCACGATTATTTGTTAATTTTCCAAACTGTTAGACTGCAAAACAGTCGTTTTTTTCTCGCTGGTCGCAAGGCGCTAAGCGCGAGCCTCACACGGCCGTCTCTCCCCAGTGCCACTCTCCGTTTTCACACTCGCTCGCCCACTCGCTCCAGACCTTTCGTTCAAAGACCGCGCGCCGACGCAAAAGATACGACTGTTTTGCACTCTACCAAACTGTCCAAATTGCTCCTTAATTTGGACATCCTTAATTTGGACATGTGTCCAGATATGTATCCAATGCAAATTAACGATTAATTTGGGCAGTTCACCCGCGATATAATTAAAACCTAATAGCGCTACATTCTTGTCCAATTTGAAAATAATTGAATTCAAAAAATTTCTCGAACTGCTAAATTGGACTCGACCTACGGTCTCGTCCAATTTTGGCAGACCTCGAAATTTCTTTCATCCAATTATTTCCAAATTGTACAGCATGTAGTCCTATTACATAATAATAATAATAATAATAATAATAAAACCTTTATTTGAGTGTCTGACTGGAATAGCAGTTATAGACCACTAAATGGGGACACTGTGTATACATTACTAATAATTATTGCTAAAATACTAGTCGGCCTGATTCAGAATAGTTGGCGCACTGATTCGTACGGGCATTTACAGTCTTTACACGCTACGATTTGTCGGCCCGATTTCTCTTTCATTGGTATAGCGCGAGGCTGAAATCGGCACGATTTATAAAATCTGTTGCGCTGCTACGCTTAGTCATTTTTTCAATCACGTTAGGCCAAATAGGGTGGATAAATTGTAGCGCGTAAATTATTAGCCTTAAATATATTCTAACCAAAATTAAATAATCTGCTGCTGAGCGTCCACCACAGGAACGACCCGCCACAATTTCACTGATCATGAGCATAGCTTCATATGGAGCCTTCCTTCTTCAACGTGCGCGCGAAAAATATTACACACAGTAAATAGTAAGGATTATTCTGACCAACAGTAATCTGCTGCTGAGTGTCAACCACAGGAACAAACCGCAACAAGTTCACTGAGCATAGCTACATTATAATGTAGGCCTTCCTTCTTCAACGTGCGCGCACAAAATATTACGCACAGTAAAGAGTATTCCGAACACCACTAATCTACTGCTGAGCGCCCACCACAGGAAAAACCAGCCACAACTTCACTGAGCATACCTTCCTTCTTCAACGTGTGCGCACAAAACGAGACTCACAGTAAAGAGTAAGAGTATTCTTCCCAGTGATGAACACTAATCTGGTGCTTAGCGTCCACCACAGGAACAACTCGCAACGAGTTCGCTAAGCATAGCTTGATATGGAGCCCTCGCCCTCTTTCTTCGAACTGTACTAGGTAACTCCAATTCGAACTTCTCACAAAGCATTTGCAGCATACCCAACTTCAAAGTTCCCAAGGTATTGTCTCTGACCATGCTACAGACGTTGTATTGGTCAAATACAATGGGATGGGCGGCCTGAATACTCTTTAGGATTTCCTCTCGTGCTTTGCTAAAATTTGATTCTTCCTCAGCAGCAAAGATATCATCTTCAGTTGGCACTAATTGCTGGCGAACTTTAGCCGCAAGTCGAGTGAAAAAGGACGTTACTTGTGTTACTGTCAGGAATTCTGATGAGAGAAAGAGGCGCTTGCCGTCCGAACCTATGGCTCGTCTCATTTCCTTGGCCACTGTTTCAGGCTCTACCTTTCTTCCAGATGATTGCCCAATATTGAACTTGGACTCCAAATAAACTTTCTGTTTCTCGTTAAAACGATAGGATTTTTTCGATTCTTTTAGAGCCCAGCCTTCCGGTGCAAGATTCGATTCATCTTCCAAAAGCGTTGCCACGGACTGCATTGTTGGCATGTCTGAGACACCCTCATGCAGGCGGTCGGCGTACTCCGTCTTCGCGAGGTCAAGCAATGAAAGCCTTTCTAGCGATTTAGCACATTTCTCGAAGGAGAGGTGTCGTTCAAGGCTTGATAAATGCTGAAATACCCGAATGCAACCTTCCTGTGGACAAGGAAAAGCCGCAGACTCAAAGCCCTCTTCCGTCGGAGTGTCTTCCTTGGAGTCAACCTTCTTTTGGTATTAGCTGAATAATCAAAAACAGGTTGCCGTGATTTTTATCAAATCTTATTTGCACCTGTAATTTGACTAATTTGTAGCTCTTGTCACAAAAATACATTTCGAACCGTTATAACAAGTACAACATTTACGTCTAGGCAAAAATTAGTATCACTGAAAGTATGCGTTCGACTCGGCTGTGAATGAATTGAACACTCGGGGCTCGAATTCGAAATATGACATCGTTTTTATGTTTGCGTGACGAGACGGAGACGTGACGTGACGAGGTTAAGATCGCGACTATAATATATATATCTTATATGAGGTACTAGCAAACGGTGCAACGGTTCTTCTAAACTAACAGGAACACAAATAGGTAAAGCTGCAGATAAAGGTCATAAAGTGTAACGCTTTTAAAATGAACGATTAGACCAACGGAAACGCCGCGAATCAAATGTCAACAACATCATGCAGCGACGAGTTTCCTTTTGACCCAGGACAAGGTGAGCCGCTAATTAATTATATTTATCTTCGTATCAAAAAGTCTGTTTACGTGAAGAATGAAGGTTACTAAAATGTTGTGATAAGAATTGCTCATTAATACGGATAAAAGCAGCAGTGTAAGGCCAAATTTCATTCGTTTAATCATGGAACTAATACGTAAATAAATTTTATCGATACATCTCGGAAAATGGCGGAATATGTCAAAAGGGCTTATACATTTTTCACGCTAGCGCACTTATTTTTCACGGGCCAAACTAAATCTTTGGATATGACAAATATGTAGGATTAAGCTTTCTAAAGAACCCATGTTTTGCGAATAGATACGTATACCCTTGGAGTTGTGGCCCTTTGAAGTAAGGCAAAATTTGGTGTGTAATTTAAATGGCGATCGATGCATTTTTTAAACGGGTAAAAAACCGTCAAAGAATATATATTTCAAAATGAATTGTGGTTCTAAAGGATGATCTAAGGATGGATAACCAATCATCCAAAGATGAATCCAAGGCAACTTTCCGTTGTTGTGAACTGGCGTATTGAAAATGCACTATTTTGCATAATTTTCATCAGCATTTTGGCACGATCAGGTCGCATTTCAAACTTTCCTATTTTTCTCGAAATATAAAAATCGCTGGAACCTTTGTATATTTTTTTTTCAAAATAGTTCATCAAAAGGGTCTTTTTGAGCAAATAAAAAAAATTCGAATTTTTGCATTTGTCTCAGGATTCTTTATAATTACTGAAAGCCTCTCTTAACAGATCCACGAGGTGGTGGCTCTTCCCTGTTAAAATTTACATTTTTACATTAAAATAGCGATATTATATATAGATATGAAAATAATTTTAGAAGTAATGCATCAGATACTTTCAATTAAACTTGTAAGTTCTACTTTTCAAGTAATAACAACATCCCTTGATGGCTCTCGGAAAGTGAAGTTGACAAAAGATGGCAGTTTAGGCACTGAAGCTTCTTTGCTTGACTTGTATGCAAAGAGAGCCATATTTGAAAATGATTACCTGGGGATTTCTGAATGCAATTTTGTAGAGTTTGCTTGTAATTACTATCAAGCTAAATCAGGTAAAAAAACGAACTTCTCCTGTTGTCATCAAGACTTACCCAAACTACTCTTCCAGCCCCAAAGGCCCTTCTTATGGTTTGTTTTGTAGATACCAATAATTACTAAGACATAAACCTTGGCAGCATTCAGTTGATAACACTTGGGGTAACAAAGAAGGATCTGATTCTGTTTACATTGACCACTGGCATTCCTTCTTACAAACACTGAAAGCAAAGAAAATAGTTCCAGACTGGCTGCAGCAAATAAATTCAATTTCAGAATATGTGAATCAAATCATTGACAAAGATGACTTCACTGAAACTGACACTGATGAAAGAGAAGAGTGGATGATTTTTGCTGACCAAATTCAAAGGTGTTGCAGCAACTGAAAATGCCTTTTGATAGTCAAACTGACCACTACCTTGAAGACCGATCCAAGTATACATTAGAGCAGATTGGAGATATGCCCCACTGGATTGATAAGCAGAAGAATGCTATCATACCTGAAATGGAAGACAGACCAGGACCAATTGAACTTCAAAAAATGAATGATAATCAGAGTAGCTTTTGACATCATTAGAGATCACAATCAACGTTTGATGATGATTACAGGTTTAGGTGGTTCTGGTAAGAGTTTTGTAATAGAAGCAGCAAGAAGCCTCCTAAATGAACAATGTAGGGTATGTGCTTTGTTCTGAATAGCTGCATTTAACATAAAGGGAACTACTCTACATTCACTTCTCTATGGTGGCCCATTAGTGCCATATTTTTTTTTCTAGGTGATTCACCCCATACCCCCACTCCACCAAAGCGCTAGTGGGAGAGCTAGGGGAGAGTATAAATATATATTCGCCTTGTGAAAGATTTTCTCGGGGAAGAACGAAGCCCGGACTCAAGAGAGCGGCGGAAATCGAGCCTATGTGAAAGTTGGACTGGTCCAAATAAATATTAAATAGGACCGCGGCCTACAGATTTCGCAACGTCGGTGAGTTTGACTCGTAAAAATATTAAATCATTGTACTCATTACTGGGTGGACACACTAGGAGCGCCATTAGATCAAATTTTTTATCAAGGCTACTTTACATTTCGCCAGGTTCATGAATATGGTCCTGTTTGTTTTGTGTGAAATACATTTCTTTTCCGTAAAGGAAAATAGAAATTTGCTCAGACTCGCAGATTTATGTAAACAGAAACTTACTGAGACGTGCAGATTTATATTTGGACGATTACGTCATATGGTCACGTTGAATCGTGACTTGAAGAGATTGTCTGTGAGTTGCGTACATACATCACATACACTAGAAGCGCCATTAGATCAAATTTTTTATCAAGCTACGTTACATTTCGCCAGGGTCATGAATATTGTCCTGTTTGTTTTGTGTGAAATACATTTCTTTTCCATAAAGGCAGAAACGTGCCATTGTTCACTGAGCGGAAGGACGGGAAACTTAAGTCCATGACGACACGACGCTTGCTAGATCCCCGTTTCGGCACAGTCTGTAATGGAGAGCAGATTAACGGTTGATGTAGCGGGTTATGAGTGAAAGGACCGGCAATAGCACAATGACCCAACTCCGTGGAAATAAAATGTTCGACGTGATCAGAAAAAGTAATTGCTGAAGGATGATTCGATGAGGATGATTCGGGTAAAATGTCGGCAGTATAATTAATAGGCCAGCCATAGCGTAAAAAATCAACAATGTTACGATCATGGTAATCAATTAATCGAGTGTTCCAGGCATCGATGTTTAAGGGCGTCTTTATTGGAATTTTTGCTCCGAAAGCATTAGGAAGATCATGTTGAGAGGCTAAAATATGCTGGATGATTGGCGTGATATGTGCTGGCTGTTCGAGATTTGTAGGCAAAATGCGAAAGTCCGTGGGATGGTCCGAGGTCGACAGGAGAGTGGGAGGTTGTTGAGACGAGTTGTCTTGATCATGATTTAGTCACATAGAAGTTGTGGCCGGGATAGGATTTATCCTCTTTGGGCAATGAAGCATAGGGTGATCCTTGGTACAGACGCGACATTTGTGATGCGTGTTGAAGGAGTCGAGATTTGATTTATCGCAGGAACACGAGCTGTAATAATTCCACTGACGACAGGATTTATCGGCTTCGGGCTTGGCAGGCGAACGCGGTTGGTAAGGTGGCGTGAATTGAGGAGGTGAGAAGATCGCTCCAGAACTTGCTCTTGGTTGGTTTTGGTTGGTAGGGTTGGATCGTAGATCTGAATGTTTGAAGAAAGTGACGGCTTTATCCCGGATCTCTTGATCGCTCGTCCATTCCAGGCGACATAAACTCGATTTGTTTAGCTATATAGGAATGGAATGCACGCACACTAGACCACGAGTAACTGGACGCCTTCAACATAAGCAATTCTAAATAATCTAGCATGGCGTTCTTCTTTAGGGTGTCGTATGGCTTGATCATAGATAAGAAGCCGGTCACAAAATCTGGGAGTTCTAACTTGTCATATTCAAGGGAAGTAGAATTACCTGGCGCGAACTCGTGTGGCCAGTCGATAGTTCGCTTCTTCCTGGGTTTTTCGGCGGAGGTTTCTTGTGTTGTGTTATCCGCATTGTTGGCGTGGTCTGGAGAAGAACTGGAGGCGTGGTGCAGCCGCAAAAACTTCTAACTCGAGAGCGAGTTTTTCTTTTTGGAGCTCGACCAAATGAATCTCCTGAGTTATATCCCGTTCATTAACGGCGGGTTGCTTGCGCGGACTGGGTTGTTCTACTGGAATCGACGGTGGAGGAAGATCTTGGTGAGTCGGGGATTGCGCCGACAGAAACGGCTCTATGTCTTCTGGGAAGTTCCAGTCGTGAAGCTGGCGTTGAAGGTCGGCGTTATAGAAAGTCGGGATCTTTCTTAGCAGATTTGGATTGCCTTGATGAGCGTCTGGGCTGTTTAGTGGTGGTGATGTTGGCTTGAGCCATGATAAGTTTTGAGCTTGGTCTATAACGAAATGGCTTGACCGCGGTTACAATGAGCGTATGACTGATAACGCGTGACGAGTACAAGGCTAATATAACAGCAGTGACATCATTGTACAATTACCAATCCTCACAGAGGTGACGATTGACACAATCAGAACCAGAAGGAATATTGGATTTCCTTTCGACAAAATATCCAATGTATGCTTGGAGTCTTCGTATAGCATCGATCGATTTAGAAGAATCTGTGCGGATGGCCCGTGAGAATTGTTTGGTTATCGTGCGTGGCACAAAAAGATACATGTAAGGGAAGTTCATGGCCAAAATGTTCTAAGGAACCTGATCTACGCTATGATGACAGAAGTTGATCCCGGTGTCGACCGGCGACCTCGAAGAAAGAGGAGGTGTTGGCCAACCTAAACGAACGAGCTCAAAGGGGTGTTTTTGGTAAGGTAAGCTTAAATCAAAATATGTCTTCACCACTGAAGTGAAACAACTAGTTATGACCGTATTTCCGTGTAAACATCCTTGAAAATCAACATATATTCCCCAATGCTTTGTTTTGTTTGTTAGTTTTGTCTGTGGCTGCATTGGGCTATTGCATTAAATATCCATACTTGAGGACTTGTCTTATATCAGGTAGAACCCTCAAGAATTCCTAGAATCAGTTCACCCCTCAAGAATAATATTTCCTAGAAAAAGCAGTTCACCCCTCAAGAATTCCTAGAAAAAGCAGTTCACCTCAAGAATTCCTAGAAAAATTCCCTCTGACCCTGAAGAATTCCATTGTTCCTCAACAGGGGGTATGCATATTTAATGAAATAGCCCGGCCATTGTACCAGAGCTTATGGGTCTAGTAATTTTATTATTTTAATTTTATTAAGTCGTTTGCAAAATAAAGCATTGGGGAGTATATGTTGATTTCCAAGGACGTTTACACGGAAATATGGTCATAACTAGTTGTTTCACTTCAGTGGTGAAGACATATTTTGATTTAAGCTTACCTTGGAGGCAAAAACCGGCAGGGATATTTTGCATGTTGCAGGTCAACTGCTAACTCAAACCCCAACAATTAGGCTAACCAAACTAGGCTAATCTTCATTTAGAATTAGGCTAACCTTCAGTTGGGCTAATTTAAGCTATTTTGTTTCTAAAAGTAGTCTCAACCTGCAACCTGCAACCTGCAAAATATACCTGCCTGGCAAAAAACACCCCTTTGAGCTCATTCGTTTAGGTTGGCCGACACCTCCTTCGAGGTCACCGGTCAACACCGGGATCAACCTCTGTCATCATAGCATAGATCAGGTTCCTTAGAACATTTTGGCCATGAATTTCCCTTACACGTATCTTTTTGTGCCATGCACGATAACCAAACAATTCTCACGGGCCATCCACACAGATTCTTCTAAATCGATCGATGCTATACGAAGACTCCAAGCATACATTGGATATTTTGTCGAAAGGAAATCCAATATTTCTTCCCTTCCATCTCGTTCTGTTTGACGTATTTCGCCGTATTTCATGTCGTCTCTCCAGCCATCGTTTCTTACCTGCCATGTTGCAATACGAGAGTACCTCAAAGCATCATGGTCTATGGCACTCCTAGGCCAGAACTATTTTTTTTTTTTGCTATGGCACTTGTAGGCCGGAAGAAATTTTCTTTTTTTCATAAAAAAAAAGAAAAGAAAAAGAAAAGAAAAAAATAATGTAAAACTTTATTAATTGAATAGAAATGAAATGGAAAAATTAAATAAATTAAAAATATATTTAAAAAATTAAATAAGACTAAAAAATTATAGAAATTAAAAATAAAACATACATACAAAAAAATAATTTAGCCAAAACTATTGGAATTTAAGCAAAAAATGCTATGGCACTAATGGGCCACCATACTTCTCCAGCTACCACAAGAGGAAAAAGAAATGGCCCGTTAAAGTCATCAGCTTTAGCAAAATTGCAAAGTGATTTAAATGGAGTAAAGTATTTAATTCTTGATGAATTTTCTGTTATTGGCCAGAACATACATACATACATACATACATACATTCATACATGGTTTATTTGGTAAAGCAGGTTAGTATATATACAGTAGGCAAGACATAAGTCCTGATGTGGACCTGCACTAATTACAAATGATTAAATAAACTATGGAATAAATAAAAATATAAGATTATAAGTAAATAATTAATAATGGTACATCTATGTGTTAATGGGTCATGTGTTTAAAAACATTTAAAATCCTCGGATTTCATACATGTAGATACGGTGCAAGAACCTTTTGCATAGCTTAATGATTTCAGTATGTTCTTACATGAATTTGTTTTCAGTTTATTTTTAAAAGTAGTTAGGTTGGAGCAGCTCTTAATTTATCTATGTTTGAATGTAGATCTGCCAATTTCAGTTCTTGATCTTGTAACCTCGATATTTAAGGACTTTCTAAAGTTATAAGTAGCCTCGGCCTTCACTATCAAATCATTTTGGGGTTCAATAGTAGCACCATAGTAAACATTATGTGTCAGAACTAACAGCCTCTTGACATAAAAGGAAAAAATAGGATTCCAATGTGTAGAGTTCATGATCTCATCGCTATGCATGTCTCTAGGTAAACTATAGATTATTCTAGTAGCTCTCAGATGAATACGTTCGATATCTTCCATCAAAGCGGGAGAGCAAGAACCCCAAACTACAATACCATATAAAACACTTGGGATAATTGTTTTGTAATAAATGGTTTCTAGGATTGGTTTAGGTAAAAACTTTATCCGTTTCAGAACCGCAACTTTCTTGTTAAATGAGTTGCAAACATTCTTGGTGTGTTCTTGCCATGAAAGCTTGTTATCAATAGTTAGTCCAAGACACTTGGATGTTGATTTGTATTCAATTGTATTGTTACCATATTTCAAAGGTGGCAAAGGGCCAATAAAATCTTGATTTGATATTAAAATGGCTTCTGACTTTGACTCGTGGGCTATCAATCTGTTAGCTATACACCAGGTGTAAACCTGGTCCAATATAGATTGTAATGTCAAGATGATATTGTCAATGTTCTTGCCAATAGCGAAGACTGTAGTATCATCGGCAAACATGAACATGTTTGGTTGGATTAACAGGCGTTGTAAACAGGCAACTGGCTGCAGTACTGTTCCATTCGGTGGCATGTCCATAATATTAGTTGGAGACATTGGCCAGTTACCTTCTATTAGTGATCAGGTGATGTATCACACCAGACCGAAAAGTGATCTTGCATTGGATGGGTATTGAAACAGTTGTCAAGTTTGAAGTGAATGAACGAGCAAGAGGTGCAGACCTTGCACAGCAGCTGTTTAGACATCTTCAAATACGAGCAAGAGATGGTAATTCAAGTGTTGAAGACTGGAATTTGCTTTTGTCAAGAACACCATAGCTGATTTTCAAGACTCTGCTGTGAGATTATCTTTTGGAAACGTGAAGGTTGCAAAAGACAACTTTACAAGACTAAAGCAAGTTGGGGAAATAATTATGGAGATCAATGCACACCACAGCAACCCTAAAGCAAAATATCTGAATGCAGAAGACATGAGTGGCTTAGAACCAACTATATATATCTCCAAAAAAGCTAGGGTTATGTTAACACGGAACCTTTGGACTAAAGCAGGACTTTGCAATGGTGCAATGGGAACTGTTCGTCACATTATTTTTGCAGAGAATCATAGACCAACAATGCTACAATTACCATTATTGTCCAGTTTGATGATGACGATTACATTGGGCCAAGTTTTTGTGAAGATATGCCAAACTGTGTGCCTATTTATCCAGTAACAAGTTTCTCAAATACTAATGACCTCGAAAGACAACAATTCCCGCTCAAACTTGCCTGGTCAATAACCATTCATAAGTCCCAAGGACTCACCCTGAAGAATTGCTGGATTGATTTGGGACCTTCTAAGAAAGTAGCAGGCCTGACGTTATCAAGAGTATGAAGACTTTCTAACCTTGTTATTGAGCCAATGACCTTTGATAGACTCCATGCCATTAAGAAAACTTCAAATTACAAGTACAGATTATTAGAAAAAACTAAGTTGAACACTTTGGCCCAAAAAAACTTTGGAAAATTACACAAAATAATGCCAATCAAATAGCATAAAGCATTACTCATTTTGTTCAATCCTACTCTTTAAATAAATTTCCACTTATACAAGACAGCAGTTGAACTTTATGGGAATTATCGAATGTTGAGCATCATTAGCTTTAACTGATATGTACAAGCCGGCAAATGATCCCGGCCGGCAAATGATCCCCAAATTGGCCGGCAAATGATCCCCGGACCGGAAATGATCCCCTCACCAAAAAGTGGGAATGGCGTGGAATCTAAATTTGGATAATGGATTAAAAACAATTCTCAATTATACAGCATTTTTTTCAAATGTAAGCAAAATATCCAGATTTTAAATATTTGTTATAAGAAAAGAATTGTACAGCTGTTGAAGGCAACGTCCACAGTTCAGTACAACAATAACTAATTCAACATAATTTTTTTTAACTTTAAACGGCATGCGCAACAGTCAGAGGCAAATTCCTCAGTTTTACAAGAGTCTACAAAGCGAAATCAAGTAACAGTTTAACCCAACAAAACTGGAACATGTCTTTTTTTATTAAGCCGCGCAGACTTGCACAGGCGATGCGATTTTTTAAAAAAGCCGTGAAAATTGCACATGTAGTCTTAAGACTTTTTTCTGCTATTTTCGGCTATCAAGCCGCCTTTGCGTGCGAGGGTGGCCACAATGCGATGGCGACGCGGCATTTTCCAAAAATTGCATCGCCTCAATGTGCAAGAAAACACAATTGACGTGTATTCGCGGCGGCTTAAAAAATTCCTAACAATAAACATAAGGTCCATTATTGTTCCTTTTTTACTCATGAATGGAATGAAAATGGAATGAAATGAGTATAGTGGTGGACATGGATATGCAAATTAGCACTCGCTCGATGGGCTGTGTCCATTAATTTATGCAATAAATGCATATTAAATTATGAATTAAATTATTCATGAGGTTGAGCCCGCGATATGTAATGGTCACCTGTCTTACCCATGGGGACGGAATTGGAGGGAGGAGAGGGTGGGGAGTTAGTCGCAGGGGGGGTGGGGGGTCGGTGGAGCAAACGCCTAGGTGAGGGTAGGATACGAGGGTTCAGACGGTATCCAAGATGGTGGCGGCGTCTTCCAAGATGGCAGGCGTAGATCGAGGAGCAGTTTGAGGAAGGATAGATTTGAAAAGAGATGTAGCCATGTCCCATTTCAACCAATTCTGTGCATGCATGTGTGACTTCCAGGTAGGAGAGGAAGAAAAGACGCGGATCCATCGATCGATCAAGCCTTCTATTGCAGACATCAACAACATGACAGAAATTGTATTTCTACTATTTAGTTCGGGTGCTGCAGAATTCATGTATCTGCAGTTACAACCCGTTCAAAATTTATAATTAAAAACAAATAAAATGAACATCGTCAACTTACTGCCGAATACTTTCCATCAGTTCCCATATTTCATAATTTTACGCGCACTGATTACAATCTTTTGGAATGTAAATAAACAGACAACGAAACTTTTCATGTGTTTGCGGCTAGGTTTTAATAGTAAATTGCTTTTCTTGAAAGAATAAAGTATTCTTTTCTTGTAATTTTTTGGTTTCTATAACTGAAATATGCTTTGCATTGAAAATGTTTTTCGAAGTAAATGATCTTCAACCAGCTTCACGACGTCACTCAAATTTTCACCTGGCGGGCATCGAAAATTTTTCTTTAGATCTCTCACCATGACAGAGAAAATTCTAAACGAAATAACACATGTATAAAACATGTAGTGGAAGTAACCAAAATTGACACGGCTAGATGAACAACAAACATTATTCTGGATTCTGTCACGCATTGCAATTATTGAACATTGCAAGTCTTCGCTTTCAGTGAATGACAACTCTTTTATAATGCTATGAATTGATGAAGAGTGGATTCATTTCGACGATGAGGCATCTAGACGAGAGTGGCGGCGTGAAGTTTTTGCAAAGTATGACGAATATCTTTCTTTCCAAGCACGATGCTTTCTGCCGTAACCATGCGACTTTGAGTGAACAAAAGTTTGATTGTTTTTTAAAAGATCTCAGGAAGGTGATAGCCTGCGTACCAAGACGTAGTCTAGTTTGTCGTCCGATGGGACGCTAATTTTCTTAGTCAGTTTTCTTCTATAACGAGATAAAAAATTTTCTGCCATGTTTATTTTTGCTCTAGCGAGTTCTAGCGTGCCAATTCGCACGCTAAGCATGTCAAAATTAGCACGCTAACTCAAACAAAGCGTGTTAACATCTCCGAAACAAAACCTAGTGTGTCCTTCATTGTTCTACGAATTAAATATGCGCATAAAGCGTGTCCTTGTACACACTAAGCGAGCTGTGTTAGCGTGTTGTGAGTGTGCTATCACCTTTATCCCTGTTTTCCCGTGGAGGGTCACAATTGCAAGAATAAAGTTCATCTTTATCTGAATCACGGACAAGTTTATTTGGGACTTTTAAACGATGGAGCTTTTCAACAGTAGGAGCCATCTTGAATGTTTAGGAACTGATCAGGACTGTACTATGGAAAAAAGAATTTTGGAACGCTTCTTATAGAACTGCATCACCATGTGTTAAATGTATTCGGATTTCAAGACCAATAAATGATAACATCACTTTGAAGGGTGGCATGTATTCACAAATATAGTCAACAAATTATAGCAGCCACTGTGGTCATGGGGAATCAGGCAGTTGTATGTTCATAATTCTTGTTTGACTTGCTTACAATTTCCATCCGCAGCACTTGGTTTTCTGTTAGAATTTTCTTATCATTCATGAGTGGCTCATAGAAGCCTTTGATTACATCCTGTAGTCAATAGCAGAACTTCAACTGATTAACCCCACGGATCTTTTATCGGATTTCCGATAAGAATTCTTCTTGTAAGCAACTTTCGCAACACACAGTCGTCAGAATAGACCTGCAAAAGGCCATTTCTGCCTTCAAATACACCCTTGGAGTAGCATTCGAACTTCTTCCCGCACTTAGGGCAGATTTCATCTTGAACTATTTGTCCTTCTCCATACTTTAATTTCATCTCCGTGACGATATCTGTTGCTTTCTCCATTGGTTCCCATGCGAGCAAGTTGGTCGCTAATCGCATGAAATAAGCAATTGCCGTCTTTCGGTGTTGGGGGCTGGCGATAGGTAAGACCTGCACTGGCGACCTCTCTGTCAAGATTAAATTTTGACAACTCATTTGGGTTCGAATGCTTTTCACTAATCCAATGCATGTCAGGCAGATGGTGAACTCGGTTGGTCTCAGCTGTCGCAAGGTTCAGCAAATCGCTTGCCATTTCATTGCGCGGGTGATCCAACTTAATGTCGGCAGAGTTACATTGCTGTTCTGATATAAAATGCTTAGCAAGCAAGCAAGTGAAAACACCACAGTCAGTATTGTTAGTTTGCTTGAGACAATTAGGGGTGTCTTCCTCCCAGTTGCTTTCCTGAAAAAGCTTGCTTTCCTCGGGAGACAATAACTCGCGCTCATTGCTAATGAATTTCGTTTTAATCGTGTCAAAGATAGTTCTGTAGATGTCAGGTTGACAGTAGGCGGAATCGTAAACATAAAGACAAAGATTTATGACGCTTATAACGAGAAGGAGCCAGTGCTCGTCGCGGGGCAAGTGTACCGGTATTATAACGTTTTCATGCTCCCAAAGCGATTTTTTGCCAAGATAATTTCCATATGTACCGTCACCGCGTTCTAAAGAAGGATAAAAGTATGTGCTTCCTAAGCCTGCTGAGTTCCCCTCCGAGCATGCATAATTCTCTCTTAAATAATCAAAGTACAAATTTATCGTGTCTCCTTTTAACTTTTCACCAGACAGAATTTGATCAATGCTTGCGTCTAAAACTCCCACCGTTCGAGCTGCCTTTGGTGGTGGTGATACACGGTTGTCTGGTTCAGATCCAGGTTGTCGCTTTTTACTTTGATGAATCTTTTGAATGGCGATTTGTTGCCGTCTATTTTCATCTTCTTTTGTTAAAGAAGTAATATCATCCACTTTAAACCAAGCTGTTTTCTTAAATGTGACTGGATCATGAAATTCAATGTTATATTCATGAACATTGTGATCTACGTCAGTGATACACCCTTCGCAACTGTTTTTAAAAGAGGTTTTCTTCCCTTTAACATTTTTCTTTGATCTAGGGATCCGAACCAGGACGGACTCTCCTTTATAATACAATGAAGGAGGCTGACGCTTCAGTTCTCTTTTCACCATGTTCTGCGCGGCATGATTAGTAGCCTTCAAAGCTTTCTGCCTTAGAACCACTCTTTCACTTGCTAAGTCACTTAACTCCTTCTCCGTGGGATCGTCATTGTTACATGTAGCTTTGTTAAAATTATCCTCTTGAACTTGGAAGTCTTTTTTCCCCCCCGAGAAACAGCTTGTTTTTTAGTCTGTTGCAAGGTCGACCAAAATACACTTCAAATGGTGTCAAGTAGCCAAGTGAGCTGTGCGGCGATTTGTTGTACAGTTTTGGTACTCGGGGAGATATTCAACCCAGTTAAGATCGTGTTCACAGTTGACAATGTCAAACTTGATTTTTTCCTTCCATGTTCTGTGGGAGCGTTCGTCCTTCCCTTGCGTTTGTGGACTGTATGCCGCACTGTTAATGATTCTAACGTTTAATGCTTCGCATATGACCTTCACTACACCCTTGAACTCTGTTCCTTGATCACTCTGAAGAATCTCGGGGGGTCCATGTTCATTGTAAATATCCAGTAAATGTTCCGCTACTTCACTTGACTCTTTTGTTTGCAAAGGACGTAGAATTACAAATCTGCTAAAAATGTCAATAACAGACATTATGTACTTGTACGTGTCATCATCAATGGTTGCTGGCATGCTCGCCATGCTGACAAGGTCAACCTGGTGCCTCTCTTGTACTCTGATAGCTTTGATTGGTCTTAGCGGAGCCTTATTTTGAAAAAGGGGCCTGAGTTTTTGGCATTGCTTCATGGCATTCAATTTATTTTGAATGACGTCACGGGAGAAACCACAGTAATGATACGAAGTATGCAACTTTAATTTTCTGGCACCATCACCCTTTGTTTCCTGGTAAGCGCAATCTATAATTGTTGGGACTTTCGTACAACAATACAATCTGTTTTCTTGTAAGTGATGCGTTTTGTAGAGCAGCCAACGATAGGATCATGGATTTCTTTTACTTCATACATGTCGCTTTTCCATTTTCGATACACTTTTTGCCTTAAGTTGGTTTCTGAATTATTTGGCCAGTCCTTGAAGGATCTTGTTCCACTTAAAACGCTAAATAGTGCATCATAAACGTCATCATCTAACGGGACATTTTTTCGCTGGGGCTACGGAGAAAATTAACTAAATTACTATGAGTAATCGACCGTCCGGAAAGTCATCAAAATTGTCCTTGCACGTCGCCAGTCAATAGCGGCCTAAGGTCTTGAGTACGGTCTTAGGTCAAGGGCGCTCGGGCAGTTAAAAATCGTGAATGAAGATTTCGGAATCTTGATAAACAAACGAAGGAAAAAGCTGACAAACGAGTGTCAAAATGCAGTAGCTCGCGTATTTATATACTGGCCTGACCAAATCCACAACTTGAACTAACGGCAAAGCAATCTTTAACTTAAGACATACCTCGCATTTCTTTCCAGCCTTTTCTTCCTTGTCATTATCACCTACACCGTAAATAACGCGGGAAAACAAAACGAAAGCAAGCACAAGGGCAAACAGCAAAGACAATCGTGCCATGTTCCGGCAGAACCTCGTGCATGAACTTTGATCTTTCCTGTCAAACACTTTCATGTCACGCGTCACGCATCACGCAAAAACCCTTTGCCACCCTCTGTGACTGTGGAAGCGCTTGATGTATACTTTTGCTAGATAATAGAAACCTTAAATTCTGACTACACTAACACGAGCCATTCAATGTGAAATAGTTTATTTAGGATGAGCCAGTCAGTCATCAACTTACAATGAATCTCAATACATTATTCTGATAATCAATACTGGAAGAAATTACAGCTCAGTAAATACTCATACAGTAGGCCTGTAATACATAGATGTACCGCGCCAGATGCGAAAAACCACTAAAAACCACTCTTTAGATGTGGCCAAAAAATGTGTGGAAACATATTCCCTTTCTAATGCAGTGGCACTGAACCTCTGGGAAGAGGTACTAAATGTTATTAAGTTTGTTAATATAGTTTAATGTATAGCTCAGTTTAATCTATAGCTCAGTTTTAAATGTATAGCTCAGTCTCTCAATTTTTACATCTCTCTCTATTTTAGCTTCTAAAATAAAAAGAAAACTAAACGAACAACGAACGCACAGAAGACTGACCAATGTAGAATAACTAATATTACCCGCTAAAACTCTTAAATACCCCTAAAGGTCACATGACAATACCAAAGCCTCTCTATCGTGCCGTCAGAATAGCAATTTCTGACTTTATCGTTCCTGCGTCACTCAATCGTCAGAAATTACATTTTCCAGTGATTCCACGCCATTCCTTATTTTACTCGGTATCATTTGTGGAGATCATTTCCGGTCCGGGGATCATTTGCCGGCCAATTTGGGGATCATTTGCCGGCCTGTACAGATAACATCAGCTGTTAGGATGGTAACGATTCAAAATAACAACAATGCTAAAAAAACTATGCTGAACAAAGGCCTTTAATCTTCATAAGAGTATTTTCATGATGACCAAGAAAGTGTTAAGAAATAGGAATAGACGCTTCCTAACAAACGATCTGAAACCAACTACATGTACATTATAACCTTTATTTACCGTACGACACTTGCCAGTTTCCATTCCCTCAAACTATTGCGCATATACAGATTGCTAGAACACAGTTTCTTCAATTGCGTGCCAAAATATGCTACAACCTCGGACAATACTAGTTGAGACAAATTTAAATGATGCCTATATTTTCCTGTTCTGAACAAAACGACAAGAGTGAGGAAATAAATTACAGTTCTCCCCCCCTCCCCTCTACCAATGTTGTTTTGGGTAACACAGTATTTGTATGAATTAGTTTTCAGGACAAAACAACATTGAACGGGGGGTGGGGAGGGGGGTGAATTTGTTCCATCTCGTGACGTTGAAGGCGTGCGTGAAATAATACAAACAGATGAAACTGTCTCAACAGTTCTGTCCGAGGTTGTCTGTGATGTTTAGTTGTTTGACTCGCTGTAACTTCGGCATGAAAGATTGGAATGATTTAATTTTTTGCACAGACGTAGTACGTGTTTAATACTTTGTGAAAAAGTGTAAAAGCTCTAATTTAATCAATTAGAAGTAATGAAATATGACCTCACAAAGACTGCCATTAATTGAAAAATAATTATTTCAATGTAAAAAAATCATGGTGCTTAAAGGCGAGATTAACCCTTCTAAACAGGCTTATATATTATATTTAGCCCGCAATAAGAAATTATCGGTTCAAGAAATAGTGCAACAATGTAATGTGTCAAGGGCAACGGCATACAGTATCATAAAGACAAACTTGATGGAAGAAAAAAGACATAATAAGAAACATGCTGGAGGACAACCCAAAAAGTTGAGCGCGCGAGAAGAAAGGAAAATCATAAGAACTTTGAAATGTTTGCGACAAGAAGAAGGAAACTTCTCGTCTATACGGTTGATGTCATGTGCTGGAATTAGCCAAAAAAACGTAAGGAATGGAACAGTGAGGAGATTCCTGGAACAGAATGGATATCATTTTCTTCAAGCGCGAAAGAAGGGACTACTAACGTCAAAGAGCGATTGGCATTTGCCAAACGAATGAAAAAACATTATTCCAAGGACGTGTGGAAAGATTCGGTAGCTTTTTATTTAGATGGTGTTAGTTTTTGCTACAAAACGAACCCTGCAGATCAAGCTACAGCACTGCATGGCTGCATTTGGAGTAAGAAGTCAGAGGGCCTTATGCGAGGGTGCACCGCAAAAGGAAGCAAAGTAGGCAGCGGCGGGAAAGTAGTTAAATTAATTGTGGCTATTAGCTACGGTAAATGCGCTATTATATGTCACAAGTATGACAAACTAGATGGCACCTACTTTGCGGCCTTTGTTAATGATAATTTTGATCGAATGTTTATGAAAGCAAACAAGAATGGATCACGATTATGGGTACAAGACAATTGTCCTGTACAAAATAGTGCGTGAGTACGTAAAGTTGTAAGTGCTAAGAATGCAGAGCAGTTGAAAATACCCCCTAGAAGTGCTGATATTCATTGCATTGAGAATTTTTTCCATGTAATAAAACTAGAACTGGAAAAGCAAGCTTTAGAGTTCATTATTACATGTGAAACTTATGACAAATTTTATGCTCATGTAATTGCAACAATTAAGAACATTCCAGTTCACGTAGTTGACAAAATCATAGAATCCATGGATAAACGCATGACTTTAATTATAAATGGCAAAGGACAAAGAACCAAATATTAATAAGAAACTTTTAAAATAAGCTGAAATAGAATGTGGAGCAAAAACAATGTGTCTATCAACACGCATATAATGAAACACTGTGTCACGCGACTGCAATCCGTCGTGACAACTTACTGTACATATGGCGCATGTCGTGACAATTACGTCAAGGTTTAATATGTAACTATTCTAAAAATATATTCCTTGAATAAAACTTTCCTTCAAATGCTTTGAAAATCTACAAAATGTTTCTGTATACTGTGAAAAACGATTGACAACACAATACACTATTAAAACAAACGATTAACAAACGGGTAAATGTCAATTCAATCGGTTAACGTCGGTTAACAGCAATTGATAAAGAGAATTGATGATCTGTCTATTGTTTTATTCTGAAAAGCTGTTAACCGTTTGAAACCTATGTTATTCGGGGGGTTTTCCACTTCTATTGTGTTCTGTTTACAAGAAAATCTTAGGGAAAATTATTATGTTTCTGATGGCATAACAAGCTCAGCAAAACATTTAGGACATGAAGGGATTTCCTGTTGTTGTTCCCGAGGGATCTGATACGTTAAATTTAATTTGAGCCATCTGCAATCCATCATACAGCATTCCCGTTCATCTACAATTCCATTTTTAAGTCGTGGATAACGACTTCTTGCAGTGATATGGGAAAAAAATGTCACTCGATCGCTCAGTGTTAAACTTGATAACCTGGCAAGCTTATATTAAGTTTATATTAAATTACCGCAGGCACACGCAAGACGCAGGCTCGCATAATGCGAGCTCGCGAACTAGCAATGGCATACTCACACGGCTCGCTTCTAAATTTTCAAGATAGTATTTCTTCCCTATTTCAATTTTTGGAGTTCGAAATGGAAAGAAGAATCTTTCGCGTCCGCGTTTGGAAGGCTACAATTCCAAGACGGCTTAGCAGAAACCAATGGACTTCAAATGGATTAGACCACTACGGTACCAGCAGGGTAAATTTAATTTCATTGAAGTAGAGAACACGTTGGGGTCAGTGTTTGATGATGAACAGTCAGTATATTTTGCTTTAAGTAAATAAATATTCTTCTTTCATTTATAACCAAGGTCTCGCTTTTTTGTACACATGAAAGTAAACAGGAAAAGTCTTTCAAAAATGCATTATTTCTCACTGTTGTTGTGGACATGCTTGAATGCACGTCTGAATTAAAACATTCCATATCGGGTTTCGGTTGTCCAAACGTCTTTCTTTTCCATCAAATATGCTCTTTTTTCCAAAATATCAATGAAGATTTGATGCTCTGTTTTTGTGAAAGATTTTAAAGTAATCAACTATCTTCCAAGATTTGTTTGAATGTCAACAAGAAATCAACACGAATATTTGCATATTTTTCATGCTCACTCAAGCGAGAAAACACTGAATCTTCTCGCCAGGTCGGGTTAAAAACCTCTGTTTTAAGCTTTCCAAGCACTCTGTTTTAACAAATATAAATAAGAAAATAAACAATTTGGCGAAAGAATTAAAGTATAAATCAAATGTTTTTCATGACTCCCAGCTGACTAAAAATTTACATAGATTTTAAAAACTGTGCTGCTTGATCACGCAATGCGATAAAAAACTTGTATAATACAAGCCCATTTTCTTCTTGCACTGCCAAAAGTTCAGCCGATTTTGTTTGATCTGAAGCTAGAATTTTCAGTTTTGCCTACTAGTATTTTGGAAACAAACAAACAAACAAACAAACAAAAACAGCTCAAGAATAGAAAGCAGCTGTAAAAATGTGGCTAGTTAAAGAAATGTCTCTTGCAAAGTGCGTTTTCGGAGCTGGTAAGTGCACGACATGACCCTCGAGCATAAGGAAATAATCATTCCAAGGAATAACTGCCTGTGACCAGCAAAAATCGTTCAGGAAAATACATTCTGCATCTTGTACTTCTACCCACGCAAAGCTTCCAGATGCTGGATTACAAAATGTTTCATAAATCAAAGTCAGTGGATTGAGTAAAAATGTTAATGTTTCTGTATTTGCCCCTCCCCTTGATCAAAAGGTCACACACTGCATCACAAAACACTTGTAGTGGGACAGAATTATTAGCTAGAATTTCTGCTGCACAAATCTGCCACTGCCCATTGCAACCTTCGACGCATTCACTCTCTCTGGCATCTTGTAATAACTCTATGCGAGTTTTCTTTGAACTTGCCAGTTAAGGCTTGAGAATTTTCGATTTCCCATGCAGAAGTTAATATGTCCGCGACAGCGCGTGGCATGCGATTAACAAGAAATTCAGCAAGGTCAGTTTTCCCCTCCTTTTTCTGTTCATAAGCCAGCGCTTGCAGTTCCACATTTTTTTTTACTGGTCATCGGTTCGACATCTTCGATGTCTTCCTCACTTCCTTGGTCAACCCCATCGCGACACTCATTACCTTTCCTTGAACGCTTACTACTGCGCCTAGCACGACTTGCTGAACTTGCTCGTTCGTGGCTAGTGGCTGTTCTTAAGGTCTGGGTGATCACCACTTTCAAGATAGTTGTTATCAGTCTTGGTCACGTACTTCCACGCACTGTAATAATAATTATTATGATGCTGACTTGAATAGTTGACAGTGATCCTGTACTCATGCTGCAAAAATTCCTTTGACGGTAGCCACCATTGATTGTGATCTAGCTTCAGGGCTAGGTGGTAATGCTCTCCTGAATTTTGGTGTTTCTCCCGACAACAACACCAGTGTATAATTTTCACATTTTCATTGCTAAACGATCGGATAACTGCTAAGGCAAATTCTTCACGCGATTGAAACAGATCCAAATTCGCCTGGCTATAAGTTAGAAGATAAACACTTCTAACATCCTTCTCTCCTAGTGGTTCACGCAATAATTCTGAGTCCTTCGAGGACGATTCATTACTTCCATAAGTGCTTAAGAGGTCCATTTTAACTGCTGATAGCGAGTGAAAGTAATAATTCCAGCAAGCGAAGCATTGGGGACGCGCAAGTTGTTTACAAGCCGTACCCATGGTAGCGTTAGCGGGAAAAACCCTGTTCATGTCTTATGTAATCGGAGTCTCATAACTTAAATGTTGGCGGTAAAAATTTTATTTCACATTAAATTTAAGGGGAAAATGTAGAAAAAGAACAACTTTCATGAATTACAAATGAAAAAACTTCAATACCTTGCACTAATAGATTTCAACATTAAACAAACATAAAAACAGTCTAGACAACCTCGGACAATGCTAGTTGAGACAAATTTAAATGATGCCTATATTTTCCTGTTGTTCTGAAACACTGAACAAAACGACAAGAGTGAGGAAATAAATGACTGTTCTCCCCCCTCCCCTCTACCAATGTTGTTTTGGGTAACACAGAATTTGTATGAATTAGTTTTCAGGACAAAACAACATTGAACGGGGGGTGGGGAGGGGGGCAAATTTGTTCCATCTCATGACGTTGAAGGCGCGCGCGAAATAATACAAACAGATGAAACTGTCTCAACAGTTCTGTCCGAGGTTGTAGCTAGGAATAAGAAAATAATACTAATACTCAACTGTATACACGAATTCAAAGTTACTTTGCAAATTTATATTTCAGTTCATACACAATGCAAAATTGGAGCAACACCTACATCCCCTCCATCTTCTCTAGGTGCTTCAACTTCTCCAAGTAAGTATTCTTGATATCCTACCTGCTACCCCTATTATTCTGTGTATGACAACTCCTCATTTCTTTACTTGCAACTTACTGTTTGTTATAACTCACCACTTCCACATTACCCATAATACACTTTGCTTGTCACCCCAAATTTTAAGTATTGTTTTTAGATTATCTTGGGATGCATAGTTGTCCCAAGAGAAATAAAAAACAATACCTATGCACAATTTTTTGGGGAGCAAACAAAGTGTATTATGGGAAATGTGGAAGGGACAAATTGGAACTAAACTTTTCCATTCCTTTTTCAACAGCACTGAAAGGCTATGTACAAGTGGTGCATGAAATCAAAGAGCATGAACAATAGCTCGAACAGTTACTTCGACATTGACTTCCAAGTTGCTCAGGAGGAGACTAAGGTTATTAGAGTCATGACCACTAAGAGCGACATCTCTAAATGTCAACTACTGTTAGACAAATGCAACTCCGAGCAGGCAGTTCAGCTGTCGAACATTAGAACTGCAGCAAGTGGGACAATATTCATGACCCAAGGAACAACTTTAAAAGACCTCCCAGCCCATTCAATCCATTTACATTTCAACAAATATCTTCTACCACTATTACAAACATAGGCACTATCTTGGATAAGCACAATTCAGGAACATATAATATATCAGGATCACTGAATTGGCTTGGTTCAGAGTCCCTTACTTCAAAACAAGGGAAATCAAAGGCACTATGTGCCAACTCGTGAATGGAAAAGTAAAGCAATTAATTAACATAGAAATATGCAGTAGTACCGGGTAAATGTAAGTTGACAGTCTCGTCCTCGATGTTTTCGAGAATCGGCGAGTTTCGAGTTTTGAGTCTGACTCGAATACGGATTTTGAGGAAACGATTTATTTCTCGAAACAGAACAATAAGATTCCGCGCGGCTTATTTTATTCACGCAAGCCGGTGTATTTCGTACTCACGTCCAAATCAGTGTTGGTCGGGAGGGAAACTCAAACGAAAAGCGTACAGTAAACCCAGGTGTATATAAACACAGACTAAAAAATCATTTAGCGACTAGAGTGACCTGCTTATAAGGTCTTATATGTTGATTTAGACCTCATTAACTAACTTTTTAGACTTCGTTTAAATATTCGGCCAATATGTTCGGACTGGTTGCTGTTCGTGAAATAAAGTATTTCAATCATTTCAAAACGTTCTGATCTTGTTTGCGTAGTCTGTGCTTCGCACGCACAATATAAAATTTATTTTATATGTAAACATTCATTCTGTCATACACGAAACTCTTGGAAAGAAAAATACTTCAGTTATTTATGAAGTTGCAATCCTTGGACTAGAATTAGCTACATTTAAATTATCAAAATGGTTTTGCTCTCCTATTAAAAAAACATATTGAGATACTATGAAAGTGAAAGGTTAATCTTATTTGTTTGTCCCCCCGTCACGCAACGCTTCCTCGTTTCGATAATAATTTTAAAATTCTTACAACCATTCATGCAACTAAAATGACAGACAATTTCATCAAACCAAGACACATCTTCGATTTCTAATCAACTTTAGGATGGGGTATTAATTTTGTTATCTTGTCATCAATTAAACTGGGACTTTCGTGTTGTCTTTAATATTTACAATGTAATGCTGGTCAGATTTTAACGTGTATGTTTCATGATCATATATATATTTTAAAGCTTTCTATTAATTATTCGCTCCTCTATGTTGTTGGCACTTTTGCGGTAACTATAACTAGTATAAAGAAAATACACACTGATCCAGATAAAATGGTACTTTATTCATGAAACAAAACACGATGAGATATTTAATTCTCCTCAGAGAATATTGAATTATTAACAACAACAAACAACAAATAATTCAAATATAAAATGCTACATTTCCTTTTAGAATCATCTGCTATAATTTTTCATCGAGCGAAATCGTACAGCTTCATACGTCCGAGTACAAACGTTGTTTGAATTGGGATCAATCAAGAAAAACAACATTAAAAAATATCACTTACCGAACGGCACCGTTCTCGTATTAAAGTCCTGAAAACTCCATTGAAGTACGAGGTTCGGTTTCCATTTGAATATAGCTTGTCTTGAGAGTGGATGACTTCAATAATTATGTCCTCTTATTTGGCGATCGTGTATTCTTGACTGTTACTTCTTTCCATTTCGAAATTTACTGAAGGAGTATTTTGATCGTAATTTAATATGCCCTATGCGACACTTGGCGCCCGGCACAGGATGGATGATGATTTTGATCATAAAAAGCAGAGAAACACCGTCTTCTAACAAGAAACCAATAGGGTACTGTGTTCGTTTTGTTTAAAGATCGAAAGAGCTAGAAATACTTAGCTTGTGGTGTGCCACATGAATTCTCACTAAGATGGTCTTGAATATTTTGTCAGGGAACACAAACGCCTTGATTCGCAAACGCCATAGACAGCTCCCGCGCACAGATGGATCCAGTGTGTCCAGAGATAAAACGTCACTGTATCTATCGTCCGGTTGACCCGAAAACTAAGGCATTCATTCACTACAAAAAAGTTCCTATAGCCTGTTTTATCAGTGTTATCCAGCCCAAAAAGCCGTACTGAAACGAGCCAGATTAGCAAAGTTTGAGCCTACAGTAGTCGTAATTTCGGTCAGCGTAGTAACAATGGCACAAAGGCACCCCCATATGTATTTATATGTTTCGTATACACCTTCAAATCAACAAGTGCTGGCGTGGCGCAGTGGTAAGGTTCTGAGTTCCAAAGCAGGACTTTGAGGGTTCGAATCCCACAACCCGTCGTTTCAAAAAAAAAAGGGAAAAAAGGAGGGAATTAATGCATACATTAATTTCATTGATTAATTAGCGATTAAAGTTTACAGCCCATTGACCGAGTGACATTGTCCACTAAATGCTATAACTCGTTCTGCGCATGCGCGCATTCACGAGTTAAAAAGGAGAGAAAAGGGTACGTGATGACAAAATCACTGACAGTATGGGATGCATTCAGATCTCACTGTGGGAGAAACAGATCGATCAGATAAAGGAAGGAGAATTTTACAACCTCACAAATTGCAGACTGAAGTACTTTTATGGGAAAAAACTGTCAACACAGAAGAAACAGCAATCACAAGTGCTGATAAGCAGCACATTTTATTGAGTGAACAAGATCAAAAGCCTCAAAACACTATTTGTTGTCCAGATGTATTAAACGTCCACGTAAACATCTATCCCGTATGTAACAACAGGGAATGCAGAAAAAAGGTAGCTGCAAACCTAGGATCGGAAATACTGCAGTGTCACACCTGTAATAGGTCAATGCTTCTGAAGAACTGTTACATAGAGATTAATGCTTCCTTTCAACTGGAGAAGGAAAACAAGGAAACCAATGCAACAGCATTTGCAAAGGTGCTGAGCTCCTTCTTAAATGAAGACGTATACCAATACAAAGACAACAAGGAAGAATTGACAAATAAACTATTATTGCTTGAAGGAATCGACTTCCACCTCTCGCAAACAGGAAAACTAATAACAAATATCACAAACCATCCTAAATCACAGGAGGAGGGCACAAACCATCCTGAATCACAGGAGGAGGGTTCCACTTCCAAAACCACTTAAGCGACACAAGATGACAGCCAATTACATGTAGAACTTGCTTGTGCGAGAATCACCAATGCAATTTTTAAACACTGTTTTGTTCTTTTTCCATAGTTATATTCTTGACTTTCACTCACGTGACCTCAGCCGTGACGTATTTTTGATCCGCCATATTGGTGTACAACTTACGTGACAATCTCACACATTCGACCATATTTCCTTGCGTTTTTTGCTCTTCAAAATGCCTGTGTCTTATTCTAGACTGTTCCCTCAGAAGCGGTCGTGATAAGGGGATCAGTATGTTTCGAATACCGAATATTAAAGACGAGGAAGAAGCGAAAGCTGAAGCTGAAGTCAACATGGCACGAGCTGAGAGGTAAAAAGAAAGGCGGAAAAGGCGTTCGGAAATACTACAACAGGAGCGACTGCTGAAGATACAGCGTTTAAACGAGCCAGGAATTCCACTAGCTGACATTTCCCTTGATCATGAAAGCTCAGAAAGTCAAGAAACCAAAGAAAATATCAAAGACATTTTCGATCCAGAGCAAGAAACACACCGCAGTTCGGCAACACAAACAGAGGCCTTCGACCATCTGTACCGGTCTGTTCCAGCTTCCTCTCAAGACACTTCACCACATGCTGATGCCTCCAGTCAAACCGATGAGTTTGATTACATGTTCAACGAGCCATCCACCAGCAAACCGTTTGATAGAGACTACTTTAGAGGCGATGATGCTAAAGTCTCTTTCTACACAGGCTTGCCTGGGTATGACATTCTTATTGCTGCATTTAATTTTGTTTCGCCATATGTTTCTCGTAGAACACAAAGTCTGAGCTTGTTCAAGGAAATGGTTATGGTCCTAATAAAACTACGGCTTGATGTACGTTATCAAGATTTGGCCTACAGATTTGGGGTATCCCTACCAACTGTGTCAAGAACATTTGCACACTGGTTATTTATTATGGATGTATGGTTGTCCCCCCTCATTAAGTGGCCAGAAAGGGAAGACCTATGGAGGACTATGCCACAAAGTTTCAAGTTTTCTTTTGGAAACAAAACTACAGTTATCATTGACTGCTTTGAAGTGTTTTGTGTTAAACCCTCTAATCTCCTAGCAAGAGCACAAACATTCAGTTATTACAAGCACCACAACACAGTGAAAGTGTTGATTGGCATTACCCCTCAAGGGACTGTGTCTTTTGTTTCACAAGCCTGGGGAGGTTGGTTTACTAGAAAAATTGGTACCTGAAGATCTTGTAATGGCAGATAGGGGGCTTACGATACATGAAGGTGTTGCACTCAAACATGCAAAACTGGTAATCCCGGCTTTCACTAAAGGGAAAGCACAACTGGATCCTCTAGAGGTGGGAAAAACACGTGGAATTGCAACAGTGTGTATCCATGTAGAAAGGGTGATAGGACTTCTTCGTAGGAAGTACACCATCCTAGAAGGCATATTGCTTACTGACCTTTTGACTTGTAATCCATCAGGGCCCCCAGAGGCCCAGATACCGATGATCGACCGCATAATCAGAGTTTGTTCTGGACTCATTAACATGTGTGGTCCAATTGTTCCATTTGACTAGATTTTAAATATTTCGATTAGGAACTCTAAACAAGTTGATTTGAAAATTGTTTATTTATTGTCCATAGGGCATTTCCCTTAGATTGAAATGATGCTTCTTAGGTAAAATGGGCAACAAACATACACACAACGTAACATGATTTCTATTTTATTTTGTTATATGGTATAAAGTAATGCAACCTTCACAGAAAAGTTTTGCAGGAACCCATTCATGAAATTCAAAGTGGGAAAAGCTTAATTTCCCATGGCAGAGAGTGGGAATTAGAACACTTCCCACAAATGAAAAAGCCGAACACTTCCCATTAATGGATTCATTGTGTTTGGCCTTTTCATTCATGGGAAGTGTTCTAATAATTCCCATCATTAATGGGAAATTAAGCTTTTCCCACTTTGAATTCCATCCATGAATGGGTTCCTGCAAACTTTTCCTGTGCTTGGAAGTGGTTACTTTTTAGCTATCATCAAAGAATTTAGTGATAGAAAAAATTATTCTTGTTCATATTACACCACAATCAGAAATTTCCTAGGGAAGAAGGAAAGGTGGAAGAATTTCCTAGGATATCATAAAGTTCAATTTTTGAACTATAAAGTCTTTTGTAGAAGCCGGGACTGAAGAAACTTGTATGTGTTCAGAAAACTTCCCTGTTCTGCAGTAAAGGGCATTAAAATGGGCTTTAAACAACCCAATAAATAAAGCATGACGCCAAAAATAGTCACCCTTGTAGAGGAAGTCTGTTTTTTTAAAGCATGCTAGAAACTAGATATTTAACAAATTAGACTATGAGTTCAAGTTTTCTATGAGTCAATAGATAGTCAACGAGGGACGCAGCGCCGAGTTGACAATTTGACTCAGAAAACGAGAACAAGTAGTCTTCAATAGTAGAAACCAACTAGCATACTACCATTGATTTCATACCAATTGATTTTGATGTTTGTTTTTGTTCATAACACCGGCTTTTTCGCTACTCACTATCTATCACTCAATAGTCAGTACGTGAGCCAATCAGATTGCATGATCCATGATAGTATGCTAGTGGGTTTCTACTAACTATTATTAGTACATAAATAATCTAGATAAAAGGAAATGGTGTTATTTGATTATTTTTTAAACAGTCATAGAGATGTTGCCTTATCTTGCTTAGATCGAAATTGATATTGTCTGGTTTGGTGCCATAGACCAGACAAGTAGCAAAGGCAACTGCAAAGACACCACAGTCAAATCCATTAAGTTGTTGCTGAACTGGGACATTTTCAGTAGCAACATTGCTATCTGCAACTAGACTCTCCACTTGTGCTTTCACTTCATCTTCAATGATGTCATTGTACAGGCTGTCATATAATTTGATTGTCCCAGGAGTACAGTCAATTGAGCTGACACTGGTCATAATGTCAAAATTTCTGCATGGCCCAAGAGTTGGTTGCTGAAATCCATCAATAAGGGGGTTGACCCTCTGCAAACAAATATGTGCTTCTTGAATTATATCACAATTTAGCCAGCCAGTTGGGGATATGATTAAGTCATAGTCACTGCATGTAAGAGATGAAATCGAATCTCTTGTGTTACTCTTTACATGTGCCACCTTGACAAGTTCCAATTCTTGGTCTGAACTGTCGCTATCACTTTCACTGTCCACAGTAGATGACTGGGTACTAATGGGGCTAGGGATTGTGGGAAGGGGTAGCAAAACTGGTGAAACAGGTTTCTGCACTGTGCTATTTCGAGAAGACACATCCTTAGGTTTACGGTCATCTGGCATAATTTTAGCATTGCTTTTGCATTTACTGCATCGCCAATTAATGCTGTTATTTGGTCTGCGCTTGTAGTTGAGACAGCCAAGGTGGAAGAATTTCCCATGCGGGCAGTTCTTTTCCTGGCATTCCAAAAGGCGGTCAGTTGGCATAGCTTTCTGGTTACAAACACATATGCTACTAAGAGCAATTGCTGCAGAATTTAATGCTTTGGCCTTGCTTTTTCCTCGCTTATTAGTTGGGAGGGTACTGCAGGTTGAGCAGTACCAGGTCTTGGTAATATCTTGTTTCTTTACTGTAAGACATGAACAGTGGAAGACCTTGATGGGGCATTCACTATAGGAACAAGTGATTGTCTCATTTCCTGGCTTTTTCTGCCTACAGTAACAAAGAGCATCACCATCAACTGAGAGCATCTGAGATTTGTTCAGATGACACTTTCAAGTATACCATCTGCCCAAAATCTCAGGAAGGATGCAAGATCTCCAGAAAACTGTAAGCTTTGGAAGTACACTATCCCAATGTGTATTATCTGGAAAAATGCGCTCTATCACTACTGAGGTGTTACCTGCAGCATCACACCCATAAACAACAAAGTCACAGTATTTTCGTTTTGTTGTATGTAACTGTTGTTGCACTTGATAATAATAATTGTGGTTGCGTTTGAGTGTGTATTTTCCATTCCTACTTTCTAGGCATGCACTCTTTTTGCACGCGTAGTCTTTGAAATTGCACCCCTCAATTCCAATGGGACACTTCACTTCCCCACACCCTTCTCCACAACAGTCACATGTGACAAGGAAATCAGGCATTGCATGTAGAAAAGGGTGCTGTTCATTTATTATAACACCACATCTTGTAACCCTTAAATTGGTGTGTTTGTCTTCCATGGCTTTTTCATAGGCTCTTATGGCATCGTCCTCATGCTTAATGCCATAATTAGTTGCCTTTGTAGAAGTATTAAAGAGCTGCGGATAGCAGATTGACTTGATCAAAGACTGTGTAATGGCTGTGTAGGATTGGAGTGAGCAACTGCACCACATACAGAAGCTCCAATCCGTCCAGCTCTGTGTTTGAAAAAACTCTTCCCTTTAGATTGTTCCCTGGTCTCCTTTTCGATTACTTCTCTTTCTTCTGTTGTTACATTGAAATCAACTTCACTGCATTTTTTAAGCAGTTCCGGATATGACAGCTCAATGTTATCAGATGAATACAGATCAGGAACAGTGGGAATGCTTCTGCTTTGTAAAATAAATTGTTCAGCATAAGGATGAACTAAACTCAAGCACACAGGTTTTACTTTGCATGTGTTTAGTTCTTTCATTAAGTTCTCTATCTGCTCATCAGTTGGGGAAATTCCAGGAACTTTAGTGTTTTGTTTTACTTCCCTGGGCTTGCAATTATTATTGGCCGCTGCATCGGCATTGGAATCAATTGCTTTGTCAAGATCTTGCTTAAGTTTGCGTGCAGATTTAAAATTGATTTCACTGATAGGGGCATAGGGTACTTCATTCACATAAGAGGGAAGGAGCCATGTACATTTAACTTGGGTGCACGCTAGATTTCCGTGAATCTTTGTCCAGGATTCGACGTAGTACAGCACACTTGCGACATGGGAGCATGTCTCTCCAAGCCCAGCTTTACAGCCCATGCAATGAGCTGATAAAATAGCTACATTACTAGTACAAATAATCCATTCAGGAAGCGGTGGGTCGTTCATTCTCTGGCTATGCCGAACCTTCCTGATCACAACATACTTGTCTGACACTTGCAAGCCTTGAACATAAGTTACAAAATCCGAGACCATCTGGTTGAAAGCTTCAAGGCTTTTAGAGTTCTTAAACTGTTCCTTGGTGTAATAACTAGTATCCAGTACAAGATAACTGGGCAGATCTACTGACTCGATCGGTGGTAAACATTCGGGGTCAAGTTTCGCGCCATGAAGAGTAGCCGGGTCAAGACCAATGACTGATATTTTGTCCAAATATCGCCGTTTAACATGAGGTTCTAGAGACTTATAATACTCAGATAGAGTTGGAATATTTTTCTCGATATCCTGAAGGCTTTTTAGAGAATAGCGCCGCAGAATTCATCTAAATTGCAAATTTTGTATTCGTCACGCATAGATTTCACACAAGAGTTGTACACCAATATGGCAGCCGTCCAAATATGGAAGAGCAAGGACGTCACGTGAAAGTCAAGAATTACATTGCGTTGTTGATGACTTTATGCATGTTATTACTTCAAGAACATTGTTGCGTTTAAAGTGCCTATAACATGATTCAAGGCTCAGGATAGGAGTGTAGTCACCTTGTAACACATTGAACACCACACTGTGCTTGTTTCCATTTCTAGAAGCAGGTAAATTGCACTGACCGACCATTTCTTCTCTTGTGCCGTTATACATTATGACAGATGACTTGGTGGGCTGCAGTTGCTGATAGTTTGGGTTACCTGTGGCTTCAACATAAACTTTTGCTGGCAATACATTACACTCGGCACCACTATCAATTTGGAACTGCACAGGCACTTTCTTTGGACCTAACATAGTAATAAGGGCTTTTCTTTTCAAAGAGGTAGAGGCAGTATGAACACACAACATTCCAATCTCAAATTTGTGAACCTTTGCATCAGGTCGAGATCTCTGGCCTTGGTTTTTGCACTTCGATGCAAAGTGATTCTGTAGTCCACAATGACTGCAGGTTTTCCCAAAAGCGAGGCAGAACTTCTTTCTGTATGAACGACGTTTACCACCACAATGGTCACAATTAGACACAGGAGTTTTACCTTTCGACTGTCGGTTTCCTGGTGGTCGATTCTTTGGTTTTCCTTTTTGTTGCTGGGAGTCATCAGGTTTGCTTTCTCTATTATGGAACGCGTGCACAGATTGCTCTGCATTGTTAGTATTCGTAATATCTTGAACTTGTGATGCAGTCACTTCAGATGTGCGAACAATTTCTTGAGCAGATTCTAGTGTGAGGTTCTTCTCGCGGAGAAGTTTCGCTCGAATCTTGTCATCTTTTATTCTGAGGACAATGCAATCTCGAATGAGCTCGTCTTCCTTGTCTCCAGAATCACAAGTCGATGCTAAATGCAGTAATTCTGCGACAAAACGACCAATGCCTTCCCCAGCCTCTTGTTTATGACTATTGAACAGAAATCGGTCGTAAATAACATTGTGTTTTGACTCGCAGTACTCGTCAAACTTCTGCAGCACATTTGCAATTTTGTTGCTGTCCACATGACCCCATGTGAAAGCTTCGTAAACTTTGTTTGCCTCTTTGCCTATGATGGCTAAAAATATCGCGATTCGCACTGGCTTCGGTTTCTTTACAACACCAGTAGCAATCTCATAGTTAGACCACACTTTCTTCCAGACTTTCCAGTTGTTTTTTGCCATTCCTTCCGTCAAATCCAGAGCTTCTGGTGGAAGAATACCGTGCGTCATGTTTGACAGCTCCTGTCGTATCTCGGTCTTGTTTCGCAGTAGAATACGCTCAATTTCGATTCAGTTTGTTGAAATGTCGCTGCAAATCCTTTTAGAATTGGAGAATAAATCCAAATTACTTCTGGCACCATGTTTAGTGGGTCGGTTGTGTTAGAAAACTCACACAAACTGCTTTAAGTGCATGACAGGGAGTGCCCCAGGTTACTTGACTGAGCAGTTCATTAAACACTCCGACGTGTCAAAGCGCTCCACTAGAAACGCACAAGCTCTTGATACCCCACCATTTAGATCTGCCAGTGGACGGAGAACCTTTTATTATCAGGTTGTCAGTCTTTGGAACTCTTTGAAACCTAAACTTAAACTTTGCCAATCTCAGAGCCAATTTAATCATTCCTTAAAACGTCAACTCTTAACGAAATTCTTAAGTTAATTAACTTAATTTTTATTATATTTATAGTATATTCATAATATGTATTTTTAAGTATAATTATTTAATTAAAAGCCTCATCAGGGATACATACATACATACATACATACATACATACATATATACATACATAATACTTTATTTATACTCGAAAACAGGGATGAGTTAATAAAATGTGTATGTGTAAAAACACAGCAATGATTTAATGGCGGAGCACATGGAAAGTGAAAGTACACGGTTCAAACCACGTGATATGGTCACGTATAGAAATACTGGAATGCATACACATGGCGAGTTTTTGATTTCATTGCGTGGTCTTTTGGAATGTGCCCAAAGCCAGCGAGAAAGACACTTCTATGATCAAGTTTATCAAGAATCTTTTAAATCGAGCATATGAAGTTAGAGGATGCAGGAGAAATAGAAATAATGAGGGCACATCGTACGCCAGCGACGAGATGCAGTGAAGCCGCGCCTGATCCATGTGTATTTTCTGAGATATTCAGATAGACAGTACATTTTGGCGAATGCGGCGAGATGTCTGAAGAATAATCAGTACAAAGGTTCGGCGATTTACATCTCGGATGACGTTACTAAGGAAATTCAAGAGCAGTGGAAGAAATTAAAGAAAAAGTATTTAGATGACCTATGGAAAAGAGATGATGTCCAATTTGCTTACAAGGCTTGGTCTGTTTTTGTTGTTCGTTGGTTTTTAGAGAACTTTTAACTAAAAACTGACGAACAACCAGGTTCTTTCAAATGCTCGCGCGCGTGATGTAACACTTGTCCCTTCATTCTCAACACTGTCAACATCTCAGGTCCAAAACGCTCAATCAAAATCACTGATCGTTTTGACTGCACATCCACTAATATAATCTACTGCATAACTTGCACTCTGTGCAAAATGCTTTACATTGGAGAGACAGGAAGAAGACTAGGAGATATGATATGATAGAGACACCTCTAAACCTGTGTCTAAACATTTTAATCTTCCCGGTCATTCTTTTGAAAACATGATTGTTTGCAGCCTTTTCCTTCATCAAGGCAGCACTGAAAGTCGCAAAACTTCAGAACACAAATTTATCTTTCAAATCGGCACCTTGGCTCCCCATGGGATCAACGAACGCTTCTCGTTTAATTAACTATTTTATTCATGCATTCTCCGTTACCATGCTTCCTCTAATCATGGAACTCCTAATACTCTAGTATATCAACACACACACAACCCACAATCCTCCACTTTGCTCCGACGAAGGGCTAACGGTCGAAACGTCAGCTTCTATAAATTCGCCACGGCGGTTAATTTACCTTTACCAACTCCGAGTTGATAATCAACATAGTGTTTCACTTGCGCGCCGACGCAGCACGACAGTTTCATTAGAAACTAATCACTTTGTTTGCCAGAAGAGTATACTGTTATATTCAAGTTCTCGGCAACTAAAAAATTAAACTGTCTGTGAAGGTCTTGGTAAACAATGTCAGTAGACCGCTGAGTAAATATCTTAATGATCACTTTCTTTTTGAGGATCAGGTGAATGACTGTCAACTGATGACTTACTTACACAGTTCCATTCTAATCCATGTTCAATATGTCATCACCCGGCTGTCTCCATATTGTTTGTAATGTACAGTGGAACCCCGCTTTACGGACACCCGCTTAATACGGACACCCACATCTGTCCATGACGTTTAGTCTGAGAGCCCACTTAATACGGACACCCCGATAATACGGACACTTTTTGCGTGTCCCCTTGGTGTCTGTATTAACCGGGTTCCACTGTATTTTTCTATTCACAAACAAGGCTCTTTCCACCAAAGCTGTATCTTTAAGATTTTTTAACCTCTTGTGATTCCCTTTCCTTTAAGAACTTGCCTTTTCATGAGTACTTTCATTATTGCCTTGTTGGATGAAAATTTCACAATCCCTGCTCTTGGTTTCATGTTTCTTGCAGCTCCATTCTGTTCTATCTTCCTTACTCTGTGGACAATGTCAATGTCTTTTTTATTTAAATCGACATCAAGGTTTTCTTTTACCATCATGATTATTTTTCTTGCAAGTTTTCCTCATCATCTTTGCATGCTATCTTTCCTTGAATATTATTCATTTTTTTACAGCATTTTCCTGTGCAGCTGATATCTGTTCAAGGTTTTGCTCAACATGATTTAGGATTTCATTGCAGTCATCTTTAAATTAATTGATTGCATCTTCTTATCTGAGAGAACACTTACGTTGATTGAGGTTGCAAGACTTTGTACTGTTTCAGATTTGACCGTTTTTCTATGTTCATTAGTTTCTTGTAAATCGCAGTTGCAAGGGAACTGAGACTACAAGTGGTCTTCTAGAACTCATTGTTGTTGCATGTTATTTGTTTTGTTATTTTTCACAAGTATGTCTGTATCACAGTGTGAACAAATGCGGGGAGTGTAAGAATTATTGACATTTTGTATCACCTGGTTTTTGCACTGTGTGCTTTTTGAAGGTGTAGGGTTTCAATATTGTGTAATTTGTTGATGTTGGATGGAAACGATTAAATAAGTAATTTTGTTGGAACGTTTATGAAATAATGTGGCTGTTCTTTATCGACAGTGAGCAGACTGGTGCTCTTGGTGCCAAAAGAAAAGAGAATCAAGTTTGCTGAACTACCACAAGTGTATTCTATCCAGAGTATCAACTATTCCACTCAAGTTGATCCAGAAATTAACCAGTCGAGAGAAAGCTGACCTGGGGCAGAAAAAAATCCCTTGAAACAAACTAACCAAATGACTGGAAGCTAAAGAAAATACTTTATTTTGTTATCACAGTCATCCAACTATCACAATGAGTCCATCTGTTAACTTTCACTTCTCAGAAACACCTGTTCAGGCATCTCGGACCCATGTGGCCACCTGTCCAGCACCTAGACGGGGGCAAAGCTGCACGCCTCCCCTCTTGCAGTAGTGTGAAGAGAGCTGAGATCGACCAGCAATGGCATCTCTGAGAGAATTAGCCTCTTTATGTGAATTTTGGATTGCTTTAGCCACTTCCTCTTTAGATGCTATTAACTTGATCAAGATATTCTGCAAATTGTGTTGTGACAATTTGTTTACATTTTTGACTTTGCAAACAATGACCATAATTGAAGATATTTGACACTTTATGCAAATCAACATTTGCATGCTTTTGAGATTAATGGAGTCGAGATGCAAGTGAGATTTGTTGATGCGAAGATGTGTAGCGATGCGAATGTAGGGAATTAAATCCATTGTATTCTAGTTTGGTTGCGTTTATTAGAGTGTTTAATACAGTCCTAAACAAATTGCAATCGGTAATCAAAGGACGGCACAAGCGCAGCACTATCCCAAACCGGTTCACTCTTGCATCTCCCTTTTCCCTAGCTATGTCAACTAAACTTTCCAAAGCCGCCATTGCTGCAAATAGGTCCAACAACTCAGATGGTTTCATCAATAGGATCTGCACTGCCGTCATGGCCGTATCTAGACTGGAGACATCAGCACCTCTCCACCTCCTTTATAAGCTTGGCCAAGTAAGGAAAATAGAAAATTGTGAAGAGAAATTAAATTATTATTCTTTTCTATTTCATTTTATTATTTTTTATTACTAGGCCTTACTTATGGTAGTCAATTTGTAGCAAAATTCAAGAATGAAAAACATTGTCAAAATCAACAACTTTATCTAATTTAACGATTTTCTCTCAATATCAACACCGTTAAGTGGCCAACTTCAACATTATAATAATTCTTAAATCAAGAGCGAAAACAAACCTCAACATTAAGAGTTATTTTGCTTCAAGATCAACAATATCTGATATTTCCAAATTCAACCATATAAAACCTTTCAAGATCAACAACTAAAATTCGCGATCAACAAATTGGGTCCAAGTTGGTCCGATGCTCCCGAGAGGGACTGGGAACTAACACGGTCGCTTTGCAAGATGGCGGACGGCAATGATCGGGAGACACAAGCTGGCCAAATGGTATAAATAGCCCGTGGAGTTTATTTTTTACGGATTTAGATGAGCTGTTGTGTGATTATGAGCAACACCGGTCAACGAATGACATCGCTTTAAAGGAAATGTTAACAATTCGTTTGGAAGACGCAGTTAAAGCTTTGCAAAATGTATCTCCCTATGTATCAGAAACCAACATGAGTGCAGTTTTCGAAATAACGAGGAATTTCCAGTTGATGTTTTGGGACTGCCATCGTGGCTGTGAATTTCCAAGTCGAACAAGATGCTCACAAGTGGCTGTTTTGTCACTGAGTTCTCCAAATAGAGTAGATACAGGACAAGTAGGAAGGCCAAAGTTTGACATAAAGGAAGAGACATTAGTTGAGCTTCATTCTCTCGGTTTCAGTTGGGAAGATATCGCTCGTATGTTGCTTGTTTCGCGCTGGACTATTCATCGTAGAGTTTCAGAGTTTGGCCTCAACCACCTGTCACGCTTTAGTGACATCACTGATGAACAACTGGACAACAAAGTCGGGGCATTCCTGAGGGAACATGGCTGTTTAGTCGGAACTTCGATGATTTTGGGCCATTTGAGATCTGAGGGGTTAATAATACAGCGGGAAAGGGTTCGTAAATGTCTTGCACGTATAGACCCTCACAATGTCAGGATACGTCGGGCGATAACAGTTTCACGAAGAGCATACTCAGTAGCTGGGCCAAACAGCCTTTGGCACCTAGACGGCCACCATAGCCTTATCACTTGGGGGTTCGTAATTCATGGATCGATTGATGGGTTTTCACGGTTGATAACATTCTTGCATTGCTCAACAAACAATAGAAGTGACACAGTAGGGGACTTGTTTCTGAATGCAACCCAGGCTTATGGTTGGCCATCCAGGGTACGAACAGATCACGGTGGAGAAAACACGCAAGTTTGGCAAGTGATGGAAGATAGAAGAGGACCCAACAGGGGAAGCTTCTTGGTTGGTTCATCTACTCACAATCAGAGAATCAAGCGCCTTTGGCGAGATGTCTTTCGATGTGTAGCACATATTTTCTACTATACATTCCAAGCCATGGAAGAAAGTGGTTTACTCGAGATAGACAACCCCCTGCACAAGTTTGCTCTTCATTTCATCTATTTGCCACGCATAAACAGAGCACTATCAAGTTTTGCCTCTGCCTGGAATAACCATCCTCTAAGAACAGAGAACAACTGGAGCCCCAAGAGGATTTGGGTTAATGGCATGATTGACTTTAGAAATCATCAGTTGATGGCAGTTGCTGACATGATGGAACAAGAGCCATCTTTTGATGATTTAACTTGGTATGGATATGACCCATCTGCACCTACTCCAATGGATGATGGATTGGCATTAGTTGATGTCCAGGATGTAGACATTGAACTTCCAGCAAATGTCCTACATGATCTTACAGCAGCTGTCAACCCTGTTCAACTGTCAAATAGGTATGGAATAGATCTCTTCATCGACTGTCTTAACTACTTGCAATCACATGTCTAGTTGAGAGTCTTAGTCATGGTAGAAATCACCTACTCAGTTGTCTGATAGCTAAAAAGACGCATTTTTTAAGACAATTAGACATTATCTGTACATGCAATTAGTTGGGTTTTAGTAGTCATTGCTTAGTATTGTAAGGCAGGTCAACTGACACTTGTGTGAAAGTCATCAACCATGTATCATTGCCGTGCAGTCACTGGATATCCAGTTACGCTGTTTAGTTTTGTTCCTTCTTTGGAAAATAAAAATAAATCACTTTATTTATTGTGGTTGTTTATTATTGGGGGGAGGTACCTGTATCTATCCTGTTTTATGTAGTTTAATTTGTTTCAAAGAAACAAGTTGGGGTGATCTTCTTTTGTCTGTGGTTTTTGAATTCTAATGTACTGTATATTAATGATATCTAGCCAACATAATTATACTGCCACATTTAGCAAACACAACAAATATGAAATGAATAAGTTGTAAATTGAATACATATGTACATGGATGTCCATTTCAAAAACCTTAAATTTGCATGTTTGAATGGCTGTGGGCAAAAGTTGTCATGCAGACAAACAAACATCTATAAAATTTGCAACTCTAGAAGCTGATTTCCACCTTTGTTTCTTTGTTGAAACATGGCATGTTGGCTAAGTTTTATGTTCTCTAGCCTGCGTGCAGACGTCTCCTATTTCCTTGCTTCATGCGGAAACGACCCGTTTCCGCATGAAGCAAGGAAATAGGAGACGTCTGCACGCAGGCTATATGTTCTCTAACTGGTTTTGAGATCTTTTTTTGGATAAATTTCAACCTTGAAGACTAGAAAAATATAAAATATTAATACGGTAATGGTATTTTATTTTTCTGATGCATAGATATATAGATATCAATTACAGTATTTGGAATAGATTCAGGATGCTTGGGCACCTTGAGAGTAGTACCAAACAATACAATCATGTTCAATTCAATGATGATCACTTGGCAATGCAGCAAACTCTAGGGGGCTTTGTAGAACAAAATAATCTTATTATGGAATTTTAGTTGTTGTAATAGTAATAATAAATAATAACAACAAAAACAACAACAACAACAACAAAACAACAATAATAATAATAATACATGGTGGTCACTATGGGACTCAAACAGCCTTTTCTCTCAAGGCTTAGTTAAGGAGGTTGATCAATAAAATCTTCTGGTACAACTCAGTCATGATGGGGTGAATGCAATAACATTTTATTTCAACTACAAACAAGATATTACATGTACCTGGTCAAGATGTTTATAACAGGATATGTAAATAACTAAAACAACACTAACCACTATAAATTTTGCCAAATAATGTGTTATTAACAATGAACATGAACATGAAATGTAAAATGAGCACAATTGAATTTTTACAGACTTGTGCAATATGTAAAGTAAAAATGGAACACAAATTTCCATGAATATTACATGAAAAAACAAAGCGAGTCCTTTGAGTCATTTTCTCCGCTGTGCTTCAATCAAACATAAACATGCCGCCAGTGAAACATGAATATTGGCCTTTTTTCAAATGTAAACTTTCTAAAAGTAATGCAACAAGCAAACAAATAATGCAATTTATTATTGAAAATATAGAGTGGTATTAAAAGGGAGAGATTGTTCCTCATTTTGAAAAAGAACGTTCAGTCACTAGACTGCCTGTACACTTTTCCAGACGAAACTGCTTAGTGCTTTTCATTGCTCAAATATAACATAGATATGATAGTTTTTCTCTTAAAACATAGAGACCAATTTTCAGTGGTTACTGAAAATTAAGCTGCATGAGAACTTTTTTTTTTAGATAAGACAAGATTCACAAAACTCAAGAGCTTACATTTTGAGCTCTGATAGTACAACTGTACCTTGTATGTACCATCCTTATTAAAGTGGGTTTAAAATTTCCACTCATTTCACCACAATCAGCACCTGGAAAGGCTAAAACCTAACATTGTTTCAGTCTTTGTTTCTATAGCTTCGTGTCATAATAAGTAACAAATCAAAACCTAAGCTGTTGTAAATGATGTGCCTTCAATAACTGATCTCATAGCTACATCAAATGCAGCATAATTGACAAAACGGTTTGGCAGCTTCAGTTCGAGTGAACACGTAGATGCAAAAATGCTATCACCATTATGACAAGACACAGATGCGATGTGGCAGGGTGGCCATTGAAACTGTAGATGTTCCAGTAATAAACTTTAAAAAATTATCCAAGTCATCTACAGACAGATTTCTTACAAAAGTCTGGAGCATTTGGTAAACTCGGTCATCACTTGCATCCTGGTCACATGGATCTGGATCATGAAAGTGTAGGCAGCTGGCCACAAAATCATTACTTAGGCCACCTTGGTGTACGAAACATTCTTCAAACAACGATGGATTCTTTTCAATCTCGGCCAAAAGACCAAGGGTGTTGAGACCTTTTCGAAACTGATCCAGGATCGACTTTCGTTTTACTAGGATGTCATGCAGCATCAGTGACTGCAGTACATCAAGCTTATTACCAGCCTGCAATGTAAATGGAAATTCCATCAGTAAGCCACAAACATTCCAAAATACAATAAAATATTTAAGGTAATGTATATATTAATGGGTATTATGACGCTTTATATAAGTGAAGTAATATGACTTACAAAGTATAGTCAGATCATTATTATCGTGAAACCTCCCTGGGTGAATACCTCTTGCAGGGATGTCATTAAGGGCCGTAACCCTGAACACCTTTACAGTTGAGTATGCTTGATGGGACCTTGATGTTATAGCGGGTGAACTTTGTTGTTGGTATAATTCACTTACAAAGCAACAAGTTTGTTACGGGTGTGAAGGTCAAAGCAACAGGTGACTCAAAACATGACAGCCCTGTCTTGTAGGATGATACAATATTAACACGAGTTACCTTATTATTCTATTTATTTAAGTTAAAAAAGAAGAAAAAACTACCCCAGTGTGCCCCCACAATTCTCTAGTAATGCTGCGGTATTAACCCTTTCACTCACAGAGTCAAACCTCGCGTAAATAGATGTGGTTGTACGTTCCGAGTATGTGTTTGAAACCCTAGTGTGTGACCACTCAACTGAAAGCTATTGAGTAGTACTTTCAAGTGGTACTGTTTGTTTTTGACAATTTTCAAATTGAAATTCAAGATTTTCTCCTCAGTTTTTGAACTTAGCACTCTTGGGAGTGAAAGGGTTAATGCAATAACAATAAGGACATGTAGCCACAAGACAACAACAAATGCATTGATAATTCATAAAGAGAAAAATAAGAAATCGAATGTAGATTCAGATTTGTTCTCATAAACGTTCCATATGATTTAGTCAGTCATTGATTTATATTGCAGAGATAGTCATTCCTCAGTAAACATGCATTTTGACACATTTGTGTCACTAGTATAAGTAAGATAAATATTCATGTACTAACTGCAAACTGTAGGCAACTATGGCCAACTGTAAGCCTTCCTGATGTCACTGAATATTTTTTTTATTGCACTGCCCTTTCTTCTCCCAGGAACATATTATCAGAAATTTACAAAAGATTTATCACAAAAAAAGAAAATGATTATAACATTTGCACTGCATGTACGCTGTAGAATTACTTACAGTAACAACTCTTACTTCCCCAGCTTCACACATGAGCTGAATAAACTCAGATTCAAATACAACTGCTGCTAGATCACTGTCTTGTGCATCTGAAATCTATAGAAGAGGGTGAAATGAAAATTTTTTTAAATTGCAGTACATCATTCTTACAGAACCAAAATAGTACAATACAATACAATAGTGGATATTTGTTGAAAGAAGAGAGAAAGTGGAAGGGCTATAGTACCTTACAGGGCAAAACATGGAATTACATATACACAATACATGTTTACACAGAACTATACTAACAATGAATGTCAAATAATTTCAAAACTTTGGATTGAAATCACAAACAATATTTGTTATTACCGACATTTTTGTCAAAATAATAAATTTGTCCCCTGGACCTACTGGCCATTCAAACTTTTATACTACATGTACTTTTAAAAATATAGCACAACCTAAAAACTTGACTCTTGAGTCAACAGGTCAGATAAAACAAGAACAGGAGAAAAGCCAATTAAGGGGGCAATCATTCATAAATAAATAAATAAATAAATAAATAAATAAATAAGAACAAACAGGTACTAGAGGATTTCACTCATTGTAAACTAAACTAATACAACTATTTGGAATATATAATAATAGGAGGTTGATTAGTGACATTTAGTGTATTTAGTTATACCTTGTCTATGTACTTGAGTAGCTCCTTGTTGCTGACATCAGCACAGGATGCTTTGGCTAAGGCGACTTGCAAGTCCCCAGTGGCCAGGTACCAATAAACCGCGGGCGACAAGTAAGGAAACCCAGGTCCACCTTGCAGAAGACTATGGCAAATCATTTTCCCTAAAACTTCAAAGAAGCCATTTACTACAAGCTCGTTGCTGAACACTGGTACTTTTCGGAACTGTTCTCCAGTAAATATGTGCTTGATGCCTTCATTGTTGCACATAGACAAAAATACTTCACTATACACTTGTCTCAGGACACCCCCTGTATCAATAGCAGGTTGGCCTTTCACAAGTACAGATATAGGTATCGAGGCATCAAAATTTGAACTCTTGTAATATGAATAGACATCCATGACTTGGTCTTCAGGATCTACTTTTAGCTTTTCTCTCATCCCTCTTGGTTGCATTTGTTTTCTCAACCTCTGAAATACTTGGGTACAGTTATCTCCTTTCACTCTTTCCACATCTTCTCTCGTTGCAGAAGTGTCACTCACAGACAATGTGCCAGCTACAGGTTCCATTCCCCCTTCAGATGATCTGTAGGTGAGAAGGGAATTAACAGCCCTTTCTGTGCTTCCGTGAGAAAGAAGAGCATTTCTTATGACAGGCAGGGGTATAACAGGAAATACAGCTGCTAATCGTGCTACTTTTTGCTCAGTGGTTGGCATTGACTGGGCTGCTCCAAACTCTGGTAGATCATCGTCATCACTAACTGCTGGTGGAACATCTGAAACTGGAGCTGAATGGGGCACATCAGACAACCTGACAGTGGCTGAAGCAGAGGCATGGGAAGGCATCCGGGAGAAACTTGTAGAAGCAGAGCCCTGACTGAGCTGACTGGATGTTGTGAGGGTAGCATCCTTTTGTTCCATTTCCTCTTTGCTGGTGATCAATCTCACATAAAGACGTCCATTTCCACACAAGTGCTTGACGTGTGCAAAATCCCACTGGTGGCCCTCTTTAACCACAGGGGTTGAGATGATGTTTCTATCTCTCTTCACGAATTCGAAGTCATACATGGTAATGCCAGGAAATTTCCGGCTGAAAATTTCCTCTAGTTCTCTCCTAATATCTTCTTCTTTGTGATTACTTACAAGGTCAAATTCCCCTTTCAGAAGAACAATATCATCAGTAACTGAATAATCTTCATACTCCCCATCATCGCCTATCTCCACTTCCTCGCTTGGTTTGTCTAAAAGCCAAACTGTTTTTGGAATGCTCTGTATCTTAACAGGCTTACTTTTCTTAAACCGCCAAGGGTGGCCGGGAGCTGAGTTGGATCTTTTAGTGCCACCAGAATTGGCAGGTCCTGTGCTATTCGACGACAAACCAGGAGCAGTTGAACTTGCTGAAGTCGATCGGAACGCTGGACTAAAAGATCTAGACCTGTTCGATAGCGATCCTCGGCCGACATTCTGATCTAGGTCTCGTGAGGTTGAAACGGCTGCGGAACGAATGAGATTTCGCGTTCTTTGAACTAAATTCAACTCAAGTTCGTCCCTAACACATCGCCTGATACTCTCCTCGTCCGCCATTTTGTCGGCCACGTGTAATCCGGGATATTGAGTATAGATGGTTCCCAGTCCCTCTCGGGAGCATCGGACCAACTTGGACCCAATTTGTTGATTGCGAATTTTAGTTGTTGATCTTGAAAGGTTTTATATGGTTGAATTTGGAAATATCAGATATTGTTGATCTTGAAGCAAAATAACTCTTAATGTTGAGGTTTGTTTTCGCTCTTGATTTAAGAATTATTATAATGTTGAAGTTGGCCACTTAACGGTGTTGATATTGAGAGAAAATCGTTAAATTAGATATAAAGTTGTTGATTTTGACAATGTTTTTCATTCTTGAATTTTGCTACAAATTGGCTACCATACTTACTCAGTCTAAACTCCATCCAACAGACCCTTTCTGAATCCCCTCGCATTTATGGGATCGTTCGTGGCCTATTCTCTCACCAGACCCCTCTTAGGCCATTTGTTTCATTAACTAGACATTCTTACTTGGTCCATTCCGGTTTATTGGATCCTTTTCGCTCTATATTTATCCACTAGACCCTTCTCAATCCATCTCGTTTATTGGATCCTTCGCGGTCCATATTTATTCACCAGACCCTTATCTTTCCATTCTCGTTCATTAGATATTCTTCACAGTCTATTTTCTTCAGCTAGACCCTTCTTGGTCCGATTTAGACTAGACATAAATAATAAAATGAAACTAGGAATGATGAATGTCCGAACAAAAATCCTAAACTAATGCGTATTTTAGAGATAACAACAGAAAAAACACTGAAATATTACCTCTAAAGTCTCTTTTTTCTGGTAGCTCAACAGGTTTCTGTGAAGAACCTGAAGTAGTGGCAAGCATGGTGGGCTCTGAAACTGATGAGGGGCCCGCAACAACAATGGCCGACGCCGAAATAGGTGAAGAAACAGGGACCGACACTGAGCCAGAAACTGGAGTAAGACTAACAGAAACTGGAGTTTGAGCTGCCAGAGTCAGCTGTAAAGCTGCAATAACTGAAGCCATCTGTTGGCTACCCATGCTGGTCGAGAGCGATATTTTGAAACTGCGCTTCGTCTATCCTTGGCCAACGTTCGCAGCAACTGACACTCCTAAGTGACATCAACGGGTAGTGTAAACCAGAGCTACTTCAATCGCCATTATACTCAAAACTATTGTACTCAGCTGCTGCACACTGTTTTCCACGGCTTCTTTGCTTCTTTCTGTTACTTTTTTTGCCTTTCTCTTGATCCATTCCCTTGGATGTTTCGCTTTTCAGTGCAGTTGAAACATGTGAATCAGGCCTTGTAAATATAAGCGCTTGTGAGCGAATACAGGGTTAGCCTTGTCCTGATTCAAAAATCGCACCCGCTTCACGTGTATCCAGCAGTTTCGTAAAAGGAGCGTTGAATACGAAACTGAGTATTGTGCATACTTTTTGCTTTTCATCTTCGTTGAGTCTTTCATAGGCATCACCTAGTGTGTTGGGTGGCGGTGGTTGTTGCTCACTATTGCCTGGCATGGCTTTCCCTCCATCTGACCGCTTCTTTATTTCACTCAGGGACTGCGTGGCTTTGAGCCTGTCATCTTTAGCCTGCTCCTGTTCTTTTCATATCTTCTCTCTTGCCTTGCCATCCTGCTAAAATAATAATAACAACAAGAAGCTGTTGACAGCTTGAATTCAGGCCGATAATCCTTGACTCTCTGCCTATCTCAAGCATGTTAAGGCATGGTTTTCAAGACCCTCCATGAAGTTAAATGTTGTACAGTGAAACATCCATCAATGGGGCACCATTGGGACATGCAAGGAGAAGTGTCCCCTTAATAGAGGTGTCCTTTAAATAGAGGTACAGTCATACTTTTATTCCCCTTTTAAAAATACAGCTAATATACAACTCTGACATGGACATCAAAAACCCAGTATTATTTTCTTCATTCTTCAATTTTTTGGATACCTACTAATGACGCTTTGTTTCCTACAGTTCCTTTGTATAATACATTAAAACAAACCTTCACTTCTGCAACATCTATTTTCGTAACATCTAGAACATTACCAAACCCCTTGCATCAGAAGCCCGGTCAAAAGCCTGGCAAGCCCTGGCCTGGCCTGAAAAACTTGGTCACGAAAGCCTGGCATTCCTGGCCAAATATTACCAATGAGTAAAAATTCAATACTTCTTATAATAAGTATAAGAACAATTTATGATGTGCATTACACAACATTAAACATTATTATTTATATGTTTATGTTTATGTACTTAAAAGACCTGAAATTTTATATTTAAAAAAAATATTGGCAAATTCAGGTTGAATTGAAAAGTCTGACAATAAATTTGTATTATTACACTGACACATGCATTATATATAATGGAATTCTGTATTCAGATTATTGTTCAATACTCAACCATTCTTTAAAACATAATAATTTTAGTCTACCAACAATTTCACTGCTGTGTGATCCTGTTTGAATCAACACTCTACTGAGCAGTTTGCAATAGACTGCTCTCAATATTCATTATGCTTTACACATTTAAACAATTGTATTGGAGATTTCAGCCACTGAAATGTAATCATATATGAGAGTGGTCTATTCTGAGTGTCTGCTTTTGTTCAGGGATTTATCTTTATGCTGTACATAGAATGGTGCTTAAATGGTAAAACAGTTGGTTCCACATAATTTCATGGCTTTTGCAAAGCTGATTCTTGTTTCCTTGGCCTCTGGGAGCTTCCTTTATCTTGTTGCCATTTAGGTCATCACCATTATCCTGCAAAGCATAAACTGCACAAATCTGAGCTGAACAAACAGGCTGGATGTGTTCAATGGACAGCATTCAATCAAAGTGGCTACGAGCCACTGAACTCGGAAAATTATGTTAATATTTGAAACACAAGTTGCCTTAATAACGTGATATCATTCTTATATCTGTATGTGAAACACGCAGAACTCAAATTACGTTTTCAATTTATCATTGTAAATCGTTTGAACGTCTAAACAGATCTACATTATAATGAGAAACATTTCCACTAAAAGACTACTAAAACAAATCATTTGATGAGTAAATCGTGTCACGTCCACCTCAACAACCTCGGCAACGAGCTATTTGCAGGGTTAAAAACAGCAACCGGCACGTTCAATCCAGCACTCCAACACTTTGGCGAAAGTTCGCCACCATTTCAGTTCTCAGAACTCACTTGAGCCTGTTGTGATAGTCAAATAACTCAGCGGCTCAATACAAACCCAGTCGTTAAATGATTTTTTTCCCATAAACTTTTCGTTATGGTGACGTGGCGCAGTGGATATAAGCACCGCTTTGGAGTTTAGAGGTTGTGGGTTCGGCACCTAGAAGGGCCCTTTTTTTTTCTTTACTTTTTTAACGCGTGTTTATATCATGGGAAACCCTTTTTTTTGCGGTTGAGTATTTCGATTTCAAACTCAAACAAGGTGTATGTTTATTAGTTGCAGGATGAAATAAATAATGAAATGTAAGACGGCTTCTCGCCCTCGATTACTGCTAGTACAGTGGAACTTCTCGAACCCTCAATTTCTCGAAAACCCCGATAACTCGAACCAAAAGTCATTTTCCTTGGACTTGTTTCACTGTAATTTTACTCCCGATATTTCGAACTTCCTGATTTCTCAAACCAATCTTCGTTTCGCGTTGAGAGTTCCACTGTATATTATGCGCAATATATGCGCAAGCGTTATGCACTAGTCAGCGGATTTACAAAATGTTTAACAGGAAGCGAAGGAGTGAAATTAGCCTCCCACAGCTACAACTCGGAAATGGCTTTTAGCCATTTTCCGAGTTAAAAATAAGAAAAACAAACAAAACAACAACAACAAATTGATAATGATCAATCCCTTAAATTTGGATGTTAGATTTGCTGGAATGCAGAATTTATAATATTTGATATTTGAAGGCTACACCTATTATTCATATTCTAAAATAGGATCAGTGGTACCGATGTATGTGCATCCAACTGTAATTTATTCTCAACAACAAAATTAATTAACTCTGAAGATAAAAGATTAAACTTTGACTGTTTGATGCCAGTTGAAATTCAAAATGTGATGGCTAAGGTTTGAACTTGAGAGTTTCATTGTTAATAAAAACATTGTACTAGAATGTGTCATAAATGCAGAGGGAATGAACACAATAATATTGGCAGTTAGTTGTACCCTTTCCCTAATTACCATTACTGCATAATACAGGTTTGACTGTATTAGTTTAACATTGTTCATGTAAATCAATCATCCAAAAGATGAAATATTGTAATTTGGGAACTTTGAAACATCTTTGTGTTACATGTACATACACACTTTTCACAACTACTCTCTCTCCACAATGTTTGGTGCTCTGGCAACACATACATTATCCTTGTTTCCACTCAAATAAAATACTTTCCCTTCAATAACAGTCACATCTACCACCATAAATGACTTCCTGAAGGAAATCATAAAATATTATTCATAATTATTGAACATATTCCCACAGGTGGGCTACATGTAGATGTCTCAAACAATTACGTTTTAAGTCATTAATTAATGGATGAGATAAACATGAAGGCATGCCCTTTAAATGTCCACACCAATAATAATTTTGTTGTTGTGGACAAATTATGCTCATGTTAAAACATTTACCTTTCTTCAGAAAGCCAGAAGTGGTGATAAGAAAATTTCCTCAGTGCATGAGGTGAATCAGTGACCTCGGGAATGTGCATTAATGCATACATCTCACCAGTGTCTTTGTCATGCACAAAGTACTTTATCAGACCAAATTCTGTTCCAGCATGGCTTTGAAACATGACTGCATGGGAAATCCGTTTGCTCATTCTTTTGTATTGTTCTGAATACTACACCTTGTGATTTATCATGACCCTCAGCAATTTTTGCAAGGTATGTTGCTTGATTTCATCTCCACCTGTGTTGCATAACAGAATTTTGACCTCTTCTTGAGGAACAAAGCGAACAGGTTTGCCCACTAGCCAGCACTTTGCAGCCTCAGTAACATTCTTGGGCCTTGGGCATAGGTACACCAGGAAAGGTATTTTAGTTTCATTGGGGGAGGGGGGGGGGGGGGCTTAACTACAGATAGAGTCATTGCTAAGGATAAGGATACACCTTAGTTTAGATCTGGCCTCTGGTCAAGTCTCTGGACTCAAGTCATGTTACATACCATCTTGCTGATGACAACATCCTCTGAATGAATTTCTGAACCTGTGTGTCATTTTTCATCAACAAGCTCTTAATCTCTAAATATATTGTTTGATGCAATAGTAACAGCAAAAAGGCATATTACATGCATTTTTATAGTCCATTATGAATGGATTGAATTTAGCTACAGGGATTCTTCACATTCCAGTGTATGTTTCATGTTTTTGTTAGCCAGGAATGCTTACATTGCTTCAAGACCCATTTTCATCCAAGCTGCTTTGGCGCTTGTGTTTTTGTTTTGACACAGTTCTGATTGGAAGCCATTTCGCGGTGGCTTTACCACTTGCACTCTCTATCAGAACTGGCAATATTAGAGTTCAATTCTTAGGGAAATGGAAAGAGATTCATTGGTAGATGTTACTGGAGAAAGAAACTCAAGATCTGATTAGGTAGTCAATGTGTATGGATCAATTATTATAGTGCTTGATGAAGGCCCTGAAGATATGGAGATGGCTGAGCACCTGGCTGAGCCCGAGGTGAACTTTACGGCCGGACATGAATGTTGAACAGATTACTTGCTAAAGGTCCGATTCTTTCCAGCATCTTTTTTGAATATTCTTATTCTTATTTATTAGGAAGCCCAGACTATTCAATGCAACTGTTACGGCATGTGTGCGCGAAAGAAAGGGCAAGGAAGTTGTGTTTGCAAGGCTTCAAATCACCACTGCACAGAACATTGTCGCTGTAACTTTGTGAACTGTCGCAAAAAGGTATAGAAATTCTTGAACTGTTCCTGCTATTTTTTTAATTTGCTTTGTTCAACGTTGCATCAGCTAAATAGCCTATTTGATCTAAAGTCTACAGAGTCGAATGTTCGAAGAGGAACTCCACGTACGCAACCGGCCCGTTCACATGCAAGAGAGATCGAGACCGATGGCGAGGTGCATATTCACCATGATCTTCAGACGTCTCTGTCCGAAATCCAGGTTAGTTTTAGACTTTCTATAACCTAACATAAATAAAAGCACAACTAGTGCATCCAGAAAGCAATCTAATGCTTCTGATACCTGTGGTTCTTGAGAAGTTTTGTGTCACTGGTATGACCATTCTTTCTGATTGGCCTTATTCATGGCGAACAATTTCATACAGTCAGCGGCGGTCATTGTGGACGCTTATTTGGTCAGCGGTAAGCAGTGCAGATGCATATTTTACTAAAATCCAATATGGCGGACAGCACCTGGAAAAGACCTTTGCAAGGCTATTTTCGACAGTTGGACGCTCTTACTAGTGATTTTCTGGAGCCGAAGAGAAAGAAAAGGAAGCCAAATAATAAGAAAGATTTTATGAAGTAGAAAGGGTTATCACAAGACGGAATATTCATGGAAAGGTACGATATAAAATTGTCTGTTAAAGAAGATCATGGATATATATTAAGCCTGTGAACAGTACAAGAGTCGGAGCCTCCCTAAAGAAAACTATGCTATTAGGTTTATAACTTGCTTTATTTATAGGAAGGATCACCTGATAATTATAGTTTCTGTCAAATTTATTAGATTTACAGCTGTATCTACATCTACATCTTTAACTCGCAAAATCCTATGTAGGACAGTTCACAAGTGCAAATATCTACCGTTATCAAAAAGTAAGGTCTTTTTAGAAACAATGGGACAAGCGTTTTTATTTTTATTTTTATTTTTTCGAGTGACTTGAATAGGGATTTCGAGTAAACGATTTATTTCTCGAAACAGAACAATAACATAGAAACAATAGCGATTTCGCGCGGCTTCTTTTTATTCACGCAAGTGTATTTCGTACTCAAGTCCAAATTGTTGGTCGGGGGGGAAACTCAAACGAAGTCTTGAGTACACTGACCTACATTCGCAGAAAAGTGTAAAAAATGAAAAATTGAACGTAGGCTGCTGCGTGAAATGCTATTTTCTGTGAATTTCGGCACCGCATGTACGCGTCTCGCGTATATATAAATAGACATGTGTGAAATTTGCATATACGGCACGATGCGTAAAAAACAAAATCTTTTGAATCAAAAACCTCAAAAGAATCACATGATATTTGGTTATAATTCACGAAAATCAAACGAATAACATCCATTACTGCCGAATTACTTTTTTCCATCAATTTTTACGCGTAGATTAATATCTTGTGCAATGTAAATAAACCCTAAATAAACACATGATTTTGTCCTGGTTCGAGTTTTATTTTAAAGTAAGCTGCTTTTCGTGAAATAAAAAGTTATTATTTTATTTCAATCTTTTGGTTTCTATTAATGAAACTGACTATGCATTAAAAATGTTTTAGAAGGAAATTTCCATCAACCTGGCTTCACACGCTTGTAATAAAATATGCAAGCCGGCGAGTGCAATTCGAGAACTTTGGCGAGACGTCACGATCTATGAAACAAACATGCATTCTGTCAGGCATTGAACGTTGCATGTAAAGTCTTCACTTTCCATGAATGGAAACTTCCTTGTAAAGCGCTATGAACTAATGAAGAGAGGGATAATTTATCATGATATTATCACCGAAGAACTAAGTGGCCAAAGTTTGTTTGCAAGCGTGGTGAACTTCAACAAAAACTTTATTTTCCAGCTGGAGCGTGATCATGTGAAAGCAGTACGTAGAAGTGCGGCCTTTTCCCCGGTCATGTGAAAACTTAATCGAGCAGATTAAGCTCTTTGTTTTCTCGATTCGAAACTCGATCCTCGATCCTTGAAACTCGATACTCAAAGTTTTCGAGTTTTGAGAATCGAGGATCGAGTTTCGAGTGACTGTCAACTTACATTTGACCGGTACTGTATAATCCACTAGTTGCTCTACCCCTTGAGAGTTTTGTTCTGACAAGGCTTTGTGCCATTGGAATAACATGGAACAAGCTATTGCCAAGGCAAATAATGGCTTCTGCTCTAAAACCTTTGATGCATAGCTGAGTTCAGATTCGCATATCACTACCTTATTAGCATATTCCCGCATACAATTGTCTGGCTTGTCCGACATTTTGCTTGTTTACCTATTTTTTGGTTTTAATTTACTGCTCTTTTCCCGACTAATACACATGGTCCAATGCTTTCTAGAAGAAGTGGTTGCTTAGTCAGAGAAAAATATAGTTCAAAATAACGAACAAAGTGAGCCTTTCATCCGCCTTCACTTGCAAAAGGACTCATAACTTCGGCCCATCGGTGACCTTCCCCTTGAAATTTCACCACTGTGCAGAGGCATTTTTCTCATATTTTGTGTGCTGGGAACCACGGGAAATGGCTTGCAGACCTCATTTTTCACCTTAAAACGACCTTGCCATCTGAACAATCGAATCGGATTGTTGGACCTCAAACACGAGCAACTTGTGATTTGTTTTCTGCCATTCTGCTGAAGCACCTCGGCACAATTTTTGAGAGGCAGTATGGCGGATGTCTTTGATAAAGGACAAATTTCCATCGCGTTGGGAACACTATTCGCTGTGTATTTGGAAACTACACTGTTCAAACGCAAAAGCATACATGCATTTTGAGAATTGAACTGTTGGACCCGAGAACAAAGTTACGCTTAAGGAGCAAGAGGACAAATTTTAATGAGGTAAGGGAAATTTTCATAGTTTTCTTTGTAATTTTATACACAGCGTTTTGAAATCTAAGTCCAAAAAGCGACACGATTCGCATGTGCAACGGCCATGTTGTATGAAATTGTTCGCCATGTCTTGATTATCTTTCTGTACCACAGGTATTCGTTGCTTTCCTGGATGCCAGTCAGAAGGACCAGATCCTTACTGACCTGCTGTGCATGGGACGAGGTAGACTTGACATTGCTAAGAACTTAGTTGGTGCTGCTGCTCCAAACCCAACTCCAGGCCCTGCTGCCCCTGAGTGGTGTACATGTCGTTGGTGTCGCCCAATGGAGACGGATGTTGAAAATGTATGTTGTAAGAGGGTGAGATGTATAACCCACCTGAATAAATTCTCAAATATTTGTTTGGACAGGGAGATTCTTGAAGTTTGTATTAAAGCCAGGTGTGACTTTCGTTGTGATGAGTTTGATTTTACCATGGAAAGTTTTCGTAAAGCTGGTTACAGGCAGTACATTATGTGGACATTTGGAAAATTAGGACGTGGAAACAGGCGAATAGTGCCCTCATGTGTTGTATGGGCCATAAGAGATTCGTTTCCTTCTGCTAATAGGCAATACATGGACTTCAGAAGCAGTTAGTTTTATAACTTGACCACAAGAAGGTTATTAAATAAGGGTACTTTTGTTGTTGTTGTTTCAAGATATTGTTATGGAAACAAGGATTCTTTCTAAAATATCTGTACTGAATAATATTTACTCGAGCGGAAACATGATCTTATTCAATTACCAAGATATGTACATCAGTGTTAGGCAAGCTGCCATTCAATATGGTGCTTATATTTTGAAATAAACTAAAGGTGCCATAAAATAATATATTTATATATATTCTAATTTCTTGTGTAGAATGGTTTTCGGAGAGCGCTCAACTTTGCAGGATCAATGACTAGTATCATAGAATAGTTCCAGGCTTCAGGAGTGATTCATCGCTTTATTGCTACAGCTCTGTTTCGTATGGCCAAAAAATGACCACACTCATCAGGCAACTTCAACGAATGACCATTAAATTTGGATGCTGGCGGTATAATACAAATTGTTGCTAGGTAGCGGTTGTGTTACGTTATTTTAAAGTTCTTGAGTACATATCTGTTTCTGTGGGGGCATGAACTTGCTAATTCGTTACATTTTTTTAGGCTGCATAGATCTTTTCTACAGATTATTATGAATTTTTTGTGAAGGCATAGATTGCATTTCTTGCTAATGTTATTGTAGGGATGGCATTTTCTGAGTACTTTCCATTTTATGTGAAAATATTTTTTTGCATCTTTTAGAGTCCATACGTGTTTTGATAGTTCTGTTTCATTTCTTCTGTTGGCATGTCAGAAGGATGTCTTGTGGTTTCTGTATCGTTCTTTGAAATTTGTTGCTAGTCCGATGTAAGATTCTGCTCTTGTTTCGGTTGTTACTGTTGCTTGATAGACCATGTTTGTCTGGAGGCATTTTTCTTCAAGTGGGCATTCAGATTTCTTTTTGCAATTGCACTTATCTGATTGTTGCATTGGCATAGTTGTGACATTTATATATAGATAAGTATGAAGAAAAGACAATGGGGCGAACTTCTAACTGTTCCTGACTTGGTTTAATAACGTTTCGGCCGTTTGGCTTTCTTCAGATTTAAAAATTAAAAACTAAACCCTATGTACAATGATTCTGAATAATAAAAATACTGGCTTATATATATTACACAAAAATGGAAATGAGGATTATGTAATCAAACAAAAAACTAAATTACAAGCAAAATCAAACTCAAGAAATAATCACAAAACAAACAAGATATGAGAAATAAAGACTAATTGACAACTAAAGCGACAAATGTTATGCAATCATTTCAACGTAACAAAATACCTAGTTCCTAAATAATCATGAAGGTCAATGTCATAACAAGGTCCCCAAACAGGGTCCTTAAACAATAGTAATAAATTCCCTACTCAGGCCCCCTGAATGACAGACCTAAAACAAAAATAACAAAGTCCTAAAACAGAGCCTTTGAATGCAAAAACAACTACACGTAATAATTAAAAGTAACAAAGTATCTAAAAAATACAACTAGATAAGTGACAGTACCATTAACAAGCAAGATATGTGAAACGGTCTAATTAATTGTTCTAATATTATTAATGCGGTGTTTGGAACGAAATTCGCGTCTTTTGTTAAGACCATGGATTAAGCGTGAACAATTGTGTGGTCCAATAGGCTTCCCTAATTGTTATGTGGATTCTGAAAAATGAAATTTATGAATATGCAATGCCCCGCGTCGCTGATACTCGATTCTCCACCAGTAATCATTCACCTGACCTAGTGGACCATTTGCATCTTCGAGAAATTTCTCTCAAAACAGCTGGAAGTGGGTGAAGTTTCGGTGGGAACTTCCATAGCGGGATCTTGTGACATGTGTTCAGGCAGAAACTCGAGGCCTTCGGCAGTTTCTCCAGCTCCACGGCTAATGACATTAAGAACCATAAATGCTCAGTCTAATTTTTATACCTATGCATGTTGATATATTTTAAAAGTAAATTTTAAAGTAAATTATATATATTGTAATCTTAATCTTAGATTTTATTACTGGACATCTTGTTGAGACCAGCATTTTTATAAATGCTGATAGATTTTTTTCCAGGTTAAATAAAGCTTTTATTATTATTATTATTATTATTAATGTGTGCCTGCAGCTCTGGCCATGCATCATTTTGAGTTAAGGTCACAAAGAAATCTGGTTTCCCCAACTCTCTACTCATCACCAAGACATCAAGCAGACGACTACTCCAGTAGCCTTTACTACCTGGTATGGTATTGGGGACCTCCGTGCCATACACATCATGGGGGCTTTCTCCCTTAATCTTCTTTGATGTCAGTGGCTCGTCTCTACCAGTGCATCTTGCCTTTCTTGCCCGGTTGTAATAGAAGATGCGACTCTTGGTGAGTCTAACAAACCAGAAGAATGCCCACTGGGGATCTTTACGCCAGCGATTACCATAGTTTAAAAGCCTGAGCTTGCAATACTCGGTAGGAGTTAAACCCAGTCCGTAAGCCAAGCTTCCAGTACCATATGGGAACAGATGGGGCCATGCTTTGGCTTCAAGATTGGGATCCAGGTAGGTCACTTTTGTCGTGGACAAAATTTTCCTCTCTGCATTGGTAATTTCTTTAGCGACTTTACTCTCCAGCAACATCCTCGTACTCGTGAATTTGTGGAGCGTTTCTGTCTTCCAAAAATGGCACCACTAATGCAGCAGTCTCTTGACCCAGATGGTCTTCCAGTGATCGACCCTTTGCATCTTTCACTCCATGCGCAAAGGCAACAGACAAAGGATTCTCTGGCCTGAATCGATACAGGGTCTCGTAGTTGCTGAAGAAATTTGCATACAGCGGGTTGTTGGATCTAAGCCACTGCAATGCTGCTGCGATTCTCTGGTGCGATCCTTCTTCTTTCACTGGCTTTTCTTTAGCTACCAGAAAGCCGTACATTCCATAGTAGTGCCGGTTCAACTTGTGGAGTACGTTCACTTCTCCAGAAAAATGCGGCCACACTTTCCTGAAAGGATCGGCTCGCTTCAAGGTTGTGGAAAACAGACCACAAAGGGACACCTGGCCACGCTCATATGCAGATTGCCACCTTCTTTCGGGACCTTCTGCAAGCCCGTTTCTGGATCGACACACGGAAGCAACTGACGAAGGCCTTTACTGCACAGCTTACAGGAATACCACTGCACGTCTGACTTCTCAAATGACAATGTGGGTGGATCATTGTAGAGGCTTACTACTGGGGCTTGATCGGTACCCAGTGCATCTTTGCGGATCAGGAACTTGTGGCCCTCTGAGACTCGACCAAAAAGCATCATACCACAGTTGTAACACAGTCCATCAAACAAAGGCTTTGCTTGCATGACGCTGACCAAACACTCTCATGGAATACAGGATTCCTTGGTCTTGGGGCATATTGGCATGCTCAGGTAACCAAGTCTTCTTTGGGGTCTTGTCATCACCACCTTTTGGGAAGAACAGCGGTGTTCCAAGATTTTTCAGCTTTGGCTTTGTTTCATCTTTTAGGTCACCATCATATGGGTTGGTTGTAGCTTCAGCATTTGCCGAAAATGCTACTGCATTCTTCTTTGTGTTTACTTCATCGTGGTTGCTATCACCACTTTCAACCTTGCAATTGGCGCTTTTCTCTTTTTGATAAATCCACAACCGAGCATGCAGGTTTTTTTGCAGACAATGTGCTTTCAGGATACAGTTTTTTCCACTCCTGTAACATCACAGTCATGTACGACACACAGCTATCATTCTTCTTTGTATTATCCTCCTTGATCTTCAATGCTTCATTGTAACACTTCTCAAGATCATGCAACATTTCTGGTGTCCAGTCAGTCTTCTTGCAGTGTCTCACTTCTTTGTCAGCTTCACAATGTTCATCGTAAGAATGAGCCAAGTCATCAGTAGCTTCCTTCTTGTTCTGACCTGTCTTCTTCTTTTGCTTTTGGTAAGCAAATAACCGTGTTTGTGAATTTTTAGCAGAAAGTTTGCTGTTTGGGTACAGCTTCAGCCACTCTTTCTCCATGATCCTCATGTAAGGAATCTTGATATTCCTTTTCTTCTGTGCCTGTTGAACCTTCAAGGCTGTATCTTTACACTTCTCCAGATCTTCAAGCATTTCTGGTGTCCATTTACATCTTTGTCTACTACTGACTTCTTGGCCATCCTTTTTTCAGCCGTTTTAACATCCCCATCTTGACCATTCTTCTCACTCTCATTGTCAACTGGTTGAGCAATGTCCTTACCCTCAAGAGTACCATATTTTTGGAATAAATAAAGGCAATCAAATTTACTTGTGGGGTGCAGTTCCTTCCACTCTGCCTCAAGCACACTACAAAACAACAAACCACCCTCCTTATTTTCTTTCTCTTTTGCTACTTCACCACACTTCCTGAGATCCTTCATCATTCGATCTGTCCAAAATGACTGGCATATTGAAAGAGAATATCGATCTGGTAAATACACACAAAAAAATTAATGAGCAAATCATGAATGAATGAAAGAACAAACAAATAACTTTTATTATTATGTATCAATTATTTTGTAGCTGAGGGGAGAAGACCCCTCAAGATATGTGAAAATGCCATTTGATTACCATATTTACTCATGGATAGGCCACACCTACGGATAAGCTGCACCCTGATGTTGGAACTCATTTTTAGGGGGGGGAAATATACAGCACAAAGTGAAGGGAAATTAACAGAAGCAGAAAATAAGTTTTTGCCAATGCAAACATGAACATGCAAAGTCATACATTGAACAATTTATTTCACTGCTGAACTTTGCCAGTTTTCCACACACAATGTAAACATGGAATCGCTAATCAGAAACGAAACTGAGATAATAATAATAAATTAAATTTATAGTGCGCATGTTACATGTGGATATGTGCACGCATTAACCATGCACGCATTTGATTAAGGAATAAAACCTCTGTTCCTATGTATTTATACTTCCTAGATGGCGGGGGAGCGAAATGACGTGGCTATGATCTTTATCAGATTATGAAGACATAGAAAAGGAGGTTTTATTCCTTTTATGAAATTGCTACAGGATAAAAATGCAAAGGAGCTATGTTACGACAACTTTTAAACGCGGCTCAAAATTCTCAATAGCGACATTCTCCTTACTGAATTGAATGTGATTGCGAGTATAATAAATTTGTGAGTGAGGGAAGTTTTCCAAACTTTTCTAATGTCAAACTGCTACGTTTTCGAAACTAAAGTAGAACCTGACACTCAAATAAACAATTGTGACCTCTCACGCGAAAACGTACACTACGGCTATCCGTTCGAACGGGTGAAACGCACGGCTATCGAACGGGTGAGAAACGGGTCACCCAAAAAAAAAAACGGATGAGACTGAACGACTGAACGGCTCATGAATAATTTCGAATGGATGAGACTGAACGGCTCATGAAAAATTCAAACGGATAGCCATGAACGGCTGAACGGTTCGTGAAAAATTTCGAACGGATAGCCATGAACGGCTGAACGGCTCATGTAAAATTTAAACGGAAAACCGTGAATCGCTGAACAGGAAAGAAAACCTACGCAAACGGCTAAACCTGAGCGGCCAAAGAAAAATTATTTTTAACGGCTGATCAACAAGCATTGGCACACTCTACGCGCATCCAAAAAAGAAGACAAACAGTTGAAGAGAACAGAAACTGAACCAAAAACCCAGACTGAAGCAGCCTAACTTTTAAAAACGTGATGGCTCGACCGGAATCTCTGAATAGAATGTAAACAAAACCATGCATACAAAGGTCAAATGATTATTCGAACCGTAGCCGCTGTTTGTCGCTTGGTTTACTGATAATTATATATATTTTTTCTTTTCGGCAGCGTCGCTTGTTGTAAAAATACAATTCAACACTGACGTTTATAAACTGTTAGACTTTAAAACGGAATACGAGCACTTTTATCAAAGAGCAAACAGCTGAACTGCAAGCGAACTTGGTTGTACTCATCGAAGCATGACTTTGTGTAAGTTTGCGAACTGGCCAAAATTTGCATACGAAATTCAAAACAGTCATGACAGGTAACGCAACATTACTTTTCAATGGTCAGGATTTGCGGCACAAATTTCACGAACTTGCAATTCGCAAGTAGTAAATTGTCAATAGACTTTTGAATTGTCAACTTGTGAATCAACGAATTCGAAAAACAAAGTCTTCTAGCTTCATTGATCTTGTCGTGCCATTTGTTTACACTTTGGCGTCTTTGTAGATTCACTGTCAGATAAGAAATAACCTCGCCGGCCCGGGATTTCGGTCCATTAATTTTCAGCTTGTGGTGCACGGCCCGAAAGCCGGTTACATTCGAAAATGCCCCGAAATCAGTTTATAAACGATGGTTGATCCGCCGCGCAAATTTGACGACCTTGCATAAAATTATTTTAATTCGCAAGAACTTGTGAATTTTTCTTAGCGGCATCAACAAATTCGAAAAACAAAGTCTTCATTGATCTTGTCGTGACATTTTGTTTATTTACACTTTGACGTCTTTGTAGATTCACTGTCGGATAAGAAATAACCGGCCGGCCAAAAACGGGTGAATGTTTACTCGGAACGGATGACCCAAGCCGTTCGAACGGATAGACTTTTTTTGAACGGATGACCCAAGTCATTCGAACGGATAGCGATTTTTTTTGAACGGATGACCCAAGCCGTTCGAACGGATAGCGATTTTATTTGAACGGATGACCCAAGCCGTTCGAACGGATAGATATTTTTTTTGAACGGATGACCCAAGTCGTTCGAACGGATAGAGATTTTTTTTTGAACGGATGACTCAAGTCGTTCGAACGGATGCAAATTTTTTCGGAACGGCTAGTGAACGGCTTGTGAACGGAATTCCGTTTTAAAACGGAAAGCCGTTAGTGTACGTTTTCGCGTGAGAGGTCACGATTTACCTTTGTCTACATTAATTTTTATTGAAGACATTTTCCATACAGGAAGGCAGGCGAAAATCACTGAATGAATCAAAGCATCTACAACGACTGCCAGGTTTTCTCTCGCCCGCCGGTCAACTACGGAAATCAAAATCCTCGACACAATAAGCCTATACCTTTCTCCAATAGCTTACATTGTTTGGTCGGTTGAAGTCTGCTTGTAAATGCATATAAAAGCTCAATTTCTTGCAAACAAGCCGAGTTTGGGCGACTGTGAATGATCCACTTGAGTGAGTGTACGTGTGATCTGACATCATCTAATCTTTATACTCCGATAAAGACATCGCTTTTGCAGTGAGAAACATGTGTGAGAATCTCAGCTATTTTATAATACCATACATTGTTAAGAAAAAGCATATGAAATGAACAACATTCCCTGCAGTCTGGTTTGAGTCTATCAACCTATTTTTGTGAATCGAGCTGTTCCTGTACGAACTTGCAAAGAACAAAAATGGCAGGAGCTACTTCTACATGTACTCACAAAATGGTGTAATTTGCATATGGATGAAAACTCATTCTGGCTGTCTACCAGACATCATTCTCTTTTCCAAAATAGTTTAAAGGCAATTTTTTCAGCTATTATGGACAAAAAACCGCTCACACACTTAGAAGGCCCTTAATCGATTGATGGTTGGTGCCTGTGTAGCCAATCATAATTTTTTATTGTGACTTTGCCAATACTGAGATACATACGTGCAAATGTAAATTGACACTCAATACTCGATAGTATCGAGACTTGATCCTCAATACTCGATCCTCGATTTGCAATACGCGATACTCGATACGCAATACTCGATTCACAATACTCGAAACAATCGCCAATCCAGAACTGTTTTGATTATTCATACACGATTCATTTCGCGATGAAAGAACAATAGCAGCTTCAAGTCAATGTTTTGACTCGCCAAGCCGCTGAAGGAACGGTACTACTGTAGGTTATGATGATCATCATTACTTTTCAATTGCTTATAATAATTTTTCGTCCAACAGTTCACACTTTTACATTTTGTCACTCACCCTTTTCAATAATTTTTGACCTGCCATAATGTTATATTCTATCACATTCTGAGGCTTCAGCTAACACGTTAAGAAAAGCATGTCCATCAGAAACATCTAAAGCCCTTTGAATAGTTCTGGCATCATTGTACGTAATTCCATCCACAAGGCTAAAATATCAGTATGTCTGAATTTCTTCTCCTGCTAGGTCACTTCCTGAGCCAATTGGAAGTACTGATAACGTTTGTGAGGAGAGCACCGAATGCTGAAGCTCATTAAAACTGTTGTCTGATAGTGCAAATCTGGGACGATGCACAGTAATATTACCACATTTTTCCTTCTAGCTCTCTTTTTCAACACTGGCAAATCTTACTTGTAGCCTCCTGTTCTGCAGACTAGTCGTGGCACAGAGATCAGGGGGCTCTCACATCAAATTAGAAACTAACTAAGAATCTTACTTAGTTCTGCGCTCGCGGTCAATAATGTAAGGTCTGGAAATGAAAAACCTTCAGAAACTGTTCGTATAAAGCTTAGAAGGTCCAATCAAGACACAATAGAAAAATAAATATTAATAATTAGTTGTTCCTCAAACCAATAGACTAGCTATAGTGAGCAACGCGAAACGTGACTATGAGCGACGCGAAACGTGACTTGTTTCGGGTGGCGGCTTGCGTTACTTAAGGACATATTTGCGTTGATCAAATTAACTTGTGGTGGTCTTCACTCGAGAACCAGAAGCAAGTAATTTCCTTATGTATTGTTTAGAAAATGCCTTTTTAATCGCATTTTACATATGATATTATGGAGCGGTATCACCGCCAAAAATACAACTGGACCCAGATGACATGACGCTACGTCTGCACAGTACGATAGTCCGTCAACAGGATTCGATGTTTTGCCCGCACTATTCGATATCACGGCTTGTCAACACGATAGTCCGTCAACTCGATACGATGTTTTGCCCGCACTATTCGATTTCACGGCTTGACAACACGATAGTCCGTCTACTCGATACGATGTTTTGCCCGCACTATTCGATATCACGGCTTAGGCTTGAGATGTTATCTCTTTGTCATAGCATTACGTATTTTTGGCGTGGTGAGGTGACAAAATTGACATGATGCATTCCCGAGGAACCTGGTAACTAACGGTAAAACCTCAAAAGCTTGCATGGTCTGTCGGGATTCTCCATTCAACATGGCGGCAAACGAGCAGGAAGGACGAGTTTCTAGATCCTCTGGAGGGAATTCCTCCACCAGTGCCAGTGCTTTTTCGGAAGCTGTAAATCTTTTAGAAAGAAGCGTATCATTACTTAGGGAATCGCCCCTAAGTAATATTATGCCTTTGGCAAATGACGACATTGACAATACAAGGGAAGAACGTGCTGTTGCGAATTACAGGTAAGCTAGCTGTGTCACGATAATTTATGTCATTTATCACCTTCAAATCGAAGAAGGCCTACAAATAATAGTCTACAAAGGTAGAAAAACACCAAATAGGCAATAATAAACCAAACAGGAACGAGGATGGTCGAGGATGGAGAAGATTAAGACGGATTGCGAACGGTGAACTTAAAAACAAACTTGCCAATTTTTTCAATTTTCATCGTTTCGTTTTCCTAAATGTTTTATATTTAGCTTAACCTAAGCCAGAAGTTTCTTGATCTGCAGACCTATTTTTATAAAATATGAATATTTGTTGTCATATATTTCTTTAATATTTAATGTATTTTATAAATTCGTGAATACATTATGGGAAAAGTGATGTGAAAATCCAGCTTATTGACAATTGTGCATTATTTACAGTATCAATTTCCTTTGAAGAGAGCGTACATTGTAAATTGACTAAAATCGATGTCATAAAAATCAGTGTGTGTGTATGCGTGTATGTGTGTATGTATGTTTTTAGGGATGCCAAGAGCATCCCTAGTTATTTTCACGATGCGTGTGTATTTCCCATGGGAGTAACCAAATTGGCTGTTGACGAATTAGGACGGCGGATATTGGCCCCTTGGGAGTTCTGAAAACCTGTTTCGAAAAGCTGGAGAGACGTTGTGGGACATTATCACAAACAGGTTTTTAAAAGAAAGAAGATAGCCCGTGTTGTTTACAAACCTTCGCTGCGCTTGCGAAAATGAGATTTTCATCCGAAAACGAAGTTTCTACTCGTGCAATGAAGAATACATTGAACAATTTTCCCAATGATTGTTGAAAGGTTTTTGTTTGACTTTTGAGGGAACTGAAAATACAGCGGCGCGCTGTATATTCATTCACTTCTGTCTAAGCCGATAAAAAAGTAAAACGTTAAAAACCCGTTCAGTGAAACAAGAATACTATATTTTTTGTAGACTTTTCTGTAATAATTGTACAGTCATTGCATCGTATCATCTCGCGAGCAAGGACAGCTCAAAACGCTACTAGGACGGAACATACGTACATAATTAGGTTTATTCAGCAGAGGTAATTATCAAGAGTTATCAAAAAGTAAGTCTGTTTGTGGCCAATGGTAATTTTAGCGAAGAAACATAACCTTTATACACAAACATTTATTTAATGTGAAAATGCTAAGCCATTTTGTCTTGTAAAATATACAGATATGTAAAGAACTCAGTTGGTTGCCTACAATTGCATTGGTTACGCCTGCCGATATTTACGTTTTGTAATTTTTTTGACAACTCCCATAATATGAAAAATGCTACATTGTGGAAAAATTACAATGAAGAAACTTTTAAGGCGCAGCCATAAAAATAGGAACAAAAACAACGAAACAAACAGCTCAAAAAACACACGTCTTTGTCACGTTATGTCACGCAATATTTAAACAGGACAGGGCGATATATGGCGGCGATTCTTCAATTGTTTTGCTTTTTTTATTCAGCTTGGTATAAAATGTATGAAGCTGATTTTAATATATTTTAGGAATTAAACGGGCAGCATTTGTTAAAAAAAATATGTATTTTAGATCATCCTCTCTTGATTTTAATAATTTTATAATGCAATAAAGTTGTATATCATTTCAACAATGTTATTATTTTCCACTCTAGAAAACGGAATGATTCCTGTGAAAACCATGCGAAGTATTTGTGTCCTCTTCACCAGCACACAAGATGTTGTATCTTTTACTGTTTATAATGATATGGAATAAAAATAATATATGTAGAGAATATAAAGATTTGGTGGCTTAAAATGTGTAATACAGTAATGTAAAAAGTCCCTCTTCTCCACTTAGACACACACACCCAAACTAACCAAACGAAGGGGTCCAATCATTCCATTTGTGACTACCAGTACTCACAGCAATGAATTTATACCATTTATACAAATAACCTTCGGTTTGGTTCCTAATTTATAGTCATCAGAGATCGGACAAAAATCAATGAATAATAATCTGTCTAATCTCCATACATTTGTACTTTTTGCCAGCAAACCAACTCAGATTTACACTGTCCTCGAAGAGGGAAGACCCATACCGGAACAATAACCTCAAAATATCAAATGCTATGTCCTTTTATTATTACTTTGTTTTGTTAAAAAAGCATGTCCAGCTAATCGTCACTGGGCCCATGAAGAACTGGAAAGGTTACTAATTGACAGCTAACCTCTTCCTTCAAGGAAATACCGTCACTAACGGCATCCCTATTTGTTGCTACTTTTCAAGCAAAAAATGTACTTGTTATATTTATTTTACATACCTGTATGTATTTACTTTATAGGAATACAAAGTACTAAATATTAATAATGGGTCATAATAGCTCTTAACATTTGTTTTCTAGGCGTATATACCCAGGTCCCTCAAGGACCCAGGCAGTAGGCCAGGCAGTATCAGGCCAAAGATCATCAGCCCGGCCCACAACCTCAGCTATATACCCAGGCCCCTCAGGGACCCAGGCAGTGGGCCAGTCAGTATCAGGCCAAAGAGCATCAGCCCGGCCCACTACCTCGGCTAACCGCAGCTTGTCATCATGGTGGCCAAGCGCAGGCCCAGTCCCACGCCCAAGTTCCAGTGGTAAGAAATCCACCTTCCGCTTCCAGCCTTACAAAGTGAAGGAAACCTGGACACATGAATTCTGTGTGCTAGCAGATAAAGACGAACGCCAAACTCCATCAACTGCCATGAAACAACAGCTACGTGAGGTTGGTCTTGGTCAAAGGCGCATTGTGTTTAAAAATAAGAAAGGTGATTTCAAGCACATTCAGGAAGGCCTTTACAACAATTTTCCAAAACTAAGAGAGGCTGGTGGGTTTGAGCTGTACAGACAGCAAGATGGAAAAAGCTTATGCTATATAACACCACCAGCATCTGGTTACACAATCCCATTTTTGAAGTACACATATGGGATTAAATCAGCCATACTTTATGTGCTTCCAATCCAAAGAAGCCTTTCCATGGATCCAGTGCCTTTGGATGAAGAAGAGGTATGTGCAGTTTGCATTTATGTATTGTTGGTGGAAAAATTATCTCTTTCATTGCAGAAATTTTTTACACAATCTATACAAAAAATACATGTAAATATTAATATAATAATTAAGATAATTTATCATATAGATTAATATAATTACACTAATAAAGACTCCTAAAATTTCTTTCATAATAGTTTGCAGTATAGTTTTTAACAAAAATGGCAGGACATTTCCAGATGTTGGTAGTACATAAAATGTTGATTACATCTTTGTGGTTGCTTAAGGTCGATGACAGCTGTGTTCAGACCCAAGAATGCTATCAGTGTGGCATAGACGTACCTCTAAGGAACTTACGAGAACACCTTAACACATGCAGTTGTGGTGCTGATCCAGTGGATAAAGTTGAGGTTTGTGAGTGTTTAGCTTGGGAAATGTGATTTCCTTTCCAGGAGAGCTTGTTACAGAGGCAAAAAAAGGTTTTTATAAACTGTTTCGGGTGCTTAATTAATTGCATTAGACGACAAATAAACATTTGTATACAAATTGAAGCTACATATATTTCTTCACCACCCCTCTCTATGGTGTGAAAGTCCATAAATTGTAGTGAACATCTGATGCAGTTTTTACTACTGTATTGCACTATTGCTCGGGGAAGGGTGGTATGGTGTTATATCCCGCTGAAATTCAAGTTTTCCATTCAACATTTGTTATTTCATCCATATTTCACGCTTCAACATTCAAGTTTACGATCCAACATTCATCAGTTCCATTCAACATTGAACTTATAAATTCAACATTCATCATTCAACATTCACAGTTAAGGGGAAAACAATACTTTTCAGACCACTAAAAGTAACATGAACCGATTGTCTTTTATGACAGTAAATTCATGCAGATTTTCTCATCTTTATTTCTTCCATTGTGCAAAATAATCAAAGGAGAGAAAGCACATTTCAGATTCCCGTGGTTTAAGTTACTAACTAAAGGTACTAGTTTTCAGGCTCTGTCCATTTTTCCAAGATATGGTGGCTGTGTGAAATTCTCTCCCCTGGGACATGTTAATTCTCAAATTCCTCACCCAGATAACAGCCTTTGATGTCAATTACCCTGGGGTCACCCCTCCTCCCACCCTGGGGAGGGGAATGTAATTAAATATGATTTTTATGCCTGACTTATTTTAACTTACTGTATATTATTGATAGCATTAAAAAATCCAATCATTTCTGATAATAGGATGTCGATTCGCCTAAAGTAAATTGTGTCAATTGCTATTTGGCATTGCCTATGACACAAATTAAAGAACACCAGGCAGAATGTACAGGTGGACCATGCAATATGCAGCCATCCAATGCACACCAATCAAGGTAATTGAAATGATGACGATGTTCATATCATGCACCTATCAATGTTAAGGCTCAAGGAAGAGGGGGGATGCCGACAGATGCAGTGCATTGACTGTTACTGACAATATTTAAAAAAATGTAAATTTGACAGCCATTAATGCCCAAGTGCAGGGATTGCAAATTTATCAAAAGCTTAACATTGATAGTTGAATAAGTATACTTTGATAGAAGTGTTAACATGGCTCGATAGATAGTTAGGGATGCAGATAGTTGCAAAGACTGGTCACTAAACTGTCTATAAGGAATGATTTTACAACTTCTCTTCAGAAAATAACAGCAAAAGAGGGAATCACTCACAATGATTACTGAAGGCTACTGACATTGTAGTTATTTAAGATAACCGTATTGTACCCAAAAATAACCACCCTGGCCTCGTTTATATGGCAACCAAGATCTTAAATTAACAGTACTGCAATTCTTTGTCACCAATATATATCCTGGTATACATAATTTTATTCAGATAGCTTAAGACAGCAAAATCTATTGCTAATTAACTCGAACTAAATATGTACCATATTTTTAATATTATATTTACAGTGACGATTGGGACACACAACAGGACCTTCCAAATAAAAGACCTGACCCTACAGACTCTACAGGTATATGGATATAGTGTTGTATGTTGTGAAGTACCTTGTTAGAAAGTTCTAGCCTACGGTGAACTTATGTTGCTTCAGTTGAAAAACACTATCTAAAAACAGTTGGAATGCTTTGTTTCCATCAGCAATGTTGCAATGATTTATGTTGTCTAATTAGCCCTGGTTACAGTAGTTGCACTGTCATGGACTGGGAGTTTGATTTCAGTGGCTCATAATCACTGATACACATGTTCCCCCGAATCAACTACTTAACTACTTCAAGTCATTCCTCATTGTGCAAACCATTTTTATTACATTTTCCACACAAGGCCAATAAAAAAATAATAAAATCGGTAAACGTGTACTACACGAAAATTCCACATCATGACATCAACTGTTTTAAAAGGCCATGCTTCATTTAAATAAATAATAAATAAACAAGTAGATTTAGCACTGCTGTGCCAATAATTGTGGACACTATAAATCAACAAACAAATAATGTAAATTAAACATAAACTGTTAAGAATCCCAACTGGTGAGAACAAATCCAGCTATTCCTGGGACCTCCAGATTTCAAATCCATCGCCCTAAACCACTCGGTCACGCCGCCTCCACAAGTTCATAGTCAAATCAGGGGGGAATTCGATTGTTTATGTATTAAAAATAGAGCTCACCTTTACATGAAAGTTAAAACCAAAAGTATACCCAGGATGACAGGTTACAATAAAATTGTCTTCAGCTATGGTAGAGGCTGCTGAAGCCTGACAATAATTATTGTGTACAATGGGAAACATAACACACCACTTGTCTTTCCTTTAGAATCAGATCCGATTAAAGCGTTACAAGGCTTGTTTCCGGATCTCCCCATTACAGAAGTTGAGCAAGCTCTATGCAAAGAACTGGGGGATGTGAATAAGGCAGCAGAGAGTTTAATGCAAGGAGATGGCATGCCACTTATTGTTGTATGATACTTTCCCTTTATGAATAACTAAATTTAACACAATATATATTATCACATACTCACTGCTTTTTTGGTTCAAGGTCATGCCAAAAATTGACACTGACTACCGATATATTTTTCTTTTTTCTGGATTTTTATTTATTTATTAATCTGAAATTGCGCACTTGATTTGTCGTGAAAAGCGTGACTTCCACAAATGTACGTGAAATGAGCCTATTGTGATCATACAATCTCACTGCATACAATGAGTGTTTATTAAGTCAATCCAATAAGTTTATAGCGAAATTGCTGAATTTTTTTTACAACTCAGGAAATAGTCACGAGGTGGTTTTATGACAAAGCATTTCTTTGCTTTTCTTGCTGTTTAGTCTGGCATGTGCTTGTTGATAGGCCTACATAATTGACATTTCAAATAAAATATTAATGTCCACTCTTTTCAGTCTGCATTGACCTCCACCCTCACCTCTCACTGCTTAGATCAGACCTTTTGATCAGGTTTCCTCTTTGCCAATTTATTTACCTAAATTTTCAGTTCTCAGAGATGACCTTGATGATCAGGATTTAACTGTATCAATCTGGGATGAAGACATAATGGTGGTTGGAAAACGAGGTTAGTTAATAAATATTGTTATAGTATTTAATGCAATAATTATTTCACTTGCACTTGTTTGTTATAAGATTTTAATTACCATCTCACCTCATGCCAAACGCGAGCTGTTCCATCAGTTGTTAATCAGTTACTTTATTTATCCATCTTCAGATGTACAGCTGTCAGCTATTCTTGTAGAACTGGGTAAAAATCTAACCGGACTACCCAAACGAATAAGCATGGACCAGAATGACATTCTGGCAGACGTAATACCATTATACAAAGATGCCAAGTTCGATCCCCGTCAGCCACTGAGGGTTGTCTTCAAAGACCAACCAGCAATAGACAGTGGAGGTCCAAGAAAGGAGTTATATTCTTTAGTCTATGACAGATTAATAAACTGTACAGATTACAGGCTGTTTGAGGGACAGGCTGGGCGCCTTATGCCTTTTTATAATGCTAGTACTGTGTTTTCAGGAATGATGAGAACACTAGGTAAAATGATAGCGCATTCCGTCGTCCAATGTGGCATTGGTTTACCAGTATTCTCACCAGTTTGCTACTGGTACTTAATAACTGGAGATGTCTCAAAAGCTTTGCCGTATGCAAACCTTACAGATGTCAGGGATCCGGATGCAGCTGTCTTAACAGAACGGGTATTTCTAAACATAACAGCGCCTTTCAATAACACGCGAACTCTGAAGTTCAAAACCCAACTTACAATTGCGTTTTTCGCTGCCGGCAATCATAAAATTACGACGACAACCAACTCGAACCATCGGACCGTGAAAGAAATCTACCAATCAAAATCCAGGGACGTGAACTTTTGAATGGATTACTAAATGATTGACAGCAGCGAAAAACGAAACCGTTGATTGAGCAGAGTTCCCAAGAGTTCGCATGTTATTGAAAAGCACTGTAATTATCCATTTACCATCAATTTAAATACGTCAACTTTGTTTACCATAAAGACCCGTATGGTAGAGGATTTGATGAAGGCCTTGTGCAACAGCAAATTCAAAGAAATAGGACGGTAACTACGTATGAGGCGCTTACACCGTTTCCTGAAAAAAAGAAGAATACTTGTGTACTGTTTATCGTGACTTATCACCCTGGCTTACCGAATATCGGCAGTATGTTGCGAAATATTCACCCTCTTCTTCACATTTCGGACAGGTGCAAGGAGGCTTTAAAGGATGTTCCATTGATGGCATTTTGTCGGCCCAAGAGCCTTAAAGGAGCACATCTTTAAGCATCCTTGTTCCGGTTTTGTTTATTATCACCTCTTTGTTGTTCTTCTACCTTAGTAAACTATTATTTTGAGATTTTCTTAAATTTTAAAGTGATTTTGCACTTCGCAAAAATGGCTTAAAACATCATGACATAGCTCCTTTAAATATTATTTGGTGCATGCAAGAATAAAACCGAATAACAATAGTGCTGTGCAAGGGAGTCACAAGTGTTCTTCTACACGATGTGAAATTTGTAGAAAGAAAATTTTTCTTAACATTGGGGATACGTTTGTTAGTCACTCGAATGGAAAATCGTACAGCATTATTATAATCTTGATTGTAACAGTAGCAATGTTATATACTTACTCAGTTGTAAGGCTTGTGGGAAGCAATATGTAGGATCCACAATGACTAAGTTCAGACTCAGATTTAATAACCATAAGAGTAGGCTTAGATCACATCCTAGATTGGCACCAGGTGATAGAAAAAGCGACGACTTTATATACAGACACTTTTTTACGGCAGGCCACAAGGGCCTTGATGATATCTCGATCAGGATTATTGATAAAGTAGACAACGAGGAACTGGTCTGGAACAGAAGGGCCTATAGACTCAGAACAGTTGGACCAGAGGGTCTTAATGAGAATGACTTTTTTTTTACAGCCAGAACCACAGAAGTCGTACACGTAGTAATAGGTTTGTGGCAGCCTCACAGTGTCATGGGGTTTATTATATGAGTCAACATTGTTAATAATGATGTTCATACCATTTCCAATTAGATTTTACTAGCAGAGACAACAGAAGAAATCAGTGCTATCAATGCCGACCCTGGTTTCCAAGTAATGCTATCTGATGTTGGTTGCACATTTCAGCTAACGGTAAACTTGAATAAATTTTAAATGTTATAATAAAAGTAAAAAATTGAAAGTAAAAGTTTATGTTCTTAAAAAAAAAATTAATCTCCAATCATTTGAACTTTTGAAATGCATTTCGGTATGAAAATCAAGATATCGACTGCCAAAAGCTGCATGTTCATCGGTTTCTAGGTGCGACTGCAACACACTTTTTTGGTTATCAAAGTGTTAAAAAGAAAAATATTTTACAATATAGATGCAGTTACAGATAATAATAGTGTAGTCTGGTCCTCTTAGTTCCCACTGGAGCATAAGGCAAGATAGCTGAAGCATATGATCCTTTTTTCCAAACAGACTGCTAATAGGACAGATATTGTGCAATCCATCTTCATGCACTTCGTACTTAGCAAGAAAAAGGTCTTGCTGGACCAGCTGCGAGAGGGGCTGGAGACTCTTGGCGTTTTACACCAGGCAATCAAACATCCCTTGCTGTTTGAGGAACTTTTTGTAAGAACTGAAAGTGACTTGAACTCAGAGGAAGTTAAAAGCATCCTAAAATTCCCAGTTCAGATGGACAACGGTGCATTGGAGATGAGAGCAATGTTGATAAACTTCTTAGATGACTGCCCGACTAATGGTAAAAATTGACATTCAATGATCATTTATGCGTAAGCACTATAGTGGAATGTCCTCGCTGCGTAGACTCTTAACTTAAAAGTTTCTGCTCAATTAAAAGGACGCATCCCTGTATAGCATTGCATGATTCCATGTCTTCATTTGACTTTCAATAGAAACATGCTGCCACAGCTTGGATTTACCATCTCTTTAAAGCTTATAATAAGAGCGATAGTTTCTTCTCAGAAAAGCTAATGACTTTATTTATAATTATTTTCAAGAATCGACGAAGGAAAGTAGTAAGAAATAATTATTGATGCCATCAGCGTATGTAGCATGCATACGAGATGATTACTGCCAACTATTTATTTTAACTTCCACATTTTGAACGCCATACGTAGAATAATCAATGTCATTTCATTACTAAAATTATTCCCCCTCCCCCGCTCCATAAAATTATTACCACATGTATATCCATTTTCTATATCTTTTCTTTATTGTATTGCATTGCATTGCACAACATCGAGTGCAATACAGCCACTGACATTACATTTTATTTCTTTACATCCAGAAAATAGACAAACTTTTTCATATTTATTACAGGACTGCAAGACTTCCTTCGCTTCACAACTGGTACCGCGACACTGCCGATGCCGGGAAGCTTTATCGACAAGATAACAGTAACTTTTGACGCTGTTGATGATTGCATCTTCTCTTCCACATGCCTCTTGACACTGCAGTTACCCCCCAAGACTGAAAATTATGAGGTTTTCAAAAATGCCATGATCGTGGCCACTTCCAGCAATGCAGGACCTGCGTTCAATATTGTGTAACTGAATAACATTACAAAGATTGCAGAGGGTTGGCTAACTGATAGACCGCCCACAGTCTAAGTAAGTGACGAAAACATGCAGTGTAGATGAGGACAGTGAAACTTGTTCATTTTCGTTGTTTGACTGTTATGATCGATATGTTTGAAAACCTATTTAATTCTTCTTACAAAAGTTTTAGAAGTAGAGAAAGTAATTAAGTAAGTAAGGGAAAAGTTGTGTTTAACATTCAAATGAACGTTTAAGGTGGCTGGTAACTGTTTACAACCCTTGTGCTTTAATTGATCTCTACTGCCATGGATCCTATATCAGTTGATCAGGGGTTAAAATAATGGAATCAAATGAACGCCCAGTCATCGGTGAACAAGTTATGATCATCTTTGTAATATATACTATTACCATAGCAACAGTATAACTTGTAAAAGCCACCCTTAATTTTAGCTTTAAGTGCCTAAAACTCGAAAACAAGCACGGTGACCGCCATTAATTATTTTTGAAAATTGATCAGCACGCTAAGATACAACTTTTTGAAAAGTTTAAAAAAAAAGTTATTCAGTAGGTTCGGCGCCACCTTAAATTTTTGCAAATATAAGGTGGCGCTGAACCTACAGAATAACCATTTTTTTAATTGATTGGGCACTCATTTGGCACCATTATTTTAACATCAACTTATATAGGAAGGCAGTAGCGATTATTAAAAGTATGAGGGATGTAAACAGTTATCAGCCACCCTAAATGAGACATGAACTGTACATGCAACTTTATTGTTACCATAAAAGCGTACTAAATACGGGCAGCATTTTCTGTCAACTTGTTGCGCAATATTGTAGACACGAGTTGTACTTTGTGCAACATGTTGCCGCAACTTGCAACACGGGTGGTAATATGCGCAAAAATGTTTTTTCAATTGCAATGCAACAATGTTGAAAGAAAATGTTGCCCGTATTACTCGGCCTTAAGAGATGACTTGTGTTGCATGTCTGATATAAAACGTTGTCAGTGATCAGTTGCGATTGTGTTACAGTCAAAATACTCATCGCGTTCCGCCTAAATAATGACCAATGCTTCATTAATGCAATATTGCTTTGGTTTTTGATTTTCAGTCAACGGTCTGCTAGTTTAAAATCCGTCGCAGAAAGAGATATTTTGCCATTAATCAAATCAACATACGATATTCTAATGGGCGCTACAGTTAAATTATATTCAGTTGAAGTTATGAATCCCCACTTAAAAAATCAAAGCAATATTGCATTAATGAAAGCATTTGTCATTATTAAGGCGGAACGTGCTGACTATTTTAACATACTCTTCATTTTTATATACTACAGGGTGTACATTATCTTTTATAGAGCTGTTTTCATAATCTATTTTACTGTCGAAAATAACAAGACGTGTAATTATTAATCAAAGAACCAGCAGTATTAGAAAGACAGAATACTACCACTGACAGTATTACGTCATGTTATTGTACTCCTGTCATGCAGTTCGAAACGTTGTTGTTGCTTCAACTAAACATTGTTAGTAAATTACCAAGTTTCTATATTTCTCATTGGGCCTAATGCCGTGATTTAAACAATGTTTAGACAGGGTTTACAGCAGGACGCCTAAAAGTGTGACCACTTTTAATTAATTCACATTCTTTCGTGCGTGCAGACTACCCAATCAGAAGCCGAAGAATAAATATCCTTGACTTCTGATTGGATAGTATATACGCGCACGAAAGAATATGAATTAATTAAAAGTGGTAACACTTTTGCTGCTGACAAGTCTCTATTATTGCTTTGCAAGAGGGGAGACTTGCATCATTTAGATTTCATTTCTGAGACGTTCCCCACCGTGATCTAGTTGATTAACAGATTTGTGGGTAGATAAAGATGCCATTGAAATATTTGTAATAGTAGAAAAAACACTTCTGTACATGTTGCTCTGCCCTTTTGTCCTGCTTACTTCCACTATATTTAATACATTATCAAGGTAAGTGAATTACTTCGCTTTTCAATAACATGCAAACTCTCGGGAACTCCGCTAAATCAACGGTTTCGTTTTTCGCTGCCGTGAAACATTTAGTAATCCATTCAAAAGGTAACGTCCCTGGATTGTAATTGGTAGATTTCGATCCATTTTGTTTGTTTCAGTTTTTCAAGGTCCGTTGGTTTGAGTTGTTTGTCCTCGTAATTTTTTGATTGACGGCAGCGAAAAAACGCAATAGGCCTTATGCATGTTTACGTCAGACTAGCTAATTTCACCCCATGTAAATTTTATCATGAACGAATTCCCAAAGGAGCAAAAATGAAAAGAATACCCACGTGAAAACAGTACGCACGTGCAAAAAGTTGGAATAAATTTCGTGCAAACGAGGCTTGGGGGTGAATTTTGAGCCGCTGACGTAATATGCATAAGGCCTATTGTAAGTTGGGTTTTGAACTTCAGAGTTCGCGTGTCATTGAAAGGCGCAGTAAAGGATCTTCTCTCATTTTGCACTGGTGTTTCAGCTATCCCACCTATGGGGTTTGATAATCCTTCAGTTATAACAGTGACGTCCACATATAGTACCCTACCAAATACGAACACCTATCAAAAGGAATTGGAACTTCCTTCTGAGGTTTCTTCTTTTGAGGGATTTTGCTCACAGATGGACTTGGCTATTGCCACTGAGTCAACTGGATTTGGAGTTGCATAGACAATACATTTCATAGGAAACTCAACAAAACCAGTAGAGAGTTTTATTATTTTAAATAATTGTTGTTGTAAGTGTTATTGTACTTGCCAGAAAAGGGCAAGCCGTGCTCTAGTCAATGTTTTGGGCCACAAGGATAAACTATAAAGGTTCAACGAACATTCCTTCATATTTCAAATTGTAAAAGTAATTACTCTTGTTCCAGATTTTGCAACTGTTAAAGAACATTCAAATGATGTGAACTTTACATTACTAAACTAGAAGGGCTGATCTGAGTCAACAAGTTTTCAACAACAACATTTTCTTTGATGTCATGCACTTTTGTTAATAAAGTTACTTCAACTTACAGACTAATCTTTTTCCTTTATATTGGGTCTAGTTACCTAAAAGTGCCTTTCTTTTCAAATTTTTAGTGACTCATCATTTTCAACTTGTGATTCTACTTGTCACAAATTCGAGTGTCCTTTCATAGAGGCCAATTCCATGGATGGTGGTGTCATCTAAAGGATTGATTTCTTCATTTAAAAGTAGAAAATCACTGTGGCTGATAGGAAATCTAGTATCAGGAACTTGAACAAGATTTTCCTCAGAGGATAAAGGTCCATCCCAGTCAACTCCATACACCTGTAATTTTAAATATATAATATATGTTGATGGGAATGTATGTAAGGTAATGTAAAACTTCATTAAAGTGTCAAAACCTTATAGCCTGGGAAAGATCCCATACTAATTTGGGGACACAAAGTAAATCCAAGTATCAAAACTAATGAAATGTTAGTCTGCTATTTAGTTGAGTCCTGATTTAATGAGAAACTTTAGAACTGAGATTTAGTACTCGTACCAGAGATTCGGTTTAATATACTGGAAGATGAATTGGAAATCTTTCTTAGTATAATATATCATTAGTTAATCACTCCTCACCACAATGGGACTACAATGTGATGTGACTACATTGTGAAAATAGAGGAGAGTGAACTAAAGTAAATCATTGCATTTAAAGATCATACAAATGAGGTACATGAAAGGAGGTTGGGTTATATATAACTCTTACATCAAATATCTAAACTCTGTTGCCTAAATATAAAAGGAAATATCTCTAAACAAAGGACAAATTACCTGCAATTCATCTTGGTTCATTTCTTGGGCAATGAGATGATCTGACTGCGCAACAGCATACAGCCCTTGGAACCATAGCTGAGCAGGGGTTTTATATCCAGCCGTTCTGATTCGTTTTCTACTCCAGCCTTCAGAGAACAATTGCAGATGACGATTTATACGAGGTTGATAGACAAAGTGGAGGCACCAGAGGTGTGTGTCATTGTGTGGTTCTAACAATCCGACAGTTTCCATGTAGTAGAAGAGGTTGTAATACAAATATGCACAACCAGTGAACACATCCCGCCACAACCGCTCTGTAATTTAGAGGGATGAACAGGGCTGCTTTTAGGTGATATTTTTATCAAAACTGAAAATAATAAGCAAATCTTCAATGGACATTCCCAATTTGCAGTTTCAGCCTTTCAGGTGTTTCCACTAAATTCTATTACTAGTCGAACGGTACTACTTCCGAGACAAAAAAAGGTACAATATTTGCCTGTCAGTGGTACAAAAAGCCAAAAAATCAAACTTAACATTTACCAATTCGTTGGTTATGAACGCTTCTCCCACCAATAAAACTGCCCCGGTCTGGGCCTCTGTCCGGGTTAGTTAGCATGAACCATGCCACATCTGCATTCTCTCCACCACAATCACCTGTAAATAGATTGAAGCTTAAATAGACCTAACCTTTCTCCAAAATGGCAGCCACAAATTCAAAATGATTAAAATTAAACCGAGCGGAAAATCAATACCAACACCTGAAAGACCACCTCTTATTTGGTAATCGTACAAAGTTTTGTTAGGTTAGGTTCTACCTGAGTCGAGAAAATGGAAGTTGAAAACTGGAAAATTTACAGATGTTTGTATGATTGGGATACCCCCGGTCATACAAACATCTCTAAATTTTCCAGTTCTCAACTTTCATTTTCTTGACTCAGGTAAACCTAACCTAACGAAACTTTGTACGATTTCCAAACAAGAGGTGGTCTTTCAGGTGTTGGAATTGATTTTCCGCTCAGTTTAATTTTAATCATTTTGAATTTGCGGCGGCCATTTTGGAGAAAGGTCTAGCTATTGCGCTTGGCTAAATCAAAGTGTAAGGCAGAAATATTTATTAAAGTTTTCTCCGTGAAAGTAGATAAATAAATAAATAAATACTAAAATAAATAAATAAATAAATAAATAAAGAGTGGAGAGGGGAACATCCAAAAAGCGCCCTTGGCACCATACGAGGATGTTCACGTCCAGTAGTTACTATATAATAATTATCTATAATTTAAAAGAAATAATGTATAATATAAAAATATCTAAAATTCTAAAATATATCAAACAGTCGACTTTGTATACTGAAATAGAACTAAGTATTACTAAGAAAAGACATAACTTTGTGCTTAAAACTAGAAATACTAACAGCTTCTTTTATATCATTTTGTAAACTGTTCCATGCGGATAAAATAGCTATATTTAAAACTATTAGTTCTACTGTACATACTGACAAGGTCAAGAGAGCCATTTTTTAATTAAGTCTTCATAATTATAACATTTCCTTGACAAAAAGCATTTTGGCAATGCTTCTCAACAAGCACTGGCTACCAAGACAAATATGTATGTTCATAGCCAATAAATTTAAGATATGCTAACAATGATTATACAAAGGCCTACCTCGTACACGTGATGGTAAACCAAACCTCTCTACACCATCCACAAAGTATGAGAGAACAGTTGAGGCTTTGTTGTCGATTGAACACCTTAGAAAAATAATCATTCTCGAATATCCATCAATCATTCCATGGATAACGAAGCGCCAACGGATTAGTTTATGATTCCCGTCTATATGGTACAAAGCTCTGGGTGAATATACATTGTATCCCCTTCTGTGTGTAGTTTGGAGCTCTAATGTCCTCAAAAGTACTCCTTCAGGATCAACCCTGTGCATACTTTCTCGAACTCTCTTCTCTTGTACACGTAGCCCTCTTGTTTCCAGGAACCCAAGCATTCTTCGGTAACCACAGTTTGGGAACATTTGGAAAACTTCAATAACATGATTATCTAGAACTTCCTCCGTAATATCAGCATATCTATCAGTGATAGAAATGTTGTATTCGGATAGTCGCCTTTGGACTGTTCTAACACTTACGCCTAACATAAGGGCAATATCAGAAATATTAAAGCCAAATTCGATGAATAATTCGAGTTGTTCCTTGGGTATACTGTAGGAGGGTCTCCCTTTGTCCTGTGTGAAAATCCGGCCTGCCTGATATCTATCCAGGCCTGAAAATAGCTGGTTGTCTTGGGAATTGTTGGATAAAATAGACACAACTCCCTGTAAGCAAATGCTCACTTCCCGTGGAACATTTGCTATATCTCCACATCGAACAACAAGATGACGTAAAGAATTCAGCCTGAAGATTACACTATCTCTCATATCGCAATCCATGGCACTCGACTGCCCCATTATTCTGCAGATTTCTTGGATAGTCCTGGAATAACGATCCAAAAGCAATTCTCGTATTCTTCGAGGATTGTCCGCCATGTTGAATGGAGAATCCCGACAGACCATGCGAGCTTTTGAGGTTTTACCGTTAGTTACCAGGTTCCTCGGGAATGCATCATGTCAATTTTGTCACCTCACCACGCCAAAAATACGTAATGCTATGACAAAGAGATAACATCTCAAGCCTAAGCCGTGATATCGAATAGTGCGGGCAAAACATCGTATCGAGTAGACGGACTATCGTGTTGTCAAGCCGTGAAATCGAATAGCTTAATAGTGCGGGCAAAACATCGTATCGAGTAGACGGACTATCGTGTTGTCAAGCCGTGAAATCGAATAGTGCGGGCAAAACATCGTATCGAGTTGACGGACTATCGTGTTGACAAGCCGTGATATCGAATAGTGCGGGCAAAACATCGAATCCTGTTGACGGACTATCGTACTGTGCAGACGTAGCGTCATGTCATCTGGGTCCAGTTGTATTTTTGGCGGTGATACCGCTCCATACGATATGTGCATGTTAAAGGTTTTAAGCACGATGCGATATAAATCCTGTCGAGATTAGAGGGAATTCTGCATCGCCGGGTTGAAAATGTCATCGCGAACTCTCGAGCTACAATTACCGTTCATCAATATGTTGGACTTTTAATGAATTATACGACTCAACACGAAGCAAGAAAGCTGAAATTTACTTCTACAACAGCAGAAACGAGTAACAAGTAATGGTGAGTCGTTCTTTCACGTTAATTGTTCCGTTTACAGATGTATTCCTTGAATGCGAAGCCTGTGATTTGCATAAAATTATACCCGCTCACATGCCAAGACAGTTTATTTTACTGACGGAGAAGTGTTTAATTCCCAGAGCTAAAACTTTCCTGGTGGAAAGCACAGTAACCAAGGTTTCGTTTCATGTAGATTTTATTATCAAATGATATATACCAGATGCCATTTAATGCAGTCAAAGTCGGCCTTCATGTTAAGCGACAAAAATGGCAGCTGTATAAATATTCCAATTGAAAAAGCTAGAAACAACGTTTGGAGGAACTTATTACACAGTCTTAAAGAGGAAGAACAACATAATATTTGTGCCAAGTTTCGTTTTTATAGTCTTTTTTACGCTTTCCCCGTCTTCCCAAACAAGCGTGAGAATTTGAAGCTGTTTTTGAGCTGAAAACCGCTAATTATTCAATTTTCGAACTTTTTTAAATTTTGTCCGTTAAAAAAATCGTTGGAACTTTTAACTATTTTTCCTTAAAGTGTCTATCCAGCCTACAGGATTTTTATGGTTTTGGTATCTTTAGAAAGCGTAAACAAGTTTCCCAAAAATAATTTTTTGATTCCGCCGCTTTTTCACCCCGAAATCGAGCTTCAAAGTTCGCGCTTCAGCCACGCCCAATCAAGTTGACCGCGCGAAAACTGGAAAAAGAGCCCGGGTTCCAAAACAGGCCGTGACGTCAAGTCAGGACCCGCCAAGTCTTACCGCGAGTTTATGTGACCAACATCTCTGTATCGCGAGCAGATATTTGTCTGTTTATTATGCCGGATAGATGTGTTGTTGCGGGCTGCTCGAATACTCCTAATGCAGAGAAGGGAATTGCGTTACATAAGATTCCATTTTATGGTGACGAACGAAGCGAAGCGAAGACAAGAAGGAAAAAATGGGTCGACTTCGTAAAGTTAAAGCGTGGCAAGTGGAATCCAAGCGCTTCTTCGGTGGTATGTTCTTGCCACTTCGCTCCTGAAGATTTCACGCAACGGCTGTCTTTAGGAACTTCAAGAAGCCAACGTACCCTAGTAAAAGATGAAATTGGCATTCTTTCGGTGCCAAAATTTCATCGAAATACATTGGGAGGAGAAGATGTCTGATCTTGCTGAAGACGATATCACTGAGGATGCGGGCGAGTTTGAGGTACTTGAAGAAGAGCCTGAATATCATCAGGATACTGGGCTCTCTGGGCAGGATGGGAACTACAAGCCGGATACCGATACAGGGACAGAGACAGAGACAGACACTGACAATGAAGACAGTACCCGTGTCAAACGTCCAAGGTAATAAATAATAATATAAATAGTAAATTGTGCATATCGTGCAACATACATGGTTGTTCATTCACACCTTCCTAAGAACCATTGGCCTGGACTCTATTCTAGTAATTCTCCAACGATCCAAATTAATTTCCATAATTTATTCAAGTGACTGCAAGATGTGACTCAACTCGGATTGTGTCTCATTTCTAATGTGGCGAATTGCTTAATTTGTCACTATTGCTAAATAAAGATAATGTATGGCAGAAAACAAATCAATAATTTCTAATCTTTTGATATTGCAGGTTACAGGATGATAATCTACGAACAGAATCGAAGCATATTGTCTTGTCGAAGCTGCTTCTTCTTTTCCAATTTTGTCATACCTGCAAGACTGAAAAGCCATTGGTTGAAACTCGAGAAGTGGGAACTATGGCAGTAGTGCACACTACGTGCCAGAACCCAAAGTGCCCGCAGAAAGAAAATGTTTGGCACAGCCAACCAAACATGCCTGGAACAAGAATCCCAGCCGGGAATTTTCTGCTTTGCTTTGCCATCCTGTTGGCAGGTGGTTCTGCCAGCAAAGTCATTCAGATCTTCAGCCACATGGGCTTGGCTTGCATTTCATTATCCACCTTCTTTCAACATCAGCGTGTAAGTATTATTATTATACATTCAACTCACTATCTCTTTTCTGATTGGTCAAAAGCGTACAGTGAATTTTCAAAATCAGCGCCTTTGAAAGCATGTACGTCATCTACCTGCAGATTATACAATAAACATGTCAAGGACACTCAAGGTCATGGGTAATCATGTCAAGTTCGCGAGAAAATCACGGGTGATCATGTCAAGTTTGCGCGCTTTGGTGGCAAAAGCATTATTTTTTTTGTTACCCCGTAAAAAAAATAAATGCTGTCTTCAACGGTTGAATGTATAATAAAACAATAATATTACATGAGGTTTTTGTGATATCCAGAATAATCAAGGTCTCGGTAAGAGTTATCAGCCGAAGCCGATAACTCTTACCTTGATTATTCTGGATATCACAAAAACCTCATCCAATAATTGTTAATTATTATTCCATAACTAATAGCAAATTTTTGTGTGTACATTAACAAAATCAGAATGGTTACAAAAAGTGACAGTCATTACATGACAAAATTAATGTGGACATTGCTATAGTATAAGCTAAATTACTATTCAAATGATTGATTTGAGCACTTGAGTTTGCTGAATTTGTCATTCTGTTATTTTCTGTCTCTTTAGGATAAACTATTTCCAGCCATTTATATCCACTGGAAGAAATATCAAGCCGGAGTATTGGATAAACTGAAGGCTATGGGAGAACCCCTCGTCATTTCTGGAGATGGGAGACATGACAGTATGGGCCATAGTGCCAAATTTGGTGCTTACACCATATTTTGCTGTTCTCTTCCGCTGGTGATACATTTTGCTCTTGTGCAGGTTTGAATACAAGAAAACAAATCTATTGTAGTATACTGTTTGTAGTCTAGAGAGGATATTACGTGTATATCAGCAATTTATTATAACATTTCAGTTGTACAGAAGGGATTTGATTCATTTTCCACTTTTTCCTTCATTACAGGTACATGTAGTGAATTTCGGCTAAACATATGTTCTACTTTAGCAGTACATGTACATCTTATAGTTACATGTTACATTGGGTGTTCAGGTATCTACATGTAACATACACTGTAAACTACTTGTCAACTAGTGTGTTTGAGACAGTTCCCTTTATGTTGTTTTTGTAGAGAAATGAAGTAGGAAACAGCCCAGCAATGGAATATGAAGGTTTCCAGAGATGTATGACCTATCTCTTGGGGTGTGGCCTAGCAATTGGGACTTTCGTATCCGACCGTCACATCTCAATAGCAAAGCACATGCGCGAGAAGCTGACAGACATCACTCACTACTTTGATCTTTGGCACATAAAGAAGCGTAAGGGTTTTAAGTAGTAACACTGAACTGTTTCAAAAGCATGCTGCCTTGAGGAAATATTGTTTTTAATATGTTTACACATATCTAAACAATATATTTAGGCTCTATGTAGTGAAGGCTGTCATACCATTGCCATTGTTGTGAGTTATATTTTATTTAACCAATCAAAATGCAAGAAGTATAATAAATCTCTAAATTTTGCAATGCCTCCTCCCACAAAAAAAACCCTATTGCTTGGAATTTGATTGGTCAAGGCAAATAAAATGTATGTGAAAATTGTTGAAAATGTCAATTGCAAAAACAAAAATTTTGCTTGTTGCAATGTTTCAACAATTTTCACTGTAAAGTTGCAGTTGCAGACAACACTTTGGTCTTATTACAAAGCACATTTTAGGGAAGTAATACGTGGCAATATCCTGTCTTTATGTCTTTTAGAAGTAAGAAAGATTCTCACCAAAATAGCCAAGCTGAAAGGTTGCGATAGTTTAACTGAATGGATCAGACCTTGTGAGAATCATTTATATTGGTGCGCCACGTCAACCGTGTGTGGAACAGGGAGGATTATCTGGGCCAAATTTAAGTCATTCCTGAGCCACATTGTAAATAAACACGAAAACTTAGACGATCCCCTCTACAATAAATGTGGACATGGAAGCAGCATTAATCAAAGGAAGTGGTTTCTACCAAGTAAGTCAATGTTTTTTTATTTATAGAAAGAGTTGTGAGCAGGGTATTTCTTTTTAGTTGAATCCAACAATAGTCAACTTTTCCTCCCTGTTAGGCTAGGTGAGAAAGGGTTACCAAATTTTAATAATGAATTTCCAGTAGCAGGTATATAATGGTATATTGTGTATTTTTTAATTAGATTTTTGAATTTATTGAGCCAGGAAGGGCCAGCAAGAACCAGTTGATTTTATTTACTCTGGTAATTGGCCTTCTACATGTATACATTTTTGTTTTGTAGAAACCAAAATGATAATATTGTTAATAATATTACGTTTCAGATTCAATGGTGTATGAGAAGGTTGTTGCAGCCCTGACTGACAATAGGCTAGTAAAAGCCATCAAGCAGGCCTCTCCAATTGCCCAGACGAGCTGCCTTGAAGGCTTCCATTCTGTCCTGAACCACTTCTGCCCAAAAATGATAGCATTTTCATTTGTTGGAATGTTATGCAGGTTTGTTTACAGATTTCAAAAATTGTAATAACTTTGTTAGTGGACATCTAAGATGGCCCAGGTGTGTCCATCTTTGTGGTACTGTAGTTTTCTAGTGGTGCTTTATGTACCTACTTACTTTACTTTACTGTTTTTGTATACTAGGCATATCCTTGCTGCCTTAAATTTCAATACCAATCTTGTGAGAGACGTTAAAAAGAAGGCAAATGGTTCAAGCCAGGTGAAACTCATTTACCCAAAATTCATGAATGGATCAGCTACTGTGAGAGATGTCAGGATAGAACCAAATTATGGTAATTGCCAGCTTTGTTTGTACGTCCTTCTTTGACAAAACCTGATTGTTCTGGGTTTGTTTCAGAAGAATAAATGCAAATTAACATATCAAGTAAAGTTATATTGTCTCTACTTATATTTCCTATCTAGACTATGTTGAAGACATATATCAGACCTTCCTAGAAGCCTCGAATACGACCAATTGCTTGGGCAATGCTGTGAGAGAGCGTAAAGAAATGACACCTCTTCCAATGAATACCATGCTCGAAAAGGAAACAAGAGAGAGTGCACTGGATAAGAGGCAGAAAAGAAAAAAGATTGTTGTAAAAAATGTCCCCCCAACTACACCCTGTGAGTACAAAATTTTGTGTTTGCAATGATTAAATAAATAGGATTTTTCATCTAACACAGTGGTTGTGTCTGAGGCATGATGAGAACAGTTTGCAGACTGTGTAGGAGACACTTGCAGTGTGATACCATTTACCTACCCACCCAGGGGGTATTCAGGTATAATAGTGATGGGGAGGTGTTACTGAGGCCAAATTGTTATACCCTCAAAAAGTCATTTATTATCTGCCTGAAAGGATACACTTTCTGTCTAACCCACCGAAAGGTCTTTGGACATCCCCGTCACTATTACACCCAAGTACCCCCTCCCTGGGACTATCCATTAAAACACCATGCTGTCCGAACCAGCAGTAAATGTTATTTTTATTTCTTTCAGTGGCTGAGGTTTTAGAAATGGAGTCTCTGAGTGTAACCAGTATCGCATCATCAGGGAAGAGAAAGAGAGGACCACGTAACTGTCAAGACATGTAAAAGGCCAATGAAAGGACACAATAAATTGAAAGACTGTCCAAGGAATATGAATGATGGCCAACCATGAAACAATTTGTTGTGATTTAGGCTTTCCTTGAAATTAATCATTGCCAGGTATTTCAGTTTTTATTTTCAAAGTTACACAGAACACAAGAAAATTGGATCAGTTTCTGAAAAAAAGAAACAGTGGTTACTGGCATTTCTCCCATTTATTGTATCATCGCTTGCTTTTTTTAATCCCCAGCAAGTAATTAGTATTACTATCATCATAAAATTTTCGTTATATAACGCGCGTTCTGCTTTATCGAGTCATAATGCACTCTGCCTATATCACAAGTTTGAGTGCGCGTAATTCCATGAACTTTTTATAAAGGAAATAGTCAACTTGCCCCTTGTGCATTGTTGAGTTATATAAGCACTTAGGAATTTTTAAGAACACTCGAGAAGTGCGAGAAGCAGTGCTTCTCTAAGCACTTCTCCCGTGTTCTTAAAAATTCCCCTGTGCTTATATAGCTCAACAATGCACTTGGGCGTGTTAACTGTCATAACAAGTAATGTGCGGTTCCAGGAAATATCCATACCCACCCCAATGAAGTCATTGGAAATTGGGAGGGGGGTCTCAAAAGCCAAAATTTTTAACGGAAAGTATGAAGGTAAACTGGAAATTCCTGGGGGGAGGGGGGGGTTCAAGCCAAAAAGCCTTCCATGGGGGGTATGGATATATTCTGGAACCACACAATAACAATCAATAACTGTTGCCAACTGAATAAAAAACATTGACAATTGGTCATAGAGTGGTTTTCAATAATTTTTTTGGGTGTTGTAAAACCAAACCTTAGAAAGCCATATTAATTTTTTTCAATGGAATTACAATGGTTTATATTATCACAAGTGAAAACAACACATTTCAATGACAACTCAAAGCATATATACATCACCAAGCGCATGAAACTTGTGTGACCAAGTTGCGATTGGCTTTTGGTTTTACAACAGAATGCTAGTGAATATACTGGAATGTTCTTGTGTAGTCCTGTGTAGACATACTATTGTACATGTATTACTCAATCATCATCGTCTTCGTAACCAGTAAAGTTAACACCTTCGGCACCAAATTCCTTTCGTATCACATGATATGCACAGGCTGGTAATGGAATTCTTCTGGCTCCCAGATACCCATGAACCAACTGTGTAAATTGTCTGTATGCTGTAGCACGAAGAAAGCTGTGTCAAAGAAAAAAAAATGCAGCAGTGAGATTTAATATGATATTTTACTGTATTACATTGTAAAAATTATCCAGTATTTTCCTTCATCGCATATATTTTATATTTCATGGCTTGCAACTCGACTTATTATTTTTGTTATAAAGATGGCCTGTTCACAGGTGAGTAAAAATGACACTGGAAGGAATGGGCTACAAAATAATTTAATACATGTATAAAGTCAATTTGTGCAGTGTAATATGGCAATAGCACACTGGTACACAAATGCATAAACTAGGACACAAGGAAGCAAAACTGAAAATAAATAGTTTACTGCATCAAAAGTAGACCTGGTCGCACAGTACTATACAAATAAGACTTACACTGTACAGGAATGTTGAAAACTTACTCTGTTTCTGTGCCTGTCTGCCTGTACCTTGAACCATCTTGAGCCTTGTATTTGGCAGCCGCAGATTGTAACGACCATCTGTTTAGGCAAACTGGGTCAAAGCCGGGATGAGATATTATACAATTTGGTGCATTGTCGACTTCACGTTGGACTAACTCGCTGCTGAGAGATTCCAAGCATCCATCGATTTCATGGCAACATTGACACTCCTTAGAGTTTTGCAAAAAGTCAACATGGCAGTTACCACACTTACACCTGAAAAATAATAAGCGCCAGTTACTTTGAAATTTTTGATTTCCTGCCTAAAGGTTTTCGCTGCCTAAAAGAATAAAGATTACACCTGAATAAAAAAAGTGTGTCTAGCCAGGTAGCCAGGTGGAATATGGCGGTCATAAAGCTTATTGTTTATTTTATATTTAGCTCACGATGTGCCTACTTCCACGACTCTTCCAAGTCGGTCTTCTAGCTCTTCTTGTCTTTCTTCTATCATTCTTCTTTCCCTGTTATACTCTTCAAGCCATTCTTCGTTCGCTAGTGGCTCTTCAGAATAGGGCCCTTCTGTTTCTTCAGTTTCACTTCTCTGATCTTCGCCAGGAAACTCGAGTTCTTCGAACTCTATCTGTTCGTCGGCGTCGCTTGAGTCAGACGAAAACCCATTTTCATCATCTACAGATATTAAGCTGTTGTTGCAAGTGTTTTCCATTTGGATTTTACCCTCGAATCTGCGGTTCAACGAGGTAAACAGACCGAAGCGCTGTGGTCGTCAAGACGCTCAAGGGACGCACTTGTTTTTACGATCCTGACTTGACGTCACTAGTCACCAATCTTCTTTCGCGCGGTCAACTTGATTGGGCGTGGCTGAAGCGCGAACTTTGAAGCTCAATTTCGGGGTGAAAAAGCGGCAGAATCAAAAAATTATTTTTGGGAAACTTGTTTACGCTTTCTAAAGATACCAAAACCATAAAAATCCTGTAGGCTGGATAGACACTTTAAGTTAGTACACCCAAAGGAATATTTTGGCAAAATATAGAAAAATTCGAATTTTTTGAGTGTCTTTCGATTCTTGACATTCTCGGGAAATGGCTCTTAACTACTCCGTCACGAAGAATCATTATGCTGTGTTCATTGTACATAATATTCTCACTGATGCTACATAATTACAATGTGAATAGTATTCTATTCTCACCAGTCTTACCTGCACCTATAATTGAGTTATGGGCGATCTGCCGGATGCCTAAGGCAAGAAGCGAGAAAAGGAAATGAAGGGTAATGGGAAAAGGGAGGGAAAATGCTAAAGGCATCCGTGGAAGGTGGACAGGAGAGACCGATAAGAATAGAATACCAAGCAACGATAGATGCGGCATGTACTTCCGCAATTTAGTTAAAAGTGGCAGAATGTTAATGTGCTAACTCTGCTTTATACGTGCTGGGGTAAGACCGCTGAGAATAGTATTCTATTCTCACCAGTCTTACCTGCACCTATAATTGAGTTATGGGCGATCTGCCTCCGCCGAGAAGTAAAGCGAGCAGAACGCACTGAGGCAAAACGACAGAAATACCCATACTAAAAGAACCCTAGTAGACGAAGCAGACCCAAAAACTAAAACAAAAACCCTAGCCCGACACTAAAGGAGGAACATGAAACAGATGAGACAGGACGTTTTAGTGAAGGGTGGGTGGGTAGAGGGAAAGCTAGGACAAAATCCTTTAAATGGTTATATTCGCTGTACACTTTAGAAGATTCTGTAGCTGGGAGAGAAACAGTCGAAAGAGCGTCAGCTGGGGCTCCCGCTCGCAGGACATCGGCCAGTTTCATGTAATAGGAGGCTGTAGCGGAGTTTTTCCAACCAACGTGGGACATGACGCCCGCAAGAGAAGAGCCTGAAAAGGTGAGGGTTAACGCGCAGCCAGTTCTAAAACTATGCAAAGTTTCTCCCTCGTCGATATTAGCTTGGTTGAGGTAAAACTTCAGGCGAGACTCAGCTGTGGAGGATAACAGAGGCTTATCCGAGACACTGCCTTGCGGAGAGGTAGGGCGGAATAAATATCCATGGCGTAAATCTATGCCGATACTTTGCGAAATGATAGAATAATTCTCAATGGCCCTAACAGGACATATGAGAGGATTGGGATGTCGGCGCAGACCGAAAAGATTAGAGCCTCCGTCCCTTAATGTCTTTCCCCATACATGATTGAATAGGAAACCGTCGTCTCCTGGAAAGCGTGCAATTTCGACTGTTTTAACTTGTCCCAAATCACCGCCCCTGTCACCACTGAAGAAAAGGGTTTTGAAGAAAGCTTGATCTCTCGCAACTATAAACAGCTCTGTAGGGGTGAGCGAGGCGGACAGGAGACGCTTCTCGAGGAAGTGAGAGAGCAACGCCAACTTGTCGACGAAAAGAGGTGTGGCTTGCTTTGGCGTAACGCGAGCCTTAAGTCGTTCCTCAGTGACAGACTTCAAATACTGTTTGACCAGAACGTCCGAAGCCGGATTACCAACGAGGAAAGCGCGATTCCAGTCACCCTGGCGACCCATTTCATTAAAAATGGCACGGAGCTTCCCTATATACGAATCGACGGTGTTATAGGAAAGTCGAAAAGGACACTTGCAACTGGCTGATCCCCTTTGGCCCAAATGCGGACAACCATGGGTATGGACTTGGGTCTTACCACTAGAGTCTTTATACACTAAAAAACGGCAAATGTCCCAAGGCGTTGCGTTGAAAAGGGATCTTTGGCCAGAGAGGGCAAAAAGGAAACGTACTAACTCGCTCTTAAGGGATTGCTTCTGTTTAGAATAAGCAGAAGACGATGAGGTGTTTCGCAATGAACAGAGGCGGCTATCAATGGCGTTGAGATCAAAAGTCAGCGAAGCGGGAACAGGATCTAAGCAAAACTTCCGAACATAGCCGCAGTTCTGACAAAAACGAAACGTGTGGTCGTTGGCATACTGGCAAACGGGACAGGAAACTGCTGGAGAAAAAAGGCGGGAAACATGTGGGAGATGCTGCAAAACAAAAGGCGAGAGAGACAAGAAATTAGACCGATAACGTAAAAAATCGCCATTTATTAACAATCAGTCCTGAAGCAAGTGATGAAGAAAATAAATAGTACATATAAATAAAGAAACAGCTAAGCAGGCGAAAAATGGAAAACCCACAAATCCCAAGGTGTAGGCCATGTAGATGAGAAACCCTCCCGAGATGGAGTTAAGACGATACCCTGAGAACCCCGAGGTGCAAGGAGGAAGGAATCAGTTGCCTGCGACCAGATAAGGGGCCACCAAAACCTCCGGGGAGTAATATCAGGGACACATAATGTGTAACGTGTAACTGCGGATTCCTCAAGGAAGCGATACACTTGAGAAATAAGAACAATGGGGGGGAAAACATAAGGGTTAGAAAACATATGGGGCAGCACGGACGGAGACTGCGCAAAAAGGTTAACCCCAGAAGAACCAGGAGTTGGGTGTGGAGAGAAAAAGGGGAGGGGAAGATTATCCGATGCGACTTGCACGTTAGAAGGAAGGGCCATAAGGTCAGCGGAATGGGGTCCGAATCTAGATTGGATGCGACGCCAGGCGTCTTGAGAGAGTTTAGAATCTTGCAACGAAAGAGAACGGGGCGGGGGGGTCAGCCGGGTTGAGAGCTGATGGGATATACTGGAGATTGAGCTGAAAATTGAGACTAGTGGACAGCCAAAAAAGTTTCTTAAGTGCATCACAAAGTTGGTGAGATTTAGAACCCTGACGATTCCAAGATCGTATGAGCGCCTGGCTATCTGTAAAGACATCAACGCGTCGGTTTTGCACAGAGGAGGAGAAAGCCTCTAAGACGTTCACCAAAGCTAGAGTTTCTTTGACACTGATATCACGTCTTAAATCCGAGGGGGGCCAGTAGTCGCGAATGACGAGTGGGCTCGTGGAAGTGTCCATGATACCACCCCAGGCAAAACTGGAGGCATCTGACGCGAGGTGGATCTGAGTATGGAACTCTGTGAGCCAAGGAAGGCAGCCTTGCCAGTCCTTTAGGAAGTCCCAATGCTGAATTTCCTGACGCAAGGGACCGGTAACGTTGACTGGACGGGAGGAATGAAGACCCTTGGAAATCGCCAAGTTTACCTCATTAGTAAACAAGCGTGCGGCTGGAACCGCGAGGTAGAACGAGATACATTTGCCAGCGAAACGTTGCAAGGTCTTGACGTCCACCTGCTTAGAAGACAGAATCAGGTCTGTAAGGGCGATGAACTTGCTCTTTTTCTCTTCCAACAGGGTAAAGGATTGGGAGACAGAGTCTATGCCGAAACCAAGGTACGGGACGCATTGCCTTGGAACTAAAATTGACTTTTTGAGGCCAATAAAATAGCCCAGCATGATTAGAGTATAGCATACGACAAAAACTGCTGATGATGCTCTAGCCAAGGCGCGCTTGCGATCTGAAGACAAAGCTGCATACGCAGGAGTAATACTGTTAAAACTGATCTCTCCAGTATGGCGGTCATCTATATAAAGCAGGCATGGAATCCCCACAGAACGGAAGTAATGAGAAACCAAAAGGCCTGTGGAGTGGTATACGTACGCTGAAGATTTCCAACCGAAAGGAATTGCGTTACTGACATAGAAAAAACCCTTCCACTGGAAACCAAAAAACTTCCTACTATCGGGTGAAAGTAGAATATGATGGTAGCCAGACTTATCATCACACACTGTTTGAAAGGATCCCTTGGTGACGTACCTCGGAATCATGGACAGGGAATCAAGATGAAAAGGGGAATCTTTAATCCAAAGGTTAAGAAACCGGTTATCGTGACATAAACGCGGTTTAGAAGCCTCAACAGTGAGGGGCATGACCAAATGGGGGGGAGATGATTCGCCAACTTTACCCCAGAGGGATATTGCTCCTGATTTCAATCCAGCGGCGATGGATTTGTCGATGAAATCCATGAATGCTTGACACGACGGATTGTTGGGAAATATCTTAGCTGGAGGAATATCGAAGTCGAAGTTCTCCCCTTTGAACTGCCCTTTAAAAGGTTGAAAGAAATCGTAAACGTTCACAAAGTTTTTTATCCACTTCAAGACTGAATTCGCCAAATCACAAGGCACTGTACGGGCTATGTACTCCCAGGAATCAAGATGACAGTGGAGATTGCCTGCTATAAAGGACTCTGGATCTAAAAAGGCCAACAAGGAAACATCCGCCAAAGCGGAACCGTCCAAAACCGAACGCAGAAAGTCACTGGATATGTGAGTGTTACGAGGCGTCATCCCTTGAGCCGCGTGAAGAGGTGTTCCATGATAACTAACCCAGCGGGTAAAATTCTCTCGCATGGGAAGAGCCAACTGGGAACCAGGCGCTGGTAACACGTTTAGGAGGGGGCTGCAAGCAGAAACAAAAGGGTACGGTAAACGCGAGCTAGAGCGACTCAAGGGATGACAGTTTTATGCCTCAGTAATCCGAGAGGGAATAAGGATCCCTTATAAAACTGCCAGCCCAGAGCGGGAAGGGGGAAGAATAGAAAGGGTGCGACGAAGAAGGAAGAAGTGGAGACGCATTGGCAAAATAAAGCAAAACATATGTTTATTCAAAGTAAATATTCTGATGAGAAAATATGTTTACATCAAAAATCACTAAGAAAATATGTTTACATCAAAAATCACTGGGGGTAGGAATGGCCCCGACCCCGAAAAGATCGTTGGTACGGAGAGAATCTGGCCCTGCCGGATCTATCATTCTTCTTAAAGCAAAAACGGGCAGTATGACCAGGAGTCCCGCAAAAATTACAAACAAGACGATTGTTCTGAAAAGAACGCATAGACGGAGAGGTAGAAGGGGAGGCCATAGGGGAGGCGGCTAGGCGGAGTGATTTATCCACCTTGGAAATGGAATCGAGAACTTTAGAATAATCTTTATCTGAGAACAAAGCCAAAAAATAAGCTTGGAACTGCTCCAGAGGCTTGTCAAGACGCTCCCTAAGAGCTTTGGTAGCCGCCGACAGAAAGGCCGCCTTCTCATGCTTGGAGTTATGCGCCACGACGACGATGTCCTCTGCTAAGGCTAAAGCAGCGTACTTGTCAAAATCAGGTTTACGCCTCAAGCCATACGCCGCCAGACCAGACAAACCGTTCTCGACACTAGTTTGTTGCTGACTCTCAAGGGCTTGAATGCGCTGCAACAAGTTGGCAATCTAACAAACGTAAAAATAAAAAAGGACAGGTCGGAAAATAAACTTGCACAACGGACAAAGAAACAAAGGTCAAAAGTAATGAACAAAAATGAATAGCGACCAGAGCGGCAAAATATAACAGCATATGAAAAGCAACAAAGTGTCATGGCAAAGCAATAACACTAAATACTCTAATGCCTAGGGCGGGAAAACATTAGGACCCGCTAAAACGAAAATAGCGTATGCAAAACAAAACGAAAAACAAGAGGACAGAGAACGCTAATTAACATGACTCATGAAAAGAGCGGGGAAAACCTCTTGGGACCGCTCGAATGAAATAAAAACAGAATGTGCAAAACAACAAAAAGTAAAAACATATGCAAAACAACAGAAAATCATGAGGAAAAATAACAACGCCAATTAATCTCATGACTAGAACGAGAAACCTTTTGGGTCCGCTCAAATAATACACACAGCTTATGCAAAACAACAGAAAGTCACGAGGAAAAATAACAACGCCAATTAATCTCATGACTAGAGCGAGGAACCTTTTGGGTCCGCTCACATAATACACACAGCTTATGCAAAACAACAGAAAGTCATGAGGAAAAGTAACAACGCCAATAAATCTCATGACTAGAGCGAGAAACCTTTTGGGTCCGCTCAAATAATACACACAGCTTATGCAAAACAACAGAAAGTCATGAGGAAAAGTAACAACGCCAAATGATCTCATGACTAGAGCGAGAAAACCTTTTGGGTCCGCTCAAATAATACACACAGCTTATGCAAAACAACAGAAAGTCATGAGGAAAAAATAACAACGCCGATTAATCTCATGACTAGAGCGAGAAACCTTTTGGGTCCGCTCAAATAATACACACAGCTTATGCAAAACAACAGAAAGTCATGAGGAGAAGTAACAACGCCAAATAATCTCATGACTAGAGCGAGAAAACCTTTCGGGTCCGCTCAAATAATACACACAGCTTATGCAAAACAACAGAAAGTCATGAGGAAAAATAACAACGCCAAATAATTCCATGACTAGAGCGAGAAACCTTTTGGGACCGCTCAAATAATACACACTGCTTATGCAAAACAACAGAAAGTATGAGGAAAAATAACAACGCCAATTAATCTTATGACTAGAGCGAGAAAACCTTTTGGGTCCGCTCAAATAATACACACAGCTTATGCAAAACAACAGAAAGTCATGAGGAAAAATAACAACGCCAATTAATCTCATGACTAGAGCGAGAACCTTTTGGGACCGCTCAAATAATGCACACAGCTTATGCAAAACGACAGAAAGTCATGAGGAAAAGTAACAAACGCCAAATAATCTCATGACTAGAGCGAGAAAACCTTTTGGGGCCGCTCAAATAATACACAGCTTATGCAAAACAACAGAAAGTCATGAGGAAAAATAACAATGCCAATTAATCTCATGACTAGAGCGAGAAACCTTTTGGGACCGCTCAAATAATACACACAGCGTATGCAAAACAACAGAAAGTCATGAGGAAAAATAACAACGCCAATTAATCTCATGACTAGAGCGAGAAACCTTTTGGGCCCGCTCAAACAATACACATAGCGTATGCAAAATAACAGAAAGTCACGAGGAAAAATAACAACGCCAATAAGTATATAACCAGAGCGGAAAAACCTTTTGGGCCCGCTAAAATAAAATATAACAGCTAGGATATGCAAAACAAACAAAGGTAAAGGAATAAACTGAAGATGCCAATAAATGTGTGGGAGGGCGGAATAACCTTTTGGGCCTGCTAAGACAAAATAACGACCGCGGGCAATGCAAGAACAACAAATAATAATGAGGAAAACGAAATGAAATAAATAAACAGCGCCGAGTAAAGCTAGCAAGACGAACTAGAGTAAAAGGTGGAGACACGTGGCGAACGAAAATGGGCCGTAAGCGAAGGAAAATGGGGAAATATAAAATAAAACAAATAATTACCTCAAGGTTATCTGCGTCAGCAGGGACGGCATTGACCGCAGGAGGAGCTGCAGCAGGAGGGGCATCGGCAGGAATCAAAACGTCTGCAACAGGAATCACTGGAGCTTGAGGAACTTGATCAGCCATGTTAGACGCACAAACTACAGCAGAGAGCAAAAGGTGTGCTCTGAAGCAATTTAGTTAAAAGTGGCAGAATGTTAATGTGCTAACTCTGCTTTATACGTGCTGGGGTAAGACCACTGAGAATAGTGTGGCTAATATTAAGTTTTCAACTGGATGCTCAAGTTTATATTTTTTTCGATTTTACGATAAGCTTACATATATTACGAAATATAGGGGAAGATATTTACAAAGGAGAATTCCCCATGCTTCACATGGAAGCTTTAATCCTTACATTATAACAAATAAAGAAGCACATGTTATAAATGGTAATATAACAGTTAGTAACCTTAAGAAAAACAAGGCCACCTCTGCCGGTCAACACTCACAGGAGACGAATAACAATCGAACGCATTTTATGAATTATTGCTTAACCCACACAAGTCCCCACACCATTGATGTATTAGGTCAAAGTTATGAACTCAAAGGCATGGTACATTGTGTGAGTCATCATTTCACAATAGCGATAAAAATCACACTGAATGGATATATATTAATGACATGTGTGTCTCAGTCAGAAGTTTCACTTCAATTCAGGATCTTTTTAATAGTTATCCTAATGGTTGGTTTTTTGCTGTATTTGAAAAGTCTTCATGTACAATTGGAAATGATATACAGGCAAACTTGATGCCGTGCCAAACATCCTTTTTACATGACAAATGTTGTTTGGAGAGTGTAACACAATCTCGAGAGCCTGAAATAAACAAAAAATCAACTAATACATGTACAAAGGACAGATACATTGAAAAACAAAGCTAAACAAAATGAGTTCATGAAGCAGTATGAAAAGAAAAGAAAATTCACTACAAATGAAACAGATAAACTGAAAAAAAGGGCAAAGAAAAAAGAGTACATGAAGGAATACAGGAATACAAATGAAAACAGAGCTAAACAAATTGAGTACAGGAAGCAGTATGAAAAGAAAAGAAAATTGACTATAAGTGAAACAGATAAACTGAAAAAAAGGAAAAAGAAAAACAATTACATGAAGGAATACAGAAACAAAAAATCAACTAATACAAATGACATAGATAAATTGAAAAACAGAGCTAAACAAAATGAGTACAGGAAGCAGTATGAAAGAAAAGAAAATTGACTACAAGTGAAACAGATAAACTGAAAAAAGGGCAAAGAAAAACGATTAATTACAAAAATTTTAAAAAGGACCACATGTGTAATCATACTGCATGTGCAACAGGAACAGAGTTGGGTAATAAAAGAACACAATATTGTCCTGTATTAGTCAAGGTCAGTATTTATCACTATTTGATGCTAAAAAGTATGGACAACTTCATGATCAAAAGTGGGCAGCAATTAATATGAAGAGGTTTCATGAGTCCACGATCTTCAAAATCTGGCATTGCCGAGTTTGCCATGAGGCATGGCCATTGACATTAAAAAACAAAAAGCAAGCAGAATATGTTTGTTCAAGATGTGTACGAGATAAGAACAGCATTAAAAAGTTTTCAGCTCAAAATGGTATGATACCATCTCCAGTTCCAAAACAATTACAAGGTCTAACCCAAATAGAAGAGATGTTAATTGCACGCGCTTTTCCAGTTATTAGTGATTACACAAAACCAGGAGGACAAAAAGCCTATAAAGGTCATTGCATTAATTTCCCACAAGACATCCAAGAGCTTGCAGACACCTTGCCAAGATATCCTAAAGAACTTCCTATAATAGTCGTAATGGTGAAGGGCAAGGATAACACTACCAAAGATTTGATTGTTCGAAAGCAAAAAGTTTCTATGGCTCTGCACTGGTTAGTTGAACACAATCCTGTCTACAAAGACATTCAAATTGATTATAATTGTTTGTCTGCTCTTCCAACCGAAGGAATTCCCAGTAACTTGCAAAAGATCTATTGTTCTGAAACCAGTGGGGATAATATAGATTCAGATAGAGGTCCACTTGATACTGATGAAATACCATTCAATAATGAAACAGAGTTAAGCAGCACGTTATTAAATCCCAAGGAGGAAATAAGCATATTCCCATGATGCTTTGCAACCAACTATATTATCAACGGTCGTTGCTCACGTGATCTCTCATTTCGAAGTGAACATGAATGCGGTACGATTCGCAGCGTGCTCTGAGCGTCCATTTGATTTTTCAAAACTGGTGTATCTCCATTGTGTCGATCTCAAAACGAAAAAATTTATACCAGTCTCTAGTTTTCCCTGCCTGGAAATTCTTTATGTGCTTGGGCACTTCAGTTTTCCGAGCGAATTGGCCGTTCGCCGTCTGTGTTGCTTTCTATGGAGCGAGGAGTCCGAAGGCAAGCTTTATGCTGCTCAAAGCCCTGTTCTTCTGAACGTCAAATCGTCTTGTTATTTCACGGTAATTATACTTATTTTTTCCTTTTACGATAGTATAGCTTCAACTGGTTATGTTCATACTTTTTTAGATACAGAATTAATACATACAAGGTCTATATCTTATTCAATTGCAAGATGCAAAGCTGTGTACACATAAACGATCGATCGATCATTCAATGCAATTCTTCGATCAATTCATGAATAGGAAATTATTTTTTTCTATATATAGGAAACTGATGGAAGAAAGATTTCTTTCATCGTAGACTTCGACGTGGTCAGTGCTTCAAGCCGTGTGTCAAAGCTGCCCAAACCAACATCGATGGAGGATCTTGAAAACTCCACCGAGGACGATTCCCTCGCCGATTGTTGCCCTTGGCTTGAGTTAACAATGTGCCAATGTAATTGCACTAACTTCCCCATACTGGGGAAAGTTTTGGTCGATTGTGATACCCCTGTTGTTGCTGAGCCTGTCGATGACTCTAACGAGTCTTCTTATGAAGACGAAGATGATGAAATAAATCAAGACGAGGTCGAGCAAGCAAGTGAGGAACACGAACAATCTGTTCCCATGTTTACGGAATATGTTGCTCTACGTGGAGGTTCGTTTCACAAAGATTGCCAGAGCACCTTAAAGAAATGCAGGGAATTATTGGGTGCTAAAGAAGCAGTTGAACTAAGAGTAATTCCTGAAACAGACAATATAAGAGACTGCAATGCTCTCATAATTCAAGCCAAGGTCGAGTCTCAGTGGGGCAGAATTGGATATATCCCAAAAGAAAAAGTTCCTAAATTTACCGCAGCAATAAGGAACGAGTTAAAATATATCAAATTTAGAAACATTAAATGTCAGTTTGTCATGACAGACACTCCAATTTGGACTTATTTTGCATCAGTGATGGCTACCAAGACTGGAAGATGGCTTCCAAATGATGGGAACTATAAGTATAATGATAAATTGTAGTAGTTTATTTTCATCTGCCCTTTAAGTGTATTTTGTTGTTTATAATTTATCGAGGCAATCGGCCAATTTCGATATACAGTTGAACCCCGATTAAGCGGCCACCTATTAAGCGACCTACCCCTATTAAGCAACCACTTGCCATCGGCCTACCCCTATTAAGCAACCACTTGCCATTTCACCAAGGGTGACCGCTTAATCGGGGTTCGACTGTATCAAAATTTGAACCAGGCTTGGGGGAATTAAACAAAAGAAATTATAACTTCATTGAAATTAATCAGGGTATTTTAGTCTTAAAGGGTCCCTCTCAACCTGTGTGCTTTGCGGTCACGTGTTATTGTTTTCATCCGGTGAACTCGATCTCTCATGGGGCTAATGTATGTCATACTTTCGAAATTGAGCTAACTTGGGTCGTCTAACTGCTTTTTGTGGCCAGAACAAGGCCAGAATCCTGCAAAAAGTAGTTTTAAACTTCAAGCCGCCATTTTTGCGGATTATTATTTTGTTTTCAAGTTTAATTTGTAAAAAGTTTACCGTAAAAACTCTATTAAGCCCCGTGGGCTTGTTTAATTACAGGACCCAAGAAGGGGGGCTTATTACAAAATCTGACTTCCAAAGGGGGGGCTAAATAGACCTTTTACTGTATTCACAAATATGCGAAGGTTGACACTAAATAGAGCCCAAAATCAAGGATATGGTTTTGTTGATATTTTTGTTGGAACCATGTTTTTATTTAGTGTCTCCAAAACACCAGTTAGATGAAATTTGCTGATTAGTGAGATCACTGGCACTGTTCTAGTTAGGTTTTAAAAGTACACAGTAATTAAAAATTATTGTAAAGGGTCAATAGATGTGTCTCTCTCCAAATCTTCACAAGTTTACCATTTTATTTGTCAGCTATAAAGACACTCATTAAGAGTCATTGTCTGAGAAAGTGTTCCAGGTGTTGGAAATGGGGTCAACCGATTTTGATGAAACTTGGTAAAGAAGTTGGCCTTGATGCGATATTCCAAAAGCCACTTTGGTTTTGGTTTTTGACTTTTTATTTAAAAAGTTTCAGGGGGGGTCCCATTTGGCGCCTCCGAATCATTGAAAATCCTGTTTTTGAAGGGGCAAGTTTGGATTAGTATAAAACCAAACAAACAAAACCTATTGACTAATTAATTGTATGGTGTGTTTCTACTGTAAATACTCTTTCTGTTCATATGTGCGGATTCGGCACAAAAGGTTCTGGCAGTGTGGGGTCTGGGACGAGTTTTGGCCACATTTTGAAGAGAAAACCACTACCCAAAATTGCCAAATTTTAGAAGTTCATATTTTTTAACTGCCCAATTGGCTAAAATTGATACTTGTGTCAGGAGTTACCCTAATGTAAGTAGAATGAAAATCAATTGAGAAATATTTGGCCCATTTATTTTTTAGGTGCTTTAAAGACCCATTTGGCAGCACACCCTCACGAAATTTGCATATTTATATAAAGCCAAAATTTAACACCCATACTAGCTTTATTTATATTTAAACACTTCAGTTTGCTTTAGTGAGGCCTAATTTATTTATAAAATATTTGAAAAGCAGTAATTGTGTGAGTAAAGACTACTTTATACTTTTAAATTGCCTTAGAACTAATAAATCAGTGCTCACAAAACCAACTTTTGTTTCACTTAAAACACAAATATGCATTCAATACAGCAACGTAGAACACAAATAACTAATAGGATGGTGTGTTAGTTATACTGACACTTTTTCCAAATATAGCCATGCTTACTTGAACTTACCTAAGCCCTTGGCTTGAAGGAAACTGATGTCTTTATGGTAAATGTAATGCAAATAAATAGCCATATTCCAAAATCAAGCGAGTAAACCCATCCTATGGCCAAATCATATTACCTGGCGATCAGTTTATTCTGTATTTGTTTACAGATGAGTCCATAATAGTCCAATATAATGAAGAATGCTTTCTGAAGCCGTTGACTTGTTTGGCAGTTTTATCTCCTATCGAGCTTTTCGGGACTACTCGTCATTGGATGTAAATAATTAAACACAGTTAGAAGTCCATATGATATGCAGATTTTCTCCAGGGGTAAAACAGATGTCCTTACATCGGATTTAATACCATACATATGTAGAAGACAAAAAAGTCCAAGCTTTATATCCTTGCCCTTTCAGATCCTTTCAATACGTGTATGTTTATCTGCCATTTTGGATGTGGTCGCAAGAGAACTGGGTCGAGAGTAGTCTCAGTCTAAAACAATATGCACGCAATTTATTTATTTTTATAGGAGCATATCACCCTCCTATATTTTAAACCTTTGTTATCATGATCAACTAAACAGAAATACAATAAAAATTAATTGTATATTCCTTTGACGTGTTGGCATATAATTTTTGCTTTAATTTTGATGCATTGACTCAAACACCTACATTTCGTGACTCTTTTTGGGGGTTACATTTCATTAGACCGGTCTCGGAACAATTGCATAAAGCAACGTTTTTATCTCCAGTCCTCCAAATCAGTGGCATGGCTGAGTAATATACCGTAATCTGCAGCATCTGCATCATCACGTTCCACGAACAGTTTTATTGCTTTACTGTATCTTATAACATATTAAAAATAATGCCAAACCTAAGGGTAGCTATGTTAGAGTAAGAGGACGGTGGCTGTCTGCAAATAACATTAAGGCTAAACGTACCAGGCAGCCATTTATTTTTAAATTGATTGTAATGATAAAAAAAAGTCGCTAAATCAATCATACAGCGCTAACATTGTTGAATGCCACAGAGGCAGCTAAAGAAAACAATTTAGATATCCAACAAAAGAGTTTGAGTACCGGATTAATTATAGTTCTGATAGCTTGTGATCAGTTATCGGCGTTGTATACATGTATATGTGAGTAGGAGTACACTCCTGTACAAAACAGCACCTTTTTTTCGGCTTCATTTAGTCCACCCTCTAGGATATTTGTGTCATACATACAAAAGCCAAAAGGAGTAGGCAATTTTCTAAATAGACATATTTGTGTAGTACAATTCTAGCGGTGATTTCTGCGTCTTCAACTCGCTTGTAGATCAGGATCTTACTAGGTCAACAATGGCGTTGATGAATGATGCTTTACGAGTAGCTGGACCATCAATGTCCACGCCAAATGAATCGCACATAGATTTCAAGGTGCATAACTTTAACTTTCGCAATGTACTATCAAGTTTGTTGGCCACGGATTTAAGTTCACAGAGATTGAAGCTCTCATATAGTAGAGGATGTTGAAGACCAATTGCCAATGATCTTTAGCTGCCTCTGCGGCATTCAACAATGTTAGCGCTGTATGATTGATTTAGCGACTTTTTTTTGATCATTAAAATCAATTTAAAAATAAATGGCTGCCTGGTACGTTTAGCCTTAATGTTATTTGCAGACAGCCACTACCTCTTACTCTAACATAGCTACCCTTAGGTTTGGCATTATTTTTAATATGTTATAAGATACAGTAAAGCAATAAAACTGTTCGTGGAACGTGATGATGCAGATGCTGCAGATTACGGTATATTACTCAGCCATGCCACTGATTAGGAGGACTGGAGATAAAAACGTTGCTTTATGCAATTGTTCCGAGACCGGTCTAATGAAATGTAACCCCCAAAAAGAGTCACGAAATGTAGGTGTTTGAGTCAATGCATCAAAATTAAAGCAAAAATTATATGCCAACACGTCAAAGGAATATACAATTAATTTTTATTGTATTTCTGTTTAGTTGATAATAAAGGTTTAAAATATAGGAGGGTGATATGCTCCTATAAAAATAAATAAATTGCGTGCATATTGTTTTAGACTGAGACTACTCTCGACCCAGTTCTCTTGCGACCACATCCAAAATGGCAGATAAACATACACGTATTGAAAGGATCTGAAAGGGCAAGGATATAAAGCTTGGACTTTTTTGTCTTCTACATATGTATGGTATTAAATCCGATGTAAGGACATCTGTTTTACCCCTGGAGAAAATCTGCATATCATATGGACTTCTAACTGTGTTTAATTATTTACATCCAATGACGAGTAGTCCCGAAAAGCTCGATAGGAGACAAAACTGCCAAACAAGTCACCGGCTTCAGAAAGCATTCTTCATTATATTGGACTATTATGGACTCATCTGTAAACAAATACAGAATAAACTGATCGCCAGGTAATATGATTTGGCCATAGGATGGTTTTACTCGCTTGATTTTGGAATATGGCTATTTATTTGCATTACATTTACCATAAAGACATCAGTTTCCTTCAAGCCAAGAGCCAAGCCAAGGGCTTAGGTAAGTTCAAGTAAGCATGGCTATATTTGGAAAAAGTGTCAGTATAACTAACACACCATCCTATTAGTTATTTGTGTTCTAAGTTGCTGTATTGAACGCATATTTTTGTTTTAAGTGAAACAAAAGTTGGTTTTGTGAGCACTGATTTATTAGTTCTAAGGCAATTTAAAAGTATAAAGTAGTGTTTACTCACACAATTACTGCTTTTCAAATATTTTATAAATAAATTAGGCCTCACTAAAGCAAACTGAAGTGTTTAAATATAAATAAAGCTAGTATGGGTGTTAAATTTTGGCTTTTGACAATATGCAAATTTCGTCAGCGTGTGCTGCAAAATGGGTCTTTAAAGCACCTAAAAAATAAATGGGCCAAATATTTCTCAATTGATTTTCATTCTACTTACATTAGGGTAACTCCTGACACAAGTATCAATTTTAGCCAATTGGGCAGTTAAAAAATATGAACTTCTAAAATTTGGCAATTTTGGGTAGTGGTTTTCTCTTCAAAATGTGGCCAAAACTCGTCCCAGACCCCACACTGCCAGAACCTTTTGTGCCGAATCGGCACATATGAACTGAAAGAGTATTTATAGTAGAAACACACCATACAATTAATTAGTCAATAGGTTTTGTTTGTTTGGTTTTATACTAATCCAAACTTGCCCCTTCAAAAACAGGATTTTCAATAATTCGGAGGCGCCAAATGGGACCCCCCCTGAAACTTTTTAAATAAAAAGTCAAAAAACAAAACCAAAGTGGCTTTTGGAATATCTCATCAAGGCCAACTTCTTTACCAAGTTTCATCAAAATCGGTTGACCCCATTTCCAACACCTGGAACACTTTCTCAGACAATGACTCTTAAACATTCATTTCTTTTGTATTTTCTTTATGAATTATTAATGAGTTTTTTGAATAATAAAGTAAAGGCTTCATTGAAGTCAAAAACACAATTAAAAGTTGTAGTTTCCTTTAATTTTCGGTGATGAATGTGTTGTAGTTTAAAATGAATTTTAGGTCAAAATGATTTTCAACCAGCTTGATTTCTATGTCCCAGGTTTCTTTCCACAATGCTGAGACAAAGAAAAATACAATTCAATTTAGTTTGAAATTATTTTGACCTAAATTTCATTTTAGACTACAACATATGTCTAGGGCTCTAGGCATACGTAAATCAAACATAAAATTGAAAAATTCTACCAAACTATGTTAAACTTGCACGTTGCTTTATTTAATACACTACTTTTATTACAAAAGTGGGGGCAAACCAATATCAAAACGGTGAAATCGTTGCCTGGTCGATACCCTGTTTCTTGCTGGCAAGAAAGATCTTCCTGCAGCAAAAATCGAACTGTCTTCCCTGGTGTTTCTCACGAGTCGGTGAAGACGATATGGGTTTCTAGAATCTGTATCGTCATCATTGTCACCACCATTATCATTACAACCAATGGGAACTTCATCAAATGATGGTAATAAGTCAGTTGAAAACCTCTCATTCAGGGTGTGGCAGAAGAAAGGCAGTTCAGGGTCCATTCGTTTTGAGAACTCGCTGAAAATAATTTGGGTTGTTATAAGGGTGTCTACTGTTATTCTCCTCCAGAATGCTCATGAAATCAGTTTTTTCAAAATCTGCTACCCCTTTCTGCTAGCTAAAAAGACAGGATGGTTTCATTAACTGTCAGGCTAGTGACAGATAAAATCTGATTGTCCTGATAGGAAAATACAATAGCATCAGGATTGTTGTTATTTTGCTTTTGATTACACTTACTTTACTTACCGCACAATTTTCCTCCATTTCATCTTAAATTCCTTCAGTGTGAAAACTGGGCCTAGCCAGCCGTGGCACATGCTGAATAAACATTCCAGGTTATCTGTTGATGAACCACGTGGAGTTTCTTCAAAGCCAATCACAGCATTTTGACGACGGCGAAACTCCTGGCTTTCAATATTTGTAGTGACTTCAACAACAGTTTCTCTGGAAAACCCTCTGATGCCATTTATGGGCCTGGGTAAAAAAAAAGGACAAAACATAGACAATAAGTAATGGTAATGGTAAATTATTGTATTTATATAGCGCATTAATTTCACAGAAACGAAATGTAGTAATATTTTACAAATTCCATGGCAATTAATTATGCTTTTTACCCATATCAAATAACAAACTAATGATTGGATGAGGTGCTAGATCAGCAAATAATGACTCAATCAACAATAATAACATCAAGACCCTTCCTAGTCCAGTTCTGGCCCCTCTCTGTCACGCAACGCTACGCTCACGTCAAGGGTCCAGGGACAATTGTCTGCGCATGCTCAACGGTTAGTCAGCTTCTTAGCTAATCGCTACTGCGCATGTATTTTTATACTGACAAGATGACGGATGTTTCGATCTCTTCCGGCGTCCTCGGTCAGTGAAAAGTATAGAGAAATGTTTCCTGAATACGATCCTGTATTTGTAGATGCTGTAAGTTCGGCTGTTTCCTCTTGTGTAAAGATGTAGCAGGTACCAGTAACGGACAAAACACTCCAACTACAATCTAGAAGGTTTATTTAACTCGGTGGGAGAGCTCCACCGAAACGTGCTTGCTTTTGTTACAAGAGAACTCGCACACTAAAATAACAGCATTCGTGACTTAATTGAAACATCATATCCGACGAAACAACTAGGCTACAATTAATCACGCGAGAACATACAATTATTATATAAACATGCAATTATAAACGTGCTGACATATAAGCGATTAATACGTGAACGATAATATACACTGAAATATGTTCTCCTACACATTCCCTTCATGCCTGTGATAATTTGCGAGGTGTTAAGTCAAAGGAAGAGCGGAGTATTTTAGTTTTAAAATCTCCACTGAAGGCACTGATGGCGACCAAATATATTTTATCTTTCTCGACTCGGTTTGTCGAGTTTAAAAGTCACATGTGAGCTAAGATGCGCTGTGATGACACAGCGGCAAAATGACTGCGCGTGCGCCAACCTGCTCACTCATTTCCATACGAACATAATGGCGGCAATTCAACATTCCCGGTATTTGTTTTCATTTCGCGTGGATAAGGCCGTCACGGAACAGATAAGGTTTTTACCTTGAAACCAATTCCGAGAGAGACTCTTCTTTCACATATCTTTTTTAGCAAACTAATTATCTTTTCCACAATAGTGAATTTATCGCTCGAAGTCGAGCGATCGTAAGTGAAACATGAACTCTTTGAGCTATGTTTTCGTGTTTCACTTACGATCGCTCGACTTCGAGCGAAAAATTCACTACTGTGGAAAAGATAATTAGTTTGCTAAAAAAGATATGTGAAAGAAGAGTCTCTCTCGGAATTGTTTTCGAGGTAAAAACCTTATCTGTTCCGTGACGGCCTTATCCCAGCGAAATGAAAACAAATTCCGGGAATTTTGAATTCCCGCCATTATGTTTGTATGGAAATGAGCGAGCAGGTTGGCGCACGCGCACTCATTTTGCCGCTGTGTCCGCTGTGATCCGCTGTGATTGGTTTATCGTGAGCATGCGCAGACAATTGTCCCTGGACCCTTGACGTGAGCGTATCGTTGCGTGACAGAGAGGGGCCAGAACTGGACTAGACCCTTCCTTGACAATGACAATGATAAATATAATAATAATTATTTTAATACTTGTTGATGTCCAGGGTAGAGAGGTCATGGTCCCTGTGCCATGGAATCCATTCATCCAGAATATAATTCAACATGCGGTAGTTTTGCCGACAACGCTCGAGTTGGGATATACCACGACCATCTGAGGCCTCATGCCACTGTGCAATAGTTTCCACATATTCAGCCTCGGGGAAGTAGTGTTTTTCTCTGAAAAACTTTGCCACGTGGAAAGACAACAATTTTTCAGCATCCGGCACTGACTGTCTGCGAGTTCCCACCAAGGCAGCATGAGTTAAGCCAGTCGTTGGGTCACGCATGGCTTCATCAAACCGCTCATAGGTAAGCTCTTGGCTACCCCCATCTCTGGTGTGCTTAGCTATACGTTTCAGTACGTGGTTGTGGTCTGCACGCTCATGATGTGTTTCACCAGTAATTGGGTCAACCTCAGGAACATACACATACTTTGAGAAGTCAACCCCACATTCTTTCCAGTAGCTCACGTCAGCTCGAAATTGGTAAGTGGCAACTATTGACTGCAACTTATCCAACACGCTTTCTGGTGTGTCTCTTCGAAAGGGATGTGGCGTGTACCCTTCTGGAACCAGCTCACCCCGAATGTATGTTATAGCATCGTCCAGGCTCATTCCCTGGTTAGTTCTGATGTCTGCAAGTTGCAATATAACTTCACTGGGGATTGATGGGTTTGGGCGTGCAACAATGGGCTGGCCAGCAGCATCAACTATAAAAAAGATCAAGACATTAAAAAAATGTAAATTAATCTTTTCAGTTTCCTCACTGAAGATATAAATATTAAAAAAAAAAGTTTTGAAATGTTTTAATAATATTAAATATTATTAAATATTAATGACACTCTGAAACATAATTTTTTTGTTTCAGTGCGTCATGGGCAACAGACACTGAACTCTGGGTTAACTAGTTGTATGTGATATTACATTTCTGTCTTTGTGCCCAATGACCACAGAGGTACCTGTAAATACATCAACATTAATCATTCTTAAAAACTATATGGGATATGTAATATTTCTCTTGTACCTCCATGTAGAAAGTAACACAAGATATATTGCATATAATAATACAGGAAGCCATACCTCCATTCATTTCAAGCATTTGAAGAAGTGTCCTTTTACTCATCTTGCCTACACTGTCACGAGCACAGTGTGCCAGCTGCCAAATGTGCAATGGATGTGTTTCCCCAATTCGCCGTAGCTGTTTGAATTCACCATCAGTACTTGTACCTGTTTAGCAAAGCAAATAATTTAAGATAGGTTTACTGTACAAGAGTAGATGATGTAGATTTAACAGTTACTGACTCCTGTTGTCCTCAGTGACTGCCATGTACAAATCAAAATAGTTTTCTTGTTTACTAGTAATCTAAATGAATATTCAGTGACATTCCCTCCAATGAATGAATGAATGAATAACTTCATTAGTGTCTATAATCGTCTAGCGTATGAGAGACCCTACGCTAATTGGGGACACCTAATTATATCTAATACCTAATTATATCTAATACAATAAAATGTAATAATTCCTATTGTTCTTTTTGTTGATTACCATAGACTGGACACAGGGACCATTCTTTGCATATTTCATATTTTTGTCCTTGCTGCAGTAACGCTGCAGGCATGACAATTTCAACCGCAAAGCTGCCACCTTTGGGTCCTATTATTATAAGTCCCAATTCAGTTGGACAGCTGATGTTACTTTGATCGAAGGATTATTTTCTATTGCAAATTGAAGGAAAATTTGAGTTCAACAATGAAGATGACCAGTTAATCATAAAATGGGCATAAACAGTAAAACACTTACCAACAACTTTGAGATCCTCTTTAACCATTGCTTCTTTGATCTTTTTTGTGAAATCCCTCACTTCCTGGTCTCTAATAGAACGATATGGGACATACTGGATAGGAATAGCATATGGCTTCCGGTTGCGACGTTCATCAGCAATCATAAACACCAGAACATGTGTAGCACAAACACGTTTCTTCTTGTACAAATTTAGAAGGTATTGCAAATGGGCATCACATTCTTTCTTGACACTACGCAAAATGGGTCCCACTGGTCTTTCTTGCACTGGGTCTAGATCACCAATGAACACCTCAAAATTCTGATTAAATACATTAGCCTGTTCCAGGAAGGTCTTGTATTCAAATATGTCCCAGTTTAACGATTTAAGAGTCTCTAAAGGAGTGCTGGGGCTGTTGATCTTTAGCTGGAAGGTCTCCACTGCACTTTGTAAGCCTTGGGCAAGAAACTGACGATCAGTTTCGAGTTCGTCGAGTTCTGTTGTCAAGGACGACACCAATTCATTTCGTTCAATGGCTTGTGAACTCTTCCACTTACTACCCACAGAACAACGTTTATCATAGGTCAGTCTGAGTTCCTCCAACTTTCCATCTTGCATATCAACATCACCATTCCATTCCCGACGTAAAGACTCTAGTAAGGCTGCCTTGACGTCCGTACCATCTGCTAAGATCCAATACCTTCCTTCAGGGTTACACCTCTTTAGTTCTTTAATTGCCTCTGTCTACATGTGGAAATAAAGGCAAGTGATTGTTAGTAACAAATGACACTGCTAAATAAATATTTGATTACTTTACATCTATAATGCTACCAAATAATTATGCGTCGATCAATTCCAGCTGTTACAAACCCCCCCCCCCCCCCCCCCCAGACAACTCCCGGGATTTGTAATTGTTTTTTTTCCGTGGGACTACAAATTCCCTGCCCCCGGGCCACCAGAAATTACAACTTCACCGCACCCAGGCAACGTAAAAGCATGTTTAATAACGTAACATCAGTGTTTCACTGCCCCGCCCCTGGGGCAACACGTTGTTGTAAAAAATCCCCGCCCCGGGACACAGGGCCTTACAAATCCCCGGGTATGCCGGGGTGAGGTGTTAACAGCTGGAATTGATCGATGAATTAATGCACAATTATTATTATTGTTCTGCAAACAATCTCTCACTTATAACTAGAGCAGAAAATTGACAGGTCCCTTAAAAAACTTGTTATCTTTACCTGGATTTCAGGTTTGGTGGTAAATGGTGACTTCTGAGCATTCTTGTTTTCTGTCTGCGTGCTGACGCAAGGAATGTTAACTCTGGCCTAAATATAAGTGAAGAAAAAACAAAACTCAAGCACTGTGGTCAAATAACTCAAAAGTGACAACTTCCATTCCAATTATGAAATTATGAAATTACAGTGAATGTTCGAAAGTAGGAGATGAAAAGTAATGTAAACATTTCAATTATTAACTGTCCCCTAGTGAGCACAGTTGCTAGGGCATTTGACTGCAACACAGAAGGTCACAAGTATGAATCTCAGTTAGACCACAAACCAGTGATTTCCAAAAAATAGTTAGATCATGCTGACTGTGGAAAACTCCTTAACATACTTTAACTATTAGGGGGCATTAAAGAACTCACATCACTCTGAAAATAATAGGGGATGTCAGCCCTGATGTTATGGTCTGGCTTATCCACACTGAATTATCAAAAAACATTGCTTTGTTATATAGTTTTTCACCAACGTGATGTTTACCTTTCTAGGATACCCAACATCTTGCCTATCACAGCCACTCCACATTGGTCCTCGAGAAAGCCGTTTAAATTTACCACTCCAAATTCAGCATCCATAGTTTCTTGCCACATTTTAAAGTCAGGTGGCTCAGTTATCTGAAACAAAAATCAAAGATAGGCAAGGTGGTTTGACAAAAATGAAAACTGTAGTCTATTTCAGCCTTATCTTGATTAAGTTCTATCTTCTCCTTATAATACATAAGCCAGATTTACAGGTGACTGGATAGAACAATAATTTCTAAAGAGAACTCAAAGATAATAAAAATTATTGTTTTTTATTTCTACAATAAAATGAGTTGGAAAGGGGAACTAATATACTTTGCTCTCTCAAAAGACCAAATTCAAATAATCACAGTTGAACTGGAACAACCTTACAACAGAGACGTGTGTGGGGAAAATATTATTAAAAACATTTTGCATACAAAAAGATTCCTCCATATGAACCTCTATTGAAAGCTATTTCCATTTCAACCGCGAGAAAACAAAATTTAATGTGGTTTATTAGAGTTAATTTCATTTTTTCCCCTCAGTAATAATGATACACAAATGCATTGTACAGTCAGTGTATAGAGTTGAACTTCACATGGATACCCTACTATATTAGGAAGAGTTCTGTGGATCCACTTGTTTTAAAAATTCCACCAACCCCACATGACATGAAATAGCTGTAATATTGGTTTTATTGGCACTGTGTATCCTTCCGCCCAAGGCAAATAAGTTGGAAGACAGCATTGTAGAGTAAGACTCCAGATACCGTAAAGTTTTTTTTTTTTTTTTTTTTTTTTTTTTTTTGCAACACAAATTATTTTATTGTCAAAAAAACACGAATTACAAGGTTGGTACTAACACTAATTACAGAATTGACATTAACAGAAATTATAAAACTGCGACTAGCTCTAGTTACAAAGTTGTAGATAACGCTAATTGTATAATTATCACTAACCCTAAATACAACACTAATTACAAAATTTCACAAGCACTGGTTGTAAGTTGTAGCTATCAATAATGTAGAGGAGCTTTTATATAGCTATAATTATACATTAGGTAGTAAGCAATGAGCAGCAGGGAAGTGGACATAATGGAATCAGATACTGGATCAGAATTGCTAATGTAGAGGTATCTCAATGTACAGGGTGTTGGGGACAGCGCTATGATGATAAAGTCGACTAGTTAATATTTAGCATGGGAACTAAAGGATCCCATTTCTTCAAATTGGTACCTAATTTATGGGATTCAATGTGAAATTGGGAGTTAAGGACCATCAAAAAAACTTTTCAAGTGCGGCGTTTTATTATTGGTTCTGCAGCACCATATGTAGTGTCTCGCTAAAAGAAAGCAGAAGTTTAGTTGTAGTGAAAAAGTGGAGGTGTCCGGCCTCAGGCCCAAAAATATGGCAATATTTTTTGGGTAATTTCTTTGTATTATATTAGCGTGCTCAAGCTTTTCAGTCAGGTTGTCCCAAAAGCTCATGACTTTAGTGCAGTGCCAGAAGAGATGGGTCATATTTTCAGGAAAGTTGTTACAAAAGGAGCATTTTGGTTCTTGTTTTATGCCAATTTTTGTTAAGAAAACATTTGTAGGTAGGATTCTATGGAGGAATCTATAATTGGCACTGTGTATCCTTCCGCCCAAGGCAAATAAGTTGGAAGACAGCATTGTAGAGTAAGACTCCAGATACCGTAAAGTTCCGATAGTAACGACCCCCCTAAATTAGCGAGCCCCAAAGGCTGCTAATTCCGAAAGTAATGAGGGTCGTTACTTTCGGAACTGTACGGTAAGGTCATTGCTAAAAACAACCAAATTGACCTACCTGGCAAATAATATTTGCCACACATATTATGTGTGCAGCTGAAAAACTCAATGCTATACTGGAGTAAGCCAAACGGCATTCTGTTAAAATCCAGGCTGGGTTTGCCTTGCTCATTGTGCAAGCATCTAGACCACTTGTACACAAGATTGGGCTTTCCCTTTTCCTGTAACTTTAACATTGCCTTTATCGACAAACTTGCATAGTCCCCTGGATTGGAATCAATGCCAAGATCAGTGGCACGCTGCAGATACAGACGATCCAGTAGAAGATCCTTCTTTATGTCAAGCAATTCTTTGTAAAGATCTTCTATTATACACCCCAGATGTTTCAACAGAGGAGATTTAGTGGCCAGCCTAACAAGTAAACCCTTCTGGTCAGTGAGCTTGTGGAATGCCTTGGCTATCAAAGCCTCAAGCTGAGACTGCCCAAGATGGTCAACAGAAGCCAGTAGGTGATCAGGCATGCTAGGCTGGGGGTCTACATTTTCAGCAGCTTCACCAAGATAGCTTTCAACAGAAAGACCATATTCTTCTTCAGCATCATCTACAGTCTTAAATTTGCCTTTCAAAAAGACAACAACCCGCTGACGAACAGATGACCCTAAAATGAAATGGAAAAAGTCTTACTCTCGATAATTAGCAAGGAACACTGTCTATAGCAACATTCACATTAAGAAGAATAAATAACCTGATAATAATTATAAAAGTAATATATAACAATGATAAGAACCTTCCCAGAATCCTTTGCAACTGGATTTTTTCAATGCCAAATAACTTTGTCAATTTGAGGCCAAGAGGGATGAAACTCCATAAGGTAATGACACTTATCATAAAATAACTGTCATATCAAACTTGGTGTGATGACGTCATTAGTCACGTGACCACGCCCGAAAATGCGTTTTTGTTTACTGTGAGAACAGGCCTCTATCAATTGAAAAGCAATCAACGTAGTCAGCAAGACATTGATGCGGGGCATTTTGAAATGGCCAGTTGACATCTGGCATTTTAAATTTAAGGGGGCTATACACGAGAACAAAAATTTGTGAAAATTTGGTTCTGCGATATCTCATAAAGCTTAAGGTGCATAGCAACCAAAATCTACATGTTGATAGACGTTTATGTGAAGAACACGTTTTTGGCAAGTGTGACGTCATCAGTCACGTGACCAGATTGCTTTGAATATTTACATTGCTTTAAAAGTACATTATGCTCAACAAAACAGCAATTTAAAAAAAAAAAGGTAAATAATTCGGTAAGGTTTGTTAAAAGGCCGATTATTATTTTTTTCTTTAATGATAAGCAGATTATGCATTATACCATGACTCTCTTCTCTGTAAACCTTTATACATGTATCATCACTTTTTGGAATAAATTTTCCAAAATAATTCTCAGAACGAAGAGAACAACGAAACTGTCAAAAACATAATCCCCTTGCCACACAAAACATAAATCCTTTGCTCGTTGGCACTCTATTGGTAGATATACCTAGTATAATATAATATATGTATAACATATCAGCAATTATAATATAATTACATTATTTATCACACAATTTCAGATTTTGTACGGAAGGAGAAAAAGAATCATGAAATTTGCTTCACCCAGCGCTGTGCTATTGTTCCTTCTACTTCTGGTAGACTTTGTTTCGTTATCTGGAAGTGTACTACCACGGTATATAGTACGGAGCCCAGTAAGTGCCATGGTTATTCTTCTATTTTTTTGCGCTCGTGTCGACTTTTTTGTCGAGGTTTTTGTCGACTTTTTTGTCGGCCTTTTAAAGCGAGCTTTGAGACATCCCTTCCTTTAGATGCAATCCAAAATGGCTGTGTTTGTTATTCTTCTTGTACTTGCTATCAAAACGTGGACACGTACATGTGAAGGCGTTAGGCTTCCAAACTATATTCCCACATTGCAAGTACACCCTGGTGGACGTAATGACATCGTTGAAAGCTATTTTCGTCTAGGTTTTGACTATACAGAGATTCTCTTGTATCTCGTATTATTTAATTTCACAGCATCACCTTAAGCCTTAGACAGTTGAAAAGGGTCTTGAAAGCCAAAGGCCTTGGAAGAAGAAGAAGCCCTAGCGATTTAAGAGAGGTGTGTCAGGCGGTCGAGGAAGAACTGCGAGGAAGTGGATGTAACATTGGTTACAGACAAATGACTCAGCGGCTAGTAAATGACTACGGACTTGTTGTAGACAGAGAAACTGTTCGGGAGTTATTGAAAATCCTTGATCCTGAAGGGGTAGAGCTAAGAGCAAGGCGTAGTCTAAAGAGGAGGCAATACAGAACTAAGGGGCCCAATTATTTGTGGCACATAGACGGTTACGATAAATTAAAGCCCTTTGGTTTCTGTATCCATGGAGCCATCGACGGATTTAGTCGCAGAATTTTATGGCTTGATGTTGGACCCACCAACAATGATCCTTCTGTTATTTGCCAGTATTTTATTGACTGTGTGCGTCAACTTGGGGGAACAGCAAGAGTTATAAAGGCTGATAACGGAACAAAGAATGGTTACGTTGCAGCAGTACAAAGATTTTTTAGGCGGAATGCACAAGATGATTGGGCAGGAATGAACAGTTTCATGTATGGGAAATCAGTGTCAAACCAACGGATAGAAGCCTGGTGGGGTATGCTGGGAAAAGACTGTACCAGGTGGTGGATAGACTTTTTCAAGAACATGAGAAGCAATGGTCTCTATTGCGATGATGACTGTGTTGAAGTAGAATGTCTTAAGTTTTGTTTTATGAACATATTGCGAGATGAACTTCATCGGGCAGCTAGATTGTGGAATCTTCATCGAATTCGTCCATCAACAAACGTGGAGTCCCCTTCTGGCCGGCCCGATGTGTTGTTTTTTCTTCCGGAAGTATCGAACACAAGAAATTTTGTGACCGATGTCGATTTGGACGAATTAGAGCTTGCTGAAGAAAAATGCTGCAACCGAATTCCACAAAGTGGTTGCTGTGATGAATTCGTACAATTAGCCGGCACAATAATGGAGGAAAACAAATTTACAGTTTCCTCGCACAGCTGAAGAGGCAGCAACGTTATACATCACCCTGCTTGAAGAAATAGAGAACATTTAAGAGGGGCCTACATCAGGCATGCAATAAATGTGTTGTCTGTTGAGCGGAGGGAAGATTACGATCATTGTTTACTTTCAGAATGTCAATACGTTTCGTAATTTCAATACTTATTTCTGAGCAGTTGACTACCCTGGGAACCAGAGGTTTATTTCTCGCGTTGCGTCGAGCCGACGGAAACCGCGCAAGAAAAGCCTCTGGCACCCAGGGTAGCAGTTGATAGGAACGAAGGAACAATTTTCAGTGATTACATGTACTAGGTTTCAAAACCTGTGAAAATGTTGCAGTAGTCACAGCAATGATTTAAAGTGCCTATAACCCTTCGCTAGCTATATATTTTTCTTAAACTAGGAAGGTTGAAGATATTATATTCAAAAGAAAAAATCCAATTCGCTTTTTCCTTCATTATTTTAGAAGCATTTAAACTCGCGCCTCAGCGCTGAAAATCTGCGCGCGCGGTGAGCCTGGGCCGAGCTGTTCTGTGACGTAGCCTACGGAAGACGATCACTTGTTGAAGAGATATTCCCTTTTCTATGCTATTTGTGTTTGAACACCCGTATATACCGTGCATCGATCTGGCATTTTTTGATGATTTAGAGAGTAGAAAAGCAGTGAAGTTGTGAAGACCGTCAGAAGCGTGTTCCGGAGGCTACGTCATAAATGTGTTCTATTATTATTATAATTTTATTATTATTGTTATAACACTCGTCCCCAGACTCTTTTATCGCTCGATTATTATGACACAGGAAGCACAAATGACGATTTGTCGCTAACTTTGAACAGCTGTAGAAAAATGGCAATTCAAAACTTGGAAGTTTTTTTGGCAAAATAATGTTCCATAAGGCAATTACTTTCGGGGAAAATATAGTCTGAGCAAGGGTTATAGGCACTTTAAACTGTTACATTCAGTGAGAATACTGTTGGGTTTAAGTTGTTATGTTTGCCCCAGTTGGAGCAATGCAGGTTATAGCCTGATGACTGCTGAAGTTTGAGTATTCCTATTGATATAAACGTTTGTAGTTCAGTTTTTAATGGAATTAAGATATTTAATAAAATCTATATATCTTGCTATTTAATTTTATTTAATCGCATACTTGATGTAGTTATTGGAAACGGAACGAAAAAATTTGGTTTACATGTTTTAGGACCACAACTGTACGCCAATACTATCTTCTCAACAATTTTCTTTTGCTACTCAAAAATGACATGAGTCAATGGCCTAGCTTTACATGGGCTAAAAAATCAACACTACTCACTCTTGTTTCTATGGTCGGGTAATCAATAAGGGGGTAAAGAAAAAGATCGAGTAAAGACCTACTGATTTTATGAACGCCAAACATGGTTAACAAAGAAACGGTAAAGTACTTTTTCCTGTCTAAAAGGAAGACCTGATTCTTCTACTGAAGTTTAGCAAGTTTTATGATTAGCAGATATCGTTCTGCCACTTCTCTTTTGCCAACACGTTTGAGAATTCAGCACGGAGTTCCGTGTAGCTTTGATATGTCGAGGGCAATTCTAGAACGCCGCCACATGTGTGCGCAATTGGTCGTCTTGTAAGACCATCCAGTTGTGTAAACTCAACATGAATAGCAGTAACACATAAAACATCGGCACCAGTAACAAACACCAAGGAAGACTTGAGTTGCGCGAGGTCCATGCCTCTGATGAACCGTTTCAGGAAATCTAATGCCGAGCGTTCTCTATTGCTGCAGGGATTTGCCTGTGTCATCCCAAGAACCTTTCTCGTGGTAGACTCCAAAGCTTTGCATCGGTCATGCACTTTCTTGGCTGTTGACAAATCAGATCCCTTTAGATACTTTAACAGCAATGCACCCCAACAATCTGCAACGTATTGTGGTTTCTGGATGAGCTCCTTGTGGGCTAACTCTAAAATCAGGTCCTTAACGTTTGCTTGGGTGGGACGTTTTCTGCAGCCATAACGATCTAATAGCTCAATCAGCTCGTCGTGCTTTTTCAAAACTTTGGCATAAAATCAGTCACACAATAAATTAAAGTTAAAAAAATTGATCTGGTCTTGTTTGCTTTCATCACGAGAAATATGGGCCAAAACACGTCAACAAACATTCTCTCTCCACGTTGTAAACATCCGTGTTATAAATCGCCTTATAATGCATTGCAAACCATGCAAACTGTTGAATATGTCATGTATGTCGATAGACTTGTGTCTATGACAAAACATTTTTCTTAGGGACAACCATGCAATCCAGTTTGTAACTTTGGAGGTAAATAGGCCTTGAATAGCCCTGCTAATTTTTGGGAGGTGAAAATCTATGTATTATAATCTTAAGACATAATAAAGTTTGTTGATGTTGTTGTTGTTGTTTGAAAGCACTCTAGGTACATGTATTTGAGAAACGTACAAATCGCTCGCCTAAGGCCTTACTCGATACATGTTTATCCTATTCTCAAAGGAACGTCCAGGTCTTTTCTTAAAGAAAGGAAAACAGTCAATTTTGAATCAACAACATTGTCAGAAAGTACATACTGTACTTCATTGACATCTATTTTCAATATCAAAACCACTAGAGTGGTAAAACCGCTGTTAGAGATTTGAATTTGAAGCGACACGATTCTCTTAACACGTGATGTGAAAAAATTGTCACATGATCTGAAAAATATTGGTCACATGGTTCGCGTTGAGATTGTCTTGTCAGTGAACTGTCAGCGAAAACACATAACGGCTTTGTTTTTCGCTCACAACGCGAACCACGTGACAATTGTTTTCAGATCATGTGACAACTTTTTTCACATCACGTGTTAAGAATCGAACCGCTTTGAATTCAAATTTCTAACAGCGGTTTTACCACTATAGTAGTTTTGATAGTAAACCAATCTGTTTTTGCATAGATTATATATGAGAGCCAAGGGAAAAAAATGCTTCCAATCTCCACTCAGTCAACAAATAACATATTTATTAGTCTGAAATGCCTGTCTGTTTCTCTGCACTAACTCACAGGGGGAACCCTGCCTAGGGGTAGTAGAAGGAGCTGACTGACATTTTAGACATATACATAATTATCAGTTAAATTTATTTGTAAAATAATAATAAAAAAACTTCTCACCCTCCTTTCTGCTTCATCCTGACTACTGCTTCTGCAATTTCAAGTTGTACATGATAAGTACTGTGTTTGTCAGTTATGTTTCTCATATCATCCCTTGGTAAGGATATTCAATATTGATATACAATTATTTATTCATTGGTTTATTGCAGCAGTTTTTTAACAACAACGCTGTTATACCATAATGAAAATGCTAAGTTTTGCTCAGACGTTCACAGAATGATGTAAACAGGTTTTCCACACTAGCTGAAGGGCACACTGATTTTAGGCATGGTCAAATAAATTTTCTTTACCATCATTGTTTACAACAGTTTTAATTTCATTATACTTTAAAAATTAATGCTTTTATCAAAAGCAATGGATGCAATTCATACATGTACAACTGTAATGTATACTTACAAAGTGGAGACATAATCAATAGTATCATCTCCACTGGAAGAATCACCATCCATGAAATGCTCTGGAAGCTGTTCACCTACACATACCGCACCCAGATGTTCTACGGTGGCTGCACTGCAGTTAAGTAGTTGACCGAATCCTCTGAATTCAACTGTTTGATAATCAACTTCATCACTGATAGAGGAGGAACATCACACTCGGCCATGTAGAGGGTCTGTCTGTCAACCTCCACAACTGACATGCTGGCAGGCAAGCACTTGACAGAATTAGAATGTAGCTCAAAATACTCTGGGTCTGGTGTTTGTGATCCTACCCAGTCATACACTGCCATCATGGTGTCTGATGGTGAAAACCCACGCCTTAAAAGTCATCGTCATCATCATCATCTTTATTTAAAACACAGTATCTGCACATTCATTATGCTACCTGTGAAGGCTGTATTAATTTTGTAAGTTTTTGTTTTAGCACCAACATGTTTGCATTTGCACCTGCAACTGCACACTCCCAATAAGTGCAAGCTATTATGGGAGTTCACCCGAACTAAGTACTGTAAATCCTCGAATAAGCGCTTATTTCAAATTTCAGATTTTCCCTTGTTGGAACCAGTTGTATTTTTATAAAATTTTATTTATGATAAGAAATCTGGAGTAATTATGCCTTCTCTTACTTCATACATTTGTTTTGACTACAAGGAGATGGCGTGGGTTTATTTCATGATTCTATGGGGGCACTTATTCGAGGGGGGTGCTTATTCAAGGATTTATGGTATCTAAGTTTCTAAGTCGCCAGCCAAACTCTTACAACTTTGGATAACCAGATAATACAGTTTACCCTTGTGATTATTATACATGTACGAACACAAACTACGTAGTTCCGTCTTTAATGGACACATCCCTAAATAGATCTGGTTCTTTACATTGCACTTTTAATTCTGTCATCATTTGAGCTTGTGATGACTTTTGAGTCTTGTCCTTTCTGTACAATTTTAAATCAGACAGTATACATTGGATTCAGGATTTTTTTTAAAATTTCCACTCTGAAATTCAGTATTTCTCCACAGAATCTTCCGCCATTCTGACCGTCGTTTACACCGTCGTTCCAACGTGATCTGAACCCGCGAGCAAACTGAGTCGGCAAAAGTCGACAAAAATCTCGACAAAAAAGTCGACAAAAAAGTTGACAAAAAAGTCAACAAAAATCTTGACAAAAATCTGGACAAAAAAGTCGAAAAAAATAGAAGAATAACCATGGCACTTACTGGGCTCCGTAGGATGGTAACCAATCTTGTATCCTTGTCAGTGAACTCATTGTCTATTCCCATCGACCTTTTCACGGTTTTCGACACCATCTTGGTTGGGATTTTAGCCGATTTGAACCTCTGTAACTGCGTTTTAAAAACCACTCCGCTCGAAAATGAAAGGAAAATGAAAATGAAAATGAAGGATGCTCTAAATTTAAGATCGTTTTTATAGCAACCAGTTACATTAAAGGCCCGATCAAATGGTCACAACATTCTCTGTTCACAGTTGTGACATGTTGTGACCATGCCCGGTCAAATGGCCACAACAACCTCTCAACATTTCAAGAACAAAAGAAATGTTGTCACAACATTGTTGTGAGGAGTGGTCAAACGGTCTCAACATCGGCTCACAACAAATGTTGTGAGAATGTTGTGACAAATGTTGTGACCGTTTGATCCGGGCCTTTATTGATCTGGTCCAAAATTGAAGAATTATATTAATTATATGCGTTTGCATTAACAGCGGCTTCCCCAGGGGGACGCACAGGAACCCAAGGGCATCATCAGATGTTTGTTGCCCGAGGGTGTGGGGGAAAACAGAAGTTTGGTTTAAGCAAGCACCCAGGCACCATAGGCACCGAGGGGGCCTATGAATTTAGAAACCATACGGCTTATAATATTAGGCCCAATATAAAGATATAATTTTTAAGCTTAATTAGATTTAAAAGAAGGTAGAGAGATTGAGTTAACGATATCGTCATCTATGTTTCACAATATAATACAGTGTGATAAGCAAGGGCCTGGTACCAAAGCCCCTGTGTAGGGGCCAAGTGGAAAACTATGCTAAGTGAGCAAAGCGCGTTTGCTCACTTAGCATAGTTTTCCACTTGACCCTTCAATTACAAATGTAAAATAATTTGACTGTATCTGTATGTTTCAAGTGCAAAGATCCTTTGGTTGGATCAATATGTAGGTGACGTACATCACAGGATACCTTAGTTTTTTTCATCCAGGGGGTAGGGATTTGATGAGGTTTCATTGGGCATTTGTTCAAATCCCCCAGGGTCCCCGGGATAGCCACTTCGTTTATGGCCGTTATAGCCTGAATTTGTTATTTGTTTTTTAATAAAATGAAGGATGCTCTAAATTCAATACTTTTTTAATGCTAGAGAGTGAAGTTTACCTTGATTCAGCTTTATCATGAAAGGTGAAGAACTCCTCACGTACTACTTCAATTTAGGGTTCGGTCATTCTGAGATTTGCGCTTTCCTGGCATGTGCTCATGGGATTTATTTCAGGTAACCATGTCATGTATTAAACTTGCTGAAATCGAATGATTTGGAGCCATGTTACATTGGTAACCGTATTAAAATTTGGCCAAGGAATGGATATATCAGATCGTTGTTGTGATTGTGATTTAGGACATAGAATCAAAATGCTCTGTTGTTGATGATGTCTTTAGCCTTGATGAAAGGCATTCTAAACTTTCTATCCTATGGAAGCAATTTATCATGTTCGGTAACTGCGAATTTATATTGTATCTCGTCACAACTTTCGAGGTTGTGATCTAGGCAGATTCGTGTATTCGAAAAGTTGACTATATTTATTGTCGGCGAGGGCTAGGCAACAATGAACCCGCAAGAATTACGACAACCACTGTTAAGACAGCGATCTGTAATGTAACACTCCTGCAATATTCTTCCCTTATTAGCTTGCATCACATAAGACGGATGCTGAACAGTATGGGCATGTATAGGAGGAAACATAAGTGTTCTGCAAGAGAAGTTATTTCAGCAGTTTCGGTAAGCCATCCGCTCTGTTCACAGATCCTAATACAGGTATACGAGAGGACGTTTGGGAGAATATGAAAGTTTATGCGACCCCGTACTGCATGTAGGGGAGGGTTTTCACGAGTTATTTTGCTTTCTTTATTGCACTAAGACGCGCGCGTTATATTATTGCAATTTTATAAGTCTAATTTACACATGTCTTGTATATTTCTTTAACGATTCACTGAAGATGTATAGGTAGTCATTTCCTAGTGAAAGCACTCTCATATGGGAATTAATATAAATTTTTCAAAAAACTGAAATAGTACTATATAAAAAAAATAAGGCGAAAAACTTTAATCAGTAAAACTCATTTTATATAAAATAATTTTTAATACTTATATTAAATTTTTTATTAGTATATAAAATTTATTAATTTTTTATTAATTTTACTGATTAAATTGGTATAGTCTGTCGAGGCCTTTCTGATTCAACAACTAAATCTCTGTTCTTTCTTAGTTGACCAGATGATACATGATATGTATGTTGCAATGCGTAGTCACGTAAATGTCGACAGAGCACAAACAACGTGCTGTACGACATCATTCCCTTGTTTTATTTCTCATTAGAGTGAGTTAAAAGGGTCTGCGAGCTGCATTGGGTACCAGCAGATGCATCAGAGTCTTAGGAATGACCACCACCTTGTTGTAGATAGGCGAGAGTCAGTAAAAACGTTTAGAATCAATATATACCAATTGGTTATTCTATCATAGTAAATGGGTTGAACCCAGGAGTATCAGTAGTTCTGTAATCGTTACAAGGGACGTAAAAGTGGAAGTCATACAACAATTTTTCAGGGCCAACAGGCGTGACAGCTTTGCAGGGGAGAAAAGTTTTATGTATGGGAAGTCTACAGCAAATCAGGTAACAATAATGAAATGCAATAAAGATTTTTGATTTTTGATTGATTGTACAGTTTTACGTTACACTCCCCTTGGAGAGCTTCATTGTCTTAGTACTTACGTTATTATTTTTTTGTCCAGCGCATAGAAGCATGGTGGTCATTTTTGCGACATTCTGATATGGATTGGTGGATTAAGTATTTCAAGGTAAATTGTGTCTCTAACTGATTTGCATGTTATCATAGACATAGACAACTGATAATTAATCATATGCACCAAATGTGAGATAACAAGCGAAACTAGCACAAATCCTCTATTATTGCCGCGATACCAATATCAGGTCGGCCTCGGTTTCAGTATATCTACTTGGTTTCTTTTTTGATTTTTGTTTCTTTTTTTTAGTAACGCATTTAATTCTAATCAGTGCACACCTCAACCTACAATATCATACATTTGTGCCTTTCACAAATTTGTTGCCATTTTTTGTCATACTGAAAAATACAGACTCACAGTAGTTGATTTTCATCAGAATCATGGATTTTTCTTTCCTTTCGCAGGACTTACGTGACAGCGGTGATTTCAAGGATTATGATCCAGTGCACATGTATGTTTATTTAGTTGGTTTAAGTGAAAAACTATATTTTCTCCATTTTATGCATGTTTTCCGACAAGTGAATTCTTCGCATTTGTACTTCACGATTCGATACACAATTTCGTTTTTTAGGGAGTGCGTGAGGTTCTGTTTTATGAGAGTGATTCAAGCTGAACTCGATCGGGTAGCCCAACACTGGAATTTGCATCGCATCTGTTCGCAGCATAACGTTGAGAGTCCCTCTGGTAGACCAGACACGCTTTTCTTCCTTCCAGAACTAAAAGGTGATTTTATATATAATCTTTCACGTAAGAAAATGCATACTGTAGGAATAACGATTGCTCACACTACATAATAAACTGAGCCACGAACATGCTTTTAACTGCCAAAGGGTATACAATTGAAATGTACAAATAACCGCTGGAAGGAATTTACAAGGACTTAACGATGTTCAGACCGGGCGTTTTATGCCCCCCCACCCACCCCCCTCGTGGTCATTATCAATGGGTGCGACAACTCTAACAAATGCACAGAACTCACGTAATACTAATGGCACTTGGACCTTATAAATGATAAAACCTTTTGCCAAGAGAATATTAAACTTACATATTATTAACTTTGTAGAAACGTATAGAAATTAATTCAAAGGTTAACCATTCCTTAAATCAATCCTACTGCGCCAGATATTCTGGCGACTTACACAGTGCCAATGCATATTTGGGAGACCACACGTAATACAATATGTATAGGTAATCACATGGGGCCGAGTATAATTAAGGATTAATAATACCATAAAGGGCCAAATTAGTGTGATGAAGTTCTCGGGTAATCATCGTAAATCTTCGGAAGTCTTTGGATATTTTCTAAAACCTTCGGGTCAACTTTTCAAATTTTGTGGTCATTTGGGAATATTCTCGGAAGTCTTCGGAAATCTTCAAGTCATTATCGGAAAATTTTCGAAGTCTTCCGATCAACTTTGTAATCTTCGGAAATGCCCTCTGTCTTTCAGTAATCCTGAGCTTTCTAGTCCTCTATCTCAATTATCAACTGTTAAAAGCTTGATATCGTTGGCTACGATAAAGAACTTGTTGTCGCTAAGGGCCTACAACGACAAAACAATTAACTGTTGACTGACTCAACTAAATTACCGAACGTTGACTTCTAATAATTATATTCTTCGCCTTTCAACTGATACCCTTAATTCCACAAGGGAATTTTTTTTGGAACAGGGACTAAAGGGAAAAAAGGTATGAATCACTAAATTATACAAGATGATGTGACAACTATGTTCATCGCTTTATTTATGTAACAAGAACAACAAGAACAACAACACAACTAACAAAACTTATCAATCGCTTGAGGAAATGTTGCAGAATACTCTCAAACGTATGTGTTTCCATAGCTACACGTACACAATACACTAATCAACGTTCATGTTGAGTTCAGTTCAAGTTCAGTGTACACTACTTCAAAGTAGTTCAAGGTTGAGATTTGCTTAGAACGTTATTCTAACATATGCAGCTTTGATAGTACTAATAAAAATCCCCGTACAATTTTTGTGTATCGTGTATTAAAGCTATAAGCGATCTGGAACTAACATCAATCAAACACCAATTAAAAAAGAAACAGTCGCTTCTATGTTAGCCTAGAACATTCGCTGATAACACTCACGAATGGTGTTACAAGTGATGGATGGGACACCATTAACTACGTTTAAATGGCATTGTACTGAAAACATTCTTCTTTGGTGAGAATGGTATCAAATTCTCTACAAAACGACGCACAATATATGGAACGAGCACCAGACTACCCATTACAAACTGAAAAAAGCTAGGCAGCTTATCTCTGGGGAGACTTCGGACATATCGCCTAAGGAATTCGAAAACCCTGTCACGGCGGGGGGTGAGGGGCAAGTAATCCTGGTTTGGTTGCAGTAGTGCCATCACTTTTTCTGGAGTAGGGTACAGACGTGCGTACACGGCCCTAATGGCAACAGCATCAACCTCATTCCACACAGCTGGGTGTGCCTTGATGAGTCCTCTCTTGAAGGCCGCCATCAACACACTTGGCTTTGTTACGAATTCACATTTCGCAATGCGGACAAACAAAGAACGGAATCCTGTTGCGTTAGAGGGGATCTCGTGAACATTATAACGGAGAGCATGTCAAGTAGTATGTCGTCTAAACAGACTTTGTTTCTTTGCATGGCTTTTTCGGCTGTAGCCCGTTCTCCCTCCGTTAAAAAGTAAAGGAAACTGTAAATCAGATCTGCCTCGCTCAAGGAATCAGAATCAAATATGGCAATTATTGATGCGGGCGCTATTCCAAGTGGACAGAAGCCAGTGAGCACGAAACCATGGCTTGCAATGCGGCCCAGGATCTCGAACAACTCTTCTGAACAGTCTGGATCCACACGGGGCACGTGGAAATTGGTCCCTTCAAAGAATAAGGGAAGGATACTTTTCCAACCCTGGGAAAAGAGTTCCCGCGTCAAGCCATCTGCATCTTCTGCAGGCTCGTTTATGAATGTCACTTCCAGTGTTGTCCTGATTATGGCATCATCCTGTCGATACAGCTTAAGTATGTCTTCCACAATAATATCTCAGTTTACAGACGCTTGTGTGCAGTCTTCTAGCCCTTCCCACTCTTTTGTCCTGGCGTCGTATAATTTAACGGCCTCTGTAATACAAATGCACTGAAGTTAAAAGAAATAAACTTAATGAAATAGACCCACAAATTGAACACCGAACTGGAAGCAAATTGTCCCACTAATGTAATCATTATCATAACCAACATGGCTAAGCGTCTGTCTATGTACATGAACAATAGTTCTATGATGGGATTTATTAATACCTTACCTTGGCCATTATCCATGTACTCTTCAAACACGAGAAGCTGGGCTTCAACAGAAATATTATTGGCAATGGGGTCCTGGCTTTCCTATCATAACAATAATTGAATTTTGTAGAGCGCAAATTTCATTAAAAAAAATGATCAAATGCGCTTTACATGGATAAAATGATAAAAATTAAGAATGCTAATATGTACTAAAATTTACAAACATTGCGATAGAAAAATATGAGAAATCAAAAATGAAATATAGAGGTTACAAGTTAAAAGCACGTCTGAAAAGTATGTGTTATAAAAATTCAAGATGGCTTATTTCTCTTGGCAGGCTCTGGCTCCAAGGGTAGAAATCATTTTATCATGTGGAACATCTAACATCATCCTATGATCAGACCTCAGTGTATATCTGGGTGCTATGACATGTATGTTATCATTAGATAACAACAGGTTAGCAGAACTGGTCACTGGTGTTCGAAACACTTTCACAACAACAACAATAAGCAATATATAATAAACAAGAATTTTCGAAGAAAATATAACCGGGCTTTTTTTATCAAGCAAGCAAGCCGTTTTACCTGCTTTCTTGCTTGAAATCTATCAGATTAGTCACGGCAGTCACGCTGAAGTCTGATGTTTGCGTATAGTGCCTACTGTCAATTTTCTTGCCTCTGAGCAGTCTTTGAAGATTATTCCTCAATATAAAGCCAAAGTTGAATAAGAGGAAAAAACACGACAACATAGGTACGAATCGGTGTTGAACCATCAATCGCAGACGTTCCGCGTTGCACCATCATCATTCGCAGCTATTCTAGTCACAGTTCGACAAATTGCGTGAGTCAAAATGTGATATTGTAACGTAATGGTTGTTATTTATAAATCTTCTGCATACAAGGAAGTGAATTGCTGCACCAACACGAAAAAGTAATGTATTTCACACTAAATAAACAGCAGAGTATTCATGTTCAAATCAAAAGTAATAGCTTGATATGAAATTTGACCTAACGGCGACCCTGGTTTATCACAGACGTTGACTCATGTGACCCCATGACGTAATCATCCTTATTTATAAATCTGCATTTCTCAGCAAGTTTCTGTTTTTCTCAGAAAATATACGGAAAAGATATGTATTTCACACAAAATGACAATTATTTAACAGGACAATATTCATAAAATATCATTTAGGCAAAGGATGACCCTGGCGAAATCTAACGTAGCCTTGATAAAAAAATTGATCTAATGGCGCTTCCAGTGTATGTGATGTACGTACGCACCTCACAGACAATCTCTTCAAGTCACGATTCGACGTGACCCTATGACGTAATCGTCCAAATATAAATCTGCACGTCTCAGCAAGTTTCTGTTTACATAAATCTGCGAGTCTGGGCAAGTTTCTGTTTTCCTTTTCGGAAAAGAAATGTATTTCACACAAAACAAACAGGACAATATTATGACCCTGGCGAAATGTAACGTAGCCTTGATAAAAAAAATTGATCTAATGGCGCTCCTAGTGTGTCCACCTAGTAGTGAGTACAATGATTTAATATTTTGACGAGTCAAACTCACCGACGTTGCGAAATCTGTACGCCGCTCCGATGTGTTTACGCGGTCCTAAATTAATATCTATTTGGACCAGTCCAACTTTCACATAGGCTCGATTTCCGCCGCTCTCTCGAGTCCGGGCTTCGTTCTTCCCCGAGAAAATCTTTCACAAGGCGAATACATTCATATATATTCATACTCACCCCTAGCTCTCCTCCTAGCACTTTGGCGGAGTAGAGGTATAAGAGATCGACGACAAAAAAAAAAACAGAAGCTATTTTATTAACCGGGCTGGGCCCCAGGCCCACGCCCGGTTAATTATAATATGAACCTTACCAGAATCCTTTTCACTTGCTAATTTTTCAATTGCAAATAACTTTGTCAATTTAAAGGTTAGGAGGATGCTACGCCATGGATAAGGTAACACAGCAAGCAGACCAAAAGTGTGTCTGACCACTTTTAATTAATTCAAATTCTTTCATTCCTTTCTTTGCAGACTATCCAATCAGAAACCGAAGAATAGCTATCCTTGACTTCTGATTGGATAGTGTATATGCACGAAATAATGTGAATAATTAAAAGTCCAACTTTTGAGCTATTTGCTGTAACACTTGCCATAAAATACCTCTCATGGTACAGTGTAGTTGGTTGTTTTTCTTTTAATATATGAACCATACTCACTTGGGAAAGTACTCCAGAACATCGTTTTGCCTCAGAAGGTTCCTTCGGTGCAGAACACATACTGGTGCATGTAAAGAGTGTTTCACAAATAGGACACGACATGCCTTCATTATCCACCTGCATATGCAAAAACAAGGGTCAGCTTTTAAAAGAATCCAGTGACATAATCATGAATGTACCGTTTGCATTGTTACACAAACTTAATGATTAGCAAGCCTTCATAATCATTCTACAGTTTATTTATCAAGACAACAGACCCTTCACACTGCTGATTGTACCAGAGGTAACCAGTGACAGCAACACAGTGCAAAATTCAATTATTTACAAAATAATTCAAGGATATGAATGTTGGTCATCAAACAATCATAACATACAGTATACTATTTAGGGTTTACGCAAGACTAAGAACTCTTCCCCTGAGAAGCGTGTGAAGTATATTTGCTACTATTGTTCAAGAGTTTTTTACACAAGACCAATCCAGCTTCCATGTAACTGAAATCTAGCGTCATACGAGTCTTCCGAATAAGCCTTTATTTAAACAATCCCCTTTAAGAGGCAGTCCCGCTAAGAGCGGTCCGGTCAATTTCAGTTCGGAAAAAAGTTAGCCTTTATATTTTATGGACGAAAGGTACTTGGTAGGTACATATTAAAACCGGGTTAGTTTGGTTCATTTCTTGCTTTTCTTTTTCGCTACACGCCAAAACAACTTCAGCCGTCCGAGGGGAGATTTTAGGCTGATCCAGAAGTCGAAATTTGCTACTTTTTTGAGCCGCGCTGCTTCAACACAAGTAAATATTTCTCAATATCAACCAGACCACAGTATTCAGGTACATTTGGCGTACTTTGCTCCGATATTTCGTAATGTTTGGATGAAAATTAGATAAACCAGGCAAAATCAAAGACAACCTACCGCATCGCTAGTCAAAAGGAACCGAAATTTAACTAAAATCAAGAGTCGAAATCTCAAAAGTGGCACCTAAACTAGGGCTAAAATGACCTTTACAGTAAAGATATTACCTTATTCTCACATATTCTGAAGTTAAACCTCCGGGTATCATCCTGTGTTGGACGCGAGCGGACATTTTTCAGAGCTCATGTACAACAATGTTTACAACAAAAGTGCAAAGGTCACCGCTAGGATGGATGGTGGTCGAACGCAAATAATCGAATACAAATTGTATTTTAACAGTCCACAAGTGCCTTTAGTATTCTGAATGCTTCATATTTATCCTTAAGTGTCCTTTATCTTGGATTTTATCAATATAAACAGTTGAACTTGGTATATGATTCTCGCTTCTTTGTCAATTTATACCAAACTTACTAATTGAATTTCGCACGCGACTACATGTAATCGGCGGATTTCGCGGACAAAATTTAAGATAATAAAATACATTCTTCTGAGTATAAGGATAGAAGTACATATGCACTTTTGAAACGTCATTGGTAGAATATCCTGCTCGTTTTGCAATGGACGTTGTGTTCGGCTTTTTACTGTAGTCACGTTATATAGCAGGTGCCTGAAATGTAAATATTCGGCCAACTTCAGAAGCTTTCAGACTAGCTCGTACTTACCATCTCACCGGATTGCTCTCATGATTTTCCACTTTAGTTTGAAGATCGAGGTCTTCTGTGTATGTAAAAGAAGTTGCCATTTTCAAAATCAAATTGGCTTTTCTGCCTCTTCTTCCAAGGAAACGGTGTAGCAAAACCAGTAAACAATATGCTAATTACAGCAACATTCTTTTGAGAGATCATATTACACACAGACAAAGTGGATGGGAAAATTGCAGTAAATATAAATATGGCGTCTTGCAATGCAAACTGTTTCCTGTCTTATAAAGATGGCCACGGATGTGGCGATTTTAAGGGTAGCAGTGAATTAGTACCTCTTTCCGAGTGCAACAGTGATATATCGGTTCATCTCGAACGATGTCATTTGTCTAAAGAACGTATCACGGAGAAAGAACTTATCTTGATGCGTGCGGGTTATTTTAGCGCAACTATACAACAAATGCAAGAGATGGTGGTTTGCCCGAGGCATCGTGCTAATCTTGGGCAGTACTGGGGGAATCAAACCAGAAGAACACCGTGCCAGTATCCAGAGCACAGAGGCAAGCTAGAAGGGGTCAAAAGTGACCGTGCGTTTACCGTTAAAATTGCAAAGGAAGTGAAGGACCTGTTTGGTGTTATTGTTCCTGTTGGGTCGCGTAAGTATTTAGAAACTGCTATGATTTTTAGCATCAAAAAATAGAAAAAATCAAACAAATAAATCACAAATAAAATAAATAGATAATATATAGATGTGGCCTCTAGTATCACAGGGTAACATTTATTCAAAATGAGAGTCAAGAAATTATACAGGCGTACTAGCCATTACCAGGTAGTGCAACAGATTGGAAACGAGATTAGCGCGTATATTATAAGGTAACATTTATTATCATTTTTGAAACCAGCAGTGAGGATAATGGAATTAGAAATATACTGTCTATAAATACTTGGGCTTTGTTTCTATTCAGCCATTTGCAACAGCTGCAGAAAGAGCCACAGCGAGAAAATGAAGAACGAGTGGAATTGGTTAGAGCAGAAAGAAATAGACGAAGGTCATGAAGCTACAGTTGAATTAACGAGGTACGCGCCAGTTAATTGTGGTTGTCGGTATTTTATTCGCTAGCTGGCCAAGTGTTAAGTGTGTTTTTCGTACCAGGTGACACAAGGGAGCATGTTTTATTTTTTGTAGTTCGCCAAAGTGTCATAGTTTTGTTTGTTTGTTTTCAACTCGAATGGAGCTTGGGGCGGACGTCTGTATACCTATGTATAGGTCTGTATAGCCATGTATAGCTCTGTATAGCTGTGTATAGGTCTGTGAAGCCGTGCATATGTCTGTATAGTCTTGTATAGGGTATTACGATTTGTTGAACAAGTTATATTTATGTATGAACTACGAGCGATCCCTCTTTCCCATCAAGCCTGAAGCAGAAGAAGCTAAAAAAAAAAGCGCGTGGAAAAATGGCCGCGCGAAAATTGGGGACAAAATGCGCGTTTGGTCTTCAGGTTTTGCGCGGCCAATTTTTTTTCGCTTCTTTCTATGACAGACTAAGGCAAAGAGTGACTGCTCATAGTCTAATTTATTTTTGCATTTGGCTTTACCTGTATACGTGATTGCATATTTTGCGAGATAAGGACAAAGCAGCAAAAATAGTGAATTACGGGCAAAATCATTATTGTTACAGTAGGCCTTTTAATGTCTCCAGGAAATGCAAAGAGGATGCTTGCACCACAATGAAAGCCTGGTCGCCAAGCACTCCAGGGCCACCTGCATGGACAAAGTTAGCAGATCCGCCGTGGACACCAGGAGAGTGGCGTGAATTGGAATCTGACAGCTCTGATGAGGAATCGGAAGTGGACCCTATGAAGGTGTACAATGACGCAATATCACAAATCGCTTCCCTGTCAGACATCAAAGAAGTAGAGCCACTGTCCTTCAGGTTGACATCAAATTGGGAGGAAGCAACAAGAAACGAAAAGCTATTATGCGAAGAAAAAGTTGACCAAGCCTGCCGTGCTGTATGTAATGTTATTGCGCCAAATGCCAGCGAAGAGCTATTAGAAGCTTTCAAAACACCATCGTCGCCAGGCAACGACCTAACCGCATTGACAACTGCATATAGAAATGCACCAAATAAGGGTCTAAAAACTCAGATTCTAAGTATATACGTGTTGCGATATTCGTTAACTGAACTGAAGAAAATTCACGCCCCTTTCGAGAGCCTGAGTGACCGCCAGATCAAGAAGGCCAGGAAGCACGCAAAGACCGTCGGTCCCGGAATGAGTATGGCGAAAGCTCCATGCCACAGAATCCGTATTGATTTGATAAAGCTCGACCATTTCCTGTCCTTTGTCGATGAGCCCTATTTTTATCAAGACGTTTCGTATGGAACCAGGGTTTTGACATTAGAATCCGGTGAGCAGCTAGTGATGCCCAATGTTGTGCGAACGGTCCCCAGAGCAGCCATTTCCAAGCCTCCTGCGACCAAGAGCACACGGAGGAATGTGACCAATGTGAATCGCTGAAGAACACCATGCTTTCTGTATTGTTGGAGATTGAGTCACCAGACATCAGCTTTTACAGCACGGAACAAAAGGAGGACCTCCTACATGATGCCAGCCAGGCACAGGATATGGTACTGCAGTGGAAGGTGCACATCTTAAGGGCAGAGAATCAAGACCAGGCAAAAGTTGATGCGCTGAAGACCCTTGCAAGTGACTCCATTTTAGTAGTAATGGATTGGGCGATGAAGTTGAACCAAATGAAGTACAGGGAAAAACAATCTGAGTGGTTTGGCAAACGTGGGATGAGTTGGCACGTTAGCTGTATTGTATCGAGGCCTGTCGGCGAGCAAGGCGAGATAGTCTCGTACGTTCACCTCTTGGATAGTTGTGCCCAGGACTGGTACGCAGTGTGCGCAATCCTAACACACCTGCTGAAGATTGTGAAAACTGATCGACCGCACATCAGTAAGGCCTACCTATGTTCTGACGGTGCTGGTTGCTACTTCAACAATAACCTGATAGCAGCGGTTAGCCAGTTTGGTGAGCAAGTTGGCATAAGGTAATTGGAGTATTGGGTAATATCGAGTAATAGCACTTGTATTACTGGGGAACCTGCAATAGGGCAGAAACCCTGCCTGCAATGCAGTCCGGCACAAGTTTATTTATGTGGCTTCCCTCTCTCTTATGCAATAGAACCCATTCTATATTCCATATTTCAATTGAAATTGTCTTTCCATTAGTATTTCTGAAATATACAAGATACTACGCGCGCTCTGATTGGCTCAAAACTATTTACCATAACTCTATAGAAACATATAGAAACTTATTTCATAAAAACAATAGAAAACCCCCCTATGTTTCCATAGAGTTATGGCAACACTCGTGGAAGTTTAGGGGAACTCGAAATTGCTGTGGAAACACTCGCCCCACAGCATTTCTCGTTCTCGTGTTACCATAACTCTATGGAAAAACGGGAAACGTTTTCTATTTGGTATGTACAATTCTGCCTGCATGTCTCTGTAGTCTTTCAAGCGTTCCACAATTAATTACCAATAGAAGGCAACTTCTACCTCATGAGGCTTTTCGATACAAAAAAACTCACCATAAAATGAAATATAGAAATTCTAAATAATTAAAAACTAAACTAATGTAAATCAGCCATGATAGAAAGCCGAAGTTATGTTTTTCATATCTGTATTCCTATAGATACGACTTCTCCGAGCCTCAGTTTGGCAAGGATGTGTGTGACCGTATCATTAGCCTGTTAAAGAGTGCCATCCGACGTTACTGCGATGAGGGTCACGACATTTTGACCACCTCGGATATGTACGAGGCTTTGCAGGCCAGACAAGTGAAAGGAACCACTGCAGCTGTATGCGAAATAGATCGCAATCAAGACATCAAAGTAAACCGCATCAACAATTTCAGTGCGTTTCATAACTTCTCATATGGCGCCGACGGACTCCGAGTCTCAAAGGCCTATGACATAGGTCCTGGAAAACTGATATCATGGTCAGATCTCAAGGTCCAGTGTCCAGGTCTTATCACAATAAAGGAAGTTGACGAGCGAGGCTTCTTTGCCGTTACGCCCAGACGTATGAAGGTACCAAGCCTTGAGTCAGACGAAAAGCAGGTACTGTTTGAATGCAAAGAACCTGGCTGCTCTTCTGTCTTCGCCACCTTTGATGAACTGCAAGACCACACTCATTTTGGAGAGCATGGATTAAACGTCCGGCCTCAGGAAGGCATATATGATCACTTATGTCGTCAATGGGCTTTCAAGTTTTCGACGCTGTCTCTTGCCGATGATTCGAAAGAAAAAAATCAGCCTGCAGACGAGGAACGTGCCACACCAAAGGCGGGCTGGAAACCCGAGGCTGAAGGTTGGGCACTACAGAAGCCAAGAGGAGGCAGTACCAGGTTTTCGGAAAAGGTTAAGTCATTTCTGAAGGACAGGTTTCATGCTGGCGCTCAAACTGGTAGGAAAGCTGATCCAGCACAAGTCGCTGCTGACATGAGGAAGGTCAGGAATTCTGACGGAGCACGGAAGTTTGGCAGAGGCGAGTGGCTGACGAAGGGGCAGGTTCAATCATTTTTTAGTAGACTATCGGCACTGAGTAGAAAAGCTAGCGGTACAGCGCATACCGCCCAGGGAGTCCAGGAAGATGACGATGATGATGATGAAGCTAATGATGATCTTCTACTGGAGGCAGAGGTTGAATATCTTAACGACAAGCGCAGAAACGAGGAGATTGATGATATCTGTAATCAGGTGGCCTTGGTCCACCCCATCATGTACGATGGGTACGACCTGTGTGAGCACGTCAGGCTTGACAAACTCTCGCAATTCACTGTACTGACACTGAAGGCCATGTGCAAGCATTTTGAGCTTTCTTACAAATCTAAAGATAACAAGTCTTGTCTTATGAACAAAATTAAAGACATGGTACGAGAATGCAGCTGTGGCCGTCCTGGACCAACAGATTAGCATGTGAAGCATTCTCATCTACCGTGGTAATTTGTTTAGCCATAGTTTAGCGTATGAACAAGATGATGCATGAGTAGCTCCTAAAGAAACTTTTGTGCTGCGTCGGCGGGAAAGTGAAACCCTAGCTTAGTTGATTATCAACTTGAAGTTGATAAATGTAAATTAACCGCCGAATAACCGAATTTTGAAAGCTGACGTTTTGAGCGTTAGCCCTTCATCTTTGTTCCGACGAAGGGCTAACGCTCGAAATGTCAGCTTTCAAAAATCGCTGCGGTGGTTAATTTACCTTTATCAACTTCGAGTTGATAATCAAGTAAGTGTTTAGCGTCAATTGAGCGTATGGTCAGTTTTGATCGCCGACCTATCATAATATACAGTAGATATCTTTTGTACATTTTAGCTATCCAACACAAACTATCCGCTCGAGAGTGTGTTTATTTAGACAGTAGCGGGTCTCTATTATTTGTTTTTGTTTGTTTGTTTTATTTCTTCGAGTGAATCTAGCAACGAGGTCAGAGGTTTTCTCAGCCGCGCGATTCCCCAGTTTGGTGCTTTTACTAATCAGATAGATATAGAAGAGAATGTTAAAAGTAGTGAGCGCAAGAGAGCCTGCGATTAGGGCTAGCTCAGTTACACCGAGCACGCAGGACTCTGCAAGAACGCAACACAGTAAGTGAAATGCCATTGGTAAAACTGTGCTTAAGGGCTACTGAACAGTAGATGAAGGGCATGATGTTTTAATAGACTGTCTAGTTCATTATGAATTATTATTTTACTACACAGAGCGCCAATGCGCGTAACCGGTAGAGACGATTGTATAACGGAATACATTAAGCAGAAGCGTCACAAATATTTTCGGACCGCCCCTCCTTAAGGTAACTGCCTCGCGTTGGCTGCATGCAGAAGTCTCCTTGTGAAGCAAGCAAATAGGAGACGCTACCCCGTCACGCAATCCTTGAGTTATGCCAAGTGTCATGGTGTAACAGGGAATCTAACCTGACTAATATTTCAGAGTAGAAGCCCCGGGCCTGGAGTTGGAAGAAAAATAAAGGCGACGAATGCCCTTGTTGTTGATTCTTATTGTGCATCCACGTTTTCCCTCCTCTCCCTAGTTCCCCCCTCAATGAGACCGCTTGTAATATGATCTCTCAAAAGAATGTTGCTGTAATTAGCATATTGTTTACTGGTTTTGCTGCACCGTTTCCTTGGAAGAAGAGGCAGAAAAGCCAATTTGATTTTGAAAATGGCAACTTCTTTTGCATACACAGAAGACCTCGATCTTCAAACTAAAGTGGGAAATCATGAGAGTAATCCGGTGAGATGGTAAGTACGAGCTAGTCTGAAAGCTTCTGAAGTTGGCCGAATATTTACATTTCAGGCACCTGCTATATAACGTGACTACAGCAAAAAGCCGAACACAACGTCCATTGCAAAACGAGCAGGATATTCTACCAATGACGTTTCAAAAGTGCATATGTACTTCTATCCTTATACTCAAAAGAATGTATTTTATTATCTTAAATTTTGTCCGCGAAATCCGCCGATTACATGTAGTCGCGTGTGAAATTCAATTAGTAAGTTTGGTATAAATTGACAAAGAAGCGAGAAACATATACCAAGTTCAACTGTTTAGATTACAGGTCAAGTAGAAGCAGGCAAATCAACGGTAGTGGATGCCATTGGACAAGATTACAATCAGCATGGTCTTAAAGTTGGTGTTGTATGTTCAAGTGGAATAGCGTGTAAAGTCTATGGAAAGGGAATTGCTAGCACAGTACATTCTTATTATGGACTTATAGCAGCAGACAGGCCTTCGGAACAGGTGATTCAGTTCGCTTTAGCCAACAAAAAGGTCAGCGAAAGGTTGAAGAGGCATAATGTTCTTATTTGGGACGAGGCAAGTATGTCTAGTGCGAGAATCATAAAACTTGTGAACGCCTTGCAACACCATTTGTCAGACGAAGAGCGCCTTGAAAAAGTTCTATTTGATGGAAAACAAGTTATTATAAGTTATAAGTTTTTACAGCTACGTCCCATCCCAAGCTTTCATGATGCGGGGGAATTCGTGTTTCACTCAAAAGTGTCTGAGCACGCCATCACATATATTTGAGCTAACAAAACTAATGCGCCAATCTGAAAATGACAAACAGTTTGTTCACGCCCTAAAGGATTTGAGATTTGGGAAGTGCTCTCAAGAAACTGTTAGTTTTGTGTCCGATTTATCAAGGGAGTTAGAATCTGACTTTTAAAAATGAAAGGGCAACAAACATTTTTCAAGCAGAATTCAGTATTGCTCTTCAATTGATCAGCACTTGATGACCTTCCTGGGGAAAAGTTTCAATTTGATGCTAACTTTGAGGGCAGTGGAGAGAAGATGAAGTGGCCAGGTGAGCGTTCATTGTTCTTGAAGAAATCCTGCAAGGTTATGCTAGTCTGGAACAAGTCAGAAGCTCTAAATAACGGAAGCTTGGGGACTTTTGAAGGAGTACATGATGGCGATAAGCTCCAAGTTTGCTTCAAAGGGGTTGGCACTGTCAATATCGAGCGAGAGACTTGGATTCAAATAAATCGCCAGGGTGCAAAGGTTGGAAGCACATGCCAATTTCCTGTAGTCCTTGCATATGCCGTAACATGCCACAAAGCGCAGGGGCTGGAACTTCCAGCAGTAGTTGTACACTCCTCAAAGGAATTTGTGCCAGGATTGACATATGTAGCTACATCACGAGTCAAGTCAGCAGATACCTTACAGGTAAAAGGGTTTAAGTCCAATGAGATACTTGCAGCTGATCCTGAGGTTATCCAGCAATGTAGGTGTGCCGCTGGGGAAAAAGATCCCTCCCTCGCATGTGGCAGAGTGAGGCCTGTACGTGACAAAAATGTCTTCAAAGTTCGTGACAGATTCCTGCCAGACCTAGAGACCCCAGATGACTGTGTTTACCAATTTTCCCCAATAGTGATCAGCATCAAATGTCTCCTTGTTATATCCATGCATGATCAAGCATACAGGTCATGAGAATTAAGGAAATGATCACCAAAGATGTAGTGCATTGCAATTTAAACAAGTTCTCCAACAAGTTCTATAAGAAATGTATGGAGACCAGTAAGGAGAATCTATCTGTTGACATTAGGGCTTAAAGGGGTTAACCTGAAGTAAATTACGGAATAAAATATACAAAATCATTTCAATGCAGTTCTCTAAAGAAAATTACTTGACACCATACAATGTAGCTATATGGCCCCTGCACACATAGCTAAAAGGCATAAATGTACATGTATCTGTAATTTATATATTGACTCAAAAGTAGCTGTAAGATATTGTAACCAATTTATTGTTTCAAATCTGGTAGTGTTTGGATTCTAGTTTGGGTGAAACAAAATAATAATATAAAACAATCCAAATTATACATGTATGAAGTTGCTACATGTACTAGAGTTCAATTGGATGTTATAATAATTAAAAGTTGAGAATGGGAAATTATTAACAATTTAAATGGTTTAAAATGAACAATTAATATACAAAGTAACAGGATACAACAAAGTTACATGTAAAAGGTCTCTTAACACTTGGCCCCTGCTCAAGTGTTAAGTATGATTACTTAACAATAGTCTGATTATTCTTATTATTAAGTACATGTAATGTTCAACAGTTCCCAACCCTTTTCATGACAAATGTGAGTAACAGACCGAGGAACATACTTGAGATCACAAATGCCACCATGGAAACTCTTGGAAACATTTTCTTCAAATCTAATACAATCGTCACCTATCCTAATATTTCCTACAGTTATATTTCTGTGTTTTCCTCCGCATAACCCAAACAATGTTCTATTATAAAAATAGACTGTATTTAACAAAGAATTAGCGGATACAGTTCATAGCAACCCCTTATTCTAGAAAAGATCTTCTTCATCTGTGATGGCCTCTTTGTCTTCCTTCTTCGTTGACACACTCAGACCACATCGAGTTGCGTCTTTCATTTCAGCGTCCAAAATACGGCAAAATGTCACAAACCTAACAAAAAGCACGGCAAGTTAAAAACTTGAAATTTAAACAATAAATTGGCCCCTGCTCAAGTGCTAAGTTTACCTATCAAAAGCGCTTCTGCGCCAACTCATGAACATGAATGGCTTGGGCAGGAATGAGAACAAAAGATGAAACTGAAAGCCAAAAGTCTATAATTAACCAAAATCACGTTGGAACACATTCTGGAAGCACAATGGTAAAAGGAAAAACGAAACTGGAATAGAACCCGTATGACAGGAGCAAACAAGCAAAACGGGGGGAAAACATAAAGATTAGACACTTCAACACCAACACTCGAGAGACCTTGAGCGAACAGATTAACATCTCTACTGTGGGCTAGGGCAAGGGTGAAATGGGGCAAAGGAACTCCCCTTCTGTCCACCTGTGCATTCGAGTCTAAAGCCATTAAATCAAACGTATGCCCAGACGAGCCACCAAAAGCATTCTCAACCGAATCCGGAGGGATCGGATGAGAGTGATACACACACATGCTTCTCACACCAAGGAACAAAACCTGACCATGAATCCAAAAAGCACCAATGGGCAATCTCTTTGTGTAAAGAATTCACAAATTTAACTTGCTCACTCACCAGCGAACACGCAAAAGCCGAACTATGTTCCTAATGTACAACTTAGCCGCTGAAACCGCCAGGGAAAAAGAGAGGTATTTTTCTTGAAGCCTCTGCAACGATTTCACACCAACGGTCTTCTTAGAGGCCAAGAATTGCTCTCTTAAAGTAGCAAACAAAGTAACCTTCCTTTTGGGAATTTGGAAAGTCTGCTTAGAGTATCGATAATAAGGCCCAGAAAGTAGCCCAACTTCATAAGCAACGAAACAACCACAAATATAGCTGTAGGCTGGGCTGCTGCCAGTCTGAAATCATCAGAGCAAGCCGAAGGAGGAATCGACCAAGGACCCTTCAATGTAAATAACTCACCATTTAGCCGGTCATCAATAACATAGAACGGGGCACCCTTCCTGTTCTCAAATAACTAGACACTGCCAAACCAATGGTGTGATAGATAAAAGGCGATTATTTCCAACCAAAAGAGAGAGTCATGGAACAAACCACCACCCACTCCACGCAAACCGAAAAACTCTTGAGACGATGTCTGTAATAACACATGACGTCATCGTCGTCGTCGTGTAATAACACACTTGTCGTCACATTTTGTAATGTATTAATTTTTATAGACATAACGCACAACGTCTACCAAACCAAAGTAAAGGGACTATCCTTCATCCACAAAAATAAGAAATCTTGCATCTAAACAAACATCTTGGCTTAGAGGGCTCTATGGTCAATGGAACAGTGATCAACCTAAAGGAGACAGCCAAAAGGCACCACCCCCCTCCGAAAACAAAGCACTGGATGGAATGGGGTCCCCGACCAGGAGAAAGTAACTGCTCACGCCCGATAACGGCATGTCCACAGGCAGCCCAGGAAAGAGGGTAACCCATGAGAGTTACTCACCCTAATCCAGGAAAATAAACTAAAAAGTCAAAACAACCTTCGCTAAGCACAACATTTGATAACATGCCCTGAAGCTCATACAAAAAAACAGCCGCCAATTGCAAATCATAAACAAAACATGTTAAATGCTCACGAGACAAACACAGAAGTATTCCCCAATCCTCTAATCTGCAGAAAAAATACTGACTCAACCAAAATCTCAATGAATCAATATATCTGCGCCACATTACTGGAAATAAAGAATCTTTCAAACTAGACAGGCCTCAAACACGAACCAACAACTTTCAAAATAATAACTTCTATGACCTCGTTCACGGGTCTCGAACAGGTCCTTTGTACTTCAAGATATTTTTATTTATAATGTCAACGACCACGCTCACGAGTCCATGTCTGACTCCAATATTCAACAGGTCTCGATCACGGACCAATCAACCTTCAAATTTAAAACTTTAACGACCACGCTCATGGGTCCATCTAACTTCAGCATTTAACCTTGCAAACATTTTACATAACTCGCTTGTAGTTTTAAAATCTCAGCCGGAACAATTCAAAAAGGTCTCGATCACGGACCAACATCCTCAAAATTACCTTCAACGACCATGCTCACGGCTCCATGTCACTCCAATGTTCTCCTGGCACAGGAACTTGTTCAGCCATGGAAGAACAGAACTCAGAAAAAAAGCGAGATTTCAGCCGGGGTTGATCACAAACATTATGCCACAAGTTAGCATTTTGGATTTCTTGCTCAAGTGAAGTACGAACGCGTCCTTTTCGCTTTATATGACCCAATAGTCAATGAGGAGACTGCTTAATCCAGCAAAACAACCATTCCATGGGAGGAATGTCATTAATGACATCACCTTGGCAGAATATACATATTTAATGACTTTGCATAGTGATAGATAATCGTGACCCTTGGCACTTGGTCCAACAGGTTTGAATCATATCACCGTTAATCAGGAGAGATAATTCTATTGAATGACAATTCTAACCATACCCATTATTTACATGTAGTAACCCCAAAATTTTAGTAAGATAAACTAAAAAATAAATAAATTTGTGCACCAAATAATGTTATACTGGTACTATAATAGTACCAGTATAACAGTACACACATACAAATATCTGTACAATAGTGCATGTGGATAGCCATGTGAACATATAAAGACATCAAAACAATAATGAGAATATACACTGAATAGGCCCCCAAAGGCGAGATCTATTCGAAGGACCGAGTCGATATGAATGTCACGAAGAATTAACAGGAAGGCCTGATGTGATTGTGAACTCCGTTTAATTCTGCAAAGGTTAAACAATAAACAAATTACTTGAATTACTTGCCGCTCGCTAAATGGACTACAAAGCGAAAATAATAACAGCCTTAGCAAAAGAATAATTGAAATGACCGGTAAAATAAGAAAGGCAGTAGCTCACCAGTTATCGACGCGGGTAATAAGGTCCAAGGTGGACAAATGGGAAAGCAAAAAGGTTTGCAATAACTTGATGTGAAATAGATTTGTCGCACGAGCGATGGCTGACCAAAAAAAAACGTGTTTTGGTAATAACATGCCCGGATATGCTACGCGGGAAACCGCTGGGCGAAGGTGTTGAGCATGGGCCTCAACACACTGTATATATGACAACAATAATGAGAGCCGCCATGACTAAATGCAGGCATCTCAAGACACAGCAGTACTTAGCAACATGAATGCCACAAGGCCAGGTCCACAACGCAAGTATCATTTATCATACCACAAGAAGCCATGGTCAAACCAGACCAAGCCCAGGTAGGATACAACAAACCCTCCGTGGTTAGTCATAACAAGGGCCACATGAGCAACCCATGATAAATATTTGTAGGCTCAAGTACTGTAACAAATCAATGTAATGGCGACCTCTGCATTGTTTAGATAACCACTCGTGTACAACATTAAGCCAAAACCTGCACCTACAACAATACAATTGCACCAGCCAAATTATAAGAAAAAGGTACAAGTAAAGCCTACAAATATTATGTGTACCATAGTTTTGCATATGATTGAAATGTGCTTAGCCACCATGCTTACATGTAACTGGAGGCCTCTGAGCTGTTATTGACACTGCACGAAAAGTTGTATTTGTCTCATCTTTGATTCGCGTCAAAGGTGAGAGAAAGATAGACGACTATCTTTGCCACAGTGGTCAAAGGTAAACAACACCTTTGACATCGTCTTTGACAAACTTTGATGCGCGTCAAAGTTAGTAACAACTTTGACCGCAGTCAAAAGTACCTTTGACCCAGTCAAAGTCAAATTTGGCAACACCTTTGTTCCACCTTTGACTAAGGTCAAAGGCATACCATCTTTGACCAAATTCAAAGACGGCCTTTTCCCATCTGTGACCCTAGTCAAAGGTATGGCAAAGACGGCCTTTGTCACCTGTGACCCTAGTCAAAGGTGTGGGTCAAAGGCAACTTTTTGTGCAGTGTGATAACCACTCATGTACAACATAAAAACTAAAACTTGTACCAACAATACAATTGGACTGGTAAAAATTATGGCTAAATACTGCACCAATTAGGATACAGCAGGATCCTCAATAAGACCCAGTGGGAAGATAACACATGATGTCACTAAAGCAAAGCTCAGGACGCAAGGTTCATGCCAAACAACTGCTATTAAAAATAACAAAATATAATAATAATATTTGTAATAATTATAAAAGCAATATATAATAAATTATCATAATAAGAACCTTCCCAGAATCCTTTGCAACTGAAAATTTTTCAATGCCAAATAACTTTGTCAATTTGAGTCCCAGAAGGGTGTAGTACCACAAGGTAATAACACTCACCAAAAAATAACTCTCATATCAAACTTAATGTGATGACGTCATTAGTCACGTGACCATGCCCGAAAATGCGTTTTTGTTTACTGTGAGAACAGGCCTCTATCAATTGAAAAGCAATCAATGTAGTCAGCAAGACATTGATATGGGGCATTTTGAAATGGCCATTAGACCTCTGGCATTTTAAATTTAAGGGGGCTATACACGAGAGCAAAAATATGTGGAAATTTGGTTCTGCGATATCTCATAAAGCGTAAGGTGCATAGCAATCAAAATCTACCTGTGTATAGATGTTTATGTGAAGTGGGTACGGTAAGAGTGCGAATACGCTGCAGATATGAGACCATATTACACTCTTCTTAATACCCCTGACCATGCACGCTACGGAAAACACTGCAAAAAGCCTAGATTTTAGGCGAGAATAATGTTGTTTAATAACCAATTTATTCAGCGGAAAGTTGTATAATATGACTGGGGCATTTTTTGTTCGTCAGTTTTTATTTTTTCGATCATTTTAACCTCTTTGTAGCGTACGTTGAGAGAACTGATGTTTAACATATTTCTTGCAGGTTGTCACAAGGCTGTTGGATCTTTTATGATAAATGTATCATTTGTACTTTGCTTCATTTATAAAATGAATCAACTTGTGAATGTTTACAAGTTGAGTTGTTTAAAAAAATAATAATTTATTTGTTTATTTATTTATTTATTTATTTAAGGGACGGGTATTTTGTGAGTTGTGAAGTTGCGAGTTACCTAAGCCAGCACTCTTATTGCTAGACGATGCTCCTTGGTCCGGCGTTCTGCGCTTGTAGTTGTGGAGCTATTTCCTGCTAATCCCAACGAAATTGATACAATATACAAAAGTGTGGTATAAAGTTATACCAAAGTCAATGCAACCTTATACGAGTACCAGGTTTTGGTGGCCCCATGGTGGCCGGATTATTAACTGGATTCCACTGTACTTCGAACTTAGGAGAACTTCGCACCGAAACTAAGAATACCACACCACTATACTGACTAATTTTTTAATGTCTAGCTTTACTCAGATGCTAGTAACACATATTTATACAGTGGAAAAAATGGAGTGTAGCTGAAACAAACAAAACAACATAAAATACGATATATTCTATATGTGAGATGATGGGGGGATAAACAAACATGGCAATTATTAATCTTTGCAATGATCTCCTATCCCGTAACACGTTTTGGCAACTTCAAAAGTGTGACATCATCGGTCACGTGACCAGATAGCTTTAAATATTTCAAAGTGCTTTAAAAGTTTATTATGCTCAATAAAAAAATATATTCTTGCTTGGTTGTAGATATTTAAGTACAGTCAGTTTGAAAATGGCGATGAGAGGTGTCATGGCGATGAGAAGTGTGTTTTCACAAAAGAGACTGGGTCGAGTAACCAAAGCGAGGCTCTTTATTTTCGCGCTATTTTTTGCGGTGACACAGAGGATTACGGCAGCAATATTTGACGGAGATTTGTGATTTGACGTGTTTACAGTTTAGCGAAGGAGAACGTTGTTTGCAAAATCTTTGCTTGCTGATTTTCTTCGCGCTTATAGAGTGGCTAAAACGTCCTTGGGCAGTTGAGAAGACTACTTATATTACTCCGGAAGTCGAGTAATCTGTCGAGAGATTCCAAACAGCTACAATGTAAGTGCTAAGCTTGTATTTTATTCCTTTTGAGAGTTGAACTTTATACGCTTACGTAAGCTTACAAGCTTACTTGTGTTAGCTACAAAGGTTTTTAGACCTTTCTTTGGTATTAATCAGTACCTTTTTGTTCGATATTATACCAGTGCTCACTTTTCAAGAGCTCTTATCAAAGTTGAGTGGAGGTGCGGAATTGAAAGGACGAGTGGACCTCAGTTTAATTTGGTAAGTTTGAAAACATCGTTCATCGTTTTCAAAGTTTGAAAACTCTGTGGGAAACTCTGTTCCCACAGAGTTTTACCTATTCTACTAGTTGTACCTTTCGGCAAGTGCCAATGAGGTGAAATCATTTGTTCTTTCTGGAATGTCTGAAATAGTAAATACTAAATACCTTGCCCCGTTCAAGTTTTACTTTAGGTTTACTGGTAGCTGTTTCAATCAATGGGCACATCGTTTTTCGTTTCATTTTTATTAAACAATAAACAACGTCATTTGAAGGTTAGTTGGTAAATTGCAGCATGTGGCGCTTTAATCTTCCATAACAAATTTCAACGTAGCAAAACTATAAACGTTACCATTGAACCCTTGGATATTGGACAGGATTACAGTTTGTTCAGCAAGTTAAATAACAGGGTGTGTCTTTCTTCCACACTTTGACACTGTTTTCTTCGAGTCCAAATATGAACGTAAAAACACTATAAACTTTGTCCACAGAACGGTTGATTTGTTTCGTAGTATACACTCTTTGTTAGTATCTCTCAGTGCAAATTACTGGACTTCTTTAACGTTATCTTCTATAACAAATTTCAATGTAGCAAAATTATAAACGTTACCCACTGAACCAAAGGAGGAATTTGCATATATCCCATGACGCCCCGCGTATAATTATCGATCGAGCGGTGTCAAATTCTCCTTGATAGCTGCGGACGTGGTCGAATTTTAGCTATCTTCAAGATTGATTTTCTTCGTATTTACGGCGAGAAAAGGTGAGTGAAATCGATTTTTGGTTTCTATTGAGCTTATAGCTTTGTTAGGTATCAATAGATTTAGCCTTGTTTGTCTTTGAATAGAAAAAAGTACGCTTTTGTTTGAAGCGGTATGCGTGACTGATTCGCTTTGTTTCTTTGCCGTGCTTGACCTCTTGAATTATTTATGCTAGTTATGTTCTTAATATTGGGTACATTAGCATATAATTACACCTGATAGTGCTCAGAGGGTATATCTTTTAAATGAATTACAATGTCCCCTTAAGTCCCCACGATTTATAGGGATTTTTGTCCATTAAAGTTTGGTCAAAATATGGCGCCAACGCGTTGTTGACATCCGATTCCATCGTGTTGATTCTTTGCTTCGGTCATTATCAGTCAAAGAAATATTTCGCTCAGCGCATTTTCTGGTTATTTTGGTCATTTTAAATGATCACTTGTCTATTTTGTTTGGTTTAGGGTTCGATAGGTTTGAGTAATGGCTTGATGTTTGCGTGGTAAAATGGAAGAAAGTGAAGGTGAAGGTGAATGTGGCAAAAGGCCACATGTCACTACTGGAAATACACCTCATAAACCGGAGGATAAACGTCGACGATCGACTGGTTACTTACCTCGTAGTGCCAAAAAAACTCAGCTTTCCAAGGAGCCCATCAAATGTTGTAAGCATGCTTGAAATCTTCGAGATTTTGTTCATCAGACGGTTGCACTGTGTTTTCGTTGTTTTCTCTTGCATTTATGATTTAATGTTATTTTTTAAACCAGGTCAAAAAATCCCCTCTTACCCGGAGGAAGCCTCTGTTCTCCCCATTAAAGGAGCTCAAGAACTCGAAGAAGTCAAGGAGAGCGTGGAGTCAAGAGGAAGATACTGCCCTTGTGCAGTTTGTAGCTCTGCACAAAGATAAGCAAGCTACTGATGTGGAATGGCCAGCCATGAAAGCCATGCACCTGTACTGGTATGATGCAGCAAAATACATTAAACAGACTGCATGCACTCAACATTTAAGAGATGGTATTTGTTTTTCACAAACTTCATTTTTATATGGAATGTGCATGTTATGGTGGTCAGTTATCCAACTTACTTTCAAAGATGACATTTGTTGTTTCTTGGATTAAAGATTTAAATGAATTTAAATGTTAAAATATACTCATTCCAATCAATTTAATACTCTCCAATCTGCTGCATTTGAATTGACGACCTTGGGACTTCTGTCATCAAGCCTTTCATGTTTGGTATTTAGTTATTTTCTTTTATTTATTTGGTTTCTGGAACTCATTTATTAAGTTATATTTTCCTGTCTAATAGTACTTAGTGGATTCGCACCAGCTATTTCCACTATTGTTATATGAATGTCGACTGTTCAGTATTGACTGTTACGTATCTTGTACTGTAGAGTCCAATCCGATGGACCTATGACACAAAAGGGTTAACTAGTCTTGCTAAACAGTACCTTTTGATAAAGTATGTGAACTTTTCCACATAAAGTTATTTTTGTTGCCCATTACTACATGTATTATTATTTATTGCGGACCAAATATTTCAATTTTGTTTTTCCCTAGCCTCTGTTGTTAGACAACGTGTAGTTAACTATATGCGTCAGAATTACAAGACGGTGGAAGAGGCTGAAGGTTTCCATGGATTAGATGTGGAGTCTTACTTGAATGATGTGTCTGCAAGTGCTTCTACATCAACAAATGAACCATCACCAAGGCTGGATGAAGTGCTGGCATCCTCAATCAAATCTTTAACACAGCATCAGCTGGAGGAGTTGGTTCTGAAGGCTCTACTTGCAGTTAAAGACAAAACATCTCTTGTGCTGAAAGTGCTTTCAGAAGTCAGCTTCTCCAGTGATACAAGAAAAGAACTGATAAGCCGACTATATCAGCCATTAGATTTTGTCAACAAAATGTCATTGGTGGACAAGCACTTTCTGGATGCTGCAGTCTCACAGGGAATCAACACTAACCCTGCTGACTTTGCCTCTCTTTCTCTGGGTGCCATGAAGGTGCTACAGGATAATGGAAAGCCGAATCTTATCCACACCTGGTCGAAATGTGTTTTTGGGGAGAATGGGAAGCCATTGATTCCCATTCACAGAATGCCATTTGGCCTTCTTCAGTACCAAATGCAGTTCTTTGCATGTACAAATGTGATGCAGGTGACTTACAAACTTAAACAGACCATTTTATTTCTTTGCTGTTTGTTTTTGTGAATTCAAATTGAAAATTAATTTCCCTTTGATATTACTTTAAAAAAAGAAATGTATCTTAAATGGCTTCATTAAATGTTAAGAAATAGAGATACAGATGCACCCAGTTACATGTAACTCAAACTCGGTTAACTCAAACTCCCCACTATCTCGAACTCTAACCCATTCCCCTTACTCTTGTTTCCAGTCATTTACTATCGGTTAACTCAGACCCCAGCAATCTCAAAATATTTTTTGTTTCCCTTGGGATTTTGAGTTAGTGGGTTTCTACTGTCATACATTTTGACATTAAATTTTATTGATTGGGGTAACACTTTCATTTTTCATTTATTAAATACAGATAACTGAACCGGAGGACTATAGATCTTGGCGGGAAACAATGACCACAGAATTTCCTGGGCGCTTTATGCGTCTATTTGGTGGTCCTATGTGGAGTGGTCAGCCGGTTGAAAATGTTAAAGATCCAAGAAAGGTACATGTATAAGCAACTTAAACAATCAGACAATTAATTTATCATAATTATGTTTATGCCCTGTATTGAAGTGTACTAATAATTACATGTAAAATCCCTGTCTAGGTGTTGTTATATAAATTCACTTAGTTAATTATGGCTAAATTTTCCTTGCACTCATGTACACGTTATTCACTGTTACAGTTGATACAGCCAATGTGTTCACATTGTTTCATGACTTAATATGTCGTTGCATAATTTGTTAACTTTTTTCAGGCACGAGTGAATGTTGCATGTGCAAGCCAGTCAACACAATGGAGACGGGATAAAAAATCAACCTTCACTTCTAAACCAGAGTTACAGGTTTGAAATGATTTTTTTTGTTTTTAAGAAATTTACTTACTGTATTTTTTCTACTCTACTCTTACTCTATTGTTTTGAGTAAATAATAAATCTCATAACTATGAAATAGATAGGAAATTCTGATTCTAAAGAAACAACACTGTAACCAGGAGCAATGTCATCAATGGCTGACTATATGGGCCCTGGTCCTTATTCTTCACCTATTGTACATGACATGACATACTGTATGAAATGATGGATCTCTCCTTAATGATCTATATTTTACAATGTATTTTTACTCACTAAATCATATTTCATTTTAATTTATTTTTAGTCATTTTATTTCCTTTTCCTTTTTGCAATGCAGACAGCTGCCTTAGATGCACTGAAATCTGCCAATCCAGATGGTCGCTTTTGGATCAAGTTGGATGCCACAGATGTGAAGGTTGCTCTGATGGAATCAGGAAGACATGTGTGGAATGGGGATGTTGATCTAGGAGATGGAGAACTGCAGAAGTTAAGGCAACAGTATGATGACCGGTTTCAGTTACTGGAGGGGCTGAAACGTCAGGGTGTTGGTGTAGCCAGTTTGAGACAGACCATCCCAAAGGTCATTGATCAGTTGGAGCTGGATGTTGCATTCTTGGACAAGGGCCTGAAGGAAGCTTCTGACCATTTTGAAAAGAAGTTCAAGCAGGCTAACTGTCCCGAGGAGACGCTGAAGCAAGCTAGCTGGGAAGTTATTGAATTCCAGACATTGCTTCAACAGAGCCAAGAGCTAAAATCAAAGTTTGAGGATGTCCTTCCAAACCTGGCTCCGAACAGAGATGCTGGTAGGGGTGGCCTGAATCTGCTGAGAATTACTATCAAAGACCTGGCAGCCAGTGCACAAAAATATCTGAGGAACCTCTTCAAGAAAAAAAGATCGCCGGCTAGCCATGTCATGGTTACCATGCTTTCTGATGAAAAGAGAAACCACAAGCCCTATGCCCTTCCTGTGCAATATATACCTTGCCAAACACTGAAGGATCAGTTTGTTAGAGATCTAAATGTAACTCTGAAAGAGGAGATGAATTCAAGGGACATGAAAGTAGCTGGTTAGTAAACATCTGACAATAATATCATATTTATTTGACCAAGCACGTCACCCCATACATGTAGTTCATTGAAATAACACATACTTTATCAATAGAAATTTAATCAATTATCTTTAATCTCAGTAAATTTAATTAATAGGACAATGGGCTTGAAAATTAATGTCAGAACAGATTTTGAATAGGAGAAAAATGTTTGCCTATCAGTGAAAAAAAAATCGCTCATTTCCTACGAGAAGCCAAATATAATTATTGTCTTAAAGCAAGTTTCAATTTGCTTATATGCATGACATGTTGTAACCATGATTGTGTTTTTTTGTTCAGGGACAGTTACTGATGGCGAGTTTTGTTCCCTGAGAAGCCGAGGTGAGACCCGTCCTCTGCACATATGGCAACTAATCCATGATGCCAGGGATAGTGTTGGCAAAATGAGCAAGGCTACTCTGCTCAACATGCTGGATTTAATTTATGGTAAGAATAATTATTGGTTTTTGACGGAATGCAAAAATGGCTGCTAACTTAAAATTATTTTGTATGTATTTAAATTAGCCTCACTAACCTCGTTTTTTAGTTGATATTTCAAAAGAAGTTTTACTCTAGAACGAGGTTAGTGAGGCTAATTTAAATGCATACAAAAGAAATTTAAATTGACAGCCATTTTTGCATTCGGTCTATTATGGACACAATGATATTACGCCCAGTCTTATACATGGAAAAAATAAATCATTTTGGCTGTAATAATGCTTGCATTTTGCATTACAAGGTTATTTTTTTGTTTCAGTATCATAAACAAAAATTGTATTTGAACAAGTTATCTGCCTCTCAGCACGTGAAACAAGGACATACATTCTTTATATTATATGTTTTCACTTTTTTCTTTTTCCTATAAATTAGTTGATCCTGATTGAAACCAATTGTGAATATGCCCAGCCCAGACATACCAGACTCAATTATCCTCGAGCTGGATAGACTCAGGACTGTGGACGGTCTGTCCTTGGAAGATGCCATCACCAACATCCGAGGTGGTCAAGTGCCAGAGGGTCATTCGCCATATCCCTTCAGAAGAGATACACGCGAGTCCCTACTCGACAAATTGAGATCTGTCGTTGCAACATGCAGATTCAGAGCCAATATAGAGTATTGGAAAGAAAGGGGTGCTGACTTCTCAACGCATCTGTATGTCCCCGAAGTCGATCCTGTTACTAAGGAAGAGAGGCATGACAGAGGAGACCACAACCACCTTTTCCGCAGGATGGCAAAAAGTGTACGTGAAGGCAAAGACCCTAAACTAAACTTCGAGGCCTTCAATGATGCCCTGCAGGATTCAGGAAGTGGCCTAACTTATGCTGCTCTGACCGGAAAAAGAAAGCAGTCGCTGAAAGATGCAGAACACCTCCTATCCTGCCATGTAGCAGATTCTTTGCAGAGGAAGGGTCATGTTCAAGAGGCCAGACATGTCCAGCTCATCGCCAATTGGCATGAAGCCTCAGATGGCCGCGGCCTGTCTCAACTGAAGCGTTCCAAATATAATTATGATATGCTTAATTATGTATTGGACGATTGGATGCCATGGCACTGTGAAAATTATGACTTTTCTACAATTGACATCAACAGGTACTGTGACAACAGACCATATTCGTATTCTCACGGTTGAACTGGAACTAGCTTACAATCGAGGCTCATGCGGGGAAAATAAAAATATTTGCATTGAAAAGATTCCCCAGCATGAGCCTCCATTGCAGGCTAGTTCCAGTCTAACCGTGAGAATACGAATATGGTCTATTATTGTTTATCTTTTCAAGATGGCTGTCTTGAGCCCAGGCCACACAAAGATGAGAGTAGCAGAGTTATTGTGTGGCCTTAAATATCTCTTGATAGTTGTCAAGTGCGTTTTCTCGTTTGGCCAACACTCCATGATAGTAAATCATCCTTGCTTGGCCCATGCTTTAAAACCCATTCATTGACAATAAAATAAGTGTGACCGAGGAGGGGGGAGAACATGTAGTATTCTTGACTTTCAGTTGAAAAAATAGATCTAATATCATATTGGGCACAATCAACAAACTATAACATTGGTTATTTACCATTTTCATTGCTGTCTTCTTATCTTTCAAGGCCTGTTGATTGTGTGAGGGGCTTTTCAAGGGAGACATTAGTGGAGCTGACCACTAACATAGAAAGTCAAGAACATAGGAGAAGAATGAACAGTGAGCTTGGCTATCCTGAACATCCCAGAGCTGGTGTCACAGATGACTTAGAGACCCTGTTCAGCATGTTCCACCGGTACCTTGGACCAGTGTTTACACTGAAACAATTCAAGGAAATGTGGCCAAAGATTGTGAGGTACCATATTTTTTCCTCTATTGAGCCCCCATGCGGGAATTGATTTTTGGATGCAAAAAGTTACAAATGACTGGAACAAGGATGGTGGGAGGGGAATTATTACTAACAATATTATAATAATTATTATAATTGTTAGTAATAATTCCCCTCCTACCATCCTTGTTCCAGTCATTTGTAACTTTTGAGGGAGGGGGCTAAATAAAGGAAAAACAGTACAAGTGCAAAGTTAAATGATCATAAAATTGTGACAAGTAGAGTGATGATATAATTTTTATTTTCAGAAAAAAGCTTAAAGCTACTGTCCGAGTGGCTATTATCATCTTCTAATAGCACTTACCCACATGACCAATTAAATCAATATTTTTATGTTCATAGGGAATTCACCAAACGCATGGACAAAGACTTGCCCTTTTATTATTGGACGATGAATGAGCGATTTACAGACAAAGAGCTTCCATCATTTGATGAATGGCCAGATGTTGACGAAGACAACATGGATCTGCGAAATCGCCCTCTGCGGTTACATCGCCTCAGAATAAATCAGCGAGAGGATGGTTCGGTATTGGTCCCAGGCAGAGCAATTCTACCAGCAAGACACAGGCATACATTACGGCAAAGATTGCACAGGCAAGAAATGGGAGCCCCCCTGTTCCTTCTCACATGAGGATAACTTAATGAGGATCAATAACAAGCGGGACGATAAATTCTGAGCTAATGTCTGAGCTTTTTAGAAATGATTATTTTGGTGCTGACTCAGTAATCAATAGTCATTGCTGACCATGAAATATTACTGGTAGAATGTTGCTTTAAAAAAAAACCAGCATGAAATTTTTGTTGCATTGTTGTATTTCATTTCATAAACAAATAACAAGTCATTCAGAAGCTGTTTTGCTTTCAAGATGAAGACTTTTGTTTCAATATTGTGCCATCAGTTGCACTAAGGCCTGTTCACACGGAAGGAGTATTATTCTCAGATATGATATGTTTTCTGCTTTTTATGTAGACATTTTCAAAAAGACAACATTATGTTAAATATATGCTTCTGAAGTGAAAAGACAACTTTGAATACTAATATTATATAACTAGTGATTCTTGTCATTTTTTAAAGTGTAATATGTGCTTCTGTAAATTTAGTTAAAACAATGTTTGAGATCATAGCAATGGCAATAACAAATTTAATAATTATAATAATATTTCTATAATAAATAAAAATATAACACAGCAGGTTTGTCAATGTTGAAAACTTAACAGTGGTTATTGTTTATTGGCTATTTTTCCAAAATGGCTGTCAATTTAAAATTATTTTGTATGTATTTAAATTTAAATAATTTGCCTCACTAACCTCGTTTTTGAGTTGATAATTCAAAATAATTTTTACTCTAGAACGAGGTTAGTGAGGCAAATTTAAATGCCTACAAAATAATTTTAAATTGGCAGCCATTTTGGAATAGGGTCTATAAGGCATTTCTCAAAATACCAAAAACTGAAAACTTTTGTGGAACTTTTCAACATAATTTTTGTAACTTACCGTAAATCCTCGAATTAGCGCCTAGGTGCTAATTTCAAACTTGACATAAGGCGGGGGGCGCTTAATCGAGGGGGGCGCTAATTTGAGGATTTACGGTACATGTACCTGGGAGACAAAATGGCCTGGCCTGATGGTTAGCGCATTGGACTCCGGATTGATACTTTACTCTCACAGTGCATCCCGTACAGGGGAGTAGCAATCCTCCTAGTCACTTCATGTTACAGAGTGAAGCACTTGCGCTGATGAGCCACTGGGCTCCTCAGGTCCATTAGATTGGAACAGACATGTAGCATGGCATCAAAACAAACCATTTCAAACAGTCAAAAGTTATAAGTTCTACAGTCAACTCTCTCAAAGGGAACACCTCTCTAAGGCGGAAATGGTTGGCTGGTCCCGACCGAATCAAATTTCTCTTATTTTTCTGAAATGAAACTCTCTATAAGCCGGATATCTCTTTAAGGCAGACAGCAAGAGCTGGTCCTGAGGGTGTCCACCATAGAGAGAGTACACTATTATTATTGTTCCACCATGCCCCCTCCCTCCACCTGAAAGAAAGTAGAGGTAGCATACAACTTCAGACTGTCAGAAACTTGGTTCATGAAACGAATTCTTTCAGAACCCCAATGTGTACCTGTATTTTTTTAAGCCAGGAAATTGAAATAGTCCAGAGTCAGTCTGGACTCTGGTATATCTAGCTTGCTCCACAACAATGATCTGCACGTTACTCGATCAGAGGAATTTTGTAAAAGTGACTGATATCCTACTACAACACTACATGACATGAGTGCCATCAGATAAAGATTATCATTATAATGAATGGATATCTTATAATAATAAATTATTATTATTATTACTACTAGAAGATATCATTATATTGATAATCTTTATCTGATGGAAGCCACTTGTTTACTTTTGTTACAACAATGGAGGAAACATACTTAAATTCACCAAGTCCATAAATAAACTTCCATTCAATGCCTTTAAATTTAACTGTCCTGATTTCTTCTTTGTTTAATCCATCCATGGCCTTTCTAACTTTTGCACCAGGGATGTATCCCACTGGATGCCACATGCCTTCAAGTTCAGCTTGTACCACAATAGCATTTTCATCCTTTTCATTGGCTGGTTCAATGACAAGCTGAACGCGAACTTCTTCTCTGTCTAGCAACAGTCTCTTACATTGCCTTAGAGCATTTTGAAAGTGTTTGTGGTAAGTACTACCTTTCAGCTTGAAGTATTCGGCGTACTGAGTTTCTTCCACTTCAACATCACCAGAATCATCAACAGTAGCACCAATATCTTCCTCTGTTTCAGACAGATCATCGTGTTCACTTGTGTTGTCGCTTGAATCCGACTGCGTTTGTGAGGCAGGAAGGGTAACACTTCGCACTGCAACATTTGATACGCTGGGAAAACGACTGCAGTTACAAGCGACCAGCGTAATGTAGAGCCACGGCATTTCTGGAATGGAGTTTTCCCCTTTGTAATCGTCGTATGGCGCGAGATTCGTAGCTATGCTACTTTGGATCTGCATCAAGTCGAAGTCGAAGATTACGACTACACGACGACCTTGATCTTTGTCGCTTTCATTTTCCAGCTAAATAAAGCGAATATCAAAAACAGAAAAGTTGTTGAATGTCACAATATACGTGTGAAAATTTCCCTAAACAAAGGCTTATCGATCAATTTCTTCGATCGAGATCGAGTGACCGGCGTTTACCCTTTTAGAAACAGCTATATTTACATGCAAAAACGGTGAAATCGAAACAAAAGGACCAATAGAAAAGACAACCTTATATAAAGCACACAGCAACTTACTAACCTTGTGGATACAACTCGATTTCACTTTAATCACCGCCGGGGAAGTCTTGGTCTCGAGGTCCTTCAACTTTTGCGTGTCGAAAAACAGACAAAGTCGCCGCTCTCTCAGTTTGTTAGGGAAACTAACGTGTGCTAACACTGTAAGGAACCTACAGCAATCTAAATTTGACAAACTTATGTATGTTTGACTGTCAAAATCAAGACAGTGAACATATAACAAAGGAGAAGCGGAGAGCATCGACACGTTCTCTTCAAGAAACTCCATCGTGAATAAAGTGTCACGTGACCATTTCAAGTTGATAATATAGTTGATCCGCGTTGCATCATGGGATATATGCAAATTCCTCCTTTCACTGAACCCTTGGATATTGAACAGGATTACAGTTTGTTTGGCAAGTTGAATAACAGGGTGTGGCTTTCTTCCACACTTTGACACTGTTTTCTTTGAGTTCAAATATTAACGTAAAAACACTATAAACTTTGTGGAAAGAAATGATGGTACTATAAACTTTGTCTACAGAATGGTTGATTTGTTTTGTAGTATACACTCTTTAGTGCTGCATGTAGTGCAAATTACTTGTCTGAAACTTCTTTAACAATGTTTCTTTGGCAGTTGTACTTCAATTTGATATCCCTTAGAGCCATGAGGGCATCTTCTATTTCGTCTACTGTGCTGCTTACACTTGCTGTTGTATTCTTTAACAGGGCTTCGATTTCATTTGTGAATGCGGTGACCCACAATTCTGATTCACCATCTTGGATACAGAGCTTTATAGAGCCTTCCCTCTTGCAGTTGATCACCCGTTGTCGTACATTACTGTTTTGGCATCTTACCGACTCGCCTGACTCATCTCCAACACGTTTTTTGCAGAGTTGGCAGGCACTAAATATGTTTAAGTTGCTAACATATTTCAGTTGACTTGCAATAATCTCTTTGTCTGGATTTGTCAATATTTCTGGGCCCACTAACTTTTCGAGGGTCGTGGTTTCTTCACTGTAACTCGTATTCCTGTTAGTGCTGAGGAATTTTGATCCTTGATAGTATCTTAATGTAAGCTTTTCCAAGTAGTAGGCTTTGTTGTTTGTCAGTTGTGTAAATAGCGGCTCCCATATGTGGAGTTCCATCGTGTCAGTGTTGTCTTCTAATATACAGTCTTTCTTGACCATCAAAGTTTTATTGGACTTGGTCTCGATTTTCTTCGGTTCTTTGGTTCCCATTGACAGAGTTGCATGGACGTTGACTTTCTGGTTTGGCACCATTTCTTTCAATTGTTATAAAGAGACGTCACAACCTTCCTGCGATGTCGATGCCAAAGCTTCTGACTTTACCTGCTCTACATAGGAGAATTGCACATCAGAGTTTTCACATGGGGAAACATAGGTTTGCTGGGTGAAAAGCCAGTCGTTGTCCTCATTCTCCGATATAACAAGGTTCTTCAACAAGATGGGAGACTTTGTTTCCTGGAAGTGCTTTATCCTTTGGTGTTTTGTTTGGTCGAATCCAACTATTCTTCGTACCTTTGCTGGTGAGACTTGGAGGTTAACTCATTGCCGACGGCTTACCAGGATTTCGTAACTCCAGTTACGATGACGAAAAAATTTGCCAAAAATTTGTCCCTTAACCGCTTTGCGTGATTTTTTGAGACTGGCGTGACTAGGCTCTAGCCCAGTCCCCTAGCAAGTTTGAACAGGTACATTCTATTGTAAGTTACACAACGTATTTTCCCGTAAAGTGATTTTTCAATTTTAAAATGGCGTCTCGTGCGAACGGAACTGGCGATCTTTGGGAAATTTTAGCAAGAGTTTTGGACGAGGAAAGTGATCCAGGAGGGATACCAAGCAGTGAGGAAATTGAATTGCATCTGTAGCTCGAAAATCGAGCGAAGAACCAAGATAAGTGTTACGCAATATAAGCATCAATCGATCGAATGAACACAAATGCAACTGAAATGATATTTTGATTCGCTTTTTACATTTGAAAACCTTGTTTGATGCTTTGAATACATGTTAAGATTCATATTTCAGTATAGGGAGAGGAGAAAACGTTCTTATGGAATGACAGAGATAAATTTCGAGTGGATTGTTGACATAATGTTTGGGTCAAATTCCTGCATAAATTAAAATGTGACACCAAACTAAAAAATACTAATTTATTCTATACTTATAATTTTCAGCCAAATTTGTAGGATATGTTGCCAATATAACAAGGAACATTTTTGCTCTTAACTTTTCCTTATAACAAGTCATCATTTTGAAATAAGTTGCTTTTTTGTCCAAATTTTGCGGCTATTAATATTAATTTATGCTACTTAATAATTAACTAATTAACATATTATGGGTTTCTTTGGGAAATAATTTTTTTTCCTGAAAGTTTATTTACTACCCTTTCAAAAGAGATATAGCTTTCCACACAATTGTAAATGACTGTTGAGAAAATAAATAAACAAACAATAGTATCAAATTTCACATTTTTGAGGCAGGTGGCAAAGAGTTAAAGTCAAACCATTAATTTTTGGATTTTGTAGATCTTTTCAGAGGAGATACGTTGTGAACATACCCGTGCTTGTTTTCTAAAAGAAGGAATAGTAAAAATTCAGGTTGTAAGATCATCATCGTCCTTATAATAAGAACAACAATAACAGTTTCATTATCATTATTATTATTACTGTAAAATAGCGAATAAGCTCCCATCCACTAGGTGTATTCGCTGTCCCTCTCTGAGTCTCAGCTAACATAAGGTTGCCCCTTCTTGCCCCTTACTCATCAGTTTTTGTGGGTACCCTATCAGACAGGGGATACCATCGACGACATTGAATAAGCTCCTTTTCAAGGAACGTTTTGAAATAAGCCCCGTGGGGGGCGAAGTAGTAAGTTACAAGAACATTTCCCAACTTACCTCTGGACTGCCTCTTTGCTGACATCTTCAATTCTAAAAAAGTGAACAAATAGCATGTTACCTTTTTGGTTTTGAAAGAAAGTTAGTATTTTTTTCCGGAGAGTTACAGTTAAGGTGTTATAGATGTTTTTCTAGAAAATGAACGTTATAAAAATTATTTGCCTAGATCACTACCGAATTTGAGCAATGTCATTTGTGAAAGCCTGTCAAGTCGATGTTCCTCTGAAATTCTATATTGCAAATTTGGTGATTTTTTAGCAGCTTGCAATCTTTCAAAGGTTAGAGGTTCTAGAACAAGGTCGGATAAGTTTCTCACCCTACTTAGTGCAACATATGTCATTCCAGTAACATTTTCTGATTTTCCTAGGTCTATCCAAGCCTTTTCTAATGTAAGACCTTGGCATTTATGGATGGTCATTTCCCAAGCTAACCATAAAGGTAGTTGTTGCCTAAACTTTGAGAAACCTGGGTAATGGGACAAATTGGAACACACCTTGGGAGGTCAGCAGATATAGAAGGTCCATTGTATGTTTCATCAAATTGAACAATAACACAAACTGGTAGACATGGGGGCTGGTGTCCTTCAGCATAAACAAAATCAACTACTGTTCCTAGTGCTCCATTGCAAAGTCCTACTTCTGTCCATAAATTCATTGTCAGCATGACCCTACAATGCTTCGATAAATAGAGCACAGGTTCGAGCCCACTAAATTCATCAGAGTGAATTTTATGTGACCCATTAGAATGTCTAGCTTTTATTGTAGCTATGGGTTCATTTAGTTTCATTAATTTCTCTGTGTTTAATTTTGCTACATTTTCTTTATGGTAACAAAGTTTTACTGCTGATTTTTCAAATTCAATAATATTTTTTATCTTATTTGGCGATCTGGAAAGCAAAGTGTGCCAGTCATCTACTGTTGAGTTCCCATTACGAGCTCTTGTCAAAAGTGCCGGAAATTTGATTGTTCTCGGCTACAACCTTTTACTCGTTCATTTGCTGTTAATGTTATTACTATTTGAAACTTGTGATACAGTAGGAGCCCCTTAATTTGTTTTTCTGCTTTTGGAATAGAATGGTAAAGTGGCTTGTCTCCAACTGGAGGGAGTTGTGCTATGTCACCAAAAAGAATTATAGAAAAGCCCCCAAAAGGTTCATCGGCTTTTCCAGTGGCTTGCCTGCATCGACTGTCAATCCATCCAAAGAGATTTTGACCAACAAAAGAGTACTCATCAATAATTAAATAATTAACACTAGAGTAAGTTCCTTAATGCATCAATGAGATAACTTTTACCAGATCCTGCTATATACCCTTAACGAGCAAAAATAAAGGTTTTTCATTCAGATTTTCATTGCTGATAGTAAAATGATCTTTTAAAATTTTATAAGTAAGATACTGCAACTCATTTAAAGTTGTTACATCTATTACTCTTGCCGAGACACACCAATCAGAGTTTCCTCTCTTTTTCATTTCAGCAATCCAAGAGGGCATTTCACCTATTTGTTTTGCACTATAATTGTTTCTTTGGTCACTCCAATACTCTTCTGGGGGGATAAGAGATTGAGCATGCTCATTTTCAACTTGGAAGTTCAACTCTGCCATTAACATCCATTCTTCTTTTTCTTCATCACTATCAGGAGTTTCACTGTTGTCCACTGGTACTAAGTAGCTATTGGCATCTTCCATTTTACTTTCCCAATTCGGGACCAATTGCTTTGATTGCTCACATGACAAGAATTGTTTCCAGGATGTTATAAATGCTTCATCATTTTGTTCAAGGTTATTCCAAGCCATATTTGGTGTTTCCTTCCATGGTTTATATTTCAACAATTGGTATTAACAAAATAGACCATAATGCTCATTGGCTGGACTTGAGGAATAGTTTGGGTAAGTTTTAGCGATTACATCTTTTGATCTTCTTGTAAGTTTTTTACCTTTTAAGATAAACATGGAGACAAACGTCACAAAATTATAATTAAATATGTTGCGATCAACATCGAGATATCTCCCTCTCTGACTATAAATATCCAATATTGACGGTTCAGTACAAGAGTGCTGACTACCTCTTGTATTGATTCTTCTTGATCCGTCTAGAGATGCAGTAACAACTTCGAAAGATGTACTTATGCATTTTAGTGACAGTAAGTGATGCATAACTTCTTGTATTGAATAATCCCTATTGCCAACAGTCCTTAGCATTATTTTTTTGAATGTGGTATGAACATCACTATTGTCAGTCAATTTGGTTACCACATTAGTAAATGCTGTTTTCACCACTGAGGACATTGTTTCCGATTTAGATGTATATTTAACCAGGTACTCTACACAGGCATAATAGTAAATGACTATCTGAATGTCACAATTTGCTCTCCATCCTTGAAGCTGTAATTGCTGATGACGATTTAACCTTGAATCATTTCTTTTTGTGACCACTGTTGCTTTATATTTAGTCTCGCCTGACTTTGTATTTATAGGCTCAAATTGAAGTGTTGTGTCAGAACAACTTTCACAAGGAAAATGAAACCTACATTCCAGAGTTGATTTGTCATTTTTACGAAGGCAATATTTTGAACTACATGTAGTATGTCTTTCAACTGAATTCAGTAAATCCACATAGTCTCTTTCCATATCCTTACTTTGTAAAGAGAGAGAAATGTTTGACATGGATGATAGTTTGGTTTTGACCAACCTTCATTAGGAGAGCAAGGATTCCATGTGGACAAGAGAAAATCTACATACTGACAGACTATCTGTTCAGCATCTTTGCCTTTCATTATAAGGTAATCAATGTTTTCGACCTCCTGCTTGGAAAGCGTTTCCTTGGTTTCTTCCTTTAATTTTGCTGCCAAAAAGCCTTTCATAGCAACCTCAGTTAATTCACATAAGCCTGGATCATTCTTTAACTTTGCAACACCGTGACAATGAATGGATCCACGTTGTACAGCATATTCATACCTATACCAATGCCAAGAAGCACCTAATGAATCGTATAACCAATATTTTACAAAACAATCAGTTCTTTCAGTAAAAAGCCAATCTAAAATGTGAGGATTTTGGAAAACATGAGATTGCCTTTCACTGGGTGATAGTTCCTCAACATTCTTGTTTTCAAAAAGATCATGAAACTCAGGCCAGTGATATTCTGCACATGACAAAGTAAAGATTATTGTCGGTGGTCCAACTTGTGAGATTGTTGCCTTTAAGTCATCCTTTGCTTTATGCCAATATGCATCACTCCCTGTGACATTTTTTGCTTATATTGAACTCAGATAAATACATTTGCTGGTTAGAAACTCCAATTTTCGAACATGCTGTTGCTTCAGTCACTGTACTACTATTTGCAATCTTTTTCCGAAGCCTATACTCCCGCATGTACAACTTATGTTTTTTCTTCCCTTCAGCCTTTTGTGAATACTGTTTCATTTTCTCACATTTAGCTTGTTTAACCTTCTCATCTGCATGATATGTATCGGTTGAAGAAATACTTCCACTTTTCCACTTCATTGCATAATTTACTGAATCATTTCTTTGTTCCTCATTTTCTTTACGTACTTCTAAATTGTCACTTTTGTTTAAGTCAAGTTCAGTATTACTTTTACGTCTATACTTCCGCATATATGCATTGTGTTTTGCCTTGACTTCTGGCTGCTTTCTGTAACATTTCATGTAGTTATTAAATCCAACTCTATCCCCTTTTCTATAACTTGTGCCTTTTTGCTCTACCTTTACTTCATTCATACTGCAGCCTTCTTTTGAAACTGATTCACAAACACTTGGATTTATGCTGAAGCCACTAGAAGTCTGTTTTGCAGTTTCATGTAAATTGATGTTTAAACACTCAGACTTTTGAAATATGGCAAAAACCAGCCATCGGAATAACTATACAATAGTTCTTGAAGGGATGAGAAACTCCTCACAGAAACACACAAATCATCAATATAGATCCAACCTCTCTCACTTTTTAAGGCAACAGTGAAATGTCCACTTACACATCTAACCATTCCTTTGAGGCAGTACAAAACTCCTAAAGTTTCCATATTATGAGGGAAAAACATTTGACAATTCTATCATTAACAATGTTGGCAGGGAAACAAAGTGTCGTAGCAAAGCAACACTTCCAGAATGATTTTGGCAATGAACACAGAAAAGTCTGTTGATGTTTGGCAGCATAGCTTCTGATACAGAACTTTCAAAACCATTCTGATGTACTTGTATATGGTGATGGGTAATATACAAGACGAACACATCTGTAGACTTGGCAATTTGTTGGTTACACTCTGAACAAATGGAATGATTGGTATGTTGAATAAACCAAAAGTTAATTCCCCAACAGTATTGACTTGAAATATGTCACTAAATACAGCATTTGCAGACATGTCTGTAAAAGAGGGACAGTACCGTCTCATCCATGCCCAAACAGGCTCTCGCACTGAAACTAACTGATTCATAAGAATTCCACCACTATTCACTTGTACACATGTTGTGTATAGTATTTCAAAAAATTCATTACATTCCACGCACCCAATAGCATCCTTAAAAATGTAACAGCTCAACTCCATAAAACAATCAATTGCACATGATAACTTTTCTGGAAAATCTAAGCAGTAATTCCTGAAATGCATTTGCACAGCTGGGAGGTCTGAACGACACAATTGCTCCGATACTTCTTTAGAAAAACATTTCTGTAATTGTGGTTTGAGCGTTTGTGAAGATTTAGGGCAGTCAGAATCCTTTGACACTGCTGGGTTTCCATTAACCATATGTGCTTCCTTATTTGTTATTATGTAAGGACTAAAACTGCCATTCGAAGCATAAAAAATTCTTCTCAACAGATATTTTCGTCTGTAATGAGAAATATAAAATATACGGCGACGAAAGGCGACCGTAAATAAGCATAGACTGCACGATCTGAATTCCTATAGTTGCGAATCTACTGTAAAACAAGAACACGAAGGTTTGATAGAGCAACTGCTTTCATAAAGAATAAGTGATAAAATAAGCATGCTGCATTGAATGTAAAACATGACAAAATGGTATGCTGAAAGTTTACTATAGCTTTTAACTAACCCAACAGCGTAAAAACAAACTTTTGACAAGCGCGTGTAGTGATAAGGAATGTATTTCAACGGTGTAATAACAAACTTTCGACAAGCGCGTGTAGTGATGAAGGAATAATAATAACAACACTGAATGAATCCTGAAAAGGAATCTCTGCTAAACTAAGGAACCCTGCACTTATTTGTTGTCTTGTAACAGCGTTTAACCAGATAATAAATGTACTGAACGCAGTGATCAAGGAATATTGTCTACTCGCTTTGTCTTGTCAGTAATTTTTGATTACGCAACGCTGGTGTTCAAGGACAATTTTTGTGCTATAAGATGTGTACAGTATTCTGTTCGTTTCTTTGATCTTAAGTCTTTAAGAACGTGTCAATCGACGAAAGAACACACTGGTTCAGAATTGAGAAGCGAACACACTGATTCGCACACGCTGGTTCTGTTAGGAGCGAACAAGCTCTGTACGTTTCTCAATCGAGAAGCGAACTCGTAGGTTCTAAATCGAGGAGCGAAGAACACGCTGGTCCTAACCCAAATTTGTGCATATAACCCTATTCCTTGATCACCTACTGCTTACAATTTTTTATTCAATTTACAAGGAGAAATAAGGTGACTAAAAGCCCTTTCAATGAAGAAATATTAAGCTTTTACTTCTAAAACACGCTCGAGAAGCGAACACGTAGGTACTAAATTGAGGAGCGAAGAACATGCTGGTCCTAACCCAAATTTGAGCGTATAACCCTATTCCTTGATCACCTACTGCTTACAATTCAATTTACAAGGAGAAATAAGGTGACTAAAAGCCCTTTCAATGAAGAAATATTAAGCTTTTACTCACCTGCGTAGCTGTACAAGGCCCTCACAACACCGAAAGTTGACACTGGATGACGCGTGCCCGATCCGAGGAACAAATGCAAGGTGACGTCACTGCCCAAATATGGGGTATTACTTACACCCAAATATGGAAAACGAAACTCACGGAGAATTTGAAAATTTTCTGCCAAATACAATTTATGAATGGCCGCCTCGGCAGCTTCGCCTCTTGGCGAAGCTGCCTCGTTGATTGTACAGTTCCAGGGATCCTGGGGGGTTGATTTAGATACCCTTTTTCAAAGCCATCAAAACTCTGTGACTGACTGAATAATCATTCAAAGTAACCAAAGAACAATCCAATACCAAAACAAGTTCAGTTCACATCATCTTTATGAAAAATACAGTTAACAATTAACTTCAGTGAACATTCAGGAAAATTCCATGATCACTTTTATGGTCCCATTTGGACTGTCACTGAGCCCTTTACCTTACACTTGGTCAATGGGTCCACCGTCTGGTGAAGTTTCTCCAACTCCCTTTCAATCTCAAAATAAACAAACAAACAAAGAACAAATTGTTTCAATGAATGTACCGTTTGTTAATAGTCAACAAATCACATTTCATCACTTCTCATTACTTGCAAATTGGCATGAAATCATAATTTAATTTCACATTCTACAATAGAACTCCAGTTCCATATCAAAATAAAAACAGTAAACTGAAAACTAATACGTTTCCCTCGCACATAATCTCTTACTTGAGCGTCATAAATCGTCCGGTGAAAAAATTCATGCCAAGCTGCTACTAAGCATCAGATGCTTCAACATAGCGCCGTAAAGTCTCCCGTGAAAACGCAGCCCACGCTTCTACTGAGCATCAGAAATTGTCCGGTGAAAACTCACCCAACACTTCTACTGAGCGTCATAAATTCTCTGGTGAAAACTAAAAAGTCACCCAACACTTCTGGCAGAGCGTCAGAAATTATCAGGTGAAAAACTCACCCCACGCTTCTACGGAGTGTCATAAATTCAATGGTGAAAACTCACCCCACGCTTCTATTGAGCATCATAAATTCATTCCACGCTTCTACTGAGCGTCATAAATTCTCTGGTGAAAACTCGCCCCATGCTTCTACTGAGTGTCATAAAATTCTCTGGTGAAAACTCACCCTCACGCCACAAGACTAGAGTCAAGGCAGCTGTATGGTAGCTTTCTAGTTCGCCCTTGTTGTTTAAGGACACATTTGATTTCAGCTCATCAGGCACCCCTGAAGGACACTCAGCCATTTTGTTTTTCCTGATTCGATGAAACACCAATCGCCCAATTATGGACCAGGCGCTGAGCCATTTTCCATTTTGCAAACGGTCGATAGTACAATGCATAGCGGGAAGATAATTGCATTTTCAGGAGAACAATGTTATATGGCATTGAATCTAAACGCATCTTCGTTTGTCAGAATCTTTGAAAATTCACGACAAAAAGAAGCGTAACTTTCATATGAAGTGGACAAGTCCAGCCTGGCGGTGCAGGTGTGGGCGACTGGTCTTCTGGCCAAGCCACAGACATCAACAAAGCTAACTTCTATACGAGGCACAACCACGACTTTGCTTCCAGTGCAATAACGCAAGAATGCTATAGCCATTTCCTTGGTACAACTCTTCAGGAAGCGAATGAGGAAATTAAAGACTCGATATATGGCCTGGTTAAGTAGCTGGTCAAATTCACTTGGTACGACCATCTCCGAAACTTTGTCAGGCTCAACATTCAAATTTCATAGAGGTTGACCAGCTCGTCTAGGCACGCAGTTGACCACAGCTCTGGCTTACAGTCAAACATCCCCGACTTGAATGCTCTCATTATAGGCTTTACTAGGAACTCGCATCGAGCTATATCTAAGATGGTAGCCTCTAGCTGCTGTCCACTCGGAACTTTCCTTACATTGTACAAAGAAAGGCACGATAAGATAGTTCCGTCGACTTTACCTCTTCCCTGCAATACACTTTGGAAAGAACTGCGCTCCATCTCGGGTATGTGAGACAAGAAATCGTTCATGAGCATGTTTTCTGGAACGTCTTGGAACATTGCACCCACAAAACAGGATGAAACAATATAGACTGGGAATACCTTTAGTAAGACAAAACCCATGGCTTGCGATCCTTCCAAGAGTATGGAAAAGGCGTTTAGTGCAGTCAGGGTCCACTCTTGGTACGTATAACCCAGTTCCCTCAAAGTAGCGATAGAAACATTCGTTCCAAAACAACGTGAATGCTTCACGGGTTACGCCATCCACGTCCATTCCCTCTTCGTTTACAAATTCAGTTGTTAGGCGACTTGAGTCCATCCCTTCTTTTTTGTACGCTTCCAGGAAATCATCGACTATGTTGTCTCTGCGGACCGAGAATTTTCTCCAACCGCTAAGGGAGTTGAAAAAACGGAGGTGCCTACTTTCCAGTTCTTCCATATCATCTTCGTTTACCTAAATGGAACACAATCACAAATGGAATGATCTGGATGCTTAGCAAAAAAAATATGGATAAACACTGAAGTATTCCATTTAATTACTTTTTTAAATAGTATTTTCTATTCTAACTGGTTCTTCATTCGTAGCATTACAGCTATTACAGTTATTCTAGTCCAGTTGCCAGGACTCACCTAACATTGACCCCAACCTTCAAAAAAGGGGCTAAACCCTGATAAGGTTTGTTGAGTTATGTATCTTCCTCTAGTTAGAGTGTCCCTCCTTTCATTAACAGACAATTATCTTTTTTTACAATAAAGCAGCCTAATAATAACTTTATTAAGGTGTCAATGCATTTAGCTTTACAACTAATTAAGGACACTAAATGTGAAATAAATAGCATAAATATATAAAAAACAAAATGTTCATAACTAAAACTACCAGAATGTTGCCAAGAGAAACTGAACTATAAGGGGGGGGGGGGGGGGGGGCTTCTCAACTACATTTTATTGCTAGCTATCGTATCTTTTATCGGGTCTCTGTCTTCAACATGTAAGCTGTTTAGCCATCTTTGTTCAATTGAAATTCCATTCAAAATTATCGGACTAGCATTTTTTGACATTCCAATGCAGAAAGCGTTGCATGCATAATTGATTTGTTGTTTTAAGCGTAAACAGTAATCCAACACGAATGTCGATGTAACTATCTCACTTTTATGAGTTTTAGAGATTTCTGATTGTCGCACTTGTATTGGGACTGGCACTAGTTAAGCACGCGCACTGTGCATTTTTAACGCTTGGTGTTCATACTCATATCTCTTGCGATGTTAGCAGGTCACACGAGAAAATATTTTGATATTGAAACAGACCATATTTAAATTGTCACTTTTACCTTGCTTCCTCCAGGGAGAGTCTTCCTTCTGTCATCTTTGTCAATATGTGGACGAAATAAGCTAACCTGATGTGACAAAAAAAAACATTTTTAGTTTGCAACAATGAAAAGCTTAAACTCGAAAATACAAGAGGTATGCCCTTACCAAACTGACATAATGTCAAATGTCTGTAAATATCTGTAACATATCTGTGACAGTACTGCAATTATCTGCTAAAGGTTTACAGATATTTTGCAGATATGTGGGAGGTGTCCAGGAAATATCTGTGAACTATCTGCACTGCCTTGAGGTGTCTTTAAATATCTGTGAACTATCTGCACTGCCTGCAGACATTTCACAGATATCTTAATTTATTAATAATTTTTATTGCATGACCACTTAAACGGAGTGTTTCACGGTTCGGTGCATGTTCAGGCTTATCAACTTTATCCATCAAAAAAACCCACTCACATGTACTTATCGATACTTCAGTAATCACATACCATACAAATGTAATTAGTCCAAGCAAAACGATGATTGACTAAAATTCACAAAAAATTTCAACGGATTACTGACCGACAATGTCGACATTGAATATCAGAATAAATTACAAGAATAAAGTGTTGGCCCGAAGGATTTATTCTGGTAATTTATTCTGGTATTCAATGTCGACATTCTCGATGTAATCTGTTGAAATTACATGTGAGTGAGGTTTTTTAAACGGATAAGCCGGCACATGCACCAAACCGTGAAACACACCTTTTGAGTGTGCAGAAGTTTTAAGATGATGTACTACATGTATCAGTTATAAAAAATGTTCACAAAATTGTTGCAAATAAGCAATGTTAGTGCTATTCAGAGACATTAATCTGTCTCTATGAAATTTGGGAATTTACTGATATAAGCATGGCTTATTCCTTGAAACTCCACGTAAACACATTTTTCCTTCACAGAGCTGACGTCAATCACTTCTACATTGTCTGCCCTGAAAAGTAACATAATTAGAAATTAACATTGTTTTAATAAAAACAATTTCTTCCATACATGTATAAATAATGGGAAACATGCAAAGGGGTAGCATTATTGCATACAGCCAAACCTGTAAATTAAGCAGACACCCACCAATGTGGCCCGGTTCGAATCCCGGACCCAGCGTCATGAGGGTTGAGTTGGTTGTTGGTTCTCTTCCTTGCTCCGAGGGTTTTACAGGGAGAAATAGCTAAAAATCCACCATAATAAGAATAAAAAACTAAAAATATACAAAATTGGGATCCAAATGTTGTGTTACCGCAACATTGGAGTCAAATATTATTTGGTCAGTATTACATCATCATCTCTTACCGTGGCTTCTTTACAGCTTGAATGTGATTCACAGTAATTTCAGATTCACAATCAGCAAACTGAACAGTTATCTCTGGCTCAAGTCTCCATATTACTGCTAGAGAGGTTTCTTTACAGGATTGACAAGACAGGTGTAATGGTCCATGCTCACAAGGTGGTGGTTGATGGAGTAGAAAGAACTGGATCTGGCCATAATATTCCACCTGATCTTCCCTCTTTTTGTACACCACAGTGTAACTATTTCTTTTGGATACACGGGAATATGCCTTGCCATGAAACACCTGTCTCCCTATCTTTATCCTGTTGAACTTCTTCACTGTACCAAAAGGTATCAAGCCTAGGACCTGAAGCAGTTTGGGCTTGATAGTTTCATCCAATATGCATCTGCTTGCAGCACCTAACTTGAAAATATCCTGGCCAATTGGGGTCAATCTACAAGTAAGAGTAAGTTACATAGAGATATGACATAAAGTGTGTCCAACTTACACTTATTAAGAGCGGATTCATTTGCAACATACGGTTTCAAATGAATGCATCGATAGCACCAAATCAAATCCCATTGGTCAACATGGCCACCAGGGTCTTTGTCATTTGAATCCTCTCGGGAGTGGTTGTAAACCAGCAATACCGAACGTGAAAAAAATCCTTCAAATTTGGAGCTTGTGAAATTTTTACAATAGCACCCTAGTATAGTATAATTTTTAACAAAACTGGACCATTATTTTTAGGTTTCCACTGACGTAAATATGTCTTTTGGCTTTTGACTTTTTGATGTGATGTTCATGATAGTGCCCCTTTAAAGGTTACATGTGTAAATAAATTTGTAGGCAGTATAATGTTAAGAACAATTAAAACTCCTGCAATAAAAAACGTACTTGCTCTGGATTCCAAACTTCAACTTTGAATAAAATTTTGCAGCAGGTGAATCCTTCTCCAGTCTTCTTGATAGATGAGATTGTGTGATTTTCGCACTTGCTCGCTTGCTCTCCCACTTATAAAATATATCTGAGAAAAATGAGGAACTGCTCGTAGCCTACAACACATTTGGTTTGCAGTTAATGTTCAAGAAATTTGTAAGAAAAATTTATGAAAAATGCAGCTGACAAACCAAAATACAAGACAATAAAGTTAGTGGATATGAGTTATTAAATTTTCCACATATTAGCGTTACATGAAGGTGTTATTAATACTTGCATGACTCACTTGCACAGGGCTGCAAATAACAGTCGGTCATTGGACAATGGCCGACCAAAATTTGCCAATATCCGACAAAAACTCAACTGTGGTCGGACATAATGTCCGGATATTTTTTTTTTGCCTTCCAACACAAACGCATAAAATGTTTTGTTCTAAACGCAAACTAGCAGTGACAACGCGTTAGATTAGCAAGTTTGATTATCAAGCAGTACTGTACGTAATATGATGTCCGACCTCATTTTTGTTTTGTCCGACCAAAATGTTGACTTAGTCGGGCACATGTCCTTTCAAGAAAAGACAATTATTTGCAGCCCTGCTTGCACACATTACCTATTTTTCGTACATATGTTTCCAGGGGAAGTGCATTTGGCTATTTATTGTTCTTTGCATGTACGTTTCTGATGTATTTTAATATTTGAACTTAATTTTTGTTGTAGAGTATGAAAACAACAAAAGACCATCACCAGGGATCTATAGTCCAAGTGCAGCACAGAAGCACAAGGTAGGGGTCACATGATCAATAATGATTACAGTTATTAAATCAGAGTTAAATTCTGTTAGTGCAGAATATATCAGTGTGACTTCTCTACATGTACATTATTACTCCAATATATTACATGTAAAAAATTAAAGGGGCACTATCACAGGGATTTTTCTGCATAGCACTGTACACATTGTTATTGAATGTGTTTTAAAAGTGGCGGAGCATCGATCAGCTTACATGTACATGTAGCAGTTAAGCCTTTGCAAAACACTTACACCTATACACATGAGATGAGTTAAGTCAAGCAACGTAGGCTCAGCAGTGCTAATTATTATAAGTGTATATTTAATAGAAACTTGTTGTGGTCTATTACAAATCCGTGAATCTGATTGGTTGACTCATTGTTGACTATTCGCCAAAAGACAACTCTCGCGCGCATTGTCATGCACATTCAGGATTCAAAAATTGGCATCTCTTTTGATTTGAGTTGGAAAAATTACATATAATGTAACAAATGCAAAATAAGTTTGTCTCGTGTACCTGCACAGTGGATCGTTTTTGAAATCGTCTAATATGGCTGCCCAAAGAAGTTCGCACTGATATTTCTAAAGTTTCCACCTCATCAAGTCTAGGTTCTTCCGGAAGCAATAGTTCTGCAAGCTAGGAAAACACAGCATTTTATGAAATTATCATTGATCAGTGAGTTCCCTGACATTATGATTAAAAACATTTGAATGTAGTTTAGGAAAGCATGTAACCCTTCTGTACACCAATCTACACTGCTTCCATGCAAGCAAATTATTTACAATCAGACTATTAGACTCAGCCCAGATGACTTATTTCGTTTAGGTAATATATTGTGGGTTATTGCTGACTGGAAGCGATTGTGTAAGGAGAGCATTGGTTGTGCAGCCTCAACACCTCCATGGCATGACTGAACTGGGAGGAGGAGGAGCCGGGGTATCAATACAAGAAATGGTTGACAGAAAGAGTAAAATTAATTAAATTCGTTGAAAAACGACAACACCTGTTTACGCCTAGCTCTCTTCATCTCAAGAATGTCCTGGGGAGAGAGAGAACAATAGAGAAACATCGTTATGTTGACGACCTATTCTCAAATAAGCTTATAAGATAATGAAATTAACTGATAATATTTACATTTACAGTGCACAAATTAAAATGACATCAATCTGAATGTCATTTTCACTACACATATCCTAATGAATGACATATAGCATGTCACAACACTCTCAATAATGTTTATGTTTAATGATTATCAGTAAATCGGGTACAGATTTCGTCTTGATTTACATAAACGTTACCTTCCATTCACACGCCTAAAATGATTTGTAGAGTTAAGATAGTCGGTAAATATAAGCATTCTAAATGCTCTGTTCCACGAGAATTGCTCGTAGAGCTACAATCGTGGTCAAAACTAGTTGAGACAAATGAATATCACACACTTTTCACAAGTCACTTAACCAACGAGCGGGTAGAAATATTTTTATCCCCCTCTCCCCCTGCTCAATGTTGTTTCATGGGGCTGCCAATTCATCCTGCTTCGATTTAACATCGTTTTCACAATGCGACAACATTGAAATGGGGGAGGGGGGTTGAATAAATAGGCTGTAGTACTCGAATTGTTTGAAATTTGGTAGTGTCTCAACAGTTTTGACCACGATTGTGTGAGGACAGTAATGGCAAAATTAGTGGGAAATTTGTTCCGTATCAATCTCTACACGAGTTTAAAAACTGAAAGTATCGCCAAGGTTAGGACCAACTAGTCATTTGCCACAACAGACCTCAATGAAGGTATTTAACACATCGATTATGATGGTTTTGGGGAGCTTTTTACCAATTAAGCCGATTGAACTGTTACCAATTCTACTGAGCTAAATTCTGACTAGAAATTCGATAGCACATAATGTCAATAAAGTACTGATACACCTTTGAAAGCAATTTCTGCATTTGAAAATTGAAAATAAAATATAAATTGAGCTTTCCACGCGCGTAATCAGTGGTAATCATAGCAATTTGTAACGCATTTGTTGATACAGTTCATAGATTTATAAAGGAAAAGCGTCAAAATGGCCTGAATTTTATCATAAACCGAAACGTTCAATGTAGAAAATTGGAAGAAACTTTACATATTCAGCACGTAAATGAAAAGGTATGAAAAGTTATTTATACAATCCGCATTTTTTTGCATGTATTACTGAGTATAGCAACCGCGTCACGCGATTACTTCCCAGCGTGACAAATTGAATAACGCGTGACAGACAGCGGGTTAATATGAAACTATTGCAAGCGGCTGTTTTATTATACAAAATCAAACTTTTCTCTCTACAAACGGCATCAGCCGTCCTAAGTCGTCCTCCAAATGATAAATAACTATAAATACTGTGATTTTGAACGATTAACAAGATGATTTGTGATTATTTTAACGAATAACAGCGATTAACAGCTATTTGTAAAAGATCTCTAAGATCATCTATTGTTCTTCGGAGCGTTTCTTGTTAACCGATGAAAAGCTCTGTTATTCGTTATTTTACGCATCTGTTGTGTTGTTCAACATGCAAAGTTAATCGGTGGTTACAAAAAAATATGCTGTGTTTTCCGATTAAAAGAAGAGGAAAGAAGACTTTGAAAATAGCGGGATTTAGCGTTGGCTTCCCGCGGGTTAGCGCGGGATTTCGCAAAGTGACGTGTCGAGTCTGGCCCTTTCTGAGTGACCCATTCTTGCTAAACGCTCTCTATCTGATTTTTAGAGGCAGATTCTTCGGTTAAATAGGCTTAAAAGGGATATAGTAGCCGCACTCATCTAGAAAATACGCTAATTCTACCTACAATAGCATCTAGAGCCCACTCTGCAACACAGCATGCCTGCATGGTGACTTGAGACGTCTGTTTTTTGCTCATAAAATTTGCATGTAGCCTATTGTGCCAATATAATAAGGAAATTCGAAGAGCCTTAAGTAATATCAGCTCCTTAGCTTGCCAAAAGAACGCAGATCCTCAAAATTCCTTAAAACATGCTCCACACAATCGTGGTCAAAACTAGTTGAGACAAATGAATATCACACACTTTTCACAAGTCACTTAACCAACGAGCGGGTAGAAATATTTTTATCCCCCTCTCCCCCTGCTCAATGTTGTTTCATGGGGCTGCCAATTCATCCTGCTTCAATTTAACATCGTTTTCACAACGCGACAACATTGAAATGGGGAGGGGGGGTTGAACAAATAGGCTGTAGTACTCAAATTGTTTGAAATTTGGTAGTCTCAACAGTTTTGACCACGATTGTAGTTTGATTATTCACGAGTTCAGTGCAAAACTTACAAAAACTCACCCGTTCGCGCTGTCCTCACTCGTTCGTTTCGAGATGGTTTGCAACTCGCGTGAAAAAAAATCTGGTACGTCGCACTTCAGTTGTATTAAGTAAAATCTATATATTTTTTGTTATGCATATACAGTTTTTGAACTAATTTAGTTTTGGCATAACTTTTTTGTTATATGGAAGTATTTTGTGCATATTATGCGAGTGAAAATGGCGCCCCAATGTGGTGTATGGCGATGACCACCTGATTGCTCTAAATTTAAAAATATATATGCAACTTGTACAGAAAGCCTTGTATCTTTTATCACTCTTTACAGTACAATTTACTTGGTAGTAGTTTTTTCATAGGGGGGATCCTTGGGGTGGGATCACATGGAAGGAAATGCACTACTATACCGATATTAAAAGTAAATTTTTACAGCGCAGCTAGCTGTATGTAAGTAGCAATATTAGACTATTAGCGATTTCATTCATTCCCAGATTTGGTTTTTGAAAACTTTGTAGTGTAAGCACAGGGTTTTCCCGGGCTTTATCACTTCAGTCGCCGCGTGCAACATTAAGCATATTAAGTACACCTGCTGGTTAATACACTGATTTTTAAGAATTTGTCTAAGCGTTTGAAAGCTTTAAAGGTATGGTAGGCTAAGTACAAACACGCAAGCAGCCTAAACTGGTTGATTTATACGACTAGGGTGATGAATATTCAATCAAAATACTCTATACGAGCTTACCTCGACCGCCATCACGAACCACACCGCCACACGAGGACATGTGACACCTCAAAACGTGTCTCGGATTTTTTTTTTCTGAGAGCGCGAGCGGGTGGAACTCTCGAATCCTGCAATCTGATTGGTTCCGAGAAGGCAAGATTTTCCCATCTTGCCCACGGTCAAAAATATCAAATGACTTTGCCGCCAGGCATGCGCTGCCCAAGCAAAGACGTTTTAATTTCAGCAATGTGCGAAGCCAGCGAAGGTCGATGCGAAGAAGCTTTAACCAAATTTTTCACATGATATTGCTCTCTTATCGTTGTCAAGTGAATGGAGAACTACGCAGTGGAATTAAAGAGCTTGCATTTCTTCAAAAAGGTGAGTGTTCATTTGATTTTAACCAACATAATTTGAGTTTGTTGTTGTTTTGGAAATCACTTTCACGCTCTCTAGACTTGCGATTTTAAATTACATATGTCCGTGTTTAGACTCAGTTCCTTAGTTTTAGTCATTTGCTTTTCGTTTCTCTTTTTTCTGAAACAACCCTTCGATAACTTTCATTCAAGAAAGAACTTAGCGATTGCCGGTGGCCCCGAATATAATTCTCGGCTCATATAAATCAGTTGTGTCAGTATGTTGAAACTGAATGTATGAATACAGTTTGTCAAGGTTTCGCATAAAATGAAAATTGTAAATGGCTATCGAATGGCAAGAATTAGATTAACATGGCAATGAAATTGTAGAAAACTGAGGAAACAGTTTGCTCGTAAAATGCTTTCATGATACTACGCAAGAGAATGGAAGATTGTTCTAAAATTTTGCTGGTTGCGTTGGACTTTGAATGTTTTTTAATGCTAAGTTTGAAATAGCTTCTCGTCAGTTCAGGTGCTTTTAGCGGCGAAATTCCGAGTCTCCATCATCTGTTCTTCACATCTACCTTTCTGTAATTCTGGTGTAAAAATTAATCGTCTGAGTTTCTTGTTATTTGGGTTAAGTTTTATTTCTTCGGTAGTTTTATTAGTGACCTTGCGATCAGCTAAAAGGAATATGCGCGCACGTGAAATACAGATTTTGCAAAACAAGATTTCAAGATTTCTAGCATTACCAAACCAAGTAGGAAAAAAAAATACGTTATTTGCAGGCCTAGGTCGGTCCGTACAGTTTTTCTCAATACGGACCTCCCGGCCGGCAAATAACATATCTATCCCAGGATAAAAAAATATCACCAGATAAATAATTATCTCGGGATAAATAATATCCCGGGATAAAAAATTATCACGAGATAAAAAATTATCCCGGGATAAAAAATTATGAGATAAAAAAAATTATCTTGGGATAAAAATATATCACAAGATAAATAATTATCTCGGGATAAAAAAATAAAAATATCTCGAGATAACTAAACTGAACACGGCTAAATTATCTCGAGATAAAAAAAAATTAGGTATGGCACCTATGGGCCACCGTAATCACTGGCAGTTTTTAAATAACACGTTTTTTTTTTTTTTTCCGAGTAGCTTGTGTCACTGACAGAATAATATCTTTCTCATATTTCTGCCAAGCTTAAAATATACCATCATTTCTTTCCAACACTTTTAAAGCTTGATCCACTAGCTTTATATTTTACTGTAGATTCTCAGCTGAACATCGACAAATGAACAAAACGGCTGCAAATAAAAACAGAAACGCCAGATATGCAACTTTTACGCATTTATTGACATTTCTAAGGCAACCTTTTACAGTTTATCAATAAACAAATGCTCACCAGTCCACTTGACCAATTCGGTCCTTGTTCACATCGTAGCCATGTTGACTATCAGACGATTCATCTGAGGTTTCGCCGTCTGATTCTGCTGCAATTGGCTCGAACTGGTATGACCTTACGTTAACGAGTGAAGAGTCGAACTCCTCTGCCATTTTCAATGCGAATAAACTCGATAAAGATCAATCAATGCAGAAAAACAGCGAATATCTCAACAAACTCGCACAGAGAAATACTCAGTAACCGCACAGCAAGCCAACAGTCACGTCACAAAGGAAGAGCTAATTTCCATTCCTTTTATTCAAGCGCACGGTCATTTCAGAAACGTTCTCATGAAGCCATCGGATATCTTTTATACTCCTTTTATACTCCCTTAAAGGCCCAGAAAGGAAAATTTCTGCCTTACTTTCGTTTATAATGATTTCTTTTAGTGTTTGGTCGAGTTTGAATGACTGGAAGAAAAAATGTCAAAATTTTGGTTCATTTGACCTTGAAGGGAAATTGTGACCTCAAAGGGTTCTAGCCACTCCATATTGGCTATTGAAAACTCTTTGAGCTGAAGGGTCACAACATCCGTCTGAGGCACAATGACCTTGCCCAACTTAAGCATCTGGCTTAGGGATACGGAGGGCACCACTGATGACTTAACAGCTGACGACTTGGCCACTCTCGGGCAGGATTCGTTGTTCCTTGGGCTGTCTCTTGTAGGCTCGCTTTGGTGACTTTGGAGAGGACGCTTGTTTGCGCTTGCGGGAAGACCTTCAACAAATCGTACGTGCAGTACCTTCCAATTCTGTATTTGATTTACGTCTGTGTAAGAGGGGCTGCACTCCCCATCGATCAAATCACAATCTAAATCCGTGCCGAAGTGAGCCTTGCAGGCCGCTTTCATGTTTTCCAATGTTGCTTCTTTTTCTAAAGGCACAAATGTCAAAGAGCCAATGCGGGAGTACTTTTGGCACTTTCCTTCTACATTTGATGATAATCGCTGCACTGTGATGCCAGTCAAACCACTCGGTGCTGCTCCCTTCTCTTCGCCCTTCCGCCCTCTCCTTTACGACACGTTCCTTGTAGTTGTCCAAGTTCTTCTTCATATTTGATTCCTTGTTTGATATTTTAGCTTTAAAAACACGCCATGAACCGAAGAACCTCAATGCTCACAAGAGATTGTGGGATAAGAATAAACCTGTGTTGCATTGTGGGCTATGGCACTCCTAGGCCGCAACTATTTTTTTTTTGCTATGGCACTCATGGGCTGGGAGGAATTTTTTTTTTCATAAAAAATAAATAAAAATAAAATAAAATATATATTTAAAAAATAATAATAATAAAACTAGGAGTAATCATGGATTATGGGAATGCGTTCGAAAGTCTGGAAAGTTCCCTTTTTCGGGAAGTTTTTTGGGGTAAAATATTATTTATAAAGGGTGTTGTGGCAATGGCAACAATGTTCCGGAAAAGTATGAACATTGTTCGTTACAATCTCGTACCCAGAGTCCACGGTCTCCTCGGTCAGCGGTTATTCGTCTGCCTGGTAGAAATTATTTCTGGGCATTTGAATTCCATTTCCGCAGAGTGAAGAGACTGGACTTTGGGTACGAGATTGTGTTACTTCATTACCATTGTTTTGGCTCATTTTGATGTTGTGACTGCTGGGGTTATCGCTAAATTTTACAGTGGACCGAACAAAATAAAATTATTGGTAAAGAGCAGTGCATATTAATCTCATATTGTGTTTGTTTGTTTCTATTCATTTTTTTAAGCTTGAACAAAATTCAGTGACCCTGGCTACGGCTTGAACCCGGACTGCTTGATGCCAATTAAGTCCAACATGTCCCCCATTACTAATTATTACTATGCAGGAATTGAGGATGGCTGAAAATATTCTAACAACAACTTTTAATTATTGTAAGCTCAAACAACAATGATTTTGCATTACAAAGAACAGGAACATTATCAAGAATGTCTCTACTGTTGGATAACAGTACTGTATTATTGTTGTGGTCTTACATCAAAAACAACGATCTTGCAATAGAATAACAGCCACATTATCAAGACAGTTTACTGTTGGATATAACAGTACTGTATTATTATTGTGGTCTTACATCAAAAACAACGATCTTGCAATAGAATAACAGCCACATTATCAAGACAGTTTACTGTTGGATATAACAGTACTGTATTATTATTGTGGTCTTACATCAAAAACAACGATCTTGCAATAGAATAACAGCCACATTATCAAGACAGTCTACTGTTGGATATAACATGCTGTATTCTTCTTGTTGTACATGACTGTAGTTAATTAAGTCTAGATCAAAAACAATGATTTTGCAATAAAAAGAACAGGAACATGATGAATTTCTCTACAGAATTTCTCTACATGTATGTATGTAGTTGGAAATGACATACTGTATTATTAACTGTTGTGATCTTACACTTCAACAAGTTTGTTGTTGATGGCATCATAGGTGATATTTACTTGTGGTAAACTGACGATGGCATCAGTTAGTTCATTTGGAGTAGCTTTATCCTTGTTAACTTTTTCCTGAGAATGGGTTAAGAGTTGGCCCATTTGTTGATTGAATACTGACAGTGTTACTGTGTCAGATGGCTTCTGTGTATTTCCAAACACCACCTTGGCAAACCAATGAGACTTGCAGGAGGTTTCTTTTTGTTTCAAGTTGCATTTGGTATTTTTGCAAATGGCGAATGAAGTACCAGGGTTACTCTCTGCTTTTTTCCCACATTTGACACATGTAAGGTATTTGGAGATTTGTTGTACTCCAACAATACTTGCTTCCATTCGAAGAGTTGTAAGAGTGGGTATATCTTCCACTTTGGCTAAGGGGCTGATAAATGGATCAACTTCTTCATAAGAGAACTCTCCTCCTCTAGGAGTATTTAAGTATTTGTCACCAGATGGACCTTCTTTAAGTCGAAAAGCTTTGAAGAGATAGGTGTGGTTTAATTCCAACATTTCTACATTCTGCTGCCATAAGATGAGTTGAATAGACTTTGACAGGTCAACTATTGTGCATTCTTGTTTTTTGAGAGGGCCAAATGATGATGTAGCTAGTACTTTTGAAGATTGGATGTTTATAACCTTGGCTTTCACAGAGACTAGTTGCTCCGGGGCAGCTTCCTGTAATGAAGCAATAGAGACAACAGAGTCCTGCTCTGTTTCCTTGTAGGTGAAGCTATCGTCTTTTGGAATTGGGGAAATGACTGTTTTCTTGTCAATGACAATGTCCTTAGAGTAGTTATCACTTGTTCTGAACTTAGTAATCTTCACAGGGCTTTTTGTCTGCTGTAATGTGTGCAACATAGGTCTCTTTTCAGGGGAGAAACAGACAGCCCTTTGAAATTCAGTCTCAGTTTGCAGGGTCATATCGAAGTATCTGACGTTAGATTTTGTCGATTTCTTGACTATTGAAACGGAGTGGAGGAAGCATGTGACAGAGCCATCAGAACTGTCCTTTTTGTCAGGTGCTGTTGGTAAATCAAACAAAGAATGTTGATTGAAGAGGATTTTCTACAATATTACTGTTAGAACTATTTTACACTTTATCAAATGATTTTCTGTTTAATATGGTGGTTGATTTGAGTAGGGCCATATTTTTAAATTATGAGAAATGTATTTTGAGAAATATGAAAATGTTTGCACGAAAAATCAGCTAACCAGATTGCTAGAAAAAGTTTTATTCATGTGGCTGCATGATTAGTATATAATAATGTTGCATAGAAATTGAATGAAAGATACTTACATGAAGGCAAACTGTCCATCTTCACCATTGTTGGGTTTGAAGACCTGATTAGGAAAAGAATAAAAATTATTTATTTATTTATTTTAATTACTTCAAAAACTCATAAATAATTCATAAGCAAAATGCAAAAAAAAGGTTTAATGAGTCTTTATATTTGATAAAGATACGGCTGAACTTTTAGCTCAATTTTTTCATCTAAAACAAACTAAAATTTGAAGCTTAGGATCAGATTGAATAGCTTTAGAGGGATGTTTTTAAAGCTGCTTAAAAAAGGGGGGAGCAGTGTCTTATCAGGTATAAAGACAGTCGGCTTCACCTCGTGTCTTTATCCCTGATAAAATGCTGCTGCTCGTTTTTTAAACTATACATATAGCAATAATTATTATTATTATGTGCTTTTATAACTGTATAGAAACATAGAAAAAACTATTTTGGGGCATTTTCTAAAAGGAATCGATAAAATTTTTCCAATGTTTTTATAGTTGCACAAGATAAGTTAGAAGAAAAGCTAGAGATTAATCTCTATGACATGGATGTACTTTATTTTATAACCTATACTTACCTTAGTTAAGCATGTGTGTTGATGTAACAATTTATGAATTATCTACCACAGCCTATGCGAGTGCCAAAAGAAGCTGTTACATCATGAAAAGCAGTGAGAGATTGTAATGTAACAGTTATAAGGCATGTTGGAACTTACATGTATGGGATATGGTCTACTTTTGCAGAGAGGATGTGTGCAGTTAAAGACCGTAATCACATTCAGTGTAATATATGCAACATCTGACAACATTAAAAAAAGTGATGACAATGCAGCACAAAATTAAACATGAAATCACAAGTGCTGAATTAAGATTTATATGAAAAATTTGCATCTTTCATTTATGGTTCTGCAAGTTTGTTCTGCAAGTTTATCAAGTCGCTTTTCTTCTTCAAGTCTAAATTTTAAATTCACTGATTTTCGTATAGTTGTCAGTCTTTCGAAAGTCATTGGTTCAAGAATGCAAGAAGACAGTGCTCTGACCCTGCTTATGCCTACATATGAAATGCCTGCAGTTCTTTCACTTCGACCAATATCTATCCATGCCTTTGATAGGGTTAGTCCTTGGCTCTTGTGTATTGTCATTGCCCAAGCTAGTTTTAATGGGAGTTGTTGTCGCTCATGCAATCCATCGAGACTTTGAGAAGTAATAGTGATTCGGCATATAGGTACACATGCTGACATAGACTCACTGATTGATGGACCTCTGTAGTTGTCAAATTTCACAATAACAGCCTCAGGCAAGTCAGGAGGTTGGTGATTGTTTGCATAAATGAAGTGCTCCTTTTGCAAGGAAAATACAAGGCTGTAATCCTGACATCTCATCAGCACTAGCTTTCTTAGCTAATTCACTTGAATGACGTGCATTGACACGTGCTATTGGGTGATTAAGTGCTGACAATTTTTCAAAGTTGTAATTTGCAACTTCTTCATTGCTAAAGTAGATTCTAAATTCAGTTACACCCACAGTGTGGACCATTGGTCACGCAATTCCATTCCATACTGATATACTTCATAATAAGTTTGGGGTTGGGCTGGGAATTAACTCAATACAGGGTCGGGAAGCGAAGCACGTTCGTGTAAGTCAATACGCCAAGCATGCAACATTGTCCACAAGGTGGCAACATGTGCTGAGACATGATTACATGACAACTGTGTGGTTAAGAAAGCAGGACCCAAGCAGTTTCTCATACCACAAGAGCAATGATGTCTATGTCCCGAAAGAAGTAGGCGAACCCCTGTATTGTTATTGTGGTTTGATGAAGAATTCTGAAGAAGAAAAATGTTCATTTTGCTCATCAGAATTGTACAAAGCCATAGAAAGAAGTGTTGAGGCAGGGGAATTAGACCAGTTCATTTGTAACTTGCTTAGTGTAATGAGCTAAACACAGGCGAGCACCTTATTTATGCACTAGTTTTAAGAGTCAATGTCTAGTGCTCATTAGGTTTTATTGGTTTTAAAAGACAGGCAAAAATTGTTGGATTGAACTTCTTTTAGCCAGTCAGTTTGTCCGATACCTGGCCCTTGATGAAATCCCCTGGTTTTACTGATCTTAAGGCCCAGTTCAGACACTGTACTTCACATGAGCCGAAACAAATTCGAATTTAGGCCGACCCAAATTAATGTAGCCCGGCTGAATTGATTCAGACGCCGAGCTTAATTCAGCCAAACTTAATTTAATAGGGAGAAATTGCTGTTATATTGAAAAATACATTATAATAATTCATGCATTTGTTTCGGCTCATGTGAAGTTCGGCGTCTGAATCAAAGCCGGTCCACAGCCGTTATTCCCGGCTGAGTCAGGCGGGAAGAACGGCTGAGCCGTTCCGAATTAATTCAGACGCCGTACTTCACATGAAATTAATTCATCGAATTCGATTCGGCTCATGTGAAGTACGTCGTCTGAACTGGGCCTAAGAGTGTATATTTATATTTGGGGTATATTTATTCAGTATTTATATATTAGAACTTGTTTCTATATGCTTAGCTCATTTAAAGAGTATTATTTATATATTTCACTCATGTGCATTATTTTACTCAGTATTTCTATGTTAGAACTTATTCCAGTATACTTTATTTGTTCAAAGAGCATATATGTATCATTCAAAAAGAGCATTTATTTTTAAATCATGCATTTGCAAATTATTACAATAAACTGCTTTCAACAAGCGAAGCTTGAAACCATGTGGTAATAGTTTAACTGCATTATTGCAAAAAAATTCTTGATTCTCCCTTACGTGTGACACTCGCAATAATGTCTGTTCGCAGCAGCCATGTTGGAGGAGGAAAACAATAAAACAATTTTCCTTTGGAAAATAAATTTCATTTTCATGAAAATATTTTTTTAATTGTTTAACTCCTCCAACATGGCTGCCATGAACACACTACACAATATGTATTTGCATTATATAATCCCAACTTGCTGTGTATCAGTTTTAGGTCAAACACCATTTTAAAGGGAATGGATGAGAAGTGGGGGGGGGAGCTTTCTTTAAAAAATACATTGCAGAATTGATAATAATAGCCATTTCAAATACAATAATTTGTTTTTTACTACAATTATATATTATGACTTATAATTTATAAATATGTAAATCAGTCAGAAAAGTATCTTACATGAATGAGCATCTTTTGCATACATCAATGACATGCTGTTAGCTTGTTCAAGGAAACCTGTGTGTCTGGCAAAGCAAACCAATTTTCAATAGAAACCTTTGAATTGAGTGAATGGTGGACACAACAAGACTCCATGACATTGGGTCTACAGGACTAGTTTTTGTATGTTATTCAATAGGATATATATTACTATAGCCATATTTGCTAAAACAGGATTAAAGTATCAAGGACATGAGATTACAACAATTGTAATTGATTATCGGGGGGAGGGACTGCCAATATTTTAGCTGTAGTCAAAAACATTCACAAAAGCTGAGCATCCGTGAATAAAAAAGTACAACTTACAAAATGTACATGTACCTGAATCTTGTATAATATTTCAAGCTGTCAAGGAGACTGGGCTCTAAGATTATGTTCTGTAGTGCTTCGAAATCCTTTTCTCTCCTATCAAACCATGGTAGGTCCCTCTCATCATCAGGTATTTCACCATGACTGCACTTCCCCCCAAGCCACTCATGCTGACCACATACATGGTGCAGTAGTGAAATCCACTGGTCCTTAAACATGAAAATAAACAATTTCTTTAGACATACATACATTCTTTATTTAGTAATGCAGGTTAGAGGACGCAGCCTACAAGGCTGATGTGGACTTACAGCAATATCAAGCGTTAGCATATGAAGCATTTTTCAAGTAACCCTAAAAAGGTTCTTATCTTTTGTTGTAAGGTTGTGATATATATATGTTGGGGGTCTAAATGACACATTTTACTTTAGAGGTTTTTAATCTACTAGGTTCTTATACATGTATGTGGGTGTTTACTGTATAGTACTATTTTGTTTTAAGTGTTCATGAGAAGTGCTAATGGTAATTTCAAAAACTAAGTTTAAGTGAAACTTAAACTTACTGAATTATATTTGCCACATTTATATTTACCTTTAATCTCCTCAGTGCTACCTCATCATCCCTTGGTTCGAGCTGTGATGCAGTACTGGAACAGTGCCAGAAGTGTCTGATTATGTGCTCTGACCATTTGCTTATCTTTTCCATGCCTTTAGCACTACCAACCTTTGAAAATAAAATCACATGCCTTTTAATGTTATACCTTTTTCTATTAAAATCAGCTCTATTACGTCTCCAACACCCTCCAAAAAAGCCTTTTTGAGAAAAAAATACAAACCTTTGCAATACACTTCTTTATACTTTTTGACTTGTGCCACACATCAAGGGAATGGAACACCTCTGCAAACATGCTTGCTGAAAAATTAAAGAAACTAAATCTGTAAATTGCAATCTTGATCATGCTTGAGGAGCATACATGTAACTAACTATTACAAATATTGTCTGTTTGCTTGTTTAACAAAGTTATCTCATGAAAATACTATAATATTGAAGTTTTTCAGGAATAATTTTTATTGTAATGTATACACCCAGTTTAAAAATAAGTTTGCAAACATACTGTATGCCTGAAATATGCAACATGTTAAACTTCATAGTAAGTACATACTGTAGAGTGTATAATATACCTATTGCCTTCTTGATAGTTGCTGAAGCATCAGTTACCAGCTCAATCAAGTTGAGGGTGTTTTTCAGTCGTCCCATAATCTTCACCAAAGCTTCCTTTTCCATGTTTACAGACTTCATGTCTACTTCCCGCTTGTCCATTACTTCAAGGTTAATTATGTAGCCAGTAGTCATCTCCATGAGGAAGTAGCATAGATGCTTGGCAGTGAATCCTTGAGAGTCGCACTGCCCATCACCGCTGACCACTAGATCTTTTCCTGTCAGCTCCTCAAATATTTTACCCTGCTGCCACTTCCACCACTCTGACACAGCTGGAAGTAGATACAGTCTCTTAGCTCTGTAGAATGTTGAGTTAGAGGTGAAGGACAACCCCAGGAAATGAGCAAACTTTGCAATCTTTTCATAGTTATTCCCTGACAGCAACACTGCAGCTGATGATTGTAGGTTGTTGGCAAGGAGTCCTCTTTCCAGAATGACCATCAATACACCTCCAATAGATCAAAGTACTTGTGCCGCACAATGTGTAGTTTACTATAGTGGGGTGCTGGCATCCCTGGTGACGACACTTTTCTGCAAAAACTTGCACAAGAAGATCAAGGGCGCAAATGACTTTAGTTCCCTGGACTAGTTGGAGCTCTTCTTTATAGTGGGGTCTTTCTTCCCAGCGGCTGAACTTATTCCCTTCACCAGTGGGCTCTGTCACACAGGGAAAATGCTGGAGGTCAGATGCACGATGAGTAACTCTCACTTCTCCGCTGGCTTCTGTTGGTGTAGTGACAGAAGGGGTAGCACTGGCGTCAGTTGGTCTCACGACAGAAGGAGTACCACCATCCACAGCACCACTGGGATCCAAATAGCCAGACAGTTTATTCTGATACATCAACAACTGCATCACTGTCTGAGTCTTCCGCCTCCCTTCAATATTGAAACAAAAATACAAAAACTATTATTTAATAATAATAAAAAACACATCACTATTGGATAATAGGTTACTTCTTGGTTGGCATTGAGGTACAGACTGTACATTTTGAGTCATAATTGTTTAGTGACAAAGAAGCCAGGGCCTCAGACATTAGTAGATGAAAACATTGGGGAACAACAGTTGTGTGCAAAAGTAAAACTAAGGGAAGTAGTAAACACTGTTGATGACTAGTCTGTAAACTAGCATTGATCTGTATCGGCATGGACAAGAAACATGGCAATATCAACATAATGTTGATTGTATGCTAACCACCATAGAAAGTGAGTAACAGCTGACGCTTTGAGCACTAGCCCTTTGTCAGCTGTTACTTGTTTTCTACTGTGGTTAGCAACAATAAACTTTTAGTTGATATTACCATTGGAAAACTTACATGCAAAGTACCTCTTCCTCCTCGTCGTCCGTACTAATACTTGTGTCAGCTTCCCTGTAATCATCAAGGTCTTTTAGTGTATCATTTAGCGCTGTAGCATCACTAAATCAAAAACATATATTGTAATTTACATGTAGGACAAAAATTATATGTTGACTGCAGAAATTCAGACAGCAGAATAAAGAAAATTTCCTGTTTGTTTGTAGCAATTGTCAGATTAATTTCTAGCTGAGTTTACTCAACTAGCTGAGATTTGTCAACCAACAACACTGGTCTGGCTTCTGTCCCTTTTCCATTGTTCACACATATTAATTTATTTTTGACTCAGAAAATTTAATATTTATAATTTTGACTGGCCCACTGGTAGCTTCTTAGCTAATATAACAATAATAATAATAATAATGTATTTATATAGCACATTTTCTATATGAATATATACATGAGATTTTTTCAAGCAAGCTGCTTATCTTTGAAGCTTACAATCAAATTGGGAATTAAACTCAAATAAACTAGATCTGCGGGTCGTAAGATCGATAAATCTCAAGAGCGAAAGATCGTGGATCGGTAGATCGATGGATCACTAGACTGTTCGATCGTTCAGATCGCTAGATCATTGGATCACTAGATCGTTGGATCCCTAGATCATTGGATTGCTGGATCACTGACCATGGAGATCTTTGGATCGTTGAATTTCGCTGGATCGCTAGATCGTTTATAGATCATTGAATCACTGGATCTATAGATCGTTGGATTGATGGATCGTTAGATTGTTAAGTCTCTTGATCGCTGATCAATAGATCGTTGGACTATCAAACATTTTTAAAGAAGGGTAACAAAAAGTCTCCATGACCCTCCCCTCTCGGTTTCCAATTCCCCTCTCCCTCCCCGTCCTGTCTCCAGTCTCTTACGGTAGTTTACCAGAGTTCTTTGCGAAGTGACCACAGGTCACCCATTTTCACTCGACCAATATGGCGATGAAGGTGTGTGAAAATTGTTGTGCTATTATTTGTCAGTGAATTGGTATCTTTAGTCTGTTTTTGAGATCCAATCCATTGTTTATCAGTAACTCTTAATCAGGAGAGACATTTGTAGCTTGGAACATTTGTCTTGAATGTTCTGTTTCACATGAATTTAGACAAATGCGACAGATCTTTCAAACTCTTGACCTAAAGCTTCACGAAGTGCTTTCTCTCTGTCTGTGGAATAGGCTTGTAAATGGGCCTTTAAACCTGGAATGCGAGCAGTCATTTTTTGAAACAATGTAATGTACATTGCTTTGTCTTTAAGCATGCACATCATAATGGGCCCTAAAATGACCGGGCATATGGGTGGGCTGGTGTTCTTCATATAAAGCGTTGTATTTCGATAAGAGGTAACAAGCACATAATAACAATCAAAGGGTACCGTGGGACCCACCCCTCGTGTCACACTGTTCCACACTGGAGGGTGAATGTGAGCCTGCGTGCATACGTCGTCTATTTCCTTGCTTCACGCGGAAAAGTGACGTCTGCACACAGGCTAATGTGATGCATGCGATTACAGCTTACCTGTTTTTAAGGACCAGTTCAGATGCCGTACTTCACATGAGCCGAATCGAATTAGATGAACAATATTCAATCATGTACCTAAAAAGCTCTGAGTGAGTTACAAAATGAAATATCAGTTACTAAATTTAACGATATCATTAGTTTCCTTTGCTTTCCTCCCCCAGTGGGGGAGAAGTGCTGCAGGAGACTACGAGATCATAGTATCATTAGAACTGCACCACTGTTGGATAGTTTAAAAATTCAAAATATTGTAATTTGTGGGCGCTTACAATATGTTCTCTATGCCAAGGAGACAAGTTATTTTAGCTGACATACCACCTTAAAGTGCAACTAACCCCAAAATGTTTTATTCATTTAAATAAATGTACTTGTTATTTTAAACTTAACTGCGAAAACAATTTTGGATTTGGTTGAATCCTCGATTTTCTGTGCCACAGCAAAGTCACTAAAAACGCCTCCATTTTTGTTCACAACCGCGTTTTTGAGGAGAATGAGTCCAGCGGCTAGTGACGTAAGCCCGGGAACCTTGGATCTTCCGCGTCCACTCATTTCCTTCAGGAAGATGCGATACACATTCGAAAAGTGTGTAGAAACGCCTTCCAGGTGCATTATTGGCCGTTGCAGCAACACCCCAGATTTAGAGAAAGGTATACTATACCATTTTATAGCGATCGTCGAGAGACGGTGGATTTTGTAAACTCAAACAAGCAAAGTATAAAGTGGGGCTGTGAGAGCCATTGATCATGAACTCTGGAATTTGTCCGCACACTTCTAGCAGGCCGACTTCCAAAGGCTATTTAACCTCGTCAAAGACAACTAGCAATTCGACCAAATTTTACCTTTTACATTTCTTCCTTGTGTGAAGCAATTTCAGGAAAATTGATGAAAGTCAAAGACGAATTTCTTTCTAAGGATAAAATAGTAAAAATGACAAAAGATTTGAACTCCAAAAGTTTTTCTGAGGCCGGGAAATAAGCAGTGCGATAAACTGTATACTCATCGTAACATTAATGTGGACTACCGAGGGAACATATCCACTTCGCTTATCGAGGAAGAAAAAGTCATTTATTTGGTGGCTTTTACTTCAAAATGAACTTAGTTCACTATGGTGGTTATTAACCGGGCGTGGGCCTGGGGCCCAGCCCGGTTAATAAAATAGCTTCTGTTTTTTTTTTGTCGTCGATCACTTTGCATACCGCTACCCCTGCTCTACTCCGCCAAAGTGCTAGGAGGAGAGCTAGGGGTGAGTATGAATATATATGAATGTATTCGCCTTGTGAAAGATTTTCTCGGGGAAGAACGAAGCCCGGACTCGAGAGAGCGGCGGAAATCGAGCCTATGTGAAAGTTGGACTGGTCCAAATAGATATTAATTTAGGACCGCGTAAACACATCGGAGCGGCGTACAGATTTCGCAACGTCGGTGAGTTTGACTCGTTAAAATGTTAAATCATTGTACTCACTACTAGGTGGACACACTAGGAGCGCCATTAGATCAATTTTTTTTTATCAAAGCTACGTTACATTTCGCCAGGGTCATAATATTGTCCTGTTTGATTTGTGTGAAATACATTTCTTTTCCGTAAAGGAAAACAGAAACTTGCCCAGACTCGCAGATTTATGTAAACAGAAACTTGCTGAGACGTGCAGATTTATATTTGGACGATTACGTCATAGGGTCACGTCGAATCGTGACTTGAAGAGATTGTCTGTGAGGTGCGTACGTACATCACATACACTAGAAGCGCCATTAGATCAATTTTTTTTTTTATCAAGGCTACGTTACATTTCGCCAGGGTCATAATATTGTCCTGTTTGTTTTGTGTGAAATACATTTCTTTTCCGTAAAGGAAAACAGAAACTTGCCCAGACTCGCAGATTTATGTAAACAGAAACTTGCTGAGACGTGCAGATTTATATTTGGACGATTACGTCATAGGGTCACGTCGAATCGTGACTTGAAGAGATTGTCTGTGAGGTGCGTACGTACATCACATACACTAGAAGCGCCATTAGATCAAATTTTTTATCAAGGCTACGTTACATTTCGCCAGGGTCATAATATTGTCCTGTTTGTTTTGTGTGAAATACATTTCTTTTCCGAAAAGGAAAACAGAAACTTGCCCAGACTCGCATATTTATGTAAACAGAAACTTGCTGAGACGTGTAGATTTATATTTGGACGATTACGTCATAGGGTCACGTCGAATCGTGACTTGAAGAGATTGTCTGTGAGGTGCGTACGTACATCACATACACTGGAAGCGCCATTAGATCAATTTTTGAGCTATTTTTTTCCAAAAAAATAGCTTCTTAGCTGTCGTATTGGACGATGTAGCGAGGTATGTATGTTTGTCCCACCAATCAAAATCGGACTACCATCAACAACACTTAGTTCAACAACCAATGAAATTGCCGTTTGTAAAGCTGCATCAGAAGAAGAGCAATTTTCGGACTGCCATCTTTGTTTGTGTGTAAAGACCGGCATATAACTATAACTAAGACATCGATCCCTTCGAGAAGATGAAGGCAACCTAAGCTGGTAATTAGCGCCAGAAATGGAAAACCTATTTGAAAGTATCAATGGACGCCGATTCAGCACGCAATAAGAAACGAAGGAACAAACATAAAGAAGAAGAAATAGGGGTGTTACGAAAACTACGACCCTCGAAAACTAAGACCTAGTATCCTTTGTATTGTTACTGTTTATATGTTCATTCATGAGATTTTACCAGAAGTCTCTATTATTTTCCCCGGTTGAGAATTCCGCGCTAAAGTAACCTGTACTTCGAATATTCGAGGATTTGGTGACGAATCATGCCAAACAGAATTTGATTTTTGCTAAACACGCGCTATTGCGATGTTTTGCTGTTGAGTGCAGACATTTTCACGTGAAGTGGTAAATTCGTGAGCAGATACTAGTATTTTGAAGAGAAAAGTTGAAATATGCTTACGCAAGTTCTCTTGTCTTCTTGTTAATAGTTGACTTTCGGTAAATCTTCTTGGGTTGATTTTATTCACAGAACGTTTTACGTTTTATGATCTGCAATGTTAACCATTTAATTTCGGTAAAACAGAAATGTATGTAATGTGATACTTTTGGTTGTAATGCAGGCGTGTGTAACCTGATAATTTTGTTTTTCATGCAAAGGATGTAACCTGATACTTTTGTTTTTCGTACGCTCGTGATAATTGAATTAGTTCGTGTTTCTCAGTTGGATAAATATCTGCGTGTTGAATAAAATAATTTTTTCACAAGGATTTTCACAAGGATTTTCAATATATGGTATTTATTTCCAGTTTGGTACAAATTTGCTGCAGTAGAAATATGGATATCGAAAACAAAATATAATTTGAACACTTGTTTTCAAATGTAAATTTAATTAAATTACTTGTAGCTTAGAGCCTAAATTTGAATAAAAATGATGTTTTTCTTTGGATTGAAATCAAGAAATTGTTTTCCTTCAAGGTACTGTGACAATTTGCAGTTCTTGGTGTTCTGCTATGTGAATTGTCATTAAATTTTAGCATTTTGTATTTGATTAATGAATGCATTACAACATGTCAGGGTCAAAGGGTCATCAATCAAATTTACATGAATATTTTACGCAGACCTTTAATTATTATACGATGATAAGGAGTACAATTTACTATTTAAAACAACACATTGTACTGGCACAAATATTTCTTGATGAACCACAACACAAATGGTTAATGTTTTAATACCTAAATATAATACTTTTGTTGACACTTGTCATGTGTAACGCAGGTTTGTTCAATTGTCACGCATTCGTTAATTTCCAACTGTTTCTTTGCCTGTTTCTTTCCAATAGTTGACTACTATAAAATAAACCCAGGGTGGGGTAGGCTCAGTCTCCAGCTGTGGGTGTTTCGGTGTGCCCGCGATCCTCTCCACCTGGATCGCGGACTGGGGGAGCATGGGTAGCGGACTGCTCTGACATTCAACCCTTGGAGTCTTTGAGTTTGACCAGTCAGTAACAAATGTAACTTTTCAAAATGTTTGGAAAATATTCTTTATCTCAAAACACCAATGCAGTCCAATCTCTCATGTTACGCTTTTAACATCCAAGAACTGCATTATTTTCTAATCGACGACACCAAACGTTATTTTCAATTTTAAAACTTAAGGTTACCGTGTACCTTCAGGGGTGTCTCAAGTCTAAAAAATGTAGCGTGTCCGGATTTTTTGGACCAATTCTGTCCTTTGAAGGTATATGGTAACCTTAAACCACCCAAGTAAAATTAATAAAATATAAAAAACGTTTGAATATTCTCTGACTGGAAACATTCGATCGTCCATTGAATATAATCAGTGTCCAGCACAAAATTGTTTGCCGGGAAAACAAGCCACAGTGCTTGATTTTTGATAACTTAAAATACACTAGTGTTGTTGTATACTAAAGCATAGTTATTAGAGGGGACATTGATCTACAGTTTCCAATCCAATCTTTTCATGATCCATAACACCATTTTTTACCACTCCAAAAAATAGCTCTTGCACGCATTGCGTGCCTATGTTCTTATCAAGGCTACGTTAGATTTCGCCAGGGTCATCCTTTGCCTAAATGATATTTTATGAATATTGTCCTGTTAAATAATTGTAATTTTGTGTGAAATACATATCTTTTCCGTATATTTTCTGAGAAAAACAGAAACTTGCTGAGAAATGCAGATTTATAAATAAGGACGATTACGTCATGGGGTCACATGAGTCTACGTCTGTGATAAACCAGGGTCGCCGTTAGGTCAAATTTCATATCAAGCTATTACTTTTGATTTGAACATGAATACTCTGCTGTTTATTTAGTGTGAAATACATTACTTTTTCGTGTTGGTGCAGCAATTCACTTCCTTGTATGCAGAAGATTTATAAATAACAACCATTACGTTACAATATCACATTTTGACTCACGCAATTTGTCGAACTGTGACTAGAATAGCTGCGAATGATGATGGTGCAACGCGGAACGTCTGCGATTGATGGTTCAACACCGATTCGTACCTATGTTGTCGTGTTTTTTCCTCTTATTCAACTTTGGCTTTATATTGAGGAATGATCTTCAAAGACTGCTCAGAGGCAAGAAAATTGACAGTAGGCACTATACGCAAACAGCAGACTTCAGCGTGACTGCCGTGACTAATCTGATAGATTTCAAGCAAGAAAGCAGGTAAAACGGCTTGCTTGCTTGATAAAAAAAGCCCGGTTATATTTTCTTCGAAAATTCTTGTTTATTATGGAGAAGCAATGACAAATGTTTGAGGATGTCAAAACTGTAGTGATGTGGCTTGTTTCCTTTCAGCTTTGCTTCAATTTCAAGGCCCTTACAAAGTCATGTCGATGTCTCACGAATGTAAAGCTCGGAGATCAATTTGCGACCTCACCGTCCCGGGCAGAAAACAAACTTTAGCGACAAAATATTACAAGGAATTTATTTCACTCTTCGTCAGTTCGTAGCATTATAAACTGATAAAAGAGTTTTAATTCACTGAAAGCGAAGACTTGTAATGTTCAATGCGTGACAAAATGTTTGTTTCAAGAACGTGACAGCCAAAGTCTTGCCGCTTACAATTGGAAACTTTCGCTGTTCTCTTTCAGCAGAAAAGCTAAGCGAGTATCTCTTGTCATAAAACGTATAGAGCTAAAGTAAAGCCAAGTTTATAAATAATAAATGTAATGTTTGTAATGTATAGACAAAAGAACTGGTGAGAAAATGCCTTTCGGAAAACTAGATAAGCTTGTCCACCTTATGGTCAGAGTGTGTACTTAAGACTTACGGTCGTTTCACTACAAAATAAAGAGAAAGGTGCATGTAAATAAATGTTTTTGGCTTTCAACAGTACAAAATCGTTTTGCATAAATTACAACCTCGATGATTAGAGGAGAAAACATTAAGACCGGTTACCTAAAAGCCTTCGTAACTTTAACTGGAGATTAAATTCACTCACCTAAAAATATCAGGGACGCAAAGGTTTAGAGAAACAGACGTATTTCCCTTCATCTTCCACAAAAGAATGTCCAAAACATTGAAGATATCGGCCGCCATTATTATTGTGTGTTTCCGATCAAGTACCTACGTTATGTATGATCTGTTGTGTCTCATTCCACACCAGTCTTTACGCATCTTCACACAACAAAGCAACTGGCCCCAGTCCCCAGGGAGGGTCACCCCCAGGCTCTTTCGGTATATTGGGAAAATCAAATGCATTATTGGTATGTTCCGAACGTTTTAGAAAAAAAACTATCACTGTCCGTAGGAAGAGGACATGCTAAAACCTCTAATACGAGTTTGCTTTTAATTTTAATTTAAAAACCACTGAACAGTTGAGCAAGGCAACATGGTATAATGCTTAGTGTGCTTATCATTAAAACAAAAAAAAAATAATCGCCCTTTTAACAAACCTTACTGAAATATTTACTATTTTAAAAAAAGAAATTGCTGTTTTATTGAGCATAATGTACTTTTAAAGCAATTTGAAATATTCAAAGCACTCTGGTCACGTGACTGATGACATCACACTTATAAAGTTGCGAAAACGTGTTCTTCCCATGAACATCTATATATATTTAGATTTTGGTTCCTATGCACCTTACCTTTTATGAGATATCGCAGAACCAAATTTCCACACATTTCTGCTCTTGTGTATTTAAATTAAAAATGCCAGATGTAACCTGGCCATTTCAAAATGCTCCATATCAATGTCTTTCTGATTGCATTGATTGTTTTTCAATTGATAGAAGCCTGTTGTCACAGTAAACAAAAATGCATTTTTGGGCGTGGTCACGTGACTAATGACGTCATCACACTAAGTTTGATATGAGAGTTATTTTATGGAAAGTGTCATTACCTTATGGAGTTACATCCTTTTGGGCCTCAAATTGTCAAAGTTATTCCAGTTGCAAAGAATTCTGGGAAGGTTCTTATTATAATTATATATTGCTTTTATAATTACTATTTATATAATAATCCAAATTAAAATTACCTTTGAGTTGACAATATCGTTGCCTCTCTCCAACCTTGGTTTTTTAATCCCTGCGTGGCTTCTTCTAATATTTTAATTTCACTTTGTTGCTTTATACCAGCTTCCAAAAGTTGAAAAACTTCATCTGCTTGCTCTTCCAGACGTTGTTCTAGTTTGGAAACCTGTTCTTTTAATAGTTCCCTTTCCCTGATGAGCTGCTCTGGAATTTGAGCCATATCCTGTTCTTGGATTGATATCTTCCTCAAAAAAGATCCACGGATCGCCTTCTTCTTTTTGGTATTTTTCTCGTTTGCGATTCTGGAGCTGAGGTACCTTGTCTCCACTCCCAGCCTAATGCCAATTTTGGTGCTAATATCATCACTTATTTTATAGCCAAGTGGCTTTAGAGAGGCATTTAGGGCTTCAAAATAGTTGATTGGCTCCGTTTTCAGATTTCTCCAAGCCCAAAATGCCTCCAATAATTTGAACCGTAGATTCAACCTCAGTTGATGCCAACAATGGAGGGATAACATTGATGTACATAGGATTGACTGTGGCTCAATCTGGAATATTTTTAGAGGGTGCTGCAGGGCCTTGTGTATGGTCCTCCATGTCAAAATGGCGTGAAATTAACGTCAAAAAATAAAACTAAGTAAAGCTTTCCTTGGGAAATGATAATCTAAAAATGTTTTCCTTCAATTATTTTGAACATATAGAATCGATCACATATTTTTACTATCCTTCATGTTCAGCAGAGCTCTTCCCACCAAAAATTAACTTTTGCAGGAATACCCGGCAACCAGGCCTCTTTATGCAACGATAAATGAGAAAACTGGCAGTGAAAACGGCAGTTGTTCATCGATCGTTTTCACAATATTTATCACGCGCCCATATACTATACAGGAGGAAAATTTCAACAGGAAAAAGCTTGCTGTTGGATAACAGGTATCTTTTTATTTTTCACTACTGTTATTTGTACATAAAATGATGTTAATTTTGAGGTTCCGCACTTTTTGTGTAGCGTCTTCGATTTCCAGCTGAGGGGTTGAGAAGACTCTCTTTGCTTAAATTCCATACATTTTGAGGCTCTGGGGGTGTGATATTGACCTTCAAAAAGCTAGCCGATCCATTAATGGTATCTGAGAAAATTTTCTTGAGTAAATTATCCGCCGGGATCAAATTCATTTAAGCTTCCGCACTTTTTCATCAGAATCTCCGATCGCTTGATATCTTGGGAGTTTTCGGTTACTTTCTTTAAATTTTCGATTTAAAGTACCGACCATGAGCAATTGAGAGCTTCTTGGGAGCCTGGGGAAGGGTTAAAGTCTGGACTGTCACCGGATTCTGTGCGATGCCACCATTTTAAGCCATTCCCAATTTGGAGTATGTTCCAATTCTGTTTACCAAGTTTTAAAGTAGTATTTAGGTTTGGTATTAAATTGAGAGTTATCCCATTAAAAAAATGTTCATGCAGCATACCAGGTGTGAGTTGCTGATCATCAGGGATTAATTCACGGCTTTGAAGGTAGTTCTGTACTTTGACTTAAGTACTTTTCCAGTTGTTTTTCCAGCTTTCAACAGTTAAAGAATCTTCATCTTTCAATTTACAGTACAGCTCGAACTCATTTAACAGCTGAAACAGATTCAATGAAACAAGACCTGTTAACCTCCCTTGTTAAGAACAAATACCAGTGTAACCAGGGTACCAGGGTAAGCAAAAATGAACTTTGAAGTGTGGATCCTCATACTGCTCATAAATTAGATAATAACAGAAGAATTCATTTATGGGGGTACCAAAATCTAGTTATGGGGATGTGCCTCAAATTCATTTTTCCCCTAAGACTTTTGACAAGTAGTTCCCTTCATGTTTGGCCCAGTTCATTTAATAAGCTCAAAGAGACCAGGAAGGACTGGACTGAAGGACTCTAAAGCCTAGTTTTTACTAGCGAAGCAAGCACAAGCTTAAGAGCCGTTATGTCACCGTAAAAACAGCCTATACGCAAGCACAAGCATGAGGGCAAGCACACGGATCACAATTCCTCCTTTTCATGTGCTTGCGTTTATTTTTGCGTTCACCTTGCGTTGTGTGAAAACGAAACACAGCATAAGCGCAAGGATATCAGTTACATCTGGCCAATGAAAACTCTCGTTCAAGCCTCCTCTTGAATTAAGCGCACCTTTGCTGTGTTGTAAAGAAAATAATTGTAACCAGTGAATATCTTGACCTTGGCCATGTGATTGTGCTTACGCTTGCATTCCTTTTCACTGGACACAAACTTCTTTATGCTTGTGCTTATGCTTGTACTGCTAGTGAAAACCAGTCTTAACAGGCTAACCTAGATTTTAATACCCAAAGTAGTACCAAATCATACATTTTAACTCCAACATAATTAAGGTGATACTTACAGTACATTCATGTATTTGAACAAATGGGTAGTTAGAGACAATGTCACTGACAACACTCTTTCAGATGTTTTCTGCTGTATGTCCCTTCTTCTGAAGTCAAAGGTGTTTTCCTGGATTTCCTTATAGCAGCATAATTTTTTTTCTTGCTTTGGACCTCCCTTAGTAGCTGTGCATGGAGCTCTTCTAATTCCTTTTCCCCAAATTCAACATCTTGAATACATTTTGAAGACCTGACCTTTTGGTTTTTCCATGCGTTTTCCTCTTGTCGTATCCTTTAACATGCTGCATTCGCCTTTTCAACTGAAAAAGGACAGTACTCTGCCAATAGAAAAATAATTCATCAAATGTCACTAATTATATGTTTCCTGCTGATCATTAAATGCTAAACTTAGGCGATATGCAAGTTTCATTGAAAGATAAAGCACATGTTTTTTTAGGGACAATTTGGGTAATCTGAATGAATGAATTGAAATAAATATTGTCTAGGCATAGTTAATAGAGGGAAATGGTTATGAAGCCCAGCAAACTTCAATCTGACCAAATTTGATATTCATTCTTCTGTAACTTACCAAAGAAACCCTGTGAAGTTGCGGTACATTACAATAAGAGCTTACACGTCTTAAAAGATTTCACATTTCAATGTATTGACCAAGTAGAGTCTGCCAGTGCCGCTGAGAATTTAGATAGATTGCTAATTACCAAAGAGGCCTACTGGAGCACGCAATTATTCTCTTTAGCGCCCTACGGTTTAAACAAAAGACAAGAATTTCACTCAAAAAATAGAATTAATATTGCAATTAGCTTTTCCACGTGTACAAGTTACCGCATTGCAATCATCTCTTCTTAATTTTTATTATTTTTGTTTTAATATTGATAATAAATTCTGTTATATAATTTATTAAACGCAACCAGGTTACCAAATCAATCTGGGGCATTCAAGGACTCAATTCCCACTGTAAAAACTTCTCTTTCTAAAATTGAAATGTTTAAATGTGACCCTCCACGGGAAAACAGGGATAAAGGTGATAGCACGCTCACAACACACTTCCACTTTAAAACAAAAAAAATTGGTTTTAGCACGCTTAAAGCGTGTTCAGGAGCACACTTCGGTAGAAAACTCCGTTGTTTCGTACAACAATAAGCGTGCGCATACGAACAATGCAGTCAAACAAAGAAGCGTGTTAAGCTTCGAAAACAAAAGCTAGCGTGCGACAACACGCTTAGCGTGCGAAATAGCACAACACGCTTAGCGTGCGAGATCTCACGCAAAATTTAACTAAAGAGTTTTCAAAAGAGAGAGAGAGAGAGAGTATTGAGATTACACGTTGATGCAAGCGTGAAACGTAAACATGCAAGTTTGTCTAGACAAACCGTTGCGTTACCGACTTTATGTTTCTGCACATGTAATCAAGATTTATTTTGCACAAAAACTTGTTTAGTGCCGGTTGTTAAGACTTTTCACTCGTTCCAATTAAAGTCAGTTTTGGATTTCATATTGCTCGACAGAACGGATTTCCCATCGGATTTTCCATCCGTTTGTGAGTGAAGAAGCGCGACGGTATTTTACGCTTGAACAAACACCGAAAAAAGAGAGCCGTTCACGATGTTTTGTTTGGAACGAAACACGTTAATTAAAATGAAGATTCTGACGCTGACATTATTTTAGCAGTTCAAAGCATGCGATATGTGCGAAATGTTTTTAAAATTAGTTTATAATTTCAAGGTTTCTCAAGGAAGAAAGTGAAATTTCAATTCAGGAAGATTTTGGTCACGTGCTAGGCAACGGGTTCTTGGCAGATTCCCGTTAATTAGTGTAGCAGTACACACACGCAAATCGCGGAAAGTGAAAAAAAGTTCAACTACTACTCATTCATTATTGACAGCCGGGAAAAAATGAGCCTTGACGAAAAAAGCCTACAAATTCAAGCTAAAAGCTGTGATTTTATTTTGAACCGGGATTCCCATAATATATTTTTGTTTTGAATTCACGTGTTCGTATGAATAATGACGACCGCGGATTTGCAGAGCAATAACAATCACGATTAATGTTTAACACAAAGTAAAAGAACATCAAAGGTAATAATAACTGCGTATATTTCACATACATCAATATTTAAAATAAGGAGGGCGATCAATTTACTAAATTTTATGTCTGTTTGACCTAAAATATTCGAATAGTGTCTCTCTTGTTCGTCGTTCGATAGGACGCTAATTTACCTAGTTGTTTTCCGATCTCTTCCTTCTTCCTTTATAACGAGATCGCAATTTTTCTGCCATGTTTATTTTTACTCTAGCGTGTTCTAGCGTGCCAATTCGCACGCTAAGCGTGACATGTTTAGCACGCTAATTCAAACAAAAGGTTTAGCGTGTTAACATCTCCGAAACAAAACCTAGTGTGTCCTTCATTGTCCTACGAATTAAATATGCACATGAAGCGTGTCCTTGGACACACTGAGCGTGCTGTGTTAGCGTGTTGTGAGTGTGCTATCACCTTTATCCCTGTTTTCCCGTGGAGGGTCACAAATGTCTCTTTATAAAACTGAAATGTATAAACAGCCATAAACTTCTCCTTCTAAAACTAAAACGCTGTCAAACTCAAAATGGCTGCCAAAATCAAATACCTGAGCCCTGAGCTTTGTGGTCAGTTGCAATTTCACCCAACAGAGACTGGAACCGAGTGTGAAAAAAATAGCGGGGAAAACGTGGGTACCGGAGTAAGATGAACCAATCAGCAAGCTGGGTTAGAGGAAGCAACAGTCTTATTTCCTGTGATTTTCAAAGTTTTCTCAAGCCACTGAGTATTTCTTTTGATCCATGGTAAGGTTTATGTCTTTATATATGTAATAAAGCTGAGTTTGGAGTCTTAATCCAGGTCTTTTCTGACAAATGCATCCAGCAGCTGAAGGACCTGAAGCAGTTTTAATTTTAATCTTTGATTCACTTCAAAATAATGGTTGAAACGGCCGCTTTACTTCACAGGAGACAGCATAAAGTTTGTCTGTAGACTGGAAAGCAGAAGTGGCAGAATGTCAAATATGCAATGAGGGAATTAACAAAGCTGCATTGTACTAGCTTCTTCCTGTTTGTTTATTGGAGTCTTTGTTTTTAATGTTTCACCAATGCATGCAAGATTTCTGGATTTTAACATGGCCACAAGCTTCCATTCACAACTCGTCTCAGGTGAATAAAATTTAGCTGTTTTGAATTAAGTTTATATTTGTGAAGATTTATTCAGCAAATTACAATTGTCATAATAAAATTTGATATTATTAGTATACAGGCTTGTTTTGGGCATATAATTAAGCAACAGTTGGTTATGTAAGCTTCGTTATACATGTATGTGGTCAGTTTAATTTTATGAGCGAATATTTTTAGGGCTTGTAACTTGTATTTTCAAAGCAAAGCTCTCTAAATTCAGTGCAATTTTGTGAACACTAAATGAAAAATAACTACGAAAATGTTCGGACGCTTTTTCTGACATGTAAATTAACTAATTAATGTTAGCTTAAATTTATTGAACACAGTTTGGTTTACTGACTGTTAATACTTATTAGACAGTTCAGTTTGAACACAACAAACTGCACATTATACTTTGAGTAAAAACAGAAAAAACAAAGTGAAGTACATTTAATCTTCGATGTTGCTCCAACAAATTTCAAAACTCACAATGTCTTAAATGTGTTAACCTAGCGAACGGAGTTATTACGTACTATGCACTGTCGAGCGTTTTCAATAAGTTGTAAAATGATTAAAATTGCAGTAATAGGACTATAAGTATTGCACATTTAATAACACATCCAAAATGTTCGGACTGTGTTTTTGTTCGGAAAGTAAAATATTGGGACATTTTATTTTGTCCGCATTTTCGTATGTTTTGAAACATCATGAAACAGTGGTTTTCATCTTTTCGTATGTTCTCTATCCAAAACATATGACTCATACATGTATGTTCTTGATACAAAACAACCATTTTCATATGTTTGTGAGTCATGTTCATACATGAGTCATATGTTAAAACATTTTCATATGTTTGTGATTTTGTATTTTTCAAAACATGAGTCATGTTTCATATATCAGTCATGTTTTCGTTCTCAAAACATGAGTCATAAAAAATACACCATCATTTCTTTTCATATGAGTAATGTTTGCAAACATGACAAACATGAAACGATCATTTTCATGTTTGTGATTTTTTCTTCCTCAAAACTTATCAGTCATGTTTCATGTTTCTTTCTCAAAACATGTGAGTCATATGTTGCAAAACATATGAAACATGTGTCATGTTTGACTTGACAAGGTATATTCATGTTTGTCATATGTTATTCAATGTTATTAACTGTGATGACAAAAAAATTAACTTTAACTAGGTAAAGTTTGTTCCATTTGAAGTGTAGTATTTTTTTCTGGATAAAAACCTTTTGTGTGTTAAATCATATTTTAATTGACACCAATTGGGTGTTAAAGAGGCTTTTATTAAAAAAATTCCGTATTTGTTGCTAAGAAGATGATTTCTCTATTTGTTATATACAGCTATTTCAATTAAGGTTGTCGGATGAGAGCTTCAAGCGTACGCAACGAGACCGCAAGGTACTATGGGATTTTTATGAATACGATAAACTGGCCAAAGCAAATTAAAATGCCTCACCCATACAGCAAAGATCTCCGATGGCGAGCCATTTGGATGAAGAGATATTAGGCTTTAAAGTAGATGAAGTTGCGTCTGCTTTGTGTATGTCACCAAGAACTGTCGAGCGTTATGTGGCAAAATTTCAAACGTTTGGAGAAGTTAAAACCGGAACCATTGGAAGACCTTTTAACAGTGTGTCTATGCACCCGCACGTGGAATTTTTGATTATAGAAGCAGTGCTTGAACACCCTGAGAAAACACTGTCAGAAATCGTACATGATGTGTATGCTCAAACGGGATCAGAATTGGTTGTATCCACCATTTTCTATTATTTAAGACAAAACCGTTTCAGTCGCAAAAAGGTTTGTAATTAACTTTTGTGCTTTCTCTGTAACTTTTCACAGCTTGTGAAAATGTTATTCTGTACAACTTGGCTTCCTTTGTTTTACTCATTAGCTGAACAAAGTTGCCCTTCAACGATCTGAAGAAGCAAGAGTAATTTTCCGCTCAGATGTTTGTACTCTGGAACCTGAAATGTTTGTGTTTTTAGATGAAAGCGGATTTGTAAGTGCTTCTCAGCGACTTTGTTGGTAAATTAATCCCATTTGTAATCTTCCAAGTCTATAACTTACACTGTATTATGTTGATGTTGACAGGACAAAAGAATTTCTCGATCTTACGGACGCAGTCTTGTTGGCAAAAGAGCAGAGGTTAAAAAGTTCATGCAGAACTGGGGTCCTCGTATTACTGCTATTCCTCTTATTTGCACTGAGGGCATAATTGACACTGGTATCTACGAGGGAAACATCAACGGCGCGACTTTTCATGACTTTGTCACTGAAAAGCTTTGTCCTAATTTGCTTCCATTTGATGGAATAAATCCACGATCGGTGGTCATCTTGGGTAAGCGAACCGAGGTTAAAATCTACTTACATTCTAAAGTTGCTAGTAACGATTTTTGGTCATTTGACTGAGAATGTGTTCAAAAATCCAATCCGGCCACTTTTATTTTGCTTGTGTTTTTAGATAATGCAGCTAATCCACCACACACAGGAAGTTGTTGATGCAATACATGCAACTGGAGCTATTGTCATCTTTTTGCCGCCATACAGCCCTGATTTTATGCTGTGTGAAGAGCTTTTTGCACAAGCTAAGAACTGGATCAGGGAAAATGATGCAGCATGGCAATTTTGTGACGATCCAGGATTAATGGTCCAAGAAGCCTTTCTTCAAATTACAGACCAAGAAGTGAGAAATTATATCCAACACGCGGAATATTTGTAACTGAAAGTTTTAATTTCTAAATAAATAAATTACAGTGTGCTCAGTTCTTTGAGCAGCTTTTCTTTTTGGCTTAAGAACTCGTCGTCTGAAAGGACGCCATCGCCATTGAGAGCCTTGAGGTCTCTCAACTGCTGCAAAACAGCACTTCGCATACGGATCTACGAGAGAAAAGTGACAGCAAGTGAAAGCTAATTAAGAATTTTTAACGTGTTTAGAGGCATAGATTGATCGAAGTTTGCTACTCGAGATGTTTACCTTTCTCTCAGCAGCATCGTCAACGGACTGCCCAGAGGCCCGCCCAGAGGTTTCCGTTTCCGTCAGTTTTACCCCCTTAGCCTTTTCTGTAAAAAAGGGCAAATCTGGAGGTTCCTCTTCACTCCTGTGGGTTCCATTTACCTAGAACGCACAAATAAAACAGCCGTACGTATTCAATGTATCTATATTGATTAATTGGTTTAACTCAAGCTCATTTTTATTACAATAAAAGAACTTTCGAACTCCAAAAAATCCGGACTTCTACAAAGAAACAAGACTGATTAATGGCTAGTGCTGTTGTTTGAACATGAAATGTAATTCTTGATCTCATTGCTTTTTGTTATGGGTACAATAAAGTGTGTTGTTGTTGTTATCACACACAAAATATTTTAAACTTCTTCGTAAAAACAGCGCGGATTTGAATACGTTTAGATACACGTGCAGAACGTGCGCTCTATGCAAATTGATAAAGAATTAGAAAAACAACTTTACGAAGGATAGTATGTTTTTTTACGGGATTCACTACTAAGACCTGAAATCTAAAAAAAACAGGATATGAATAGCAGACAGTCAGATATAGCGCTCGTTCATTACTTGCACTGAGATCTCAGTGATGATGGATTAGTCCCTTACCAACATTCAAGCCCAGCAAGACAGTTTAAACTCTGGAAGTATATGGTTTGCTCGCAGTCTAGAGAGGCGTTCTTCATAACTGGACTTCCCGCTTTCTTCGTCGTCATCGGCGGAACAGGGATTAGCTAGAAAGAGAAAAAAGGCCTCTGAAATCAAGTGACAAAAACAAAACAGCAAAAGTGGGATTACATTAGAAATGGTTATGCCCATATTCGAAATTATATCATTACAATTACTTTGTTCGCACACCTTTTCTCTTTTCCCCTGAACTGACAGAAACGTGTCCATCATCCTTCGGGAAATGTGGGTCCACCCACAAGGTCACCAGTCCTTTTTTTACCAACGACATCGCTTCGCCTAACTGAACTTCTGAAGTAATGGAAAACTTCTGGTGTCCTTCACCGTAGTATCCCAGGCGGAATGTGGTATCCGAGGCCGGCCGCATGTCGTCTTTACACCTTTCCAAAAGGTATTCCTTCAGCCTTTTCACGCTATCAAATAACGGTACGCCCCTCAAGAAATACGCATCGTACTTGGATTTGTTCTTTTCTTTTAAAACCCGAAGGCAAACATTTATGGTGCTAACATCCACCTCACTCATCGCACTAACAAACGCAAAAACCGCGAACCTTAGCTAAAACAAATTTACAACTACCCATAGTACCTTGCGGTCTCGTAGCATACGCTTGAAGCTGTCATCCGACAACCTAAATTGAAATAACTGTATGCAATAGATGGATTGTGATGATTGATTGCTGCTGATGACAAGATATTAAGGGACATGGGCATTGCAACAAAAGGGGACATGTTAGCAATAAGGGCATTCTGCGAGAAGACGAAATGCAAAAAACATTACCAGGCGAGAGGGAAAAGAAGAAAGCAGAACTAGCCTCATTGCTTAAAGGAAACTGTTATTCCACAACTGCATCTACCTCAAGAAATGTTAAGAAACGAAAACTGGGTGAACCAACAGTAGAAAAAAAGCGACGCATGGAGGAGGAGGCATGGAGGTTCTGGTTTTACTTGTCCAAACTCAAGTCTAGTTGTCCTTGGATGTAGAGTTAAATCCAAGTTACGGAACAGTACATTAAGCTTACATCTTTGTTTGCATCGTGTACTACCCATGGAAAAGTTTCCTTCCAAGATTCCTGAAACTTCCGAATTCTTACCGTTGGGCTGTCAGATTGTTTTTTCTTCTCATTCGTCTCAGTGTTTTCTGCCAAAGGTTTTGCTTTTCTCTTCAGCTGCTTTACCGGCGCACCAAAATAGCCTTTTATGCTTCGCTGATCCGCCATTGTGCATGTGCTCACAGTTATCTAGAGGGTCTATTAATAAATGCACAAATAGATACCCCCCAATGAGTCCCAGGCCCCTTTCAGTACGCATTGAAATCAAAATGGCGGATAAATCGTAAGTACTCAACTCATTTCATTTCTAACTTGTAAATTGCTTTTGCGAAAAGTGATCTGTTTTACACTTGCAAAAACCTGACCGCTGAAACTTATTAAAAACACCTTGTTTTTTTAAATTATTTTCTGAATATTTACTTGTCCAAAGGACAAGTAAGATTAATAACCCACTTGTACACAGGCCAAAACCACTTGTCTGGGGCAAGTGGACACCGTTTTTGTCGCACCCTGATACATGTTTATATCATTCAGTACTATAAATGCATCCTTGACAGTCATTTGTGCAGTAAAATAAATCGAAAACTACCTTAGGTTTATGAGGGAAGAGGCATGTAATCAGTTGGAATAATGTCGGGGAAAATTACTCAGTATAAGATATTTTTATGACTGCAATCCTCGTGTAACTCGCCTCGATATTTGCTTTCGTTTCCAGGCCCAAAATAACCAAATAATCTGTGATCTTTGCAAGAAAGCATACAAGAGCAAGAGTGGTCTTAAAAGGCACAGAAATGTAAAGCACAGAGACGTCGTAGAAGGCACTGCCAGATCGGATGGAGGAAAACAGAGTGATTTTACAGGTGATATCTTTGCCAAGATGGTGGATGAAGTTAAAATCAAAATTGCAGATAATAAGGTTTTCCCAAAAGGTCTCAGGGACGAGCTGAGATCGTATGTTTTTGAAAGACTTGGGAACAAACATTAGAATTCTGTGAACTACGAAAGACTTATGAAGGCTTGCTAAATAATGGAGATGCTGAGAAGTTCTATGCAAAGTTCTACTCAACTGTACCCCTGAATGCCATGAAGTATTTTGAAGGCTTGTCACGTAATGCTGCTACACTACTATCAACCAAACTTGCTGATCGTATGTTAGCATACAGTAAGGAGAAGACTGTCACGAGTGCTCCTGGTTTCAAACCCGGCACAGTTTCTTTATCCGATCAAGAAATGGCTGGGCTACAATATCTTGAAAGGAAAGCAGCTGATAACTAGAGCATTTCACAAGAAAGCACTTCACCCATAGCCTGCGTGCAGATCTCTCCTATTCCCTTGCTTCACGCGGAACCCTATTCCATGTGAAGCAAGGAAATAGGAGACGTCTGCACGCAGGCTATTCACCCATAACAAATGTGAAAATTAAAGACAAACACATTATTTTCATTATGTTGATTATCAACTCAGAGTTGATAAAGGTAAATTAACTGCGGTAGCAAATTTCTAAAAGCTTAAGAAATAGCTTTTAGAAATTCGCTACGGCGGTTAATTTACCTTTATCAACTCTGAGTTGATAATCAACATAGTGTTTCACTTGGCTGCCGACGCAGCACCACAGTTTCATTAGAAACTAATCACTTTGTCCACATTATTTTCATGCTAAATTTTATTTTATTTTGAAACTTCAATAATTATTACTGTTACATGTACATGTAGCTTACACAGCATGTGACTGACATGCATATTTTTTAACAATATATTATTACCAACAAAACAATGAATACTGCAAGAGGCAGAGTGTTGTGTGTAATATTACCTGGGGTGTATAATCGAATGTTCGGCAATCGAACAACATCAAACACCAATCATTCGATTGGGTTCGGTAATCGAACATGATCGAACTCACAAAACAATTTTGTCAATCGAACACAATCGAACGGTCGGCAATCGAACTCAATCGAACCATAATGTAACATTAGATTACCTAACTCCTGTTTGTTTGATTTTGTTCGAATGAGTTTGATTTTGTTCGATTGGTTCATGGGTTTAGTAACATTACTGGTACTCTACTTTTTACCCCTTTTGGGTAGGGCTCATTTGAAATGTTCTCCCATGCTTTGTTCTTATCTTTCCTTCCATGCGTATTTCCAGACTGGCATGAAATCGCACGCTGCATCCTGATAGTGTTATCATTGTAGCCAAACATTCTTATATCGGGATTGTCACTTCTTCTTCCCAGCTTCCTCTGGTTTCTGAAATACTCCTCTATGATATCCTGGCAGAAACTTTCAGTTAAGACAAAGTCCATGCCTTCATTCAACAGAAACTCTGTTGCTTTGACAACTGAATGGGTTGTTATCTTAAGGCCCTCATGAGTCTGCGAGGATAGGAACATCTGGCTCCTTGCATTCTTGGTAAAGTTTCCAGGTCTGTTCTCAGTGCTTTCTTTCCAGTCACTTAGATAACCAAAAAAATCATTCTCCAGCCACAGAAATCTTGGATCGTCAACCGATGTATATGGAGCAAGGAATGGTTTTCTCTTCCTTTGATGTTCAGTTGCACTGCGTACATTGAGACAATCGAAGAAATAATCCATCATTTCACACAATTTTGCAGTTGCTGCTGTATCAGGAGGGCTGTAAGCCTTTAGCACTGCTGCCACTGTTGCACTTAGAATCTGAGCAGCCAAATTGACCCGCATGACTGAGTATGAGCTGAGTTTGATGTGCTCATACGTAATCTTAGGCAAAAGCTTCAAACCATTCTCTGCATCTTGATAGTAGAGTTGCGCTATGTGTTGCCATAAAACGTACAGGCCACCATTCCACATATACCGTGGGAAATCAAATGAACAGTAAACAGTTAAAAAGTGAAAATAAATTATGAGTTACAATACAATAATGAAAACCATACAGGGCTGTGATTAAGATTTTAATTGCCTGTTACAATGGACTGAAAGCTAAAGTGAATGAGGGGATCTGGGGCATCAATAACATGTAACATGAAGTGATGCTCAGCCGTAATAGGTGTTACGGGTTACGGCCCTTAATGAAAGCCCTGCCATAATAGAGAATTAATGCCTATAATGGAATACTTCTCTCATGCTCTCCAACCTTCCTGCGTACATCATAACTTGATAACGCATGCGAAAGCATGAACCAATAATGTTAAAGAGTAAATAAGTACCTGGTGCATTGTCCAGAACCAGAATGATGTAAACAATTCCTTGTGGTCTTTACAAGATGAGGAGCATCGGAGAAGAAATAGATGTATCTGTGGGGAGCATACAAATTGTTTGTATGGTAGCATACATCTCTTCCTCCATCATCATCAAGAGGCTTGTGCATGCGATAGAATCTTCTGTTCGGAGATGCTCCATCGGAAGTCGTAGCAATCACCCATAGGTTACACGATATCTCCAATATACACACTGCTTCCCAGAATAGTGGCATCAACTGATCAGCTGTAACTCCATTGGTAGCAAAGTAGGCTAGGTTAAACTTCAACTGTGTACAAACTCCTCTGATAAGAAAAGCCAGAGCATGTGTAGCAATCTCATCAACTTTCTTCAGTGTTCCAAAGTTAATATCTGGGTCTCCAAGGTCAATGTAACCAATCAGTTCTCCAGTCACTTTATCAAAGACCAGATTTGACATGATTTTCATCTCATCAAAGAGTAGAACAACAAATCTTTGCACATCAGAATCCTTTCAGCTCCTCTACCACGCCCTCTTGAAATCCCCTCGTGGGCCTGATGCAGTTCTGATAGTCCTTGAGGGTATGCTGGCTTGGTAACACAAGAATTTTACTTCTGCGTAGTTCTTCATAGCAGGATGGTGACTTTGCAGCTAGAGATAAACAGTAACGTATGATCATTGGATGGTATCTAACACCAGTTTGGCTGCTTGAAAACAACTTATTTTGTTGTTGCCAAAATAGATTCATAAATGGAGTTATGTTGACATCAGATTTCCTGAGAATAGTGGTTAAATCGTTACTCCATTCGTGATCTATCTCCATGCTGGAATTGTTTATTTCAGTCCTCATTTCCTCGAGTTGACGTTCAAGATCAGCACATTTTAACCTTTGCATCTGCAAAGTCAGTTTTATTCTCTCTGGTGCTGTTTTGGAAACTGGTGCTTTAAGATGTGCAGGCTCTGCTAGTTTCCTCTGCTTTGCTTTCTTTGTTAGATCACATGCATGTGAATACTGAGAACAACTTGTGCATTGCTGCTCCTCAGAATCACAGAGAACCAAAGAACTATGAGGCCGCCAGTACTGCTTGTTTGGAAACATATCCAAGTTGTTGTCCTCATCTCTGTCATTGGACAGGGGATCCACAGCCTTGGGAACAACATGGGGCATTACATCTCCAGTTAATGCGTTGGGCTCCACTCCAGGACAAACAACATAATGTTCCATATCTTTCACTAGGTCAGACACTGTTATATTATTGATTGATCTCAAATTCTTGGAATACAATTCATGGTCTTCAGGCAGGAGCCATCCATAAACTAAAATGGTATATCCAAGACTGTCATTAATAATGAGCTCAAGCTCTGGTAACTGTAATGACTCCTGAATCTTCTTCAGGACAATCCTGTCCTCGAGTTCTTGGAGAGTCCATTCACTGATTGTTTTTAAAGACTTGACTCACTTACACAAATCACTAAAACCCTTGTAATACTTTCTAGTACTTGTAGATACCTCAGCATTCTCCTTTGCTATTAACAGTGGCCTTCGAGCTGGTTTCTCAGTTTCATGACTTCTCTTTGGCATATGCACTGGCAGAGCTCCAAACCTGGGTTTCTTCTTGGTCATTTTTTCATTTTCAACTGTAAGAAAAGAAAAAGGAAGATCAATATAGAGCTCTAAATAACAACCAGTACGTCACCATGGTTCAGCTCGATAAAGCTAAAACGCTTGGTTAGTTTGTATACTTACATATCTCTATGTCCTCAGGATTGAAGTGTTTCTCGCATGTAAATACCCTGTCAGCTTCTATCTGCTTCTGGAAATCCTTGTCTACCTCACAAGTCTTCGTCAGTTCACTTAACCACTCTTGTCTCCATTTCTTGTATTCTTCGTTTCTCGGAAACGGAAGCTTCCAGATCCCAATTCCTTTCGTCCTTCGACACGATCCACAGCCGAAAACCGCACAGTTATTGCCAGGCATTTCAAGATTAACATTCAAAACCTCTTTATGTAACCTTTCGAGGCTAGTACGATATCGAAACTTCCTAAAAACACTCTAAATTTCACCCTTCGAGACGACACAGGCAAGCGACGCCATCTTGAAATTGTGTGCATGGTCAATCAATGTCACGTGACCTTCCAAAACGAAAACAAAGACATAGTCTTTCGAAGTTTGCCGGGCTTCATAACCAGTCCCCTCTACTAACTATGCTGCATCCAACTACTGATTCAGTAAGTAAACGTAATATATATTGTATCTTTGAACATTATCCATATTCTATTGCAAATTCATGGAGTAACCATTAAGTATTATTGTTTTAATGTTGTTGAGGTCTCAGTGTTAGTAACAATGCTTGCTTAATTTAGTGCAGCAGTCATCTTCTGTAACGTTTCCATGATTATGTCAGTGAAAATTAAGACAGTTTCTGCCGGAAGTTCAAGCAATTTTGGCGAGTGTTTGCAGAAACTAACCATGAGCCTCTGTGTGCATGACCAACTTCACGCGCTAGCAAAATGGCGGCCGTTGTGTTTTCATATCTTTAGCTGGCAGATTTTTCTGTTATCTAATGGCTCCCTTGCCAACAAAATGCGCCGGATACGTTCTCACGAAATTGAAAGATACTTCTCTCATTAAAGAACAACAGCCCAGAGCGAAATAGTGGACAACGGTTCCATGAACACCAATGCCTTTGCGGAGAAATATCCGTTGATGACATCGGCACCTCGCTTTACGTGGATCACAGAACTGTCAAGGCAAGATACTGTTATGTTTGCCTTCACGTTAAATAATGTCAGTTTTTCCGTTTGAGGAATGAGAACACATCCTAATCTCACATGTTGTCGACCTCTGTGTACATGTACACCCAGGAAATTTTGAGAAATTTTGTGAAGATTGAAGATTGAAGTTTGCAAATTGTCCGGCCCTCGGTTTTTGCAGGGGCATCTCGGCCGGGAACTGGTACGAGCTCCTGGCCTCGTTATCGCGCTGTCTCGTTTTCGTGTATGCTGGATGAGTTGGGGACGAGAATGTATGCTGTTGACTGTAAATAATTCAAGAACAGATCTTATAGTTTCAAAGATAAAGTGGTCCAGGAAATATACATATACAGCTGTTTTGAGAAATGTTGTCGGAAAAAAGCGCACGTGACAATCCTGAAAGATATTGTGGGTAGTTTTAAGTTCACGGTTCCTTGACTTCGCATTTCATGGAAATCTGAGAAAATGGCACGAGACGCCATGGACGTATGTTTGCGAGTGCTAAAAGAAAGCAACAAAAGTAGGTTTGCGTGCGCTTTTTTCCAACAACCTTTCTCAAAACAGCTGTGTATATATGTGTGTATTTAGTTTTGTATATTTAATAATCAAGGTGTGCAGTAAAGCCTGGTTGTCACTCACTAGCGACACAAGCACAAGCAACATAAACAAAAGGCACTGATGATCAACACGTTACTGCGTCTGCGTATGTTGCTTGTGCTTGCATCACCAGCTCAATACAGTCATCCCCGGATGTGTCAATGAGACTCCTGAGATTGACGAAACTGAGCCCTCCGAAGACCTGATCACCATTAATAAAGATACCCTGAGCAGACTTCGTGAGGAGGACCAACCAGTCGAGACTAGTCCCTCTAGTACTCCGCAGGAAGTCGGCGAGGAGCTTATTCTTTCATGTGTGACACCAACGAAAATAAAGACAGTCCAGCAGACCCTGGGGAAGGAAAGTGAACAGCACTTGTGTGCACTGAGGCTACTGCAAAATTTCTAAAGCAAGGATGAACTAGCAACCAGTAATATCGATGGTACCTATGATAAAAAGTGCCTCGAGAGCAACAAATTAAACTTGTTGAAAATATTAGTATTTACCAAGTTTCCAGTTAGCACCAACGAGGAAAAAGATCGAGCCTGGAGGTTCATAAAAGGCAAAATCAATTCAAAGTGCTGTGCTACCCACAAAAGTTTAGTGAAAGACTTTATTCCTCCTGCATGTTCATTGTAATTAATTTCATGTAAACTTTTATGCTCGAAAAGAAAAAAAAGGATTATTTTTGTTAACAATCGCTTTGTATATCCAGCTGTTTATTTATTAAAATACATGTAGTTGCTTGTTAAAAACTGAGTTTGTTACTTTCTTGGTGTAGTTAATACAATGGAACCCCGCTCTGTGTAACTCATGTCCGTGTTATTTGGTCCTATTTATCGTGTCGCACGCATTGAAAGCATGAAAAGAGCATTTGAAAGCATGAAACGAAAAAAGCTGCTTGATTTATTTTACTTTGAAATTTCATATGCAAATTTCCCTGTGCATTCCTGCATGTCAACGCCGCACTTGAGAGATAACTGGGTTAATTTTTTCACGAAACCCGGTGCCCCGAAATCAGTTTCTAAACGATGGTTGATCCGCCGCGCAAATTTCACGACCTTGCATAAAATTATTAAGTAGTCACAAGTCGTAAATTGTCAATAGCCTTTTGAATTGTCAACTTGTTAATTTTTCTTAGCGGCATCAACGAATTCAAAAAACAACTCTTCATTGATCTTGTTGTGACATTTTGTTTACACTTTGGCGTCTTTGTAGATTCACTGTCGGATAAGAAATAACCTCGCCGGCCGAAAGATTTCAGTCCATTCGTGTTTACTCCTACCCTGCGAGCAGTCACTTTTGATCTTCCTAGAAAGATCGAAAGTGACTCTGCTCGCAGGGTAGTTTACTCCGAACGGATGACACTTGGCCGTTCTAATGGATAGAGATTTTTTTGAATGGATGACCCAAGCCATTTGAACGGATGCAATTTTTTTTCGGAACAGCTAGTGAATGGAATTCCGTTTCAAAACGGAAAGCCATTAGTGTACATTTTCGCGTGAGAGGTCACATTTCATGGTAGGTTTCAAGTCTCAAACTTCTGTTTTCTTGAATTATGTCTGTAATGAATGTTACATAACTACAATGCTATGCAAAATGGTTGAGACACTCGTAAAAAACGATCTTCTTTGCCTTTCTAATTTTTTTTCCCCCTTGAGGTGTTAAGTTATTTCTTTTGACCCCCCTCTCCCCATTACAATGTTGTAACTGAAAAATTGGAACGTAAATTTGACGTGAAAACAACATTGATAGGGGGGGAAGGGGATGTCAAACATAGAAAATCAATAATGTTTTAAAAGGTGCGAAATCATGAGAGTGTCTCAAGTATTTCTGCATAGCACTGTAGGTAAATACAAGCAACATTTTTGACAACGCGATACAAATTAAGCTTTATATATTTACATTTTCAGAGTGGTTCACCGCTCAAAACAAATTTTCTACGGAAATTCAAGACATGACCAAAGAAGAACTCAACAACTGCCTAAAGTGTTTTATGCTGAAGTTAGAAAACAAGACAGTACCTTTTACAAGAAGTCATCCGTCCAACAAAAATATTTCAATCATTGCAGAGCCAGCTTTTGGTGAATGTAATTCAGTTTTGAATGCTGTTTTAAAAGATGCCAAAGCCACAGGGCAGGTTGCCGGAACAGTGCACAAAAAGGCTCTTACTCGAGAGCATGTAAATAAATTGCTTACAAGTGGCCAACTCGGTCCTGCGGATAGCAAAGATCCCGTTCAACTCCTTCGTTCTGTTTGGTTTTACATTTCCCTTTACTTCAGACGACGAGGTTGTGAGAGAATCAACATATTTTACAACCTGGAATGCTTATCCAGCGACAAACCCCAGATGGTCGCTCATATTTCGAGCTTAACAAAGCTGAAGCAAGCGCTGTCCTTGTGACTAAAAATCACCAGGGAGAGTTGCACGACAATGAAGATGAGTCGGACGGCAAAATATTTGAAGATCAATAATCCACATGGTGTCCATTCAGAACCATCCAGAGCTACCTAAGTCACCTGAATCCAGATTTGGATTGTCTGTTTCAGCGACCAAAAGATCCAGCAACCCAGAAATTTAACGAATCTGTGTGGTACGCAAGAGCTCCGCTTGGCGAGAATACTCTGAATTCAATGTTGAAGCAGATGTGCATCAAGTCAGGCATAGAACCTTACTTGACAAATCACTCAATCAGGGCTACATCTGTGACAATCCTTTCAAATGCCAACTGCCAAACAAGGCACATAAAAGCTATAATGGGCCATAAATCTGACCAATCTATCGAGGCATACAACTCGAGGCCATCGTTCGAACAGCAAGAAGCCATGTCAATGTCAATGACAAAACCAGCCAATCCTCCAGCCTCGTAGTGCAGGGTTCGATGGCAGCACCACTGGTACCAGCCGTTCAGAATCAAGTCAGCCAAGCCAAGTGTACTTCTATGGCAAATCAGTACAACAAGGAAAACGTGGTTTCATATGTCAGCGAGAATGGCGGGCCAAACAACTTATTTAACTGCACCGTGCAGATTGTCAACAATAACTATTACAGTTCGCTGCCTCAGTAAAGTTGCTGTTCGTGTAAAAAGTATGTTTGAGGCCAGGACAGAATTTTAAAAGCTGTAATTACTTGTTATAAACGTTTTGAAGGAATCAGTTGCAGCTTCCGTTTTGGCGCCATTTGTCTTTTCACTCATGTAATTACATGGCGCCCTTGTCACATGCATGGAGGCTAAATTTGGAAATAAATAACGCTTTCGTCTTTCGACATTTTCCTGTGATTTGTATATTATAATTCGTCTTGGGGAATATTCACCAATATTCACTTCGCCTTCGGCGAATAATTGTTGATGATGATGATGATGATGATGATAATAATAATAATAATAACAGAAATGGCAGTCTAGAACCACTGAGAGGTTGAAAGTTCTTGACAATTCTGTAACTTTTTCACGTTCCAAACTGTTGTAAAAAAATGTATATATAAATCTAGAAGAAAATGAGAACCACGGTTCGGCACATGTTCAGGCTTATCAACTTTATCCGTTTAAACTGAAACCCACTCTCGATACTTCAGTAATCACATACTATAATTATTAGTCCAAGCAAAACGATGAATGACCAAAATTCACCAAAAATTTCAACGTATTACACTGAGAATGTCGACATTGAATACCAGAATAAATTACCAGAATAAAGTGTTGGCGCAAATAATTTATTATAGTAATTTATTCTGATATTGAAATGTCGACATTCTTGGTGTAATCCATTGAAATTTTTGGTGAATTTTGGCCATTCGTCGTTTTGCTTGGACTAAAAATATAGTATGTGATTACTGAAGTATCGAGAAGTACATGTGAGTGGGTTTTTTTAAACGGATAAAGTCGATAAGCCGGCACATGCGCCGAACCGTGAAACACTGCAAATTGCAAATTCTACAAAATAACAAATATTTACGTATAAAGTTGACAGTGTACATGTTTGAATAGTTTGTGTTCAATTGGGTTCTATAGGTAAAACAAAATTTTATGAGGGACTCCAGGCACACAACTTCAAGTAGATGGAGGAAATGGCTGGCCTCTGTAATATATGTACTGAACATGGTGCAGAGAACTTTAACAAATTAGATGTACTACTGCCAAGTTTGGAAGAGCTTTGGTATAAAAATAACACCACAGAGTGCCCAATCCCTGATCTTGTACTATGTGCAAAGATATACAAAGGTTATGTGTTATCTGATTTCATCTTCAACCTAGAAATCCACAGTGAATGTGCCACACATTGTATGGGCTGGTACTTATCACCCGGAGCAACATGTCCGTCTGAGGAGCACCCATACAGTTGCCATAGCTGCAATGAACGTTGGTCACTGATAACTGAAATAAATCATGCAATTAGCTCTTTGAATATAGATGAAAGTGAGAAGTCAGTACATCAACAACAGCTATACAAAATTGAAGAGAGTCTGCCATTATATATCTCACCTTGTGAGGGGAAAACATCAGCGATTTCAATTCTTGACCCAAATTAACAATCTAAAGAAAGGATAAACATTATTGTTTAGTTGCTTGATGAAACTACTATTTCAACGCCTGCACAAACCTCAGAAAGACAGGTTTGGCAAGAAAGGTGTATCACTACATGGAGCAATGTTTATCTTTTGCAATAATGATGGTCCTCTTGTAATAGAATTTAACGACAATTTTTCCGAAAATGATGACAAACAGAACTGGTTTTTTTTTTCTGCACGTAGTATTGAACAAAGTATTTTAAATTTTAGAAAGTTACACCCTGAGGTTGTTTGTGCAACAATTTGGTCAGACAATGGTGCGCACTACAAAAACACTTCTCTAATTCTCTGGCTTGGCAGTCTATCAAAAAACAGGAATGAAAATCGCAGCATGCAATAACTTTGAGGCCCAAAAGGGGAAAACAAAACTTACAGCCAATACGCCATCCTGAAGGCCATGATATTTTGACACCAAAAGACAGAAACAGAAAGACTCAGGGGGACAAAAAGAACCGCAATCAGCCAAAACGTGGCAAGGCATTTCAAACTATTTTAGTTTTGTTTATTAAGTACAGTTATAATCGAGAATGCAGAGAAGTAAAGGCTCAAGAGCAGACAGATGTGGGACCTTCAACCACACTCAATGGAGGACAAATTGATCACCTGTGGACCAAATCAAGTTCAGACACTGGAACATCAACAGATGTTGATCTAACAAAGGGAATGCAAAAAGCTCCATTAATAGGCAAGAATAAAACAACACCAATGGCATCTGAAAAACAAGACCAGGAACGATCACAGGAGACAGACAACAATAGATACACAAATGATTCTTTGATCAAATGTCCAGAATATGGAGCTTCTTTTCTAAGAGCAGGGAATTTAGATAAACATAAAGAAAGTAAGGTTTGCATAAAAAGGCAAAAATCTAAGAGAGCACTTGCTGTTGGTCAAAATATCCTCAGATATGACAAAATGCTTAACTCATCCCTGCAGAGAGCAAAAAGATATAAGCATCAAACAACCAACAAAAGTGATGCTGCAGTCAATCTTCAAAGCAAAACCAAAGTCAGTGGAACAAAATCATACATGGAACAGCATTAAGAAGCCACCAAGGAAAGAAGAAATCTGTACGATTTTCCAGGCTACAAATAGCAGTCATGATAGACTGCTACGACAAAGGAAAGGACCTATCAAAGCGCTACACCCCAGCAATGTGCCAGAGAGAAATGAGGTCACATCCAGAACTTGGCCCTGAAAACACACTATCAGAAAATCAAGTACGGTCATTCTGGAGCAGGCACCACAGATCACAAACCAAACCAAACAACCAAAACAATATATCCTAGAACAAACCATACAATGTAAATATTCTCGCATTGAGATCCATATTATTATGGTTGCCTTAGAGCCTGTTGATATATGGAGGCAAGACAGCCAGTCGCGGGAACAATTTTTTCTTTGTTAATGTACGACAAACTGTAAACACGCACTGTATGGGAAAATTCTCATCCTGGTTATCAAGAGCTCGACAGTATACTACCAAGATCTCAGTAAGTCAGCCAGGCTGCCTTCTCATGAATAATTTTTAGAAAATCTCACTTAAACAAGCCAAACCCATCATCCAGGCTTGCTTCACTCACTCATCCTCTTCGCCCCTGGTGAGGCATAAGGCCACACCAGGCTTGCTTACCTCTGTATAAACAGGCCCTTTTATATAATTTACTTGAGAAATTTGTCCATGGTCATCAATGATGTTGAACTTCTAAATTTTGAAACTTACAGAATCAAAATGATTCTTTATCACTCATTTACCTTTATATATGAGACATATAGGAATAGTTCCTCAAAGCATATACAACGTGCAAGCAATATGGGTATACTGTAATCGTATGGATGTCAGGTAAAAGCAGTCACTGATGTTAGGGCTAACATCAGAAGTCCATTATGACACATGTGACTTAAAAAAAACACGCAAATCAACATTTTTAAACACTAACAATGGAAGAAATATATTTGGCAGTTCATACAGTCAGTAAAAACAGTCAATGAGTTCACTAATGCAAAAATGCACAGAATAATGGTGAATAATGATGAACATATTCGGTCAAAGTCAGATGAATGTCATCAGGAGCACTGTGACTGACCTCTAGAGAGAGTCCAATCAGTCAATTTCATTTACAGAAAATTTGATCAATACATGGTAATTTAAGGTTACATGTAAGTTCTCAGCATTACCAGAAATCAGGGACAAAATGGCGGTCACGGCGGCCTGGTTGCGTGGGATCAGGGCATTTAAAAATGGCTAAGAGTTATAAGAAAATGTATGAAGTAGTAAATAGAATTAAAAAATAAACATACCGCGAGGTGCTTTGGATATTCCCCGACCTCCATTTTACTTCCACTGCAATGAGGTATAATTCAAGTTGATTCTCCACTCGAGACTAGACATGCCGAAGCGGCCGGCGAAGGTAAAAACTGATTTCAGCGACTGTCCTGCGTTATCCCGGAGACGGAGAAAATCCGAGAAGGAAACTGCTGCAGAGGAGACTCAGACAGGTGTCGATGAGAGTGTCGAGAGTGCGGTAAGCTTCACGTGTAAATTTGCGTTGGACATCGCGATCGCATCCAGTGTTTTCTCATGTGCTTTGTTTTACTTTTGTAAGAGAAATATGCTTTCCAGCACCAAAGGCGTCTTCAGAACGTTATTAAATTGTGAATCGATCGATTTATCTACCCCGCGAGCAGAGTCACCTTCGATCTTCCTGCTCTGCTCGCAGTGTTTTTATCACAGGTGTGCACATTATAAGCTTAACTAAGCTTAAGCTTACAAGCTAGCAAGATTAATGTTTTATATTCTCTAGGTGTCTGGTGTCCTTCTCGGAGAAATTCAGTATATTTACCTCTTGGAACTCCAGCGTTCTCGAAATGCCATTGTTGTCCTTGATAAGGAGGCAACAAAGTTTTTTGTAAAAGATTTCAATCCAAGGACCAAGTTACTTTGGGTAAGCTTTATTAGCTTCACTAGTGACAAAAGCACAAGCAATATAGGCAGACTCAGTAACGTTTTGATAATTGCTTGTGCTTATATGCTTTATGCTCATGTCACTAGTGAAAACCAGGAGCACCAGCCTTTACATGTAGTATACATGTACATGTAGATTTACCCTGGGTGCCAGAGGTTTTTCTTCTTCGCAACAGGAGTGACGAAAGGGCAAACGTGCGATGCCGGTGGACGACGCGGAGAAAAACCTGTTGCCGTCCTTGGAGCTCACTTTCAACACCTGATAGAATAAACACAACAGTGCAGTGCAGATAATTTTATTCGAAGCAGTCGATCAGCGAAATAATAATTCTTATAAAAGAAAATCCCTAATTACAAATGATATTCCATTACCCGTAGCCGTCTCAGAAGTTTTCAAAATCCATTTACGAGCGGACTTTCCGTACATCAATGACATACCGCATCCGGTTGGCAGGACAGAAAACATCCCAGGAAAACACAATTATTTCGACGCAGAGCTTCTTCATCAACAAGTTTCATTTCTAGAATTCGCAGATCCAGAAATTTAAAAGCAAACTGAACGCCATCTCCAAATGCTGTCCAAAATTTTAGTGACAACGCGCGCACGCCAGGAAACCGGTTTAATAGCCCCTGGTGTGTGATCATTCAGTTTAACCAATGACAGATTTGCTTCACTCGGAAAACCAATCAGCGACAGAGTTCAAAATCTGAACTGATGGAAGTGAGAATCCCAACTGGCGTGACCAGAGGGATTTTTTTCGCTCGCCGCGTTGTGGCTCGTTGTCGCGGCTTCGCCTCTTACAGTTCGCACATAGGAAAAAGGGAAAAAAATCCCTCTGGCACCCAGGGTAAGGTAGATTGCACTTGCACTCAAGTTTTGAAATTTTCCAAGCTGAGATGTCTATGGCATGTACAAAGCTATTAAACTACATTTCTCAGCTGTTTTCCACAAAATAAAGATTGGAAATGACAATGCTGGAGGCCATGGTAAATTTAAATCATGTATAATTTCGGGAACACATGCTACAAAATGAAAATTTGTTATTCTCAGAAAAAATCTCAATATTATATTGTTACCTGGAGTCACCCGGTGTATGGTAACATGGTTTGTCCAGCTTATTTTGACTCTAAAAAGAATGTGTACAACATCTCTCTAATCAAGATGACCTTAACACGACCCCAAAACAATCCTGGCCACCCCTTCTAATTTTTTCAATGACTAAACAAGACGGCATTTAGGCCAAATATGATTCAACTGATTGGGAATACTTAGCAAAACCTCAGTCTTCGAATCTGCTATGATAATGAATATAGCAATGTTTCCAATGTACACAGTTACTGATCAATTTTGTTCAAATCTGATTCTGCTGATTTTGAACCCTGTTTTTTTCCCTTTTCAACAGGATAAGCGATATGTCTCCATGTCAAGAAAATGTTGTTATTTTAAATGTGCCTTGGGCGAGTCCACCACAGACAATGTGGTGCATGTATGGATGTATTATTGCTCATGTGATCAACCGCGCAGCGATTTTGTGATGGCATCTGGGCCATACATCAACATGCCACATGAAGGTATTATAACAATAACAACAAAACAAGGATTTAACACAATCAATATTGCAACCTACAGTAGTGCAGCTATTAATAATTGATGGGGTTGACCATCTGTGCCCACCCCAGGTGGTGAATTTTAGAAATCTTTGAACAAAAATTTTTACCCCAGGGTCCAGAAGGTTGAACGATCTTGAAATCAGAATGAGGAAATTGACATTGATACCTGGGTCTGGATTTAGACAATAAGATGGCAGCTGTGTCAAAATCTGCGGCCAAGCTGCCTTGAAAGCTAGGGATCATCTGGGGTGGAAGAAGCTTGTCTGCTGCCTTAAGGACTTTCATGCATAAATATTCTTACATTGTGAATTTTTTAAACTCTTACCACGTACAGTTGGATAACTTAAAATTACAGAAATGCAAAAAAGTCACCAACTTCGTTTTGGATATATGCCTGGATTTTTAGAAACGTTATCGAAGGCGGGGCAAAAAGTTGGCGCTGACTTTTTGGTTGAGTTTCAAACTCTACCTTCCGCGGCCGACAAAACTTGGAGGGGGCATCCGTCTAGCTACATGCCTGGAGGAAGCCCAGGTTTCGGGCTGACAGGCGGTGGTTGACTTTCGACTAGGGGTCGTAACCGGGGGAGGTGGGGAGGGCGGTGCTCTGAGCACTTTGTAGCTGTCAGACTTGAATTCTGTTTGTTGAATTTCTTTCGCAAGTTTGACTGGTGTGCAAGTGTTGGTTAGATTGCTTCACAACATTGACTTTGTTGAAGTTTAACAAGCTGGGCACACTGGCTTGTCACTCAGACAGGGCTGCCTGTGTTTTTTATTGCTGGACAAAAGCCAGGGTGGGTTCCTTCCCTCAAGGCGATACGGTTTTGATAAATCCAGGTATATATACATTATTGGTCCTCGTAACTCAATATGACATTGCGACTATATTTCTCTACAATTTAGGTTTACAAATTAAAAGAGTAATTAAATTAAAATATTTCTCTTGTCTTGTTTGGCTTTTGTCGCAGTTATGTTGCTCCATTTTTTTGCTTTTCTGAAAATGGCCGGTCATGTTGAAATCGCCCTACCGTGTGACATGAAATTTTTGCGGGAGTTTAATTTCGCAGATTGCCGACTTTTTGTGTTTCGCGGGAACAAATTTTCGCGAATTTGGATTTCAGACTTTACCGCTGGAAGCAAACTTTCGTGGATCTCGGGCAGGTTCCTGTCCGGTATTTTACCTACGGTACTTGTAATATTGTTTGCAGTCAATTTAACTGAAATCCAGCACTCTAAATAAAGAGAGTATAATTTTTTTTACGCAGGAGGAGTTTATTTTTACGGGATCTAATTTTTGCGGATCGTTGGAAAACCCGCGAAATTCGTGAAAATTAGTTCCTGCGAAAATTTCATGCCACACGGTATATTATAATGTTGATTATCCACTCGGAGTTGATAAAGGTAAATTAACCGCCGTAGCGAATTTCTAGAAGCTGACGTTTTGTGCGTTAGCCCTTCGTCGGAGCAAAGTTTTTTCATCAATTTTTACATTTATCTCTCTAGAATGGTTACAATTAAATCCAGGATGTCTTCATGTTCAAGCACTTGGCATGGCCATGAAGCGGTTTGACGACATGTTTTCTATAAGTCCCTCTCGAGCAGGATGAAGGTGAAGTTTTACACTTTTTTGCCAGGAATTCTTTCTACTATAATTACAGTGTAGATACAGTTGAACCTTGGTATTTCGAACTATCAGGAAATACAAAAAGTAGTTCGAAATAGCAGGGGTTTGAGATACATGTAAATATCAAAATAATCATTAATAAGCCTCAAAATAATAGTTTATTAAGGTAGAAAAATACCAAAACGTCACAAGGATGGTTGAGGATTCATGATTAAGTTTAAGATGGATTGCGAACAAAAAAAAAGATGGATTGCGAATTGAGAACTTTAAAAAATTGTCCAATTTTTTCAAGATGTGCCATCAGTGAGCTCCTTTAACACGATGGAAAGGATTGTACCTTGTACAAGTTTTATCTGAGCAGCCTTTTGATTTTTTTGTTAATGAGCATGCCCCCCCCCCCCACCACACACACACTCCTACTCCTCTTTGCATAATATTATTTTCATGTGTGCCATTGTATTTACAGCCTTTCATCTCTTTATTCTATTGTAGATGTCCAAGATCCAGAAACTGAAGAAGATCATTCCTTTCTCTGCAATCCAGTGTTATCAGTGTTCACCCCCCATCACATTCGTGGGGGATTCTTTCAACCAGTACCCAGGGCATGAAGTGTTTAACTTGTAAATCCAGCAATTTGACCTGTGCTCATGTCAAATATGTTACAACATCTCTTGAAACAGATTCCTGTCCTGACTTTGTGTCAGAATTCAATGATGCTTGCCTTGAGATGGCAAACGCAAGCAAGTCATCTGAAAGGGGCCTTAAATGTCTTTCATACAAGCAAATAAGTTTTGAGAAACCAGGGGCAGTGAGTAGACTGCTCCCAATTGGAGACAATGTTTTGTCTGCGATAGATGAAGCAGATGTTTGCCCTTTTTGTGGTGACGAGCCCCTCTCCATTCATCCAGCAGTCAAACAACTTACTCTTTATACTCAGTATCAAAGAGAAGTAGTTTATGGTAAGACTTTTTCCTCTAATAGTGCATGACCCCTTTTACTGGTTATCTATCGTGCCCAAATAACCTGATAGAAGTAGCACCTGTGAGGGCTGTCATTTAGTGCCTGTAAATGTACAACTAATGCGACTGAACTAGCACTAAAGGCAGCCTGAAACAAATAATTATTATGGAAAGATCTGTAAACCAACACAATTATTTAAAAACAAAATGAAAACCTGTTTAAAACAAGTTAATTAAAAGCAAGCTTATAATAATATCATATTCAATATTGTTACCTTGTATTTCAAAGTTCCAGTTGGACTAAGCTTTTAAAATTCATGAATTTTTAAAGTGTTTTTAAATTCATGAATATTTTTAAATAATTAGAATGTAGTATTATTAATTAGTTAATTAGTATTTTTAGAATGAAAATCAGCGATATTAAAGTCGAACGACGTTTCGATGACTCCATGTCATCATTTTCAAGTTCAAAATACATAAATTATAGAATTGATTATATATGGGAAAAATTGTGTGAAAATTAATGATGCTTGCCTTGTAAATTGGTCTTGTAAATTAGTTGCATGCAGCTTATGGTCTTCTTTCAAGTGCTTACCAATTGCAGAATATTTATGCTCAGCGATGCGTTTGAAAAGGTGTCGGGATGTGTAACCAACATAACCTGTATCGCACAGATCACATGTAAATTTGTAGACAACGCAATGCTGGTTAATAAGTGGAGGTTTGGCCTCTACCACTCTGATGTCATCAATGACTTTTCAGAAAAATCTGTTCACAGCCTCTCTATTTTCTCAAATCGTTGTAGCTGCGAGCGAACTGGAACTGAGCACGAAGCATGGGGGTAGGGGGAAGGAGAAAAATTGTTCACTCGCTTGCTGTTAATAGAGAGGCTGTGAACAGTCTAAGATAGTGCGGGGTCATGATGGCTCAATTTGACAAGCAGTTTATGTTGCATTTATTTCAGATGCGAAGACAATCATTTAAAATGTACATCAATTAGCATAATCTCTTTACATGGGAAGAACTCCCATGTAATGTCAGGGACTGTGCAATAATTATCAGGAGGGGGGGTTGGAAAATGGGCTTCATGTAGGAAAATATTAGGTAATACCCCCTCCTAAAGGAGTGAATTTAGTTATTGCTCCCCCTCTAATCAGTCAGAAATTATGTACGACCGTCCCCCCCCCCCCTCCCTCACATTATACACACACTTTTATACAAGTACCCTGCATTTTCTCTACACGCACATGTGGATTAAAATCTTATAACAGAAAGAAGAGCTCCTACTACATGTTTAATTGTTGGACATCCGCGTCTGGAACAAACATCACCTCCGTAGCAATGTACAACCATAGCAGAAGGAAAAGAGCAAGATTGTATGTTATTTTCAGGAAAATGTTTCATTCCCCACTTTATAAATAGGTATAAATTCGCCAATGTAATATGTACTTAATGTTAAGCCCCCCTCTCTTGAGTGACTTATTTTACCTTTAGCCCCCCTATCCTTGCTTTGATTTTACTTTATCCCCCCCAAGAACAAAATGAGAAACAGGTGGAAATTTGAATTTTTTATTCAACAATATTTTTGTTAAGGTAAAACAAAAAGTTTTGTTCTAAACTCAAGGAGAACACTTTGTCAAAAGGAAAAATTAAAGTCCTTTTTTTTCTTGCTTAAAATAAACTTCAAAACAGGGTAAATTTTGCCAGAAGAAATTACTGCGGCTACTAAATTTTGCGATTTGCCAAAAATCGCAAAGGTTAGTTGTCGCAATTAATAGTAAGGGTATTAAGTGACACAAATTACAGAAATAACACAACACTTTTAATTTCAAGCAAAAAATATTTTAATAAACTTCAAGACAGGGTAAATTTTGCCAGAAGAAATTACTGCGGCTACTAAATTTTGCGATTTGCCAAAAATCGCAAAGGTTAGTTGTCGCAATTAATAGTAAGAGTATTAAGTGACACAAATTACAGAAATAACACAACACTTTTAATTTCAAGCAAAAAATATTTTAATAAACTTCAAGACAGGGTAAATTTTGCAGAAGAAATTACTGCGGCTACTAAATTTTGCGATTTGCCAAAAATCGCAAAGGTTAGTTGTCGCAATTAATAGTAAGGGTATTAAGTGACACAAATTACAGAAATAACACAACACTTTTAATTTCAAGCAAAAAATATTTTCTCCTGGACTGGAACCAAGTCGGCGAGGTTACCAAGTCGGCCTGGTTGCCCAGGTAGAAAGAAACGTGTTCTTCCGAAGCAGTTCGTTTATCGTTTTTAGCTTTCGTCTTTCGTTTGTTACACTGGTGGCAGCGATATGGGATCGCACCGGGTTGTTTTGCCAGATGTGAAATTTTCTGGCCAAGAAGATGTGCGCGAGTTTCTGCGTGACTTCGGAATATTTGTGGCCATTAACGAGTGGACGGATGAAAAAGCAGGCCACTACTTGGCTGTGTATTTGAAAGACGACGCGAAAGCCTTTTACCATCAGCAGCCAGAGACTGTAAGGAAAAGTTTCAGTGAATTATCAAATGCTCTGAAGCAAAGATACGAGGGAGGACTGGCGTTGCTGAAGTATAAAAATGTCAAAATAGCATGCCTTCTCTCCGAGGTTTTATCGCTAGGACAGGTCGTGTTTATAAGATTGAGCTCCATATTGCCAGGAAAAGAGATAAACTAATTCATCATTTAAAAAAATGGGAAAAATTAATTCATACGTTTGCTAATTAGGTAAATTATAGTAACAATAGTATAGGTATTATATAGATCATATTGCTGTAGTAGCCTGTGTGACTGTGTTAGTGTGTGACTGTGTGCATGTGCATGTGTGTGATTTGTATTTTGTATGCTTGTTTGTATACTGTTTTGTAACATGCTGAAAATGAAAAAAATAAAAAAATCTTTAAATGAAAAAAATAATAATAATAAAAATAAAAGAGAGTTTAATTCCAGGAGCAGAAAGGAAGGTGAACCGCTTCATTCGTTTCTAGCAGACCTTAGGCTGGCATACGACAGAGCCTATGCTCCCCCTACAGTCGACGAATTACCTGAGACTCCCAACACAGCGCAGAAAAAGGTGCACAATGAACAACTTGGTGCGTTGGCGTTTTATGAAACAAGAAAGGCGGAAGATGTTCTTTGCCAGTTTATTAATGGACTCAAAAAGGATCTTAGAGAAGTATTGATTCGGCAGGATGATCTCCTGAAGACTCCAGTTGAAATTGTTGTCAAGAGAATTGCAACTTTGGAGGAAGAGAGGGGTGATGTTCATAAGGTGGCCTCTGTTAGTGAGTCAATTGGAGGAGAATACCCTGCAGCAGCTACTGGGGCTGGCAACCAATTAGGAGAAATTGAAGAAATTGTGGCTAGGACTGTGGAACAGAAGCTAGGACAGTTAACCAGAAGTACTCAAGTCACTCCTCTGTTTGCAGCAGTACGAAGGGGAGGAAAGCGGACAGGAAGGCAGAGACCTATCCCAAGACCTACAGATATTTGCAGAGCTTGTAATGGCCGTGGTCACTGGGCACGTAGCTGTCCGACTTTAAACGCGAACAGGGCTGGCCGAGGACCCCAACGCCAGCTCTAGACGCCAATTAAGGGGTCAACTATCCATATCGTTCTCAAAAGGAGCCCATTATTAACACGGTACACAAAGTTAGTGCTACTTACAGGAAGAGTTATCATGTCGAAGGGACAGTGAATGAAGAAAAGTCAATGTTTCTTGTTGATACAGGTGCAGAGGTGAGCCTGATATCTTCAAGTACCCCTGGTTTGGTGGTCAAGGAGTCACGAGTCGCTCCTGTATCAATTACGCACCAGCCTATCACAGTTCGTGGGGAAGCAGTGGTGGAGTTGAAGCTGGGAGATGTCCAGACACAGTGGACATTTCTTGTAGTTGATGACCTCAAAGAGTCAGTGTTAGGAGCAGATTTCATTGACAGTCACCATGAGAGTTCTTGGGGAGTCCGCGATGGTGCTTTTTGGTTGGATGATTGGAAAATTCCTCTTATTAATCCTCGCAAATGTAGTAAAGTACTGGTTGACGATTACTCTCCAGTAGTTGCCAGATGTACCGTGGAATTGCCAGCAAGGCATCAGATGTTGATTCCTATGCGGACCAAGGATGGTGATTCTCGGGTGGGGCTTTTTGAGTCTACAAGGACCCCAGGTGGGGTGTTGATGTCCAAGACTGTTGTAGATGGTGACAAGAAAGGTGGCTTTTGGGTAAAAGCTGTAAATTTGTCCGATGAGAATGTGACACTGTTCAAGAACCAGAAAATTGGAATTCTCACTGACATTGATGATTGTTCAGAGCCGTTCAACCTGGCTAAGGAAACCGATTGCCCCACTGTGTCTTACTTGGCAGATGATCAGCCACGAGGAAGAATCGAGGAACTTGGCATTGATTTAATGAACAGTAATCTGAGTAACTCCCAGAATGGAGACCTGAAAAATCTACTTCTCTCCTATACGGATGTCTTTTCTGAGGGTAAACGTGACATTGGAAAATATACAGCTGGGGTGCAACACCACATTCCCCTGAAAGCTGATGCTGTTCCAGTTAAACAGCAGCTTTGTAGAGTACCTTTTGCCTATCAGGAAGGAGTAAAGTCAGACTTGAAAGCTATGTTGGAAGATGGGGTAATTGAGAAATCCACCTCCGAGTGGGCTAGTCCTCTAGTCATTGTGAAAAAGCCTTCAGGGGATCTAAGGATATGTGTGGATTACAGAAAATTGAATGAAGCTACTAGGGTAGCCAGCTACCCCCTTCCCAACATCACAGCAACACTGGACAGCTTAGCTGATGATAGGTTGTAGTGGGGCTCTTCTTGCGGGAACAGGGTTTTTCCTCTTCTGACACTGCAGACAGTTTCTACACCATTCTTCAATTTCAAGTGACATGAATGGCCAGAAATATTTCTCTTTGATCCTTGCAGTAGTTTTGGCAAGGCCAAAGTGTCCCAAGTCATCATGCATCAATTGAAAAACCCTTGAAGTAAGGTTTTGAGGAACAACTATTTGTCCTGAACCAAGTTCACCCACAGTGCAGTGTCTGAGAACTCCATCCTTCCCCACAGACAAGTTTGGCATTTCCTTGTAAAAGAACTTCAGTTCTTTGTCAGTCACATGCTCCGGAGGAGATTCTTTGGATGTCAGCAAAGACTTGATTTGGGTAAGAGTTGGGCAATTATCCTGCTGGTTTCTGACAAATTCAAGAGACCACGTTTCCTGTGTATCTGCTCTCACTCCATGGACTCTACTTAGTGCATCCGCAACAATATTCTTGCTTCCTGGGACCTGTACATTCCTTCCACATGTCTTGCTTACAATACGTCTGTTCACAGTAGTACAGGTTTTACCCCTAGCTTCTTGGAGTATGGAAGGGAACTTCGCTTACCAAGTGATTTAAGCCAGCCAGACTCCTGCGAACCGCGTCCGGAGCATCAGCATCCGGAGCATCACTCTGATTATGCTACTCAGCTTAAGTCGAGGTTAACTCAGGTTTTCCACACTGCTGGCAAAACTTTGAAGAGTTCACAACGTACTCAGAAGGCTTTCTACGACCGTTGGGCAAGAGGCAATGCCTACCAAGTAGGGGATCGTGTCCTGTGGTTGGATAAGAAGACCAGGAGAGGCAGGTGCATGAAACTTAATAGACCTTGGACAGGCCCGTGGGTAGTAATCAAGCAGCTGGGTGAGGTTGTATACAGAATTAAGTACTGCGGGCCTGATAGTAGTTACAAAAGAGTAAAGAAGAGGATTGTTCATTACAATCAGCTGAAGCCGTTCCATGGAGCCAAAAACGAGGGCCAAAGCGGGGTTGATGGTGTGACAGAACCTTCTGTGGTCCCAGACATTGCTGAAGGAGTTCTTGTCTTGGAGGATGACATTTTCCCTATTGGAGACCCTCCTGAGGACCCTGCGACTGAACATCAGAATGAGCAAGCAGAGGAACTTTCCAGAAGGCCCCAAAGGGAAAGGCGTCCACCCGTGTGGACACAGGACTATTACCTGGACACATAGTTTTGTAGGACATTGTTATGAGACGAACATTTATCTGGACACTGGACTGTTATTTAGACACTTAGTTTTAGAGATATTTTCCTCTCTAAGAAGGGGATAGTGTAGGACTGGAACCTAGTCGGCGAGGTTACCAAGTCGGCCTGGTTGCCCAGGTAGAAAGAAACGTGTTCTTCCGAAGCTGTTCGTTTATCGTTTTTAGCTTTCGTCTTTCGTTTGTTACACACTTTTATACAAGTACCCTGCATTTTCTCTACACGCACATGTGGATTAAAATCTTATAACAGAAAGAAGAGCTCCGACTACATGTTTAATTGTTGGACATCCGCGTCTGGAACAAACATCACCTCCGTAGCAATGTACAACCATAGCAGAAGGAAAAGAGCAAGATTGTATGTTATTTTCAGGAAAATTTTTCATTCCCCACTTTATAAATAGGTATAAATTCGCCAATGTAATATGTACTTAATGTTGAGTGACTTATTTTACCTTTAGCCCCCCCCCCTATCCTTGCTTTGATTTTACTTTATCCCCCCAAGAACAAAATGAGAAACAGGTGGAAATTTGAATTTTTTATCCAACGATATTTTTGTTAAGGTAAAACAAAACGTTTTGTTCTAAACTCAAGGAGAACACTTTGTCAAAAGGAAAAATTAAAGTCCTTTTTTTTCTTGCTTAAAATAAATTTCAAAACAGGGTAAATTTTGCCAGAAAAGGTATTAAGTGACACAAAGGAATTTATTTGCCGGCAAATAAAATTTTTTATGACTCCTACCCACTTAACAACTTAATTAGATTAACTATGTTTATTAATTAACTCGGTATAGACCCGTGGGAAAGTGGTGGTGGAGCATCGTTTTGGGGCGTGACTGGAACTGTCTGTTTTCGATAGAACTCTAATTCTCAATACATAAAAAGATTGAGCAAGAGTCACAAGACTATCTGGTGACCGAAGTAACAATAGAAATTACATTGAGCAATAATCACGAGCTTTCACGGAAAAGTACATAGCCTCGACTTCAAACTGCTGGTATATAATGTGGCAATTGCCTCGTGTTCGTCCTCTCAGTCTCCAGACTTGACACGCTCTCCGAGTTCGACACTGTTCTCAGTCAATTTTTCTTTTTCGCAACCTCATTCAAGAGATCTGCTATCTTCGTTTAATCAGAGTTGAGTATATCTATTTTTTATATACTATTAATATGCCTTCTAAGCCAAAAGTTCTCATTTTGGGTCACTCTTTTGTTCGCCGTTTTAAAACTTTTGTCTACCAGGGTGGCGATAGAAGGGTTAAGCGGGACCTCCAGTTGTCTAGATCAGCCGGAGTATTTTTCCAGGGTGTTGGTGGTCGCACTGTCGACAAACTCAGTGCTTTGGACCTCCATTGTGTTCAGTGCCTAAAACCCGATATTGTCATATTGGAAATCGGTTCTAATGACTTGTGTCAACCTGGTGTAAAACCCGAGACTGTGGGTTCCAACATAGAGACCCTAGTCCATATCTTGCACAACCAATACCAAGTTAAATATATTATGGTGTGTCAAGTCATCAACCGCGCCACCTTCCCTCGGGAGGTGCATTGCTACAATGAAAGAGTGGCTATCCTTAACCAGTACCTCAGCGCTGTTCTGGAGACATTAGAATTTGTTCAATTTTGGTGCCACAAAGGGCTACGCAAGCCAAATATACCGGTAATATGTGGGGATGGGGTACACCTCAATGCGCAAGGCCATTATGCCTTGTATAGAAGCTACAGGGGCGCCATTTTGTTCGCTCTCAAGCAAATTTTCCAGGCGGGTAATCCTATCACGCCCCCAGCTTAATTTAGGTCTTTTGCACGCCACTTTACAGCGCACGCTTTATCTACGTCACTGTTTTTCTGACATATCCATGTGTCAGTTTTGGAACCATTAGTTCCGTTGTAATTTGCGGCATTTTAACATGTTCCTTGCGGCAGCCGGCTTGTTTGTTGGCTTGCCAAACATGTTGCTGCTTTTATTTTTAATCGCTTTATCTTGAAGTAAATCTTATGATTATTATTGTTGTTCATTGTGTACAATGTGTACGTGTGGCACGCGAGGACCTGCTGGGCCTTATCTTGGGACGCACCCCCGATATCCATTTGTTTTACTTTCATCATTTCATGATCAGTCTACAAGTTCTATATATCCTCTCTTATTTCTCAAAGATCATGATGACTAGAGGTCAAAAACGTGTTGCCCCTGCTGCACTCCCAGGGTCGGCGAAGAAACGCGCAACCAAGCGTAACGCCAAATCCACGTCTGGTGCTCCGAAGGCCAAGCGTGGAAAAACTGGAAATCCACCGACGCTCAGCGACAAAGGTAACCCACATCCTAGCCAGTTGGAGCGCGTTCCCTTATCAGGTGATACGGCAACCGGGCAAGCCTCCACTTCACTTTCAGATGTTGCGGCTATTGTGTCCACTGCAGTTGTGGAAGGAATCAAGGCATCGGGACTTATGTCCACGTTTTTACAGGGACAGAACGTTACACAGGGACAGAACTCTGATCTGGCTGCCTCTGTACAGGGGTCAGTGGCAGACGTGATTCAGGACATAGCCAGTGAGACCGCTTTATCTAACATTAGTAGCGATAGTCCTAGTGTAAATGTAGTAAATAATGTCAATAATCAGCGTATCGAGACTGGTGACCGCCCGGCCCGTATTCATCAGCAAATTTCAGTGCCGCTCGTGTCCAGAATTCCCGAAAAAATTCAGTCCAAGATTTGGGCGCACGAATACATTGATCTCGGTGCACTATTGCATACTACTCTTCCAAGTGATTCTAGGTACAATTTCGTAGTACAGTCTTCGCAATCAACGAGTCGGCCGGTCATTAGTCTCGAACCAGCTCAGAAAACAAAACGCATATCAACCATTGATCAATGGATTACAGCGTTTCAGACCTTCGTAGCTGTCTATACTGTACGATATTCAAACGAGGCCCCAGCTATGATGAAATATAGCGAGACAGTGCGGGATTTAGCGGCTAAAAATGCCCACTGGCGTTATTACGACGAAAACTTTCGTTTTTTGAGGCAAAAATCCCTCTTCCCTTGGGACCAAATCCATTGGGAGTTGTGGTTGCAGGCGCACCACAGTCCCAAAGGCTCGCAATCTTTTTCTTCTGACATCCACCCCGGTCCCAAAGGAACCAGGGCGCCCTTTCAGCCCTTTCCGTCCGCTTATTGCTGGAAATTTCACCGGGGGGAAAAGTGTTCTGGCTGCAATTTTAAACACGAATGTTTCAAATGCGGTTCCCCGCATCCAGCCGGTAAATGTACCTTGCCCAGACAACAATCAAATTTTGCCCGTGCTAATCACTCGGCAACATTCACAGCAAACAAATCAGCCTCTCAGTCCCGCCCTGTCTCGTCAAATGTCAACACCAATCAAAGTAGATAAATTGCAGGCTTATCTGGAAGGATATCCGCCTAAGTCTAAACAATACTTTCTTGATGGCTTCCGTTTTGGTTTTTCAATTGATTATGTTGGGCCAAGAAATAATTTTTCCTGTAAAAATCTTTTGTCTGCTCTAGAGCTTCCTGCAGGGGTTAACGATAAACTAGCAAAAGAGTTGCACTCGGGGAGAATAGCTGGTCCTTTCGAGACTCAACCTTTTCCGATATTTCACATTTCTCCTTTGGGCTTAATTCCTAAAAAAGTTCCAGGGGAGTTTCGCATGATTCATCACTTGTCCTTTCCGGAAGGTCAATCAGTGAATTCACATATTCCAAAAATCGCGTTGAGCGTACATTACGTATCTATTGACGACGCAGTTAGGTTAATTCAGCGCACTGGCAGGGGCTGTGCGCTCGCCAAAACTGATATCAAAAATGCTTTCCGTTTGATTCCTGTTAGCCCCTCCGATTACAATTTGCTAGGAATTCGCTGGCAAAACCAATTTTACTTTGATAAAAATCTTGCCATGGGGCTTTCAAGTTCTTGCAAAATGTTTCAGCTCTGCTTTAGAATGGATTGCTCGCAGTAAACTGGGTATCCCAGGTATATTACACCTTTTGGACGACTTTCTAATTATAAACCACTCGCTGTCCTCTTGTGGTAACAATTTGCGGGCCTTCCTTCGGGCATGTGACGAAATAGGAGTCCCCATAGCGCCTGAGAAAACAGTTGGTTCTAGCTGTGTTCTGTCATTTGCAGGCATTGAACTAGACACTCTTAACATGGAAGCTCGCCTTCCTATTGATAAGTTAATTAAGTGCAGATCTTTGATAAAAGATTTCCTTCGACGTAAAAAGGTATCCTTGAAGGAATTGCAATCTTTAATTGGACTGCTAAATTTCACTTGTTCCGTCATAGTACCAGGTCGCACATTTTTACGTCATTTAATTAACCTCACAGTGGGTATACGACGCCCTCGCTACTTAATCCGGATTAATCGCGAAACCAAAGCAGATCTTAAAATATGGCTCGATTTTTTGACATCGTACAATGGTCGATCCTTTTTCTTGGATTATATGTGGCTTTCGTCTTCTAAACTGCATCTTTTCACTGATGCATCAGGATCTTTAGGCTATGGTGCAGTCTTTGGCTCGCATTGGTTTTTTGGTAAATGGCCTGATAACTGGGTGGGTAGAAACATTATAGTTCTCGAAATGTTTCCGATTGTTATTAGCATTGCCATTTGGGCATCGAAACTTTCAAATAAGTGTATTATGTTTCACACCGACAATCTAGGATTAGTTGAAGTGATAAACAAGAAAACAACTAAGGATAAGAAGCTATTGGTTCTGTTACGAGCCCTAGTAGTACAATGCTTGAAGCATAATATATTATTTAAGGCAATTCATATCCCCGGGGTGCTCAATACGAAAGCTGATGCCTTATCGCGCTTACAGGTCACGAAATTCAAGTCCCTTGGCCAGGACATGGATCCCGAACCGACAGTGGTTCCAACTCATCTCCTGCCGGTGAGCTGGCCTCTATAACAAAGCACCTTCTATCTGCTAGTCTAGCTAAAGGTTCTACAGCGGCTTACAAAAGGTCATGGAATCTATTGACAGATTGGGCTCAGTCAACGTTAGGCGAAACACAATTAGTTATTCCTTTACAACCCGCTTTTATAGCGCTATTTGTGTCACATCTGTATTCGTTAAATTATGCTGCCTCTACTGTTACCAGCTATTTATCAGCCATAGGCTATGCTCATAAATTGGCAGGCGTAGGTGATCCGACTGAAACTGCGATAATTCGACAGATACTTAAAGGCTATCGGAAGTTAGTTCCGGCGCACGATGTGCGTTTACCAATTACGTAACCGATCTTAACCCATTGACTACTAGAGATTTAGCGCGCGCTACCCCTGAATTCCCTGGAGCTTTTTCGGGATTTGAGCAAAATGTGCGAGTTGAAAAAATAAACCATATGCGCAGTAAATACAGACAAATAATTAGCTTCTTTAGTACACTTTTATTCCAACTAGACAAGTTGAAAGACCAATTTATAACTACAAAACATCAATACCTTGATAAATTGATCTGATTACAAAACTTGAAAACGACGTTAAAATTTTCTTCACTACTGCACACCATTTTTGACTGATTTTAGAAACTAGCGAAAGCACAAAAACTTTGTACAAAAGACAAAAATATCACAAAATACTCTGGTAAAAAGTCGGTTTTTATTTTGGTCAACGTGTACTTTCATTAATTCAACGGCAAAGAAGTATTTTCTTGCTGCAGAAAAGCGGTCAAAAGCGGTAATTCGAGATGATAAAATTACTGATTGCGAGTGTTATTATTACCGCGGCGTAAATCGCTTTTCGGCGCTTTCGAAACTAAAGAATTTCTACGGCTAAATTAACACTTAGAATTTCTCCTTGTTTCTCGTTGGTATGATTAATAAGACTATTCAGGATTCATTTCTGAGATACTGTGGTAATTTCCGGAAAATAGAAGCGAATAAGCTTAAATAAACAAAGGCGAGGAAATCGTCGTAAATACACCAGATCAAATATCACCGCGTGCGAGACTCAAAGTTTGTTGTTCATTTCATTTCTTTGAAAGCCTAAAATTCCCCGTTAAAGGTGAACAAATTATAGAAACTTGAAAGAAACTATGTTTGATATTAACTTTCATTCAAACTGAAGCCGAGAAACGTGTCCAAAAGCATAATAATATTTATGAAAAATCTGGTGCCGCTGTGTGCAATTCGCCGTCAAATTCGTTGTTTATTACGCGAAGCAAAAGTTTTGGACTTTTAGCGATGACTTTTGCAGTCATTTGTTCAATCGATCGCTTTAAAAATCCTTCCACTAATTCCATACACATTCAAAGAAATAAAGTACATTACCATTTCGCTTTTAGAAGTTTTGAGAAGATCCATAATCGAGTCTGAATTGTTTTGAAGCGGCGCCGCTCGATGTCCTTTTACGGCCCGGCCGCTCATGAAGGAGTATAAATTATTCTCCAGCAAGGTTTATTCAGTCTGTACTCGGTGATCATTCGTTTTGAAGCCACTTAGAAATTAATTGGTGTTTCTCCTTTTCATTTCCAGCTTCGAAGAGGTAATTTTCCGTGTTAAATAATGAAAACAAGGCCCTGAAAGTTTGTACATTCGCTCCCGGACATACAAGGCGCGCCATACTTTTCTTCTTCATTTGATCGCACGAAATCAAGACGAAAAACCCTCTTTCTAGGACCCCTAGAGTTCTCTAAAAATATGCGCAAAAGACAGATTTTGATTGGTTTATTTGTCCTCTAAAACAATAGAACAATAGAAGAACCAAAAAATCTCCAGGTAGGGAGGGCATGTGCATTTGCCAACACGTGTTTTGGCTGGCCGGTTTTGGCCGGTTTAGGAAATTCAGAGGTCGTTGCGCCTGGCCGGTTTTGGCCGGTTTAGTAGTCAATGGGTTAAAGCAAATCATAAACTCTTTTAAGCACACTACAGCGACAGCTTATCAATCGAAGCTCTTGTCAGCCATGTCCTCCTTAGCCTTCTTTGCCTTTTTACGTATAGGCGAAATTACTGTCAACACTAACGACCATAGTAATCTGATCAGCTTTACACAGTTAGAACGGCTAGTAAATAGCCAGCAGCAGGTCAAGGCCCTGCAACTCACTATTTTCAAATACAAGCACAGTGATTCAGAAGGGCGCCCCTTTGTTATATACAGATGTGACACAAATAGCGCTATAAAAGCGGGTTGTAAAGGAATAACTAATTGTGTTTCGCCTAACGTTGACTGAGCCCAATCTGTCAATAGATTCCATGACCTTTTGTAAGCCGCTGTAGAACCTTTAGCTAGACTAGCAGATAGAAGGTGCTTTGTTATAGAGGCCAGCTCACCGGCAGGAGATGAGTTGGAACCACTGTCGGTTCGGGATCCATGTCCTGGCCAAGGGACTTGAATTTCGTGACCTGTAAGCGCGATAAGGCATCAGCTTTCGTATTGAGCACCCTGCTCAAAAAGCCCAGATATTGGCACGTGATTTTAATTTACCACCTGTTGAACCCGTGCTTCAAAACCCTGCTTCTGGTCGTGACGCGTCGATGGAACATTCTAAAACCTTCTCATTCCAACCTGTCTCCACCACCAAAGTCCGAGACACTATCATGCAAATGGCTTCAAACAAATCTCCAGGTCATGACAAGGTCAGTATGAAAGTGATCAAGATTGGTCTACCACATATTCTCCAAGTTGTAACTGATATGGTAAATGAGTCTCTATCCGAAGGAATTTTCCCTAAAACCTGGAAAACTGCAGAGGTTATTCCACATCTAAAAGACGGTGATCATGAAATTGCCAGTAACAACAGACCAATATCCTTACTCCCAGCACTATCGAAAGTTGTGGAGAGAATTGTTCATGATCAGTTCACTACCTACCTTACAACCAATGCAATGCTCTCAGTTCACCAAAGCGGAAATAAAAAGCTTCACTCCACAGAAACCCTTGGAATCTTTTTCACAAGCCAATTGTATAAAGCCATAGATGAAAAGAAGATCACCGCGGCATTGTTGCTAGACTTAAGTAAGGCCTTTGACAGTATTCACCACGAGTCCTTGCTTAAAAAGCTTAGTACATTTGGTGTCTCTCCTATTGCATTGAAGTGGTTTACCAGTTATTTATCGGACAGAGTTCAACGAGTACGTATTAACACCTCATTATCCAGCCCCCTAGTGATAAAGCATGGAGTACCCCAAGGTTCGATATTGGGGCCATTACTATTCAACATTTACATCAATGACTTACCATCCACCTGCGAGATCTGTAAAGTTGAATCCTATGTTGATGACTCCAAACTATACATCTCATTTTCAAATAAGGATACTGATAAAGGCCTAAAAGACCTAAAGCACGATCTATTACGCGTAGCTGCCTGGTGTAGTTCCAATTGCCTGTTGATAAATCCGGACAAAACTCAATTCTGTGTGTTCGGTTCGCGGCAATTACTAACAAGATCTACTATTCCATCAATTAATTTCCTTGGAAAAGACCTGAGTGTTGTTGACTCCATTAAAGACCTCGGAATCATATTGGATAGCAACCTCTCATTTAATGATCACATAAACTCCTTAGTATCATCTTTAATGAGTAAACTATGTATGATCAACAGGATTCGCCACCTGTTAGACCACTCCACCCTGTCCATCGTCATAAACTCACTTGTCTTCAGCAAACTGTTCTACGGTTCCAGTATATGGTCTGGCACCAGCAAGAGCAACATTTCCAAATTACAACTAGTGCAGAACTTTGCAGCCCGTATTTTGTCCCGAAAAAAGAAGTACGATCATATAACACCTACATTAAAACAACTTGAACTATTACCTATTTCGGATACTTTGTATTTACGGGACGCCACACTGATGTTTAAGTGCATGAATTCATTAGCACCTAACTATTTGTCATCTATGTTTATAAATCGTTCTGACGTCCATGGAAGAAATACACGTAATTGTAACGATCTTCAGATCCCTAATTGCAGAACTGCTACTGCACAACAGTGTTTTTCATACAGAGGTACAAAGTTATGGAACGCTCTTCCAGCCGAGTTCAAAGACAAAAAGTCCGTCAAAGCTTTCAAAAACTCTCTCAAGAGATCATTACTGGAACGTTGGCAGAAAGATGAGATCAAATAGTTTCTTATATTAATTTAGCATTATTAGTTTAGTCTAGCATTAGTTTAGTTTAGCATTATTAGTTTTAATTAGTACTTTTCAAACCTTTGTAAACATGTATATATTCTTAACTATCATTATTTGTAAATTGGCCTGAAAAGCCCTATGGGGAGTGTCCAATAAAATGTATGTATGTAATGTATGTATATATATCTATCAGGAGGAGGCATGTTGTCCAGTTACAACCATTTTAGATTTTGTTTCAGCCAGAGGACCGATTAGTGGTCCGTTATTTTGCTGGCCAGATGGGGCGCCCCATTAAGAGGTCTTTCTTTGTGGAGAAACTCAATAGTTCGCTCCGATTTTGTAATCTTGATCCGTCCCTTTATAAATCGCACAGCTTTCGCATCGGCGCGGCCAGTTGGGCCGCCGCCAAAGGTTTTTCTGACTCACAAATTCGTCAGTTGGGTCGATGGAAGTCGAATGCTTTTCTTAATTATATACGAACGCCTAGCCTTTCGACTAGTATTAGTCATAATTAAGTAAGGTACACAAGCAGGTGCTGTGATAACTTTTCAGTTATGACCTACAGCGTGTCCAGTTTTGGGTGCCAACAGTCTGCGGGTGGGGCGGGCCTCCTTTCAGGAGGCTTGTGGCCTTTTTTATAGTGCCCTCACCTTTGCTAGAGCTTAATAATTAAAACAATAGTTATTCATTTGTTTTATTTTACATTATTGGATTTAATTAATAATTAATAAAAGCGGCCATGACGCATGGCCAATATTAATCCCAACACCTGGCTGGTTTATTTGTGTTTTGGCGCTCTAGGCAAACGAAGCTTGTCTGTTGGCATAAAACTGACACCAGGAAATATTGGCAATTAATTTTATTCCACATGGGAAAGGAGACATAAATTACAGAAATAACACAACACTTTTAATTTCAAGCAAAAAATATTTCTTACGAATCCTGAGCTCATCCATCAGTTTATAAATGAGACCAGTTATAGCTTACATTTAAATTGGTCTCATTCAACAAGGTCAATTACAGAAAACAGCATCTTGATAACAAATCAAACCCATAATGCATAATGACACTAAGATTAATTAAAAATAGCATGTATCACTCGTTTATTCAAATACTATTAATATATGTAATCAAACGCTACATTCTGTTTGTGACAAATATAGACTTTGAGAAACATTGAAATAATCCATGAGTAGCTGTAAATTGCGTTGTTCAAGAAAATATCCATATCCCACAAACTGAAGTTCTTTGGGGAAATTCCAGTTAGGCTTCATACTTTCCTTATCGGAACCTCCCTCACTCAGAATTCCTAATGACCTTCCTTGGGTTGGGTATGGATATTTTCTAGTACCACCAGTAGTATTTCTCGTGCTAATTTGGGATATAATATTTAAATCCCAGTAGTAATACAAAATTTATATCATAAAGGAAATTAAAAAATACAAGTTGTAATAAAATGACTCCTTCATTCATTTATGATTACTATATATCATTAATTGTGTCCTATTTGATGGATTTAGTGATGATTATTTTATCATCCAACTTCTCTTAGTGTTGTAAAAAAACCGAGGGCTTTTCAACTCATCATCGGTAGGGGTGAAAGCGCGGCAAAGAAGAGAACATCCAGTCTCAAAATGCTGAAAACATCTGTGCTAAAGGATGGTGCCTCTTTTTTTATTACTCGACTTACAAAAATGCGTGGGGACTCCTATTTTTTATGTTATAAAATGGAAGTGGTAAGCCTATTGAAAACATGATTAATTTGTTGTTGTGCGCAAAAGTTATTTAGATTGTATTGTCATAAACCACAAAAAAATACCCTGGTATTTATAGGAGGACCTGTCCTTAAGCATTCTAATAATGCTTAAAATGTGTACAACTCGAACTTTACAAGGAAATTGGAAAACATTAAGAGTTATCAGTTCCAGTTATCCTCGATATATGTAATCTCAACTTGTCACACTTGCTCATTTGCATATCAAATATTAATCCAAAAAAAATGGGATTTGAACGGAACTCGAACCCATGACCAAGCCCTATCAAGACAACTGGGAACTGAAACAAGCTCCCAGTTGGCTTTCATTCATGTAGCTCTTTGAGAAAAATTTCATCTCACCACTTCCACTTTGGTGAATATAATAATAATAATCTTTTAATTAATTTTATTGCAATTATGAAATATTAGTTCTTCTGCTTTGGCTCTTGAGAGGTTTTTACTGGTTGCGAGAATCCAAACCAGAACCTGCAAACACAAAAAAGTTAAAATTTCAAAATAATGATAAAAAATAGAAGAAATAAATACAATTCGGTCAGGTTCCTTGACATTAAAGTGCCCATAACCTTTTTATATTTTCTTATCTGAATAAAGGGCTTGCATGTTCCTTAATCTACGTCACATTTCCTTTGTTTTGATGTCACATGCTCCTTGATCTACGTCACAGTTCCTTTGTCTGAAGTCATGTTTGTGGACCGAGAGTAGACTAAGGCAAATAGTGAGCCAAAATGGCGGCAAATTTGAAAGTTTTATAAAATTTGTGAAAATCGCAACATTTTTCGCAGAAGTTCCTTGGGTGATATTTACATTCAGATGAGAAAATAACAAAAAAGGTTATGGGTACTTTATGGGGGAGGCAGAAAGTAGCCGCGCTGATTTCAAATTTATCTATTCAAGCAATCGTGGCCATACTTTGTGACGTTATGGTGTGCCAAATGTTTGATCACGCGACTTGACATTTCCATGGCAACAAAGTTTTGCAGTTTTCATGAGATGTGTGACGTCATTTTGGCATGTATGACGTCATGATTGACACCAGACTCCCACTAAAATAGACATTTTGGATGCTTTATACACCATTAATAAGTTTCATTTTCACAGCATGAATACTTTTGGAGATATATGTAGCCCCAAGCTCAGGAATGAAAAAAGCCCAGGGAGAATAGGGAGTATTCCCCAGGATGGGATGCTTGTCCATTGTAGGTTATCCCCCAGAACGGTATCCATTAATTTTATATTCCTGGGTGGAAATTGGCACTAAGAGTTAAGTGTCTTATCCAAGAACACAACACCAGTGACCCCAGTCAGCACTCGCTACTGGACCGCTCAATCCTTTCTTTCTAGTACAAGGACCTTTAATGTTAATATTACCTCAGGTGTCACCACCTTCTCCACCATCTCGTCATCGAGTCCCAGTCTGCAGTTTGTTATGAAATTTCTGACCCGCAAACCCTAAATTGGATTATTTCACTTTGCATTAGGGGCTATTCTGGTTTTGAGCTCTTGGTTTCCTCCTTAATAAGGAGAAAGAGCATTGAGTATACCTTCCTGAACACGAAGCAAAATACTTTGTGTGAAATAGAAGTGTACAAACATTACCAGGGCTGTTGTTAGGGTTGATAATTTTCGGCCCTTGTACATGTTAAATTATCACACAAAGTAATTTGCCTCATGCTTTAGCTTAACAAATCTAAATCTACTTTGTTTAACAAGGGTATCACCAATCTCGTTCCCAGAGTCCTCGTTACCCTTGTCCAGCGGCCAACAAGGACCTCTGGGGGGAAGCGATCCGCCATGACCGGATTCTAGGATTTCTGGCTCTACTGCGCATGTGTTCGACCCCATGTTTCAATTAACGGACGCCAAGATTCTTGGACTTCCGGTCTTACTGCGCAAGTCAGGCAGATCGCTTTATTCCAGAGGTCCTTGTTGGCCGCTCCACCGCTGGACAAGGGTAACGAGGACTCTGGGAATGAGATTGGGGTATCACTTAACGGTCTTAAAGATGGTGCCTCCTTTTGTTACTGCGCATACATTCTGCGCATAATTTCTCCTGTCATTAGCGCGCGCTTGAGCGTGCACACATACAGTACATTGCAGAACATTGCGGAATCTCTTTCAGGCTAAGCTCGGCAGGGAAATATATGGTCGTTTTCTTCATATAACTTACAATGTGTACTTCACTTCCCAATTTAACATCAACAAAGAAAATATTAAAGTGACTTGGAAATTGATTGGCATGTTAATTAATAGGAAAAAAACCTTCTCAAACTCCAATAACTAAACTTTTCTATAACAATAAATGTTATATAGATAAGGCAAGTATATGTCATCAATTAAATACTCACTACATAAATGTTGGCCCTAGCTTATCCTCACAGCTTCCTCAATATGACACTACGAATCCGATCAAATATATACACAACTCATTCCAAAACAGTTTCATGTTCCGTGGAATTTGCTTACACGAGGTTCGCAATTCAATAATGGGGCTAAAATTGAATAAATCAACATCAAGCATCAGTGAAGCTTTAACAATAGTGTTTAACCATTCATTAGTCCAAGGCATTGTGCCTGATATACTAAAAATCGCAAAGATCACACCTATTGACAAGGGAGGTGAAACCACAGATCCCAGTAACTTTCGTCCAATCTCTACGCTATCTTCATTTACTAAAATATTCGAAAGACTTGTCTACAAGCAAATCATTAACTATATGTTGAAAAGCATGAAATACTAAATAAATTTCAATTTGGATTTAGAAAGGGCAGATCAACCTCACAGGCGATTACCGAAATTACAGATAATCTAAAACAAGCTATTGATAAAAATCTTTTACTTGTGGAGTTTTTTCTGGACTTCTCAAAAGCATTTGATACGGTTAATCATGAAATCTTACTAAAAAAGTTGGAATCATATGGAATAAGAGGAGTTCCTTTGAAATGGTTCACTAACTATTTGACTAACAGACAACAATACGTGACTATAGGTAACACTGAATCATCAAAACAAACAATGATATGTGGAATTCCTCAAGGTAGTTCTTTAGGACCACTATTATTTTTAATTTATATTAATGATCTCCCAAACTGCTCAGAAGTGTTATCGTTTAGGATGTTTGCTGATGATACAAATGTATTTGTTTCGTCCAATAATATTTCAAACCTAGAAACCTTAGTTAATTATGAATTAACAAAAGTTAAAGAATGGTGTGACATAAATAAATTATCAATAAACTTTAAAAAAACTAATTATATGATCCAATTTCCTGGAAATACCACATATCCTTTGTTTGTTCACGTATTGCAAGAAACATTGGCATAATTTCTAAATTGAGATATTACTTAACCCTCAAACAATTGAAACAACTTTACTATAATCTTATATACCCCTATATATCATATGCAATACTAGCATGGGGTAGTACCTATAAATCCCACATACAAAAAGTCCAAATAAAGCAAAACCAAGTGATTAGACTAATATTCTTTGCCATTTCATATGGGGAAAACACTGAGAGTGCTCTTCCCTTGCTCAACTTACTAGATATTCTCACCATAAACAATGTATTCCGTTTACAAGCTCTAAAGTTTACCCATCAATGGCATAGAAAACAATTACCTAATATATTTAAAAATTACTTTCATTATGCTAGAGACGTACACTCTTACAATACCAGGTATGCATCTAAAAATAATTTATATAAGCCGCGCGTTAGAACAAACATAGGTAAACATGCTATCCCCTTTATGGCAATTGATTACTGGCAACAACTTCCAGACTCCTTAAAAAAACTTAATACTTTCTCCTTCTCTATAAAAATTAAACATTATCTACTGACAGAACAGTATAAGTAAATGACTACTGTAATCTTATTATATGACCCCTACTTCTATGTACTTCTTGGTTGTTCTCCTTGTTTTTTTTTTTTTCTCTTCTCTGTTTTTTTTTTTCTTTTTTCTTTTTTAAGTAATGTATAGAACAGCTACATAATCGTATTTAACATAAACAGGCTAGAGGTTAACTAGAAAACCTTCCAGTTCATTTAACCTCTAGGCATTTACTATAATTAGCTAATTACTCAAATACAATTACGAACTACTATTAAAATAATTTATCCAAAAAAATGTAACCTAATTTTTATAAATGCAAAATAAAAATTGTTGTTGTTGTTGTTGTTACAAAAACGCGTGGTGACCCCTACTTTTTATGTTATAAAATGGAAACGGTAAGCCTATTAAACATATGATTATTTTTTTTGTTGTGTGCAAAAGTTATTTAGACTGTATTTTTGGTATACCAGAGGAGCACTGTCAGGGTTGATAATGGCTACGTTGCGATGATTTTCAATTAAAAAACACAAACAGTAGTTATTATATTACCATTTGTTAAGTATTTTAAAGCTTTTTATATTTATTGTTGCTTTTGTATGTCAAGGCAAATTCAAAGGGAATCTGCGAAAAAATATATTTTTCTTTTCCCCCCTAGAAAACGCTATTTCAGCATTTTTTTCCAGATTGAAGCTTGATTATCTCTGGAAAATGCGTGGTTACCCCAATTTTCTTTTTGGATTCCAATAGCCCTTGCTAAGATCTGCTTTTCCCGCATAGTCATAAACCGCGCAAAAATACTTTGGTATTAGGAGGCACCGTGCTTAAGACTGACAAACCTGTGGCCCTTGGATCCCAGATCGAATTGGAATATTGTTAATTGGAATTTTAACCATTATAATAATATTAAAGAATGTTCAGTTTCTCTTTTCTTCAAAAATGACACTGATCACTGCAAGTGACAAACTAACCTGTACTACGCGTGAGGAAATAGGAGATAATAATGATTATTTATATAGCGCAGACTTCTATAAAATGTTTGAAGTTGCGCATAAAATTATTACATTAAAAAAAAGGTTATCAAGAATCTAAAGGTTCTAGATGTGAATAATATATTAATAATTATCTGTGCAGGGTAAAATTTTACCAGACAAAAAAGTTATAACTTACCAGTATTTTATCTATTTCCCCTAGTGGTACTAAGGGATAGAGGCTTTTTCTCTTGGAAGCTCTTTTTCCACCAACAATTGTGCTTATTAAAGTCTTAAAGATATAAATCAGACACTTCAATTCAGTGAAGCAATTACAGTTGTTCAATTTTAATGTCTACATTTATTTCACTGCATAGGTTATAAGTAGTACAACTACCTCAATTATGTTCACATGAAGTGGTATTCAAGATTTCAATGCTTTGAGTTATCAAATGTTATTGCATGTTATTCAAATGTTATTAGATCAGTGGCTCAGGTGGAAGAGGGGGGGGGGGGGTAAAGAAGGTACCTACGCAAGACATCTATCTCTTTATTTACCTTTAACTGCTGCTTTTGATATCGATTTGAATCATACATGTACAGAACATTTACGAAGTGGACTCCGTTTCGAAGATCCTCCCGCCTAAAAATAACAAAGAAAAAATATATATCATTCTGTACTAGCAAGCTTCATTAAAATTTTATTTTTTACATGTAATGTGCAGTTATCATTGATTAATTTAGTTTAATGAACACTTTAATTACAAATAATGAATTTGTTTAACATGGTTGCCACAGACATCAGTTTCAAAATCCCAGACTTTTCCATGATAAAAAGTAAAATTTCCCTGAACAAATAAATGCAAAATGTCTGATATAGTAGTGGCATCCAGCCTTTCAACAAATCACAACCTTGGCAGTGACAGTTCGCCTTTTCTACATCGCTTAGATGACAGTGACCTGAAATGTTTCCAGCCTTCAACAGTATTAAATCAGCTGTTTAGTTTAAATAATTTTAATTTTCCCTGACTTTTCAATTCTTCAAAATGTCAATTTTCCCTGACTCAAAATACAATTTCATGACTTTTCCCTGACATTGAAGATTTTTTTTTTCCTCCATGTTTGAAAACAGAAAATTTAAATTAATTTTATATCTTTCCATAATTTGTCCATACCAGACATAGAAAAATGCTCAAATGTATGTATTTTGAGGGACAGGAGGGGATCTCGTAAGCCAAAATGTTTAAAGGAATTAGTATGAAGCCAAACTGTTATTTCCAGAGGGGTGGGGTGGGTGCTAAACAGAAAAGCCAAAAATGTTGTCTTTTATATTACAGTTGATCCCTGATTAAGCGGCCACCTATTAAGCGGCAAACCCTGATTAAGCGGCCACTGACCATTTCCCGAGGGTGGCCGCTTAATCGGGTTCGACTGTAATATTAATTGGAGCACATCAGAGAAAGATGTTGGAAAGAAAACAAAATTAACTCAGACTGGTGGTCAGCAACTGATACCATAAAGTCCATCCAGGTATGATTGTCAAATTTATAATTATGGACAAAATAATGGAAAACTTACAATGTTCCTTCAAACACATCTAAGAGATGGCAGCCACAACATACAGGTTGACTGGAGGTTAATTCTAGATATTCTGGGTTGAATGTGACACATTCACTGTGGTACCACTGGAGGCAGAATTCACATTCCACGTCAAGTCTTGAATGTCCATTGCGCAGACTGTCATTGTCATGATACAACTGGCAGAAATTGCCAGCTGCGCAAGTGTCCATAGACTTGCAATCTGTATTAAAATCTTGAATAGTAATAATATACCGGTTATGAAAACGCATCATCCAACATCATAGCCTGAGATCAGGCTCTGAAGAAAATTTGCGAGCAAAGCGAGCCGAGTTGCTGCCTGGGGCCTCGGCTCACTTCACTCGCAAATGTTTTCAGGAACCTGATCTCAGGCTACCATCATAGTAACCTCAGGGTCTACTCCACTTTCAAGATGATAGCTAGGCACGGAGAAGACCCTGGGACACGTATTGGGATAGTATTTTAGTGTCTAATCGAACAAAATCGAACAAAAAAGCAATCGAACATCTAATTTTGGGTGAGTTCGATTATCAAACAAATCGAACCAATTGAACAAAATCGAGCGCAATTGAACAAAATTGAACGCAATCGAACCGAATACGGTTAGATTTTGTTCGGGCTGCATCTCTTGACGATTGAGTTCGATTGCCAACCGTACAATTGTGTTCGATTACCGACCGTTCAATTTACAAAATTTTTTGTGAGTTCGATTATGTTCGATTGCCGAACACAATCGAACGATTGGTGTTCAATTTTGTTCGATTGCTGAACGTTTGATTAGACACCCCGAGGAAATTATCATGTGACACACGATCAAAACTTGTTTTCTCTACACTTGAACCGTTGGTCAAATGTAGAAAAAAGGATTTTCAATCGTGTGTCACATGATAAAATTCTCCATGATTCGTGGAGTATTTCGCCAGTGTGTCCACGCCTAGCCGCCATATTGATTATAGCGATAATATTGAGTATAGTTGGCTTTAGAAATTTTTCTTATATTGGTTTATAATTATTATAGTCGATAAATAATTTAAAGTAAGGTTTTAGTTTTTACGTATTGCTTTCTTTTGTTTTTATTGTATCTACCAAAATGTTTCACCAAATTAATTATTAGACAAATTCTCTTCAAATTATTTATTTATTTAAAATATTTTCAACACTTTCAACCAAATTAATAGTCTTATTGAATAGCATAGTATAAGCTATAATTTTCCTTTCTAAAGTAGCCTTGACACCATTCTTAGTAAACTGCAATCTACCCTTATCATAATCAATAATATTCATTCTTATAAAATTAATTTTATATCCTCTTTTCTTTAACCTCATACATAATAAATCAACGGAATGATCATAATCCCCTTTTGTTAAGGAATTCCTTAAATATCGAGCACACTCAGTTCTAATCAACCCCTTAAAAACATGATTTGGGTGATTTGAACTTGGCTCTATATAAGAAAACTTGTGGAATTTTTTAAAAAACGTTTTATAATGTATAATCCCCTCTGAATCACTTATATCATTTAATGATAAAATTAAATCTAAGTACTGACAACAAACTACATTTAACTTAATATTGATAACTAAATTCTTAGGATAAAAGGTTGACAACCTCCTAAGCTCACTCAAAATTAAAACCAAGTTCTTTGTACTAAAAAACATGAAACCATCATCAGCATACCTCCTAAATATTACTAATGACATTTCTTTATAAGTCTGGTAAAACTTATACTCTGCATACAATAAAACTAAATCACTTATTTCTTTACTGAAGTAGCAACCCATGCTCATCCCCTTCATTTGTTTGTACAAATCATCCCCCACGTTAAAATAATTATAATCATTACAAAGCTTATACAAGTCTAAGATTAACATAACCTCTTTCTCAGCTAACAATGTGATTTTCGCAGCACCCTTAATTGCCTCCTTTGCATCCTCAAATAAAATATTTGTGTATAAATCCTTAAAATCAAAAGTTACAAACATATGCTGCTTATTTTTATCTAAAGGGGTTTTGCATAACTCCTCTACTAAATCCTTACTACCCCCTAGAATTGTACATTTTAAACCCTCAATAGACATTATAGTTTTCAATCTCCCAAGTATAATTTTCAATTTGCTCTGTAATATTTTAGATGCTGTCACAGTACACCAACTATGGCCTGTTACAATCGGCCTTCCTTTCAATTCTCTTTCATTCGTAGAGCTGAATATAACAACTTATGAACCTTTGGCATAAGATTTAAACTAGGAAGTATAATATCTTCATCAAACTTTCCATTCAAAATCCTCTTTTCACTATCACTAATCACACCTTTATGTTTTGCAACCAAATTTGCCATTTTCCCCTTAAACTTAGTTACAATATCCCCAACCCCTTCCACTGTCCCAACCCTTAAATAGAAATCAGAATTTAACTGACGACCATACTCCTCCTTGTACCAATTTAAAGTATTTAAAGACCAACCAAGATTCTTATCACTCTCCCTTAGAACAAAATTTGGATCCTCCAATAATAAACAGGCCCTTTTTAGATTTTTTGTTACCTTTTTAAACCCTTATTAGCCCTCTGCCTTACATCCCTTTGCAAATTTAGTGAAAATCTGTCTATTAGCTTTAAAGCTCGGTAAACATATTCCCTCTCAACACTACCTAATTTCGGATGACATAGATAACTGCGAATTGTAAACCTCTTAGAATGCATAATCCGGTTCGTTTTTCTTCCCCCCCTTCTGTTTTTCGAATAAACTTGCCTCCTTTCACCAATCACACCCTTAATAAAAGTTAAAACTGCCTCTTCTGCATGTCTTTTAACATCTAAAATACCCCGGTAAGATCCCGCACCCGAATAATCTAGAGGAACATAACCCCCACCCTTATTCAACAACTCAACTAAGTCTGTATCTAGTTTTAACATAGTAAAATTATGTAAAATTATGTTCTCATTTTTAATTGTAAATAGAAATATTTTTAAGATTGTATATTGTCTTTGAAAAGCCCCCTTGGGGAAAGTCAATAAAGTATGTATGTATGTAGATTTGTACTGTCTCTTTTGACTCCCTTTCATAATCTTCCTTTTCTTTCTCCAATCTCGCTGATCCTACTTTGAACAAGAAATCCTTCTTAGCACACCTTTCCAAATCATCAATCATTTTCAGATATAATTTCAACAGAGATCTGATTTCGCCAACGTACAACACTTGTCCTCTCTGATCCTTTATCTTGTTTAGTTTGTTCTTAGCTTTGAAGCTCAATTTACGCCTACTGTTCAATTTGCTTATTTCAGAGGTTATTAAAGCCACTCGTTTGTCAACAACCTCCTTAATAATTTTTTGCACTCTCTCACTAGCTTGCTGTAGCTCATTTCGTCTGCTAGAGTATTGTTCAGAACCTTCACCAACCACAAAATCCAAATTTCCATCTTTGGCGACATATTCAAGATCATTATCGCGGTCAAGAATGTACATTTCATAGTTAATCCCAATCAAATCTTCCTTTAACTCCCCCAATGTTCGCAGCTCTTTAACTAATAAAGTAGACAGTCCCCGAACACCAGTTAGCTGACGCTCCCATCCTTGCATTGTTTCAAATAAACCTTTTCGACCGATTCTCTCCATTTGTCATCTATTTTAGCCTAACTTTAGCTCAAGCCTTCTATTCCTTTCAAAAGCCGTACGTTTTAACGAACTTTCAAATCCTCTGACTTTTTCAGCTCGCGCTTAACAAGTCACGCAAATACCCCTTTAAATTTCTCTAACACGCCATCATTAACCGTTTCACACATAAAATCTTCGCCACAACCCTACTCCTAAAGAAATAGCGTAGCACTCGTAGTCACTGCGCCATCACCGCTGCATGAACTAGCTACCCCGGGGTTTAAAACAATTCCACGTAACAAAACCCGGTAAGAAAACAATATAAATTGCTTCACTATAATATCTAGATAGCTAGAAACTTACCAATTTGCCGCTATTCTCCTGCTTAAGATGGATTCCGATGAACAGATAGAAACCGAAGAAAAACTGGCGCAATTTTTTACAAACACGATCGACGAGAGCATCCTCGATGACTCAATTGTTGACGAGAACGTTAATCTTCCAGAGGAAAACGCTACTGGAGCAGACAGTCAAAAAGTAGAGGTATTTAAATATTTAGTCCTCACAACATAAACATCTCCTAGCTGCAAATATCGCGTAGGTCTCAGCCTTGGTACCAATGGCGTCGAAACGTGTGGTTTTAAATAGGCATCACCTCAGTAATTTACTTAACCCACCCCACCCACAACGGAAATTTACTCAGCCCCCTCCCCTTATATGCCTATTTACCTTGTATGTCTTCTGAGGTCCTGAAGAGACAAGACATACAATTATTTGTAGTAAACAAGATGGCTATGTTTTTAGAAATAGTGAGCTCACTAATTTTAAGGATTAAAGGTATTTTTATTATAATATCCTAAGCAGAATCCTGTTCGATATTAGGTGAGCATCACACCGAAAATCTTAAACTCGCTAAAGAGGACCCTCTGTACGGTGGCTGAAAGAGAAGAGGAAACAAAAGAAAAAAAGAAGCGGCTAAAGGAAGAAATTATCAAAGGAAAGGAGATAGCAGCACAAATGATGCGACTTTCAAGAAAATTTCAACAAACCATAAAGAAAATTGATGAACTAAACCATTAAAAAACCAAAAAATCACAAAGGTTATAAAAGCCTTTATAAAGTTAAATTTATTTTGTTAATATTTCTTGAAAAATTTTTTTTGGTTACATTTCAAATAATATCAATGAATTTCTAGTTACATTTCGGAATAAAGGTTATTCAATCCATGGGTTGAAAGACACACACCCATTTATTAGACTTGTTCTCCATTTGTTATGTCATTGGGGTCCACCCTTCCTCTTTCCAGCACTTAATTTTTATATCACTGAAGTCCACCCTTCCTCTTTCCAGCACTATTAGTCGGTCTCTTTGTTTGTTATGCCACTGAGATCCAACCGTTCTCTTTCCAGCACTAATAGGCTCTTTCAATCTAAAACAAGAATAAAGTAAAAACTAAAACCTTACTTTAAATTATTTATTGACTATAATTATAAACCAATATAAGAAAAATTTCTAAAGCCAACTATACTCAATATTATCACTATAATCTCTCCGCCCTGACCCTCTCTCTTTCTCTTGGACTCCACTTCTTTTTTGTAATGATAAATTAAGGAATTTCTTAATAAAATTTCCATTCCCGGTTTTTTCCTCTCTTTCTCTCTCTCCCTCACTCTTAAAATAAAACTTTTTCCACCCTATGACCGAAGCACTACAAACCCCCCACCCCCTCTTGATCCTCTCTCCCCCATCGCTAAACTGCTAATTATTAGTTGTTACAACTTACTATTTATTATAAATTATTAAGGTTTGTGCAATCGTTGAACTGTAAACAAGGAACTGTTATTCTGGCGGGCCAAAATAAAGACTATTTTAAAGTGCAAACTATTCAGGCCACCCGCTTGCAGATCTCAGAAAGTAAAACCAAAAATAGTATTAAAATAATTTCAAGCTTGTAAAAATTCAAACATTAAACTTGTATTTGGAGATCTATTAGTACTCAATACTCACTTACAGTATCCCCTTATCATTCCTCATCACTCTCTTAATAAAAATTATCAGAAAAAACTCCAAACCTCTCCTTCCCACTGCAATCCTCACTCTCTCTTACCAAATTTCCACCTCCAAACTCAATTACAGCAATCGACCCCCCACCCCCGCACAAACCAACCCCCACACCCCCCCCTCTTTTCCTCACCTCTCTCCACTTCTCTCCTTGCACTTCCTCTCTAAAACAATTATAGGCTAGAATAATTATAATGGAAACCATTCAAGCCACCCCTAAGGAGGAGTAGACCAGCAGAATAAAGACACTACTTGCAAGCAATTTTCAAGAAACAAAGAAGTGGATCAAACCATGTAATGATTGTTGTAATAGTATCAAAATAATGGTAGTAGTATCGACTATTATACTAAACATTTTCTGTTGCGTAAAAATTGTAGCCCTTGTTATAATAAAGTAGTAGTAGTTTTTTTACCTATAATTATTATTGTATATTGTAGCAACCATTAATATATTAAAAGTTGTAATTGTCATTAATTGAATATCAGAACTTGTAAATATCCAAATATTTAAATTTCCTTGTCACTCTCTAACTAAAATTTTATTTCATTTTAGTTAAAACTCCAATCTCTCTCACCGTTTCACTCTCTTCTCCCTCACTCCCTCTTCTCTCTCCCCCCACTCTCTCACCAAATTTTCCTCCATCCAAACAAATATTCCAATTTAACCCTCTCTCCTCTTCCCCCTCCCCCCCCCCCCTTTCCCCCCACCTTTTACACAAAAGACGGAAACATCAAATTCCTTATACTTTATTTTTACAATAACATCGTACAAATTTAAAGGTTTAACCTGTGCAAAGAAACCTACAAGACATAGCTTTAGTCCTCTATTTTTAAAGAATTGTTTATATTAAAACATACTTAGAGATTTTTATTTAAAATGATACAATAATGACCGGTATTAAAACAAAGCGGGAAATTAATTCCCTTATTGATTTAATATATAAGGTTGTAAGGACTTAACCCTTACGAGGAAACCAACTATACAAAGCCAAATTAGGTGTTGAAGACTCAGAAGAACCTGGCTGCTTAAGCAATGAACTCTAAAAACCATCAAACAGTCACAGGAAGGAACAAATAAAAACAAATCAAGCCACCCTTGAAGAAACAAACTGAAGATAGACATTACTTACAAGCAGCTTTCTAGAAACAAAGAAGAGGTTTTAAACAACAACCATTTATTTCCTAAACAGCAGTTGTTTTGAATTAATAATTATCAGAGTATTTTTCTGAAGCTTGTAAATATTTAAATATTCAAAATTTAAATTGTATAGCTGTGTAAGTACTTGATATCACCACTTATTCCTTTACTACTCTTATCACTCTTTTATTAAAAAATGAAAAAAAACTCCAATTTCTCTCTTTCACCACTCCACTCTCTTCTCCCTCTCTCCTTCTCTCTCTCCCACCCTCTCACCAAATTTCCCTCTACCTTAACACTTGCAAAATCCACCCTTCCCCCAACCACCCCCCCCCCCCACCCTCCCCACACCCTCCTCTTCCTAATAAAAACCTCCTAATAAATATTACAAAAACCTCAAGATACCAAAGCCATCCCGAGGAAATTATCATGTGACACACAACTTGTTTTCTCTACACTTGAACCGTTGGTCAAATGTAGAAAAAAGGATTTTCAATCGTGTGTCACATGATAAAATACTCCATGATTCGTGGAGTATTTCGCCAGTGTGTCCCAGGGTCTTCTCCACGCCTAGCCGCCATATTGAAAGCGGAGTAGACCCTGGGAAACATGCATAATTTATGCAAACTCTCCCAGATTATCTGGTAGTCTCCCAGAATATAGTCTCCTATGCAGCCGTTATTTGTGTCGTCACGCAACGCTTCTCCCCACTAACGGCTGCCCAAACCTGGACCACATTCCTTTCCTTTTGTTTTGACCGCAGTAACTTTGACACCTATCGGCAAAAACGTGACTGTTACCGTTTGCCGAAAACTTGCTAGATCGATCCAATTCTTGAACTAGGATGTCTGTTGTTATTATAATGAAGTTTTTTCGACATAATTCTTTCATATCATACATTTTTCTTCAGTAAAACCGTGTTTTATTTTGATGTCTGGTGTGCGTCAAATTCAAAAGGCGGCATACTAGCGTGCGTTTGACGTTTCCGACACTAAGGTCATGATAAGACACAATCTATGATTGGTGAATTTTGGCGCGAACGAGTTCCGAAAATGGCACTGCAACTGTGATTGGCTTAAATCTGCAAAGGAATGTGGTCCAGGTTTGAGCAGCCGTTAGTGGGGAGAAGCGTTGCGCGACGACACAAATAACGGCTGCGTAGGAGACTACCCAGAATAAGGAGATGCCTTATTTTGTGATGACTTATGTATATTATTATAACTTACATGTGACATTTACTGGTAGGGGAACTAGTGGTACCACATGGTTGGCCAAGGAATGTGTGGTTCCAGAAAATATCCATACCCCCCCACGGAAGACAACTGGAAATTCCGAGGGGGTGGGGGGTTAAAGGCCCAGGAATTCCGAAGGAGAGGGGGGTTCACGCAGAGCTTGTTTTCCAGAGGGTTCCTTCTGAACAAACACAACAAATTCGTAAGAAATACTTACGTACTTTGTCTCTATTTTCGAGGAATGAAACCAAGCCAAATCAAACATTCTGGCCATTGAAATAAACCAAAACATCTTGTTCTTTCATGTATCTTTTATTTTCTGAGTTTACCGCCTCTCTAAATGAGAAAAAATGTCTCTTGAAGTTGCAAGCACGAACTGAACCGAACGGGATCAAAATGGCCGACCAAAACTCCTTCCCAGTCCCCTGGACATTGTTTCTTGGAAAAGCCAGGTTGCTCAGCTTTGTTACGAACACGAACGATTTTCGAATATTTTCCTTCGTCGTGCAAGCGCTAAGCAATGGCAAAGTGTCTTGAAAACAAAAACATAATCAGACTTCAAGACAAGTAAGTTAAATTTTTGATTGGAAAGAAAGATATTCTTTCTTTCTTTGGATTAAATTTGTGATTCACGTTCATTGTTTGTTCTTTCTGTAAACTCTGTTAGCCGTGTGCGTGTTGATGAAAGCGATCGGATTGTAACGTATATTTTGCGTAACTGAGTCTTCATTTTTTTAGGTACAAAACCTTTTGGAATTTCCGAGGGGGGTAGGGGGTCCATGTCTAAAAATACTGGAAATTCCTGGGGGGAGGGGGGGTCATCAAAGACCCCCTTGGAACGGAAATTCTGTAAATGGATGACAGGGATTAGCTCTCTTAACTCAACTTTAATTGAACATCTCTGACTTAGACGAAGGTGAAAGTACAAACGTGTGTCATGACTCGAATGGCATAAAACGAAGGAAGATCGAAGCTCACGAGCCGAGCATGTGCTCCTCGATCACGTGACCTACATTCTCGCAATCCCATGATTCCACTACAGTCCATCCCTTCTTTAAGGGAGTAAACTTAAACTTACGACAAACGCTTACAAGTTGAATGAAATTGAATTTGAAACAAAACTAAGGGTAACAAGAAAATCTTAACAGTCTTAAATCCTCATGTGTCCACCCCTTCTTTAAGGGATCTTAGTTTTGCGAAACTAAAGATGCAAACATGTCTTTGTCAAGTTTTAAGACATAAGTTCCTCCATGTGAACCGCCGGACATGGATAGATAGGGACACTTTGAAATAAGTCCTCTTAGTTTTCCGCAATGTTTCAAAATGTCCTGGGCATCAGGAATCTTCTGATAGACGACTTTGCAAGCCTCTGAGGCATAAGCCTTTGTATTGGGAAGAGTACTGAGATATTGTCCAAAAGCAAATGCTAACTTTGCCACATCAGGATCAATCGCTGCACTCTTACGGGTTGGTAGTTCATGAGTGGTAACAGTCTCGTTCAGTGGTTGTTCATCATTAAACCTGAGATCATCGGTTGCTGCTTCTGAGTGTCCATCTGGAATGACAATGATTTTCTCAATGTTCACTGTTTTAAGCTCATGCTGAGTGAATTTATGTCGAAGTCTTAACAGATCCTGGCGACCATGAACATGTCCTGTAACAATGTAAGGACCATCAAATCGACGAATAAACCTTGTGGCTGATCCTTTAGGTTGGGAACTGGGAGGTGGTCTTCTGACATAAACTTCCTTTCCTTCAGCAACATTAAGTTCCCTGGATGATCTATCATAGTACTCTCTTTGTGTTCTCTTCATATCTGCCTTGATGTTGTTAAACTGTTTCTGTGCCTCAAGCATGCGAGACACAAGCTGTTCTGCATAGGTGCTTCTTGATAGTGTTTCTGGAGGTAAGTCAAGGGCAATGACTTCAGGTGACGGTGCATGACGTCCGAATACCAAAAAGAAAGGACTTATTTGACCAGTACCAGGAATTGGGGATACATTGTGAGCATACACGGCTGGTTGCAGGAATTCTTCCCAGCGTTCCTGATATTTCTCACAGTAAATTCCTATTGCTGCATTCAACCATCTGTGTACACGCTCTGTACTGCCATTCAAGCGTGGACGGTAACTAGTTGTAACAATATGTTCAATCGAGAGCAGTTTTGTGAGCTGGCGCAACACTGCATTAAGCCATTCGCCTCCTTGATCACTTTGCAAGACTGCTGGAAATCCATACTGCAGGAATACATTATCGAACAGAGCTCGTGCTGCTGTAATTGCTTGCTTATCTGGAACTGGAATTGCACGCAGGAAATTCGAATAGGGACAAACAGCGGTCAGAATCCACTTGTTACCAGTTGAGGTAGTAGGCAATTGTCCAACATAGTCTATACCAATGGTGCAGAAAGGACGCTCATATATTCGAACTTGCATTGGTCCATGTTTCGGATCAGTAGACTTAAATTTGATACAGGCTGGACAGCGCTTGATCCAATTCCGTACATGTTTAGCCATATTTCTCCAATAAAAGTCGTGCGAAAGGGATCCATAGGTAGCTTCGCGTCCTCGATGCACACCCACAGGTGAGTCATGGTAAACTCGTAGAAGGTGACGTTGAAGTTGAATGTCATTGGGTACCATAATACGGTAATGGTGTGGATCCTCCATAAATTCATCGCGATACACAAGCAAACCATCAACAACAGCTGAACGCTTTGCCATTTGTTTGACCCATTGCAAGTGTTCCTTTGGAATGTTCTTGAGCATAGAAATGTCTTGGTTTGAGCTATGAAACTTGATTAGCAGTTCACACCAGTAATCCTGTAGTTGTCTCTTGGCAAAACTTGCTCGATTGCGATTTAAAGATTCCAGATTTTCAAAGTCTTGAAAGTTCCAGTCTGAAGAAGGAGTTTCTTGAGATTTGACAACTTGTGGAGTCTTGGACTTGTATGATTTGCATTTGTTTTTCTCTGGAGCAGTTGTGAGACAAACTGGTTCGAGGCAATCAACTTGAGGCATTAGACACGCATTGTGTAGACAGGCCATAGTGTTGTTAAATGTTCCACGAATAAGGTCAGCAGTGTGGTGTGGAATGTCAACTGCAGTTGCAATGATCATGAATGTGACAACACCATTCTCCGGAGGGATAACAACATTGTCTTCAGGAATGTACTCTTTGACAGGGTGACGGCTCAGAACATCTGGAACAACATTTCGTTCACCTTTCCTGTGTTCAATGAAAAAGTCAAATTCGGCCATACTCATGCACCATCTCGCGACTTTTGCTTGTTGTGGTGCCATGGTAGTTAACCATTTAAGATTTGCATGATCGGTAACGACCTTGACTCTTCGGCCAAGTAAGTAAGAGCGAAACTGTTCAAGTCCCCATTTCACAGCAAAAAGTTCCTGGTGCATAGTTGTCCAACGTGATTCAGCTGGTGAAAATGCCCGTGAAGCAAATCTCACAGGTCGAAGTATGCCATCCTTCTCTTGAGCCAACATTGCTCCACATCCAAGCTTGCTAGCATCCACATGTAATTCAAACTGAGAGTCCCAGTCAGGGTGGAACAACATAACATCTGGGCTGGTGATTGCTTGCTTTAAGTCTTGAAATTCTCTTTCTGTTTCTTCTGTCCAGTGGAATGGTACACCCTTCTTGAGAAGGCATCGCAAGGCTTGTGTTCGGTTAGACATGCATGAAATAAAGTCCCTGAAATATCCACAGAGTCCAAGAAATCTCTTGACTGCAGAAGTGTTAGTTGGAGTAGGCATGGATAAGATTGCTTCTATTCCTTTGGTAATAGGTGTTCGACCGTCCTGGGTAATGCGATGTCCAAGGATCTCGATTTCCCTTGCAAAGAATTTACACTTGGTGGGTTTCAGTTGCATTCCAACCTTAACCAGTCTCTGAAACAACAATGAATACTGAGCAAGAGCTTCCTCATCTGACTGTGCCCACTGAATTATGTCATCCACATAAACAACAAGCCACTTGTGCAAATAGTCTGCAAATACAGTGTTCAAAATCCGCTGAAATGTATTTGGGGCTGTTTTTAATCCGAAAGGAAGTCTGAGAAATTCATAAAGTCCCAGGTGTGTACAAAATGCAGTTTTCTGTTGATCTGATTTCCGGATAGAAATCTGCCAGTAACCGCTGACTAAGTCACAGTTTGCGAACACTTTTCCTTGGCTGACTGCATCCAAGACACTGGAAATAGAAGGGATAGGGTACCCATCGCCTTGTGTCACGCTGTTGAGCCGACGATAGTCCACCACAAATCTTGGAGGTTGAAGTTTTCCTTTCTCTGGAGGTTTGCGGACCAGAATGCATGGCGAACCCCATTCAGATTGACTTGGTCGTATTATCTTGAGCTTAAGCATCCTCTCAATTTCTGTTTTGATTGCTCGGAGTTCCTCTGGGCTTTTCTTGTATGGGTGGCTGTAAATGGGAGGGGCATCGCCCGTGTCAATTCTATGCTCAAATCCGGTAACAGCTCCAAGTGGACAACCAGGGAGGAGAAATGCAGTTGGATATTGACAAATGAGTTCTTTGAATCTCTTCATAATATCTGCATCAACAGTAGAATACTCCAAGCCATCTAGACCCAAGGCTTGAAATATGGCATCAGTGTAGTCAGTTGAATAAGGATCACAGTTCAGCTCTTCTACTGGAGGAAACTCGGGACCTTGACAATCATGTTCTGGTAATGCATCACAGATAGGAGACAATATGGATGAGTCGAGACCAGCATCTAACATTTCTTTCTTTTGCACTGACAGTTGCCATTGCTTTGAACAATTCTTTGTTTCCGTATCCGTTGGTGGTTGCATTGGAGCAGGTGGCTGCTGTGTATCTGCCCATGTAAGCCATCCATCTGCCAGTTGCGTTGCAGTAGTGTCAGCTGCTTCTTCAAGGATAGCATCATCTTCATTTGTCATGTCTCTAATATCTCCTAAAATAACATTCTCAGCAATAGTTGTCTTCTTCAGCTTAGATTCCACTGCCAAGGTGGTACACCATGTAACGCACATGTCAGGTGCTTCTTCTGTAAGTACAGGAATTTCTGTTGCTTCGGAAATTTTCACGAGGTATGCATTGCAGAATTGATCAATATCAGTTCCTTTGGTCTCTGGTATAACATGACTGGAAATTTGACTCAGATCAAAGGGGCCACTGAGAACTTTGACACCTGGCTGGATATCTCTGCCCTCAATCCAAAGCGGTTGATGCATTGCTTGATAGCCCATCAAGGCTGCAGAAAGGGTGACGCAAACTGATACAAAGTTGAGACCACGGTGAAGGGATTGAGAATGCTTATGGACACCCAGTGGTGGTGCTCCAGTGAGAAGGCAGGTAACACTAACATGTGGCTTTGGCACTGTTGTTTCATGTGTCACAGATCCACTGGTTGCTGATGCACTTTTGAAGCCATTGAGTGGATTGTCGAGCGAGCACTGAACAAGAAACTGCATGCTTGGGTGTCGAAAGGTGATAGATGGAACGTGATGGTCAACCAATGCTTGAATAGCATGAAGGTGGTTCTCACCAAAGAGAATTGGCCATACGAGCCCTGGAACTACAAGCATAGTAAAGACAGTTTCTGTTCCTGTTTCCCAGGTGATTGGTATTTGCATTGTGGAGACTGCTTTCAAATTAGACTTCGGATCGGCAGCTGTAACAGAAATGGGTTCCTCTAGGGTGTGGTACGTGAGATCAGGTCGTTTGGAGGCCACATAATCTGCATGTACTTTGCTTACGAGAGATACCGAACAACAGCTATCCAATGGCAAGGGCAGTTGTTGACCTGCCGATGTGACTGAGGTCCACAGAATGTTGCGTTGATGCAATTGAGCTTCTGGCTTTGCGGAAGGAGTGTGTACGGTGACAGCAGGCAATCCAAATAAAGGCATGGATGTAGGTGGCTGATCAGACGTGACTGACTTTGGTCGTGAAGCTGAGGCGGCGCTCGAGTTTTCAGAACCTGAGACCATGGAAGAGGCAGATTGTTGCGGAGACTGAGCTTCACATTTTCCTAGACGAGTAGATAGGACCACGAGTTGCTGCCTTAGAGAATTTAGCTCTTCAGATGGAACAGAGGTGTGAGATGTGGGTGATGAGCGATTTTCATAATGTCTGATAGCTTTACAACCCCATTTATCACAGCGTTGGCACTTGTGTTGTCGGCCATATGAGCATTTGTTTCCATCTTCCTCGCAATTAGATTTGGGAAATCGATTGTAATTTCGGTAAATCTCCGGTTGTTTTGGAGTTTCTTTGCGGTATTTTGGACAGTACCTTGACAGATGATTTGTTCCTCCGCAAGTGTAACAAGCTCTCTGTTGTCGTTGGGAGTACGGATCTTGAGATTTCGTGGTAGTCGAAGAAACAAACACATTCGGTGGCATAACTTTCCATTCATCAAGCGACTGATTTCCATTCGAGGCGGTGAGCGGAGTTTGAAATGACAATTCAACGCGACGAGCGGCGTCCACGGCTTTGTCGAGCGTGGAGAATTCTGCTGCTTTTACGACGAGTTGCTGAGCGATCTTGTGATGAACTTTAGAAATAAATTGCGAAATGACAAAGGTGGGACAATCCTTACCGATTTTTTCGCCAAGCTTCTCCAGTTGATGCAGTAGCTTTTTGTACCTGAATGCAAATTGTTCCACTGACTCGCCGTGCTCTTGTTGAATAGCGCTCAATTCTCCTGCCAAACGACGGCATTTGTCTTCTTTTGACTCCCCGAATTCCGTACGCAATCTTTCGATACATAGATTAAGTTGTTCCTCTGCCGTTTTCTCAGCGTATCCTTCGGTGGTTTTGGTAATAGATAAGACAGATCTCGGCCATTCGCCAACACATTGCTGCTCCAAAAGTGACAAACGAGTCCCGACGGGAAGATGTGCTGTTTGTTGTGTGATGCGCTCGAGGAATTCAGAAATATCGTCGCGAACCACATTATCTCGACGAAAAGAAGGCAGTTGAATTGACGGCATGCGAAGGCCTTGCGAAGTATTTGCCTGTGCTTGGACTGGAGCGGCTTGGGCCATTTGACCGACTGATTCCGAAACATGTGAAACGTTTGTTGTCAGTTGTTTGACAACATCGACAAGTCCTGCGACAACACCTTGAAGCTCTTCGATTGTTGCCATCGCTTTGGATTCTCCACCACTTGTAAATGGATGACAGGGATTAGCTCTCTTAACTCAACTTTAATTGAACATCTCTGACTTAGACGAAGGTGAAAGTACAAACGTGTGTCATGACTCGAATGGCGTAAAACGAAGGAAGATCGAAGCTCACGAGCCGAGCATGTGCTCCTCAATCACGTGACCTACATTCTCGCAATCCCATGATTCCACTACAATTCCTGAGGGGTGGGGGGGTGAAAACCAAAATGTCTTCCGTGGGGGGGTATGGATATTTTCTGGAACCACACAATCAACGTTGGACAGATCCAGTGGAACCCACAAAATTGTCAACTCCAACCTGTTGAGAATGGCACCAGGAGGGGTCACTGGCATTGCGTATTCTCTTAATACATCTGTCCTTGCCATGGAAAATTGGGTTATTGTAGTCTGTAAAGCTCCAGCCAGAAAGACAACTTGCAGATAACCTATTAAAAAATAATGTAAAGTTGATCACATGCCAGTACTCTGTTTCAATTTAAAATATCGTTACTAGAATGATCATTAGTGACTGTGAATTTGGCCTGAAAATATGGGTTATAATGTTCAGTTTTTTGGTCAAATTTTGCTTTAATCATGGCCTTGTACATGTTTGTTTTAAATGCAAATAATCAATGTACTAAATAATTAATGCATTTACAGAGCGAGTTAAAAAAGCGTGAACACTTTGATTTCATTTTGACATTTCAATTGTGTGGCCACCAATCAGATGCAAAATGACACTGCAAGGAAAGTAATTAAACGGTCTGCCTCGATTAGTCACGAAACCACACTTTCCTTAGAAAAAATATTGTCATACTGCGTCTTCTGTACTTAATTTTTTCACTGCTACTCTTACTGATTTTTTTTTTCATGCGAAAATGAGGTGGAAGAGGTTAGGGCTTACTTCAGTTCACGACTCCGACAGGTTTTATTTTCAAGCCGCCATGCATTCATGGTTGATCTGAAATTTGCATATTTGACAGCTGCAATGCTCGCTCTTCTGATTGGAGGAGCGAGCACAAAGGAATGTCAACTGTCTGTTGAAAATCGCTCAAATTTCAACTTTGCTTTCACAAATAAGAAGGGTGAAACTAGTATTAAAAAGCTACAGGGTAACAGCCAATTCTTTGAAAGTATGGTTTCGTGACTGATTGAGACAGACCATTAGTTTGCTTTCCTTGCCGTTCCATCTTGCATCTGATTGGTGGCTACACAATTGACATGTCAAAATGAAATCAAAGTGTTCACGCTTTTTTAACTCGCTCTGTATTTTAATAAATATACATAATGTGTAGTTCCAGAAAATATCCATCCCCCCATGGAAGGGATTGGAAATTCCAGGGGGATGGGGGGTCAAAGGTCAAGGAAATTCCTGGGAGGAGGAGGGTGATATATTTTTACAGAGGGTCTCGTATTTATCATTATGTTCCCTCTGTTTGCGTTTTCCTTTTCCCGAGCCATTCTTTAGACGGCTGATCGTACTCTGTTTATAATGCCTCTTTTCCAGATTTAAGAAATATTTTGTGTTATTTTCACCTTCATTGTGCCATTGAGTTTTTGAGCGTAAAATTGCGCCTTTTGTGCGATGTTCGATGATTTTTTCGAGCTCGCATTTAAGATTATCAATCTTTGTATGTAATTGTGATTTTTGTACCTCACTAGTGTCGGTTCTATCTATTTCTCGTTCAAGATCAGCTATTTCCTTTTGAAGTACATCTTCTTGGGACCTGGTTTTAGAGATTTTGGCGGCCGCATATGAAATCGATTTATCTCGAACTTTCATTTCAATCATCTCCCAAAGTAAGGCTGGATTTACTGAGTTATCTGACTTGTATTCGTCTTTTGTTTGATCAATAACTGTTTTAATTTCTTTGATATATTCATCTTCTGCCAAGAGAGGTATTAAGCTTCCAAAATCCTCTTCCTCTAGGATTATAGTGCAAAGCTATTTTGAGTAATATCATCAAATGATCAGTTTTGTATCCAGGTGTGATGTCTGCTAGATTGGTATCACAAATTAAACTTGAACTGATAAGAAAGAAATCAAGTCTGCATTGTATTTCTGGTTTCCTTCGACGCCACGTGTATCTTCGACTGTCCGGGTTTAGCGTTCTCCAAATGTCTGTCAAGTTTAATTCTTTGCAAGTTTGCTTAACTTCTTTCAGAGCATTTTGGTGTGTTCTGGGAAGACCACCTTTCTTATCTTCTCCAACGTTTAGCACTAGATTAAAGTCGCCACCTAATATTATTTCTTCACATTTAAAATCTTCTAAATGATCAAAGAAAGTTTGAAAAAACCCGGATCATCGTCATTTGGAGCATAAATATTTGCTAAGGTGAAGAATTTTTCTTCAGCTTTAATATCGCATATTATAAAACGTCCCGAGGGGTCCGAGAAAGCTTTCAAAATATCCAAATTAAAGTTGTTGTTGAAAAGAATACAAACACCAGCTGCGCTACTTGAATAGCAGCTAAAAAGTGCTTTGTACCCCCATTCAGCTCTCCAATTATCAACATTATTTTCAGTGCAATGCACTTCTTGTAAAAAGTAGATTGATTGCTGTCTGCTTCTGAGCCAATTAAAGGTCTCTCTTCTCTTGTTATTGTTTCCTATTCCCCTCACATTGATTGAAGCAATTTTTAGATCAGACAGTTTTGGCGGCTAAATGCGGATATTGTATAAAGATAATTCAGCAGAGATCATTGTATAATAGTTTTGCACCTTTTGAGTGAAGCGGTCAAAGAAAGAAAAGTATGTAAATATCGCTGTGCTATGGGTGAATTTTGCCCCCCAGGGAAAAAAAACAAACAAAAAAAGCACATACAAAAAAAACACATACATGAAAACTTTACATAATAAAAAGAAAACCTGACTGAGGGCCGCAGAAGACCCGGCTTTCTTGGTTTTATAAGTAAAAACCAAGCAAAGCGATAGAAAGCGAAGTCTTCCAAAGAATCCCCAAAAAGCATAAGGCGTTTTGTTAATCTGGCTCCGTAGTAGCTGCCGTCCGCAGCCGATGCGGGAATAAGTCACTTTTTATGATTAAATGAATAGTTACCCGCATAGTGGTAAAACAAAAATATAAACAAGTAAATCCCAATGGCCTAAAAAAAATATTAGGAAAATTTCAACAACAAAAAAGCTGAAGTTATAAGGTAGAAAGTTCTTTGCCAACAGGCCATAATTTTCCTCTTATATACAACTTACCTGGCTGTGATTGACTAAAAGATACGGGGATTCTGTTTTGTCTTGCTGCTTTGAATGTCTCCATTTGCGGTCTTCGTCGGTTAATGATTTCAGTTGGTAGGTCTCGGAACATTTGGTAATCAGTATCCTTAAGTCTGTTACCCATCGAAAAGATTTGCTGAACGTCCTTAATCTGAGGAAGCGGGCAAGGATAGGGCGCGGTTTTCCATCTTTGGACGTTCCATTATGGTGGACCCGTTGAATCTCAACATTTCTCGCGTCAGCAAATCCGAGTTCACGTTCCAAGAAAGAGCGAAGTATTTCTTCGGTGTCTTCCTTCCCATCTGGTGCGAGTGCCATTTCTTCGTTTACGTTCATAAACTTTATGTTTTCACGCCGCGAATAGGCTTCTTAGATACAGGTTTTTAGTGTGGATCTCGTTCATCTTGTCTTGATTTTTTTGCACATTTCTTGTAAGCTCAGCTATTTGGGCCTGAGCTTTTACAAGAGCGTCCGTATTCTCCTTCACTTGCTTTCCAGTGAAGTTAAGGCCATCTTGTAGTTCGTTGATGTCTTTCTTCGCTGCTCCTTGGAAATGTTCGAGCTCATGAGTGCGTTTCTCAAGGTTTCCTAGTTGAATCTCAATTTTCACTAAGGAAGATTCTATTGGGTCGAGCTTTTCCAGTCTTTCAAGTATTTCTTGTAGCTGTGCGCCAAATTCTTGCGACATGTTCAGAGCTGTTACTGATATATCGTCTTTTTTCGTCTCTGGTGAGGTAGAAGAGGACGGTGACCTAATTTTTCTCTTATTTAGAAGTTGCTCGGCGAATTCGGCCATTAACCACTATGGGATAAACAAAATATGCGGCCGGCCGTGACTCACGTCTTCACGCCGCCATTGCTTGGCCCAGTCCTGTATCATAGCCATTGCTTAGCCCAGAGCTGTATCATAGTTGCCAAAGACACGAAAAAAAACAATTTCCATCACCAGGAATTTTGATTCGTTGCATATTGTTTAAATTAAGAAATGCATGAAGATCTGTTCCACTGTACTGAGTATTACTTTCAACAGCAGATAGAGACAAAGAACATTTTTAAGGTGTATCAGATCATTAGCACTTTGTGAAAAAGATGCTTCACCCTTGATATCTTCCAGGTGTTTACTTAAACAAGCAAAGTTCGATGCTTGCTGAATAACATTGGCAATGTCTGCATTGTGGAGAAAATCAACACAGTCCTCATCATCACTTCTATCACCATTCTGGTCATCAGATGAGAAATTGCCATCATCACTTGAAGTATCTGAATGTTCGTCTAGTAAATAATTAATACAGTTAATAGCGTCATCAATTTCTGACAAGTTTTCAGCAAACTCACAGTCTGCTGCTTCTGCATTCTCTTGAATGGTTAGAGAGCCACCAAATTGCTCATCAGATGTGAAATCCTCAGTCATCACACTGTAAGTTTCCACTGGCTTAATATAATATATTTTTTTCCTCTTGTTGTTAAGCTTGCAAGATATTTTCTTTTCATTCCATTTGTAAAAGAATAACCCCAGAAATGCAAGAGCTAATTCAAGGCCGATCCTGGACCGCTTTAAAGACTTGTTTAAACTTTTGTGTATTGCTTCATTTCTGTTTGTTCCTCCTGATGGTGGTATTCTGGACAAACAGCCTTTGATGACATGATGTTTCAGGTTATCAATCTCTTTTACTGCAGCAGATGGTAATAATGGAATGGAATCTATTTCTGCCTTGCTCCACTGCCTCATAAAAATCTCAATATTTTCCAGGATAATTTCTGGTGTTGGGATGTCCATTGTTCTCTGTTCACCCCTATCATTAGGATCACGGAATAGTTGTCTTAAAGAGAGTATCATTTTCCTTTGAAGCTGCGTTATTAGGGACTTCAAGCACCGACGACGGCGACCGCAACGGCGACGTGAAAACCGAAAAAAGACTGGGGAGAGGACGCGATCGTGGCGCGAATTTACAAATAGTTAAGCAGCCACAACAAAACGCCGTCGTATCCTTCGCACTTGTACTTGAACAGGCGTATTTTTCGTAAATATGCCCTCGCTAAAAGAGGTCAGAAATCAACTCCTGATAAGCCATTTTGATGGAGTAATAAACGATGAAGAGTTTTTGCTGTTATACGACTTGAACAAGTCGAATAATCTGGATCTTCCGTACGATTCGTACGACTATTTTGAGTTTGATATGCTAGAAAACGACGAGTGCCTGTCGGAGTTTCGATTTCGCAAACAGGATATTCCATTTTTAGCAGAAATATTGCAGGTACCTGATGTAATAACATGCTACCAAAGAAGTGTTTGTAGCGGATTGGAAGCCCTTTGTGTTGTTCTCAAGAGACTGGCATATCCTTGTCGGTATGCTGATATGATGCCCAGATTTGCAAGGCCTGTCCCAGTGTTATGTATTATCAACAACCATATGATCGACTTCTTATATCAGACACATGGCCACAGAATTCTCCAGTGGAACAACTTGCTTCTAAACCCTGGTGCACTTGAAACGTATGCTGCTACCATTACGGCTCAAGGTTCTCCCTTGGAGCACTGTTTTGGTTTCATTGATGGAACTGTTCGACCGATATGCAGGCCAGACCAAAATCAACGAATAGTCTACAATGGCCATAAACGGGTCCATGCCATAAAATTTCAGTCTGTGGCGCTTCCAAATGGAATGATTGGAAACATGTTTGGACCAGTCGGTAGGAAACAAGACAATTGTGTACGCTTATTTCATATTTGTCGTCTGTTTGTTTTTGTTTGTTTGTTTTTTTTTTTTTTTGGGGGGGGGGGGGGGGGCGTGTGGGGGTGGGGGGGTGGTTAAATGGGCATCTTGAAATGGATTTGAATGGAAGAGCTGGGCCTGGCAGCATTACATATCAAAATCAAAGTGATTTTATTCGTTCTTTCTTTTTTTTTCATAAGAGGGTAAGCACCATGATGCTGCAATGCTACATGATTCACACCTTCTTGATGATCTGTACCAGTTTGCATTCTCACCTGGACCTGTTGTACGCCCACTGTGCCTTTATGGAGATCCTGCGTATCCGCTAAGAGTGCATCTTCAGGCTCCATTCAGAAACATGCATCTCACTCCACAAATGCAACAATTTAACAGTGCTATGAGCCCCCTGAGAGTCTCCGTTGAGTGGTTATTTAGTGATATAGTCAACTACTTTAAATTTATCGATTTAAAAAAAACCTTAAGATAGGTCTGTCAGCGGTGGGGAAAATGTACATAGTTTGTGCTTTGCTTAGAAATGCACTGACATGTTTGTATGGCAATACAACTTCTGAATTCTATGATCTGGATCCCCCTGCTTTGCAAGATTACTTTGCTTAAGTCATATAGGGGTATGTCCTTTGGCCACATTAAGTCATTTTGAAGTTTGAAGCAAAAAATCCTACTGTTCAAATTATTTAGATCATTTAATTAAAACAGTCTCTATCCTTACATAACAGTAAATAAGGGGTGGACCATTTCATTTCTGGGGGGGTGGGGGTTGGGTGATTTGGTATAGGCGCATTTTTTTCTTTCTTGTACAAGTGTGCTTGTATTGCAGGATATTTTTTTCAAACTCACCCAACCACCCCCCTCACAAGTTAAATGGTCCACCCCGGAGTATATTCCAATAATAAAGGAGGAAATAGACCGTATTCATAAATGGCGGCCAATTAATTATTCTTTTATATTCATGCTAATCAGCCTACCTAGCCTCATTTTAGAGTAAAAATTATTTTGAATTTTGCACATGCTAACGAGGTTAGGTAGGCTGATTAGCATGAATATAAAAGAATAATCAATCGGCCGCCATTTATGAATAAGGTCTATAGTACAAGATTCTACAACCTCTGAGTTTAAACTGTAGTACCATATTTGGAAATTGAAAATTGTTAGTTGACACATGTCATTTAAGCCTGTTGCTATGCTAGTGACATGAACTTGGCAAAGTTGAATGAGGGTTTCTTAGTTTCTAGAAGCCAATATAAGCAATAATGAATACCAATAAAAACCAACAGTGTGGTCAGGTACAATGTTCCAGCAATCAGAGGTGTACTGCATGACAATAATTTATTGTAAATAATATAAAAAGCACTTTTACAAACAGTAATTCAAATGATAAGTGGATGATAATTCAAATGCATAAAAAAAACTGTTTGGTGCAACAAACAATAAACTCAACTTAGTTTGTTTACTACAGAGTCCAATGTTAGTTTATTTTTTTTGTGCCAGTTCTTGCATAACTGCTAACAGAGCCTGGCTTTGCTGCTGTTGCTGCTGCATCATGGTTAACTGCAATTGCCCTAGTTGCTGAAGCTGTTGTTGCTGCTGCTTCTGGAATGCAGAAAACATTGACTGCTGCTGTTCTTGTTGACGTATAAGCTGCCCACTCATTTCATCCTGCCTTTTTTTCTTGAGCAGCCTGTACCTGCCTCTTTAAGTCCAGCTCTTCTTTTCTGATCATTGACTGCTCTCTTAAGTACTCGATTGTTTCGGTTCCACTTCTTCGCGCTCGCTTTCCCGGTTTAACATCAGGATCTGCACCATCCAACTGTTGTTTCTTTCTTGTCTCTCCTACTCTCTCTAATGCTTTATTTCGCATCTCTTGTGCTTCCTTCTTGTCTTTCTCAATCTTTTCTTTCTTTTCTTTGGACTGGTTTTGCTGTTCTTTGTCAGCAGCATCAAATTTTTCGCAAATTTCCTCCATTGCATTTTCAAATTCAGTGGGGGGATCTCCTGCTAAGCCACTAGCCTTCTTTTCCTCTTCCATTTTCTTCTTGTATTTCTTTATTATAACAAGTTTTACCCTGTCCCTCACAGACCTTGTAGTGACTGTAAATTTTGGATCTGCCAATGCATTTAGGTGAAATACTATTTCCTCCCACAAATTGGACCTTTCCCTACTCCCTTGTGGGTGTGAGTATGGGTCAACGGCCAACACCTCTCTTACAAGAAGGATATCATGATCCTTCGTCCAGTGCATTGGTCCAGACCTGAAAAGAAGAACAACAACACTTCACCATCTATGGAAGTTTGTAGTGTTTGTGCAGTTTATTTTGATAGTTTTGAAATGTCAGCAGACTGTTATGAAACATGAGACATACCAGGTCAAATTGACTTGGATTTTAAGTAATTTTGGGATGAAAATACTTAACTTTAATATATTTATCTATACTGTCGTTGTATTGAAGGTACTTACATGATTCCAGTCGGAAATCAGAATGAACTTTTTTCAGGTGTGAATCAACCTATTTCAAAATCAGCAAGACTACAATGAGTATTGTTTTGAATATTCAGCTCATAAAGGAAGTATCTAAATTAAAAATAATAATGATATTATTTCGAACAATCTGGGATAATGAAGCTAAAAGCACTAGTTCTGAATGTTTCTGAAAACATTTGTAATGAAATCAAATAGGTGTGAAGACGGGCTCTGAGTTGGGAGACAACAAATTTAGACAACTGTCGCCATTTTTTTCAGTTTCTGTTGACGAACACAACAAACTAGCTCGCAGTTTTCCCGAATTTTAATTTCAACTCGGACATAAAAACAGTCGACACTGCTGGAATGAGCACCTAAAAATTAGCAAGACTTGTAAATTTAAGCGCCATATTTTACATATTTTGTCGGCCTTAATGTCATTGTTTTGATCAGGGTATGTGAGAAACTTGTGCCGCCATACATGTACAAACCCCTGTAAAATTTCGAAATTTCCCGACTTAAGCTTATATTTGCTTCTGGGCAAGGTACAAAACAGAAAATTACAGGTATGGCTAAGTTTTAGATGCTCCTTTCTGTTGTACCAACGATTTTCCCGTCCGAGTTCAAATTAAAAAGTTACAAAAACTGCGAGATGGTCTATCTCGAGTGTGACACAACTCAAATAATTTTAAACGTTTTATCAACGATTTGTGAAGCCTTGGTAAGCGAACTTGGACGATCTGACATGTCTTATTGTGAACGAGAAAAGGTAAAACGTAGAAAAAATAATGTTCGACTCGAAATTCGGAGGCATAAATAATTTGTGCTGTAAGCTTACTATTCACGCATGCAAAGCTTTCTATTTTGAAGTGGTCGATGAAATCATTAATCTTGCATAAAAGAAGACAAATAATCCATGTCTACTATTTCTAAAGTCTTCTTAAATATCATCTCCCTCATCATTTCCATTTAAAAGCAAAAACATAAGTAAAATTCATGAAATGCTACTCACCTGTTTCTCACGTTTTCGGGCGACGGCAAAATCAGCTTTCTCACGTCGGGCCCGGGAGCAGAACGTCAAAATATTTCCCACCATACATGCGCAGTAGATCATTTGGGTTTTCCCTGAGATTCTCACGTCGCCGTTGCGGTCGCCGTCGTCGGTGCTTAAAGTCCCTATTGTCTCATTACAACCTTTCTTTTTAGGGATTTTCTTTATCACTCTTTGTATTGCATGAAAAGGGTCCAATTTTATGGTTATGTCAGGGAATATCTTTAACAGCTTTGCACTCCAAGAACAGCAATTGTCTAAGAAGAAAATAGTTGGCTTTTGTCCCTGATTATTGCCAATGAGCCAGCCGGGCGAAGACGCCCGGCTGGCGAGGCGGCAGAGAATAGTGCCGCGCGAAGAAGTGGTTTTGCAGAAAAAAAACTCGAAAAGCTTGCAAAAATTGTAGCATCATGTAACCGTTTAACCAACCTAATATTGAGCCAATAGCAAGGCCGGAACTAAATAGAGCCAATGAGCGAGCCAATGGAAAAACGTGTTAGATCTTATTGTGACCACGTGGTGTGACGTCGTTGCTTTGGTGTCGCGTACTCGCAAAGGGTCCGCAAAGAACTGGCGTGTTTTGAACAGGCGACTCGTTGTTTTGGCGTCGTTGTGTGTGCAAGGATAACCGCCAGGATAACCTCGTGTGCTTGGATTGTGCAAGCATCCGTTGGTTGGAGAACGTAAGTTGTTTTTCTTTTTTCTCTTTTGTGTTTATTGAACTGTGAATCGAACTAGCGTGTTCGCTACTCAATTGAACGAGCGTGTTCATCAATACTGTATTGAACCAGCGTGTTCTCTCCCAAGGACAAGGACCAAGTAAAAATACTTGAATTAGTTCAACATGCTTTGATGAAAACATTGCAAGTTAAAGTTTCATTTTCGTTTATCATGGTCTTTGAACACATCAGTGTGGACCAAAATTTCAACGAATGTTTCCGATTGGGGCTCGCTCCGGTATCTCTTCTTTTAAGCTAACCAGTTTGGCCTGTGCGATATCCAGCTTGTAACGCAATGTTTCTTTATCTTCAGCAATCCTGACGATGGACTTTTCAACTCCTCGATTTTCCAAACGCTCATGAATACCAGTTTGCGTGACACTTGTCGCTGCAACTCCTGTTATCGGCAAGCGATTTATTCCTGCACGCGGTGGTGTGACTTTCGTCGCTTCCTTGTTGTCTTTGATCATAAATTCTTTTATTTCAAGGCAATAATCACTTGACACATCACATGTATCCTGTTCTACATTGACTTCATTAGGTTGCATTGTACGAATACAAGAGTTGAGTTGCAAACCTTCCTCTTGTTTTCTGGACACGGGAAACCCACGTCGACAGAACTTATACTCGCGGGGAAGAAGGTCGCCGACTTCTCCGTCTAACTCTCCTCGCACCAGAACAAGGGACGAATGGATAAAACTACGTGGTCTCTCTATAAAGCACAGATTGTCTCCATTGCAATTTCTTAACTCCAGAAAAATGGTATCCATTTTTCAAGGAGAACTCCGAAAAATCACGTCCATTTTTGTAAATTTCAATGGGATCTTCGATTTTCCCATGTGATCTCCGTTACGTCACTGAAAGTAGCGCGTTGATTGGAAGACTTCGATCACATGTTCAAGATACTGTTCGCGCGTGACGTAGATTGACTGTAAAGGGCAGATGAAAATAAACTACTACAATTTATCATTATACTTATAGTTCCCATCATTTGGAAGCCATCTTCCAGTCTTGGTAACCATCACTGATGCAAAAAAGTCCAAATTGGAGTGTCTGACATGACAAACTGACATTTAATGTTTCTAAATTTGATATGTTTTAACTCGTTCCTTATTGCTGTGGTAAATTTAGGAACTTTTTATTTTGGGATATATCCAATTCTGCCCCACTGAGACTCGACCTTAGCTTGAATTATGAGAGCATTGCAGTCTCTTATATTGTCTGTTTCAGGAATTACTCTTAGTTCAACTGCTTCTTTAGCACCCAATAATTCCCTGCATTTCTTTAAGGTGCTCTGGCAATCTTTGTGAAACAAACTTCCATGTAGAGCAACATATTCCGTAAACATGGGAACAGATTCTTCGTGTTCCTCACTTGCTTGCTCGACCTTGTCTTGATATATTTCATCATCTTCGTCTTCATGAGAAGACTCGTTAGAGTCATCGACAGGCTCAGCAACAACAGGGGTATCACAATCGACCAAAACTTTCTCCAGTATGGGGAAGTTAGTGCAATTACATTGGCACATTGTTAACTCAAGTCAAGGGCAACAATCGGCGAGGGAATCGTCCTCGGTGGAGTTTTCAAGATCCTCCATCGATGTTGGTTTGGGCAGCTTTGACACACGGCTTGAAGCACTGACCACGTCGAAGTCTACGATGAAAGAAATCTTTCTTCCATCAGTTTCCTATATATAGAAAAAAATAATTTCCTATTCATGAATTGATCGAAGAATTGCATTGAATGATCGATCGATCGATCGTTTATGTGTACACAGCTTTGCATCTTGCAATTGAATAAGATATAGACCTTGTATGTATTAATTCTGTATCTAAAAAAGTATGAACATAACCAGTTGAAGCTATACTATCGTAAAAGGAAAAAATAAGTATAATTACCATGAAATAACAAGACGATTTGACGTTCAGAAGAACAGGGCTTTGAGCAGCATAAAGCTTGCCTTCGGACTCCTCGCTCCATAGAAAGCAACACAGACGGCGAACGGCCAATTCGCTCGGTAGACTGAAGTGCCCAAGCACATAAAGAATTTACAGGCAGGGAAAACTAGAGACTGGTATAAATTTTTTCGTTTTGAGATCGATACAATGGAGATACACCAGTTTTGAAACATCAAATGGACGCTCAGAGCACGCTGCGAATCGTACCGCATTCATGTTCACTTCGAAATGAGAGATCACGTGAGCAACGACCGTTAATAATATAGTTGGTTGCAAAGCATCATGGGAATATGCTTATTTCCTCCTTGGGTATCAACCAACTCTAAAACACAATTTTTGCATGACCTGCAACCAACATGACCATGTGTTGACAAGTTTCATTGTAATAAAAGTAACCTGAGTTCAAATCCCAGCCTGTGTTTGAAAGATTATAACCAGCTTTTTATAATCTCTGAAGCATTTGGTCCTTTATCCTTTATACATACATGTACTACTCACCCGTTGGTACTTGTATTTAATGACAGGCAGGCCAGGTCCATATGCTGGAACACCTGTGCCACTTTTGTAAATGAACCACCAGCAAAGAGCACAGCCATGCAGATCAGGAAGTTGCCAGCAGGTGCCTTAGTGCCTGGCATAAAAAGCTGACTGTGCCAGGTGAATTCCTTTCCACAACCAGGATTAATACACACTGTTTTGATCACTACCTCGGTTCCAATCTGTGTTGCTGTCACCTCAGGTTTGCTTCCCATACAACAAAAAATGGCAGAACTGAAGTAGTAACAGGCGTTGGATAAAAACACTGTATTTTGGCTCTGCCCCTATGTTATGGTTGCTTGACAAAGGAATACTGCAATATTTAAATAAAATCTAAATTGTATATATATTGCATACCATTGCATATGTTCGTCTGTCTTAATTTAAAATGGCAATAATGGAACCCCATAATATAACCAGTACCCACTGATTATTACAGTAAATACAGGATAAAGGATAATCTGATTAATTGCATTGTATCCAACATGCAGACCACAGGATGAAAATTAAAGCAGACTAAAATTACATATTAGCCAACTCAAGCCATAAACAAAGATTCTGAAGCAATGCTACAGAGTATCTCTCTACTGGATTCAATCCATCATTCAGTGAGGGTTGTAGACACTTGATGCAGTAAGCTTCTTAATTCAAAGAAGATTGCAGTTTGTATTGTGCATTTTTCAAATTTGAGTTTATCATATTTTAACTAATTTGATAATAAAAAGTAAAAATATATTTTCCCTTTTGTTTCTGTCTCTTCATCCTCAGTTTCTGTATCCTCTCCACTCTCACTGAATGGATCATCATTGGAAGCAGAGGGAAAGTCTGGTTCCTCCTCAATAGTCTCGTCATCATCCTCTTATTGCAGCTGTCTAATGTAACCCCTCGTCCTCCAAGTTCCTCGATTTTATAGGCTAATCTGTTGACTGAAACAGAAGTGAAAAACATACATTAGAACCACACTTTCTTAACTGTTTGGCTGACAAAAAAGTAAAAACAGTAAAGCACATTAACAGCCCAACTTTCAATGTCTGCAGGTACCTAATATTGCCAAACCTACAACCCCTAATATCTCTTCAAAATGTCCAGCATTAATACATGTACTGGTTACTAATCAAACTTGTGTCACCTCACCTTTACGTTTAAGCTGCTTATTTGTTCCTTGTAGATTTTAGCTGTCTTGTCAGCACTTCTGTCTCCCTTATAAGCATGTCACACCTCTCATCTACAAGTGTCTGCGATGATTGCTCCTGTGCCAGGGAGAAACAATTGGTTATCTATCAATAGTTGATAGATAATCTGTACTGCCCCTGTCAAAACTGTTTTTATTGAGTGCAAAGGAATAGGCTATCTTTAGGAGGGCTTAAAAAGATGTGCTCTTTCCAAGCTTTTGTTTCTTAACGTAGACCTTGATATACCAGAATGGTCAGAATTGTTATCTTTAGCAACCCAATTTGCTATTACTGTAAACATTGCTTACATTAAGGGCGCTGTAGATTTGAGTGTCTAATCAGAGTAAGTTAGGGTTTAACATGCATGCATATAGTTTTAATGTTGCAACCGTAAAAAATGAAAATTAAGCTACAACAGCTTAAAGAGATCAATTGTACTTGTAAGTTGATGATTTATCAGTAAACGATGTGCTTTCCTTGTGGTTGGAAAAGTATAAATTGCTGGTGTACAGTCCTTCAAAAATGGGAGAGTAATCCCTCAGATCCTCAGCTGTTCTCATGTACACTACAAATGCCTGTTATCATGATGGTCCGCTTCCACCCTCTACACTTGGATTGTCGCGATGGCTCTCCACTCCCCATATCTCTTTGTGTTCACTCTTGTTGAATATCCAGGAGGGCTGATTTTGTTAAAGCTCAAGTCACAGAAGACTCCAGGGCCCGGTTGCATAAAACAACTTAAGATTAAGTGGGAATTTATACAACTGCTCCTTGTGTCACGGAGGGTTTTTTCAAACTGTCCTTGCTGCTCTATGGTAGAGGCTGTCCTGACCTAGACCTCCACAGAAGAGGATGTACGTTTCTTCGGAGATGGTTGACCACTTTATTTGTTTCATAACCAGTCCGCATATTGTTCAAGATTTAACATTTTCGAAAATTTAAGGTATCAGCCACCCCCAAAAATTACCATTTTGTGAAATTTTCGATTTTTTGAAATTCTGGTAGATCTTGCAAAGAACTGTTATTTCCAAAAAATTATACCTCAAAATGTTATTTCTGTGGAAAGTTATTGCACATGAAAAATTTCCTTCATTGTTTTTCTGTAATTAGCTGTTGACATTTCAGTCATATCTTCAATTATCCAATTACAGAGTCTTGTGACCTGCTCGTGACAATTGTCTGCGCAGCCGATTCCATAGCGATTTTTCGAGAGTTTTTGTTTGCGAGGTTGTCTATTCACAAATATTGCGAAAATATTGCTTTCATCTGTTTCTTTTGATATCCTCTAAAAAGAAAAAGAAACTGTCCGTTTTCGTCGGAAAAACCAAGGCCAAAGAAATCGAAATTGGACAAGAAACCGTTCATCAACGAATCTGCCACTTCACTTGCAGCGAGCGACAAAGGTTTCTCCTACCACTTCCAGAGTTAAGGCAAAGTGACTGCCATCAAATCCATTAAAAGCAGAAATGAAGCCCGGGGGTGGCTCCCATGTAAAAGTGACGGGGGTGATCGCAGTACCTTTTAGGGGTTAAAATTTGTGGTTTGGTACCGCTTTGGGTGTTAAAATCTAAACTGAATTATTGGTATTTTTTAGGGGTTCTTTTCAAAATTTCCGGCGATCACCCCCATCACTTTTATATGGGAGACCCCCACGGGAAATGAAGTCACCGGCCTGTACAAATACTACCTAAAGTTAATTTCAGGTTGAATTGATTCTGTGACACAAAACAGCGCACAAGTCACTAGGGTGCGACCCGCATGCATTTATTTACTGGAATATTCGCATACTGTGCCTGTAAAAATAACTGGAAGTTAAAAGAACTTCTTATCCAGCTAATCTCATTTTTTACAGCACAGTCGTTTTGTGATCTTTCCGGTTTCATCTGATTTGAGGCGTTGTTCGCCCTTTTTTATATTGTGCGTGCGAAGCACAGTCGACTACACAAACAAGATCAGAACGTTTTGAAATGATTGAAATATTTTATTTCACGAACAGCAACCAGTCCGAACATATTGGTCGAATATTTAAACGAAGCCTAAAAAGTTAGTTAATGAGGTATAAATCAACTTATAAGACCTTATAAGCAGGCCACTCTAGTCGCTAAATGATTTTTTAGTCTGTGTTTATATACACCTTCTAAACAGGGCTTACTGTATGCTTTTCGTTTGAGTTTCCCTCCCGATCAACACTGATTTGGACGTGAGTACGAAATACACTGGCCTGCGTGAATAAAATAAGCCGCGCGGAATCTTATTGTTCTGTTTCGAGAAATAAATCGTTTCTTCAAAATCCCTATTCGAGTCAGACTCAAAACTCGAAACTCGCCGATTCTCGAAAACATCGAGGACGAGACTGTCAACTTACATTTACCCGGTACTACTGCATATTTCTATGTTAATTAATTGCTTTACTTTTCCATTCACGAGTTGGCACATAGTGCTTTTGATCAATCATTGTATCCGATTCATTCTTGTTCTTCCCCTTCCTTCTAATCCTTTCGGCTTTGTTTTGTTGATGTGCTTCATTTTCCTTTCTCTATTTTTTTCAGTATTTTGAGACCTCTTGATCCTCTTAGCAGCATTTTCATTCTCCCTGAACTGTGGGTTAGCCCTTTTATTTCTCATGAATTCTCATCTATAAGCCTTTTGTTTCTCCTTTTTATCAACATGCTGACCAGAAATATCACATGAGAAAACTCTGTCACTCATCTGGCCAGTACAACTGCTCTCTATGTTGTTATTATTTTGTATCAAATTATAGTCATTGTCTGTAGGGTGACTCAAAGTACTGCATACATTTGAGTTTGCACGGAAATCCAAATTCACTTGTGGAGTATGTAGAAACATAATGAATTTCATCAATGTGACCAATGTATATGGGAGCAGCTTCTCCTTGTGGACTAGAAGGACATATGACATTGATATCTGCAAAATTCTCACTTGATTCTATGATGTTGATTGATAGATTTAGACTGTTGGCAACTGCTTGTATAATTAGACCATCACTCCATGTGCCCTGCATTGACATATGTGACCTCTCACGCGAAAACGTACAACTCGGCTATCCGTTCGAATGGGCGAAATGCACTGCTATCGAACGGGTGAGAAATGGGTCACCAAACCGTTTGAAACAGATGAGACTGAACGGGTGAACGGCTCATGAATAATTTCGAACGGATGAGACTGAACGACTCATGAAAAATTTTGAACAGATAGCCATGAACAGCTGAACGACTCATGAAAAATTTCGGACGGATAACCATGAACGGCTGAACGGCTCATGAAAAATATCGAACGGATAGCCATGCATGGCTGAACGGCTCATGAAAAATTTTGAACAGGAAACTGTGAATCGCTGAACAGAAAAGAAAACCTACGCAAATGAGAATGTGAAATCGGTTGTTGAAAAATACATTTTTCATGTGTGAAGCGTAAATGCTGGAATCTTTTTAATTGAAATTTAAAAACCGCGAAACAACTAGTCTTGAATCATCATCGCATTACATTAAATTGTAGCAAAGGAAAAGGAATCAATGGAACTTCAACGTAGCCTGTGAGAGCGACATGTCGATGTCGCTGCGCGCCAAGAATGTTGTTGTGAATTTAAATTATGAATGATTTGAATCAAAACCTAAATTTCCCTGTGCATTCCTGCATGTCCACGCCGCACTTGAGAGATAACTGGGTTAATTTTTTTCAGGAAATCCGGTGCCCCAAAATCAGTTTATAAACAATAGTTGATCCGCCGCGCAAATTTCACGACCTTGCACAAAATTATTAATGAACTCGCAAGTCGTAAATTGTCAATAGACTTTTGAATTGTCAACTTGTGAATTTTTCTTAGCAGCATCAACAAATTCGAAAAACAAAGTCTTCATTGATCTTGTAGTAACATTTTGTTTACACTTTGGCGTCTTTGTAGATTCACTGTCGGATAAGAAATAACCTTGCCGGCCGAAAGATTTTGGTCCATTCATGTTTACTCCTACCTAGTCCAGTTCTGGCCCCTCTCTGTCACGCAACGCTACGCTCCCCCAGAGGGTCCAGGGACAATTGTCTGCGCATGCTCACGATAAACCAATCACAGCGCATCTTAGCTCACATGTGACTTTTAAACTCGACAAACCGAGTCGAGAAAGAGAAAATATATTTGGTCGCCATCTGTGCCTTCAGTGGAGATTTTAAAACTAAAATACTCCGCTCTTCCTTCGATTTAACACCTCGCAAATTATCACAGGCATGAAGGGAATGTGTAGGAGAAGTGTTATCTTGATCAGTCGGTATATTATCGTTCACGTATTATTAATCGCTTATATGTTAGCACGTTTATAATTGCATGTTTATAATAAATGTTCTCGCGTGATTAATTGTAGCTTAGTTGTTTCGTCGGATATGATGTTTCAATTACTTAAGTCACGAATGCTGTTATTTTAGTGTGTGAGTTCTCTTGTAACAAAAGCAAGCACGATTCAGTGTAGCTCTCCCACCGAGCGAAATAAACCTTATAGATTGTAGTTGGAGTAGTTTTGTCCGTTAATGGTACCTGCTACATCTTTACACAAGAAGAAACAGCCGAACTTACAGCATCTACAAATACAGGATCGTATTCAGGAAACATTTCTCTATACTTTTCATTGACCGAAGCGCTCGAAGAGATCGAAACATCCGTCATCTTGTCAGTATAAAAATACATGCGCAGTAGCGATTAGCTAAGAAGCTGACTAACCGTTGAGCATGCGCAGACAATTGTCCCTGGACCCTCTGGGGGAGCGTAGCGTTGCGTGACAGAGAGGGGCCAGAACTGGACTAACTCCTACCCTGCGAGCAGAGTCGCTTTCGATCTTTTTAGAAAGATCAGCTAAGATTGAAAGCGACTCTGCTCGCAGGGTAGTTTACTCCGAACGGATGACACTTGGCCATTCGAACAGATAGAGATTTTTTCAAAAGATGACCCAAGCCGTTCGAACGGATAGAGATTTTTTTTGAATGGATGACCCAAGCCATTCGAAGGGATAGATACTTTTTTGAACGGATGACCTAAGTCGTTCGAACGGATGCAAATTTTTCGGAACGGCTTGTGAACGGAATTCCGTTTTGAAACGGAAAGCCGTTAGTGTACGTTTTTGCGTGAGAGGTCACATATTGGTTAGATACCCTAGCCAAGAATTGTCAATGTTAGATTCAATAAATCTTTCTGGGTTCATCCTCAAATATTCTACACCAATAGTTTGTACAAGAAGATGGGAATTTGGGTTACCGGCTTTGATGTCGGAGCTTGTGTCAGGAGAAGACGCCGCCGCCGCCATGTTCTCCTCTTGGTCGCCTTCACCATGCCAAGAGGCTTTATGATCTGGAGACTCGCTCTCACCATCTGTAGAGCTCCGTAGTCCTCGTTTCTTGTTTGTCTTGGTCATTTGAACTGCTAGCGCTATTAATTTGCCAAAGTTTTAGAAGTTTTGGGAGGTTAATACGCTTCTTCAAAAAACACGTCCATCGCTCATGACGTTCGACCCCAGACCCGATAGCTTCAAGATGATTTTCCTTCAACTTTTTTCGATCTTCTCTCGCATTTTTAGAGACATCATCAGATATAAATAGGTTGGCTTCTTGGAAAGGGCGACCTTTTAGCTTTGCCACAGCATTACGTAAAATATACTGCTTATCAGTGAATCTCAACAGGGCCACATGTATAGGTCTTGCTAGTGACACACCTCCTCGACGATTTTGAACTGCAGTACGATGGGCTCTCATAACTTCCACGACACCCTCCAAACCCATGAAGTTGGACAAGATATCTTTAACAAGAGCTTCACAAGAAGAGGAGAACTCCTTCTCCGCATTCTCCGCATCCTCCGGAACGTTCCATATCAATGTTATTTAGTTTAGATCGATTCTCAAGGTCATCCATCTTCTTCTCCAACTCATCAACTAAGCTTTGATCCGCTTTAGCTGCTAAACTAGTTTTAACGGAGTGGACCTCAGAGTTTGCAAACTCCACAGACTTCTTCAATTCAGTAATGTCGTTACACCGAGTAGTCGATTTTTCTTCCAGCTGTTGCAGTCTATCCAGAATGTCAACATGGCGGGTCTCGCTCGCAGCAGTTAGTTCATCCATTTTGGCAGACAATTTTGCCCCTAGGGTTCAAAATACCTGAATACTTTCATTCCTGTCTTCTCTTGCTTCCATTTCTCCTTCTAGGGCTTTCTTAGAACGCAAATTTTTAGTCATATTGGCAAAGAAACTCAATCGAGGAACGGAGCTCAGCAGCGCACATCTTATTTGGTTCGAGACATTGTGCCAAAGTTATGTCTCCTTGTACCATTGATAGGCGCAAATCTTTTCCTTCCCTGCTGAATTCAAATTTGCGGCTTGCCATCTTCTTCTTCTTCTATGCCCTTCGAAGCGACACAACCTTGAAGCAGAGCCACCAAGCTCGGTTACAAAGTTTTGGCTGCACCGCTTTTGGCGGGAAAACCGAGAAATGTTTGGTTGCCAAGATACCAAGTTCGAGGTCTGGGTACAAAAATTTTTCTGGCAGGAAATGCAAAGTAAATTTATGCGTTTTTATGTGAGTACCGGGCGGTCAAAATAGCGCCAAAATACATTGTGTCTTTGCCTGTACGCTGCTTTTCCAAAGATGGACAATATTTGCGACAAGTATGTCGAACACCTCGTCTTCACAGAGCAGAAATCTCATTGTCAGATCAGCGAATTACTTAAAAGCAATTATCCAAATCAAAATGGTCTAAGCGAACGATCAGTGAGGATATTTTGCAAAGAACGAGGGATTTGCAAGCAGACAAACCTTTTGAATGAGTCACTGGATGATTTGGTGAGAGAATCCGTGTGTAGGTGAGTACCTTGCAATGATCATTTATTCAGCGGCGGAAGAATAGTGGACAAGAGGGGTACAGGGGGCAGGAGAGGAAAGGGTGGGAAGTGAGTATTAAAAGGGCTGGAAGCGGGAGTAAATGGGGAAAATTTGGCGACAATGTATAATATTTTGCAATAGAAAAGGCACAAAGAGGCAGGAGGCAGGAATATGCCAGGCAAACTCAGTTTCATAAGATGGCAAAATTTAAAGAAATTTCACCGAAGGAAAAAAAAAAGAAAAAAGAAAGGAATAAAGATAAAATATAGCAAAAATGTGCCATTCTTTAGATGCTATGTTGCCATGGCAATGGCCTCAACGAAAAAAGTAACAACCTTTAAATAACTGTAATTATATCAGTTTCCTTACTGGTAAATATCGGGAACAAAAAATCAAGGACAAAATAACTGGGGTTTCCTTTCTTTTTTAGTGTAGGTCATTGGTAAATATTCTAGGGAGCCACCCAGGCGGTGTTGGACACGCGTCGCGAAGCATGCTGGGAGAAAATCGATCGCGAGCTCATTTGCAACATGTCGGCGATCAGTAAACATCTCAGCTCTCCGCGGTCCGATGCATTTCTTGAAGAAATCTGCCCGCTGTTTCATCCCATATATTTATCTACTTTCTTCACGACTACAACTGCTTCATTTGTGCTCAAGGAACGGACTTTAGCGATGAATATTCGACCGGATAAGTTCTTTTCGGCGATGTCGTAATTCGTTCATCGTTCAATGTTCGAATCTTGTAGCTTTTTGTCGAAACCAAGTTTTAACTCGTCCTATAGTTTTCTCCTTCTAGTTGTGTGAACGTGTACATGGAAAAAAAATTGAGTTAAATCTCGAGAATTGAACGATGTTTTGCTGAATGTAAATTTGGATCGATGTCTGTCACTAAGGTATAAGCTTACAATGAAAATATAGCTTTTCACCTAAATAATAGTTGTACTACTTCACTCGGTGTGGATTTGGAATTATGGCACTGCAATATATTGGACAGTTTCTGTCTTTCATGAAATATCGAAAGCTACATGTATGCATTGTTCACACTGCACAGGATCCATATTTTTTAATTACCCTGGGTGCCAGAGGTTTATGTTTTATCTAGTAAGTTTAATTGCACCATTGTACCTGCTCAAAAGCAGGTCCTGACCAGCAATTTTGGATTGTTTTTTTTTGTGTCATTTTGTGTATGCAAGTTTTGTGCCGGTACAATAATATTTCAAATTGGCATATCAAGTATGAACAAATATAACCTAAATTAAAATCTGCTTCGGCCTCCTTTCTCAATATCCTCAAGGTTGGCAGACATGAGGGGACTATAGTCACACTTGCACACACACAAAAGGACTAGTCGAACATGAGGGGGACAGTCCGGTGACTAGTCACAGGGACCAGTCGCATGAACAGTACACACAAGGGTACAAGCACAATTTATGGGGATAGTCCCTTCAATTCAACCAGTTTGAATTATTTTATTTACCATTACAATATACCCCTCATAATTCGTGGGACAAGTCATAGGGTTGTTCACACGAAGGGACTTGGTGCCCGGAACTAGTTGGTCCCTGCGACTAGTCCCCTCATGTGTGCCAACCTTTAGATATAGCATCCATAGAGGGATAAAATGAAGGTGTGACATCTTCAATCATAAGGCTATAAAAGCAACATTCTATTATTGTTGCAGTCCTCATGCTCAAGGGTTCAGTCATTTACTTTATAGAGACCATTTTTCCATTTTATTTCACTAAAATGGCCTGCAAGAAGGCTCAGGCTCATGTTGCCAGGTTTGCACATGAGTGGATGAACTACCGGTGAAGCTCACAGGCTATCACATGTTAGAGAAACTTGTGTCATACTTGCACTAAACCCTTGCAGTAACAGTGCGAATCAGAAAGTGTGACTGTAACCAAAAATTCTGGAAATACAGTGGAACCCGGTTAATATGGACACCAAAGGGACATGAAAAAGTGTCCGTAATATCCGGGTGTCTGTATTAAGCGGGCTGATATAAGAGAAAATATGTGTCGTCGGGACAGACAAAACTGTCCATAAAGCGGGGTTCCACTGTAATTTGACTGCCATGCAGGAAAACCAATGAGATCCAAGATATATAAATTGCAAACCCTAATAATGGTATTATCCCTGTGGTTTTATTTCTTGTCTGATTGGACAGCAAAATAAAAGTGTTCACCCCTGTGAATGGCCAGGTGACCACTAACCCAATTTCACTCTTGGAACACAGAAAGCACTATGCAAGTGTGCCTGAATTAAATTTTGGTTAAGAAAATAGGAGATGAAATTACAGGTGGCTGAGAGATCCTGAGAAACCAGCTTCTTCTGTCGAGCAGCCAAATTTTGTAGAAAAGTATACCTTTATTATGTTCATTGAAGCAAAGCTTTTTTTAAGACTCGACTGTGAACTTTTTTAGTTTTAGTTTTTTTCCAAACTTTGAGCTTCTAAACTTGGGGTGCGGCTTATCTGCGAGTGCGGCTTATACGCCGGTGTTTACGGTATGCTTATTTGAAGCACTTGAAACCTCAGTGCAAGCTACTAAATAAACCTTGCTGTATATTCAATATATTCAATCTGAACTCAGGCTATTTGTTATTGTTTTTCATTTCCACAATCTAATGGATTTAATAAATGGCATGCTAGTCTCTCACAACTCAGCCTCCAGAGATATTATCCACAGATTATCAGCAACAGTTTATGAACACATATAAACATAATCACAATCAAAGTTGGCTAAAGTTGGACACTGAGTTGGAGGAAGAGGTCCCAAGTGGAGCAGTGTTTTGAATAACAATACAAGTAATATAAAGAAATAGCAACATATTTTGGCATCATGGCAATGATCCTCTGTTGTTACGAAGGGCATTTAGGCTGCTAAAACCTATCAAACAAATGGAGAAAAAAAACATGATTAAACATGTGAAAAGAAACGAATATAACTCGAAAACAGTAGTGTGAACTCGTGCTGATCACTCCCGCGAAATCAAAAGTACATGTCACGAAACACGAAAAAAGCTACAACTTCAAGTCCAATTTTGACCGTTAAAACGGCGGGGCCCGCCTGGGCCCGCCGACCTTTTCATAAAACTTAACTATCCAACTACATTTCTGTGTAAAAATAATCTAAGATACTGATCACCAGTAGCAAAGAAAACGCCATATGTGTACCCATGTTACACACGAATGATAAACAAAGGTTTCCAAGACAGCTCGGTTTTCATTGACAAATTTTGATACGAAAAATGCTTACCTGAACTTATAGCTTGAACCATAGCTTGCTGAGGTAATCCTCTAACAGATCCCCGAAAATGATGAACTGAATCGCTCGATAACAGAAGAAATCCACCGAAAAAGGACGAGCTATCCTCACTCACGACACAAAAACACGTCCGCCATAAGTATCGCCCAGCTGACGCGTGATTGGACGAATTTAGTCACGTGAACCGTGTCCAACACCGCCTGGGAGCCACCTTAAGGCTTCCTTTCCATTTAATCTGTCATGAATACCTTAACATTTGTTTAATTTATGTTTTGCTCTTTTTATCTATTTACCTTCCATTCGGCTTCTTTGCCGACTTTAGAAATGGCCAACGGTGAAACAGCTACCTTCTTGCAAGCTGGCGGTGTTGTGCGTTCAACAAATAATTCTGGTTCCGGTAATTATGCTCGTCTTTTCTTTGAATTTGCTGAGTGAATTTGTGCTGAGTGCACCAAAGCTTGTTGGCATATTTAAAAATGTCACATAGTCCATGGGAGAGGGCTTTATCTAAGTCATGGCCAACCTTTTTAATTCTGAGTAGCTCTGGCTTCTTAATGACAAGCTTGCCTGCAAATCTTCAATAACATTCTCTGGTTTTGCAAAAATGCCAAAAGCTTGGGCCAGGGAACTCTGGATTTTTCCCATTCAAATCAATGAGGGCTTCATTTGTGTAAGTCGTGTCAGTGAGCCACAGCCCTCCGAGAAGTTCAAATGTAGTGTCTACTCGGAGTATCGAATTGCCATTTACACAGAAGCGGTACAAGTCATTGACCATGTTGGGGAGACTGTTGAAAGCAACATAACTTTCTTTCGTGAATGTTACACTTTTTGGAGGAAAGGCACTGATTGTAGACAGGATATCATCTCCTCTGCTTCACTTTTGAATTCTTTCTTGTTACTTGAACAAGTTGAAGTTTCTTTTTTTAATAATAGCTTTCTGTTGTCAATTAACTTGCGACTCGATATAGCTTCGCTTTACTGATGTTTTGTAAACCGTGTAATAAATAAAGATTCTATTCTAACCGTACCAGCTCCCTTTCTGGCAATGGAATTATAAACTTGCTCCGTTGATAATCCCTTCTCGATCATATTATCACCCTTGGTGAAAAGACTGGGATATTTCCTGTAGTATTGGCTACTGGTGGGTTTGGTGGCATTCCTGTGCCGAGGAAGGTTGAAGCATTGATCTGCCCCATCTGCCCATTTATACACGACAACATAAAAGGGCCCTGTGGTAATAGCTTTTATTTCTTTCCTGTAACCTTTAGAGCTTCTGATATTGATGTACCATACGCCATTTTCATCCTTGTGGGATGTGCGCGGCCCCTCATCATTGTACATATAGAACTTTGTAACGGTGCCTTTGGAAAGATATGCTCCATTGTCATTAGATTTGGCAGATGATAGTGGAATTTCTCTCTTATCCAAAGTAAACATATTGTTCTTGCGTATTCCGGAAGGCTTCTGTTTAAGGTTGAAATCTTCTGGATTTTGCAAAAGGATGTTGAGAAGACTTTGGTGATCACCTTCCGCACTATTTTTGACATTTTCACTGTTTATTTCGTCTCTCTTCCTATGGAAAGATAGACAACATTTTCTATTTTAAAACCACTTTTGATTGAATTTTTTGGCTAACACCATAAAGTTATTTAATTTGACTACAGCACTTCTCTGCACTCCAAGGGGGGTGTTTGGGGGGCTTACCCCAGAAAGTTTTTGAGATTTCAGCCTGAAAAGTGAAAAGCCCTTATTGGGCCTATGTCATGGTGCAGTTACACCTTGAGCTATTTTTAGAATTACTTTTGCCGCAAAAATATTGTCATGAGCCACGCCCCCACGTTTAACCAATGATATTGTTTCTGCTATGCAGTCATGTGAATTTGTATATTCCGCCGAGATTAGTTCATTAATGACCCTCAGCACGTGCAAAGCAGTTTTATTGCTATTTTTGCAAAGCTTTTCTGCAAAACAAACTATAAATTTGAGTTTCCTGACTATTCTAGCTTATTCTTCTTGCGGCTTGATCATGTCAAAGTTAAATCAAAGTGTTCACACTTTTTTGATGCGCACAGTAATAGTATCCTGCAATTTCATGTTCCCCCATTCTATGGAATTGGGTCCCGGAGGGGGGGGTACTCCGGATTTAAAGTGAAGGGGAGGTGCGAATGGGGACGTAAATTAAAACCCCCCAAAATCCCCTGAACGAAGATTGTAAGAAAATTTTGGCAAGTATTTTTTGGGTAGTTCGATTTTAGTAGGGATTTTTGGGGGTATTCAAAACAATTGGTTCGCAGTAGAAAAAATGTTACTGTACGTAGTGCTACAGATATCTATTACACACACACTTATGGGCATTAATATAGGGTTCTAAAATTCTGCATGGGATTTTTTTGGGTTTTACTTGCCAAAATTTTCTTACCCAAAAAAATTGTGATTTCAAACCCCCAAACATCCTTCTCACCTCCCCGTCACTTTAAATCTGGAGTACCCCCTGGGATTGGGTCACCCTCAATAAGCAGGTTATTTAGGAAAAATATTCCTCAAGAGATGGTGGCTCAATGTCAAAAAATGTGGCTGTGGTATTCCCATACATGCATGTGAATGCATTCCTTAATAATGCACTAACCACATAGTGTTGGCCAACAGCACTTAATCCAATTTTAAGATTTTTCTTAAAATCAAGGAATTTGAATGATGCCACAATATCACCAAAAATCCACTCCACAGATGTACGGACAGAGCTCATTGATTTGTTAAACTGTTCCATGGGAGCAGCGAGAGGAGTTTCCCTGAATGGCTGCTGTAGGTGGATCCACAGAGGATATGCTGGGTCACCATATATGAACATAGCCTTGCCAGTTCCAGGACTGAATGCATTCCTCTCCAGATCTTCTAATAAGCCAGCATCCTTGAGCATTGCTGCATCATGCTTCTTGCCTTCTGTGTGAGTTCATTCAAAACAAAACAATGGGTCACTCACTCACTCAATCAATCAATCAAAGATTCAAATCAAGCAACACATACAGTAAAAATAAATAATAACAGAAATGGAAAAATGAAATAAATAAAAATTATAGCAATAAATACATAACAAGTATTTTACAGACAAAAAACCCGAAATAAAAGCTATGTGCAATAAAATAAAAGTAAGCTTAATTTGAAATGTGACTTGTCTTAAATCTTAAAATGAATTGCATACCTATGGGCCCGTACAGGTTAGCAACCAGTCCATTTGGCAATGTCACTGACTGGAATTTTAGGGCATGTACATGCTTGTGACCATTATAAACCACTTTTTGGTTTTCGCCTGGCCTACAAATAGGCCGCACCATTCCATCTACAAATCCAAAGCAGTTGGACAGCGCTGCCCCTTTACCAGCTACAGCATCAGCATACAACTGGAGCTTGTCCCTGCTGAGAAGTAGATCATTCCACTCTGTGAGCTTTGAGTGATGATGGTCGTATATCCACTTCTCGAAACGCGTTGTTATCATGCTTATCTCTGGCACTGCCCGACCAAATCGGTGGATCATGTCGCTGAAGCGACACGGGTACGCGAACACCATACACAATCCCTCTATCCTGTCGGCTTTCGTTCTTTGATAACAGCATAGACTCTCTGGTAATCCAAGGGCATCAGCAAGTCTAGCTATGTCCATTTTCCTTACTCGAAACTCAGTGAAGCACTCGGTTTTGTCCATAGAATCGAAATCAAAACGATCGTACTCGACGTGCGGAAACGATGGATTTTTGGAAATACTAGCGTCATACAACAATAAAAGTTATTCTTCGGAAATAAATTGGTTTTTTTCGGAAATTAAATGATGACTCCACGCTAGCAAAAGCATTTCTTGAGCTTTCTTTAAGCTGCACATGTGTCCTCTCACGCGAAAACGTACACTGATGGCTTTCCGTTTTGAAACGGAATTCCGTTCACAAGCCGTTCCGAAAACATTTGCATCCGTTCGAACAACTTGGGTCATCCGTTCAAAAAAAATCTATCCGTTCGAACAACTTGGGTCATCTGTTTGGAGTAAAGTACCCAGCGAGCAGAGCCGCTTTCGATCTTTCTAGGAAGATCGAAAGCGACTCTGCTCACAGTGTAGTAAACATGAATGGACCGAAATCTTACGGCCGGTGAGGTTATTTCTTATCTGACAGTAAATCTACAAAGACGCCAAAGTGTAAAAAAATGTTGCGACACGATCAATGAAGACTTTGTTTTTCGAATTCGTTGATTCACAAGTTGACAATTCAAAAGTCTATTGACAATTTACGACTTGCTAATTAATTAATATGCAAGGTCGTGAAATTTGCGCGGCTGATCAACCATCGTTTATAAACTGATTTCAGGGCACCGGGTTTCGTGAAAAAATTAACCCAATTAACTCAAGTGCGGCGTTGACATGCAGGAATGCACAGTGAAATTTGCATACGAAAATAGATCGAGCAGCTTTTTTCGTTTCATGCTTTCAAATGCTTTTTTCATGCTTTCAATGTGCACGACACGATAAATAGGACCAAATAGCACGGACATGAGACGGAGCAGGGTTCCATTGTATTAACTACACCAAGAAAGTAACAAACTCAGTTTTTAACAAGCAACTACGTGTATTTTAATAAATAAACAGCTGGATATACAAAGTGATTGTTAACAAAAATAATCCTTTTTTTTTTTCAAGCATAAAAGTTTACATGAAATTAATATTACAATGAACGTGCAGGAGGAATGAATTGATTTTGCCTTTTATGAACCTCCAGGCTCGATCTTTTTCCTCGTTGGTGCTAACTGGAAACTTAGTAAATACTATTATTTTCAACGAGTTTAATTTGTTGCTGTCGAGGCACTTTTTATCATAGGTACCATCGGTATTACTGGTCGCTAGTTCATCCTTGCTGAAGAAATTTTGCAGTAGCTTCAGTGCACATAAGTGCCGTTCACTTTCCTTCCCCAGGGTCAGCTGGACTGTCTTTATTTTCGTTGGTGTCACACATGAAAGAATAAACTCCTCGCCGACTTCCTGCGGAGTACTAGAGGGACTAGTCTTGACTGGTTGGTCCTCCTCACAAAGTCTGCTCAGGGTATCTTTATTAATGGTGATCAGGTCTTCGGAGGGCTCGGTTTCGTCAATCACAGGAGTCTCATTGGTTGTGTTTTCACTAGGACAAGTTTGACTAGTTAAAGCGAAAAAAGTCCGGAAGCGCAGTGAAAACACTTTGTTCTGTGTTTAACGGGTTAAAATGCAAGCTGTTTTCACCATTCAAAACAAGGGATTATCGCGCCTTGATCGCCGGAAATCGCGACCAAGTTATACTACCTCGCGAGATGGTATAACTTGTCCTGCTAAATGCCGCGGCCAATCGCATTGCGTATAGTGACAGATGCTACCGCTATTATTTGCCAGACGCGCGCCCCTAATCACCAAAGAGCAACGGCCACCCGCTTTTCCACGGTGATTCCTTCGCGAGAATTTTATTCTGCCGGGCCAGCAGAGGACCAACAAGGCCACAAATGTATTTGAAAGTATCCCTGGCTTACCCTGAAGTGCTCGCACCACAGATGATCTTGATAAATGCGCTAACGGCAATAAGCATTGTTCTGCTGTTGCCGTTTTGACATATCCGGGGATGACTGTATTGAGCTGGTGAAAAAAAAATAGAGATAAAAATCATTGTCAAAAACCCTTGCGACAGCGTTTGCCTGCATTCGATCTGTTGATGAGCGACCGTCTGGTTTTCACTAGCGATGCAAGCACAAGCAACATACGCAGACGCAGTAACGCATTGATCATCAGTGCCTTTTGTTTATGTTGCCTGCAATTGTGCTTGCGTCGCTAGTGACAACCAGGCTTTACTGCACACCTTGATTATTAAATATACAAAACTTAATACACGCATATATACAGCTGTTTCAAGAAAGGTTGTCGGAAAAAAGCGCACGCGAACCTACTTTTGTTGCTTTCTTTTAGCACTCGCAAACATACTTTCACGGCGTCTCATGCCATTTTCTCAGATTTTCATGAAATGCGAAGTCAAGGAACCGTGAACTTAAAACTACCCACAATATCTTTCGGGATTGTCGCGTCCGCTTTTTTCCGACAACCTTTCTCGAAACAGCTGTATTATGTATATTTCCTGGACTACTTTATCTTTGAAACTACAAAATCTGTTCTTGAATTATTTAATTTATATTTGCATTTTTTATGTTACACGGATGTGAAGATGCAAACCCCAATAATACAGTTAAAACTAATCATTGTCTTGTGAGTCAGTGTGCAAAGTCTAATAAGCCTGGTTCACACTTTCGACATAAGCATTAGCGCAAGCAACATACGCAGATGCAGTAACTTGTTGAGCATTAGCAACATTTGTTCTAACAAAACTAAGGCACTAATGATCAACACGTTACTGCGTCTGCTTATGTTGCTTGCGCATATGCTTATGTCGTAAGCAGCCGGATATCGATTTAACATGAATTTCTTACCATGGTATACTGATTTATTGCTTGTCCCTCCATCACGTCGAGGCGCGCTTCAAGGTTTGAAACTGCAGTGGACATATTGTCTTCGATTCCTGACACGGAAGCCTGTATTTTCTCCAGCATCTGTAAGAGTAAAGCAAGGCAGTATTAGAGCTTTCACTTGCACCTGAGCATATTTCTGAGTGAGAAAGTTGTGACGCGCCTTCCGTAGCCACCAACAAACTGTTTTACAAGTGTCCTCTCGTAATATTTGAATCAAACAAATTTGGTTAAAGATAAGGGTTTTACTTTCAGAGCTCAAAGCTTGTTAGTTTTTCTTCAATTTTTGAGTTTACTAACTTTTTTTTATGATTTACTAAAAAAATTCCAAGCTTCTGAAAAGTTACCATTTCGCGCTATTAACACTGGTTCCCACTCCACAGCGGTCAAACGCCGCTGTGAAGGTTAGATTATTCATGCTGTAGCAATAATTCTTCGTTGCCGTAACGGTTGTATTTTAATATACAGTGCGATACACCAAACAAATTTGCATTCCCTGATGTATAACTTGTGCATGACGCGTGAGAAAGTTGCCATGTATTTATACGCACCTATTAACCGTAGTAATATAACTTTTGTTTATACGATGTGACGAGTTTTAATTTAATCAAACAAATTCACGGTCCCTGATTTATAACTTGTAAACTAATTTGATGGGTTACTATGGTAAGGCGCGTAATACAACGGCAGGTTGCCACACGTGAGCAACTATAAGTACGACTTGCAGAAACATTACCTTGGCAAGGCATCGTATCACGGATTAGTTAAAAACGGCTTACATAAAACGGCTCTGTTCAGAGCCACAAAATAAAGAAAAGTCATGGCCGACAATGTTTTGACTACAGGGTAGCGCTCATTGATCGACCGCACGAAAACTTGCGAGAAAAGCAGGTTTTAAAATGGCAACGAATCCCAGAAAGAACGAACAGCGCTTCTCGAATCACGTGCCCTAGAAAGATTACCAAAAGTCTCTCTCGTCTCGACACAGGAGTCACTAGACTCGACTCAACTTTGAAATTCATTGTCGTCATCACATTCTGAATGCACATCGGTTAAATTTTCCATAATAAAATGCAGCTATTTGAAATAAAACGTCTCCAACCCCTTCGTGTTTGTACTACGTCAGACACTGTAAATTTGTTACATTATACCATATGTTATTGCCCAATTGCCTATTCCTTTATATTCCATGTTTGGTCTTTATATGTGCTGTCCTATTCATTTTAGTAATTTTTTTTTCATTAATGAATAGCTACAAGGCTTACTTATTTTAAAAATGTATATGTCTAAAAAAATACATTGCATTCATTTGAAAGTTTCACTAACTCGAAATTACCTTCAGTTAACTGATTATAATTTTTATAATCAGATCCATTTATTTATTTTTAATAACTTGTCATTTTCTATTAATTGCGCATGCTCAGCATTTTTTCCCGCCTCTCGGACAATCTCGGCCTGAAACCTTGAAACACCTCTCTATTTTGGCACCCCGTTCCCCTTTTCAATGTTGCTAGATCCGCTAAATTGTTTAACTCAACGGATAACAACATTGAGAGGGGTGCGGGTCCTACGTGTTTCAAGGATTTTTGTCCGAGATTGTAGCAGGTTTTTCGGCAAACGGTAACAGTCACGTTTTTGCCGATAGGTGTCAAAGTTACTGGGGCAAAAACAAAAGGAAAGGAATGGGGTTCGGATTTGAGCAGCCATTAGTGGGGAGAAGCATTGCGTGACGACACAAATAACGGCTGCATAGGAGACTCAGGATGTTAGGAGTACTAAGGAATTTCCCATGCACAATGTAGTATTTATAATTTGTTTTCTGTTTCATCTTTTTAATAGATGGAGGTCATGGTATTATAATAAACATCTTGATTGTAGACAGTGGATTTTACAGGTGAGAGTGAAGAGCATAAATTGAAGGGATACCGTATGTCTTTTAAACACAGAGAGAACCTATAAAAGGCAAGGACACGCCCCTCTGAAGCACTTTGTTGGCTATTTTTATCATTAATGGCATGTGGGGAAAGCTGAAACGTCGCACAACAATGGTCGTAGCTACAACAGTCGAGAAAAGTTGGGGTTGGTTTATCCAAACAACTAATTAATTTGTTTCAAACAGAACAAGCTATAATAATAAATATTGAGCGCAAAACAAATATATCTATTCGCTGTGTGGAAGAACTGATTATGAATTTCCTTCGCCCATTTCAACATGTACAGTACAGTCCAAATATTGCGGCTAGCTAAAATTGCTGCAAAGCTCAAGCCTGCGATCAAAGAGCCACCTGTTTCGATTTATCTGAGCTTGTCGAGAACTTGAACAAGTCTCGTGAAGATGACTTTTGCGGGATTTGCAAAATTATTCAGAATTACAAGCTTTGTGATTGTGCAAACAATTTGGACAATACTGAATAATTGCACATAATTAGACCTGGGTGAATTAACCAATCAAATGAGACCATTGCTGGTCCGTTGGGATTTGTGATTGGCAGGCTGAACACCTCAGCCTCTACTGATAGGCTCGCTCCGTGTTTAAATGCATGCAATTTTATTATCTCATTAACAGTATTGATTAAAATTTGGGTGTATGTTAAACCAAGAACAGTGACCCTGGTCAACACCCACGGAACACCCAGGAACACCAAAAATATAAAAAAAGGTAAACGTCTTCATGAGCCTAGTGGCTCACAACTGCCGGAGCCTTAATCCCAGTTTCTGTAGCATGAAGCAACTAGGAGTATTCCTTAACCCACTTGGTTGGGATGATAGTCCATCGCAAGTTACCACCCTGGAACTCTGGAGCATTTTGTCGCCGGTACTCATTTATACTCCTGGGTGGAGAGAGGCACTGAGAGTAAAGTATCTTTCCCAAGAACACAACACATTGACCCCAGCCAGGGCTCAAACCCAGACCACTCAGTCCTGAGTCCAGCATGCTAACCATTACTCCATTAGGCCACCGCATCTTCCGCCACCAAAAATATACTAAATGCAAATTTCAGACCACTGACCATGTTCCATTTCCCCTTTTGGACCACTTCAGCCATATGATATCTTATTTATTTTCATTTCCTTTTTTCATATTTTTAATTTTCTTCTTATTTCTAATTTTGGGGTGTTTTCGGAGTGTTCTGGGGTGTTTCGGGAGTCTTTTTGGTTTTACATACACCCATAAAATTAACTTTGAAGTCTTCAGAGCTATATTCATCATTTAGGGGAGTGTACTGTAAAGTTATTATAAAATAAGCTGTACGTGGGCTTTAATATCTGTTATTTGTTCAAAAGGTTTTTTGGGTGGGCTTCTTTTGGGGGAAATGGGGGAAGGGAGTTGCATCTCAAACCTTTTTAGGTGTATATAAAAGAATAAAGCATAGTAAATAGATATCTATTTAAAAGTTGAAAATCCCTTTCATTAATTATCCTTGATCTAGAGCATAATAATTAATTATATGTTCTCTTCTGAGGTGGGTTAATACTGGGTACCATTATACTGGTCTACAACTTAAGCCCTCTCTCCTCCCGCTGACCTGATGGTTAATTACATTCTCTGCTTTGTTTTCTCTTCAGATTTGTACTTCAAACCCATTGTAATACCAGGCAGCACTTGTGATGTCAGGAGAATAATAAATTGATATTGGTTTGAAATAATTTATAATCTATATAATATATAAAATTGTTTGTTTTACTAATTCAGAGGGTGACACTTGATTGATGGTGTTGCAGTTAATCATGACACTAAAAAAAAAGTGTGGCCAGAAAAAAGGACCAAATTAATATTTGAAGAAAGATTTTTGAAATGTGGTGGTTGTCTGCTGTATTTAGATTTCATTGAATCTGATCCTAAACAGTGGGATTTTAATATTGAATGTTTAAAATGTTAAATGTTAGCACATGCTGTTAGTGTATTTTGCGCCTTATAAATATACATGTACATGCATGTGTAATTGAGCATGGTATGAGAAGTCAAGCCTTTGTTGGAAAATGCATATACTTTTGGTCTGATTCACACCAGTCTGTCACTCTTATGTCAATTCATGGCCTGTTAAATTCAGACCATTCCAAATTTATGTTTCAAATCATGTACATTTTGGTTTAAATTTGTTTTTGTTTGATATTTATTTCCTTTTGTCTTATTTTGCTTTAGAGCATGGTACTTAACGACAGTGCTAACTAATGACATTAAATTCAAGAGAAAGGAAAACAAAAAATTTGTAATGTAAAAAATAAATTATAGTCACATGATAATTTAACAGTGTTGGGTTTCTGTTCCTTCTAATACTGCTAGAGTTTAACATTTGAGCGACTTTCACTGGTGTTCTTTAGTATATTTTTTGTTCCAGGAATTTTTGACATCACCATAATTCATATTCACTGCTACTGATAGGCACATGTAAGTTGCTGAGTCGCTTCATGTGAACCATTGGTTCATTGATATAAACTACATGTAAGCTCTCATTTACCTTCATATGAGGCTTTTGAATCCACTATTCTGAGCTATTTACATATTGCTCTGACTATGAATTTTACAAATTGCATTACTGGGGTTTTTGATATACACAATTTAAACTCAGGGTTGTTGTCTGAGGGTGCATTTGTTGGTTTGTGCTATACAAAGAACACTGTCAATTGGTTTTGTATCTATGATAATACATATGTCTTATTATTAACCAAGCTTGACAGTACAGATCGAGTGCAACGAGGTCCATAAAGAAAAGACTGAGGGCCTACTGAGGGCTGATATTTTACTAACAAATTTGCATGATTTTCGCAATTTCTAAACCCCACTAAAACTAAAATTAAGGGCCGTAGGTGGTATCATATTTACCATTTTTCCATTATGACAATTAAATTATATATTGCTTTTATTCGGTTCCACTTGTAATAATAATAATAATAATAATTGATATTTAAACAGGGTCGCATGACTGTTATGACTGTATAAAGTAAGGGCATAATAAAAAAATAAATAAATCCATGCTCACACTTAGGGGTTGGCATAAATAAACAAATTGCTTTAGGAAATGCTTTACATGTCATTACATGTACTTCATAAATTATGTTATATCACATAATTCTAGAATGATAGTGCATTCGAATAGCACAAATTCCATATGTACAAATACATGTATATGTTCAAATGCACCATAGAACTTATAGAATGACTGTGATCCAGCAAATGAATGAACACTGAGGTCGGTCACTGGCCATCCGTAATGGTTCTTTTATGTCCCGGCCATCCAAGCCATGTGCAGGTCGAAGCATTTGCAGATGTCATAGTAAAGGCAGCTTCTGCTTCCTCAGTAATTTTAAGACCCAGAGTGTCATATCTTAGTTATAAGTATAACTTCAAAGGTGGTGAGTTTGAGTCCCAATGAACCATAGATCATTTTCTGGGCTTTCTTTGCAATTGCAGCCTGTACATAGTTGTTTAACAAGTCTGCAGTTCACATATAAATAATCTGTTTCATTTTTGGGGTAGTAATAGTGCAGTGTAGTGTAGTAATAGCGTAGTAATTTAGTCTGCTTGACTGCACACAACTGACTGCATGAAATTGTGCCTGTGTATAAAAGGCACTTACCTTCTGGATGACACCAGCTAAAATGGGATCACACACATCAATGATTGATACCTTCAGAAGTGCTGCCTGTAAGTCACCAGTGGAAATGTATGAATAGATAACCGGAGCTAGGTATGGGAAACCAGGGCCCTGCTGAACGAGACTATGTGCAATCATCTTGCCAAGTATCTCGAAAAGACCAGTTATCACATGCTCATTCTTAAATAGTGGTAGCCTTCTCCTGGCCTCCCCCTGAAATAGTGACATTTCATCATTCCTAGCCAGTGATGCAAAAACATCATTGTAGAACTGTCTCAAAACTCCACCAGTATCAATTGCTGCTTGATTCCTAATTCAGATCCGAAGTGGTGTTGTAGCATCAAAGTCTCTATGTTTGTAATGGTACAAGGCATCAGAGAGCAAATCTTCTTTGTCCACAGTTAGCTTCTCACATGGACCTTTCATTTGGCTCTTGAGCTCAAGCAAGATTTCTGAGGAACTTTTGGGGTTTTCAATGACAAACTCTTTTCCTATAATAATAACAATAATAACTTTAAGTGTCTAATATGTATTTAGCCTTAACAGACTAATAAGCCAAATCGGAGTTCTAAAAAGCACATGCACGCGTCATTAGTCAGAAATACAATGGAATTCAAATGTAAAAACATTCAACTTATTTAAATAACAAAAGAAGGGAATAAATTTGGGATAAAAACGCATGCACACTACATTTTTATCCCGACGCGCACATGAGCTTTTCAGAACTCCGGTTTGGCTTATTGGGGATACTACCATAAAAAGTGACTAACAATAAAACTTAACAAAACGGAACAATACAGTTAAAATGCTAATTTAGATCCTATACACAATGCACAACTCTATTATGAAATGCAAATATTGCAACAATAAATATTATTATTGCTACAGTCAATTCTACCAGTGCCCATTCCCCCACGGGCCATTTGCACCTGCTGTAATCCCAGGGGTGGGGTATTAGAAATTATATCTCAGCCAATTAGGCCACCTGTCACCCACCCCACATAATTTCACAGCCACATGGCTTCAGACTTGCAGTTTCGGATAACTCATGGCATCGTTCGCTGATATTATTGACAAGAAGGAAGAGTTTGTTGCAGAATGGCTGGGGGGGGGGGGGCAGTGTTGGTCACTGCTGGAATTGAGTGACACATTGGGTGACAATTTTTCATCCAACATTTTCTGCGCAAGCAAAATCGCGCTTTACGTCACTGTTGTGTCATATGACATGCATACCATAATGCTTAGCGGGCTACGTATACATGTGGAAAAAGATGGCGGCAAACGAAGAAGAGAATGTCAAAGACACAATTCGGCGCTGTGTGAGAGAAGAGATGATAAATTTTAGAGAAGAAAGAATACCCAGGAGACTTGGAACGGAGAATCTGTTGAACAGGACAAGGTCACTAATACGGTCTTTAGCTTCTTCAGCAGCAAGAGAGCTTCAAAGACCTAAACGATCCTACAGTGCTCCAGGTCACCCTCTGCGGCCCCTGAAAAAGAATCAAAGGCTCCATGAGCCAGCTCAGGATGTAATTGTTATTAATGACATTCATTGAATGCAGTTGTTGGCCCTTCCCTGTGAAAAGCCTTATTATGAGGTATGAGAAATGGGGATTCCAGGCCAAATCTGACAAAAGGGGATTATTTTGATACAGTTTCCACTATTGCATACCAAAACACAATAATATTGAAATAATTATTGATGAGTATTATTTTAAAGTTCTGCTGGTTTGACTCTGGTATTTATGTAAATATGCACCTATCAATGAAGGGTAGAGGGCAGGCTGGGCATATACGGGGAATTTGACCTCCATTGCTCAATTATTTATAAATACAAAACGAAGTATACTTATAGGTATATAATTTGCCCAAGGTGGGGAGTTTGATCCGATTTGAAATACAAGTAGAACAATCAAAATGTTTTGATCCCTGTGCTTCTCAGTTTACATGTAATATGGACACTTGCACTTGTTTTAGCTCAGGATGAGCTTATCGTATATAAAAGACAAAGGATTCATTACCTCTGTTTCAAGTACTTATGAACTGAACGTAATATTTCTACTAAGAAGCCTACATGCACCTTCACATCTAAAGCCTGGTTTTCGCTTGGCACACAAGCACAAGTGCAAGAGTCTGTATAAACTGACAAGCTCAAGGAAAAAAACATTTTGATTGTCCTGCTAATGCACGTAACTGTGTTTCTCAGTGTTTGTATGGACTCCAGCCTTTAATGCTACTCTCCTTCATCTTCAGACTTTATGCTATAAAATTAATTATTAAATGAACAAGTTACAGTCCGACTACTGTAACCGGGGCCACCCAGACAATCACAGGGCAGAATGGGAAGAATACATTCCAACATGTTCGATTTGAGCCAATTAAAAGTCAAGTACAGAACAATGAAATTTCAACTTTAAAAGTTTAAACTTGTTCACTCGTGAAACTTATGATGGATGCGTTGACTTTTGATTGGTTAACTTTGTCTGGGTGGCCCTGGTTACACAGTAGTCGGACTGTAAAATGTAATGAACCTACCACTGTTAAGCCAGAGGGAGGGGTAGGGGGGCATATGTGGGGCATTAAAATAATGTCATGTACCTACCACTGTTAAGCCCGAGGGAGGGGGGGGGGGGGCATATGTGGGGCATTTAACTTTTCAGAATAATTTTTTGACAAAATCTCTACCCTAGGACCCCCACAATGGGTCAAATCAGATTCCCCAATGGGCACATTATATATTACAGTCAAACACCAGTGGCCACTTAATAGGGTTCGACTGTTGTGTATTTATAAATCATTTTGATTGGCATATCTTCAAATTGCCAGGGGTGGAGATGGTAATGGAGACCAGCTAACAGTTAAAATTTTGACCAATTCTCAGCTATCAGTTAACCCCCATCAGGACCCTTTATGAACTACACACTATTGTTGTTCTAAAGAGGGAAACTTATAAAACATTTAACTGTTGTAACTCACTATTGACTCGTGGTACAAAATATATCAAATAACTCCTTGCCCAGATAACATAACCATAGGAATATGTATCCCCATGTTTCACAGACAAGAGCCATATGCATTCAATTAATGTCAAAATATCAAGTACATTCCCGAGCTGGCTCACAAGTGCCTTTAATTCTACTATAGTTATATTAAGTTATATTGTATGAATAAATTCCCTTTTCATCTAAATCAGTCTATAAACACAAAACATTCATTTCATTACCTCTGTTACACATACTTATGAACTGTAGGTTAATATTTCTACTAAGAAGCCTACATGCACCTTCACATCTAAAACCTAGTTTTTTCTTGGCACACAAATGCAAGCATCCGTATTACATGTAAACTGAGAAGCACAGGGATCAAAACATTTTGATTGTTCTACTTACATTTCAAATCGGATCAAACTCCCCACCTTGGGCAAATTATATACCTATAAGTATACTTCGTTTTGTATTTATAAATAATTGAGCAATGGAGGTCAAATTCCCCGTATATGCCCAGCCTGCCCTCTACCCTTCATTGATAGGTGCATATTTACATAAATACCAGAGTCAAACCAGCAGAACTTTAAAATAATACTCATCAATAATTATTTCAATGTTATTGTGTTTTGGTATGCAATAGTGGAAACTGTATCAAAATAATCCCCTTTTGTCAGATTTGGCCTGGAATCCCCATTTCTCATACCTCATAATAAGGCTTTTCACAGGGAAGGGCCAACAACTGCATTCAATGAATGTCATTAATAACAATTACATCCTGAGCTGGCTCATGGAGCCTTTGATTCTTTTTCAGGGGCCGCAGAGGGTGACCTGGAGCACTGTAGGATCGTTTAGGTCTTTGAAGCTCTCTTGCTGCTGAAGAAGCTAAAGACCGTAATTAGTGACCTTGTCCTGTTCAACAGATTCTCCGTTCCAAGTCTCCTGGGTATTCTTTCTTCTCTAAAATTTATCATCTCTTCTCTCACACAGCGCCGAATTGTGTCTTTGACATTCTCTTCTTCGTTTGCCGCCATCTTTTTCCACATGTATACGTAGCCCGCTAAGCATTATGGTATGTATGTCATATTACACAACAGTGACGTAAAGCGCGATTTTGCTTGCGCAGAAAATGTTGGATGAAAATTGTCACTGAGCGGTCGGAGGATTTCTTGAATGGGAATTAATTTCAACCTTGAATTAATATTTCTCTCAGTTGAATGGTTGTCGCTTGAATGTGAACAAATATTGATCCTGAATGTAAATATAAATGTTGAATGTGAACTGTTTTATTTGTGAATCAAAATATTGATCGTGAATGTGAATGAATATTATACTAAGTGAATTTTGCACCATGTCGCCGACGATAACCTTGACCATAGCGATTACAAGAACTTCCAGCCTATTTCAAATCTTACCTTTTTGTCGAAAGTTATTGAAAAAGCTGTTGCTAGCCAACTCATTAGTTACGTTGAAGACAACGATCTCTGTGAAGTTTTACAATCTGCATATCGTAAATGTCACAGTACTGAGACTGCTCTCATTAGAGTCTACAACGATATTGCAACTGCACTTGACAAGCGAAGACCTGTTATTCTTGTTCTGTTAGACTTATCAGCTGCTTTTGATACGGTTGATCATGGTATTTTGCTATCAAGGCTATCGACCCGTTTTGGTGTTTCCGGTACAGCACTTGACTGGTTTCACTCATACTTAACTGATCGTTTACAGTTTGTCAAGGTCAATGGCGGCTCTTTTCGTGCCCATAGTCTGACTCAAGGAGTTCCTCAAGGATCTGTCTTAGGACCGTTACTCTATTCATTATATACTTCACCTCTGGGAGACATTGCTAGACTACATGACATGTTGTTTTATTTTTATACTGATGATACACAACTATATTTATCATTTGAATCAAGGTCTTCTGAAGAACTGGTGTTCAGCAAGAATAAATTACAGTCTTGTGACCACGACTGTGACTCACGGATGCTTAGTAATAAGTTAAAGATGAACCGAGATAAAACAGAATTATTGGTTCTTTCTCCTTCCCATCTTCCTCGACCACTGTTTGGCACTCTCAAGATTTCAAATGAGACAGTGAGCTGCTCTTCTACTGTTAGGAACATTGGTGTGTTATTTGATGAATCTCTCTCCTTGGCATCGCATGTTACAGCTGTCTGTAAATCCACTTTTTTCCATCTTCGGAATATCTCAAGGATACGCAAGTTTTTAACTTGTGAGACTACAAAGACTATTTGTTACGTCGAAAGTTGACTACTGTAACTCGTTATTATATGGGCAACCTAAATTTATCTCCAAGAGACTTCAACTAGTCCTCAATTGTGCTGCCAGGCTTATTCATCTCTCAAACATGATCAAAACATGATCATAACATATGATCATGTTACTCCACTACTTAAGAATCTTCACTGGCTTCCTGTAGAACAAAGGATCACCTTCAAAATTGCACTAATCACCTTCAAGGCACTTCGTGGTGAAGCTCCCCAGTACGTTGCAGACCTACTCAAGCCCTACATTCCCCCGAGGACTCTTAGATCATCAAGTCAAAATCTTCTTCACAAGCCTAGATTTAACCTTAAAGGCTATGGGGGGGCGTTCATTTGCGGTGGCTGCTCCAACTGTGTGGAACATACTCCCTAAGGACATTAAAGAAGCTAGTTCCGTAAACAGTTTTAAAAACAAACTTAAAACGTGGCTTTTTAAACAGGCTTTTTTAAAATTAATGATTGACTTTTCAATAATTTGTAAAGTATTTTTAATTTCTTAATTGTTTTAATAAATTAATTAATTTAGTTTTCCTGTATTGTAGGTTAGTTAGTTAGTTGCTTAATTTCAATTATGTACAGCGCCATTGAACCTATGGGAAATGGCGCTATATAAATTTATTATTATTATTATTATTATCGACACAGCATGGACTCTCAAAAAAACTGCCATGTTGGTTGTAGAGGTTAACAATGTACGAGAAGAAGATCTAGCACTAGAAACCCTTGATACGTCCAAACAAAACGACAAAAGGCAGAAACGGTCGATGAGAATGTCAAACGAACACTGAATAGCCACTGAGAGCTATTAAATATTAATGAAACACACATTGAGGATTTTTGACATTTTTTTTACCACTTCTCCATTTTTTGCCTCGCACGCAAAGATTTGTGGGTAGTTCACAGGACCATTCGACGGTGGACTTTGAAGGGACCTGGTACCTAAATAATACTTGCACAAGGTTCGTGTTCGCCACCACATGCAAGACAAGAAGGTAAGCTTGAATTTGGTACCATATGTGACTGTTTTTGGGCATTTTTTGTTCTTTTCTCCTTATCTAAATAAATGAGGGGTTTTTTTGAGAATTTAGGCTGTGTTTGTTGTTAATTATACCATTTAAGGTGTCGATTTAAGCTAAATGAAAACGATAGGATTTTTTCCTGTTGTATTGAATATTTACACAAAAAAAATTGGCTAAGATTGATCTTTTCTTCCCATAGATACACCGGCGAGATGGTGAAGCCATCCGGGAAGACATCACGATTTCCCATTGGACAGTGGGCTCAGGAGCGAAAGAAGAAGCAAGCGATTTTGGTTCAAGCGAATAGAGGAATAAAGGAATTAGAAGGACAAATTTCAGAGCTGAAGAGAAAGGTAAAACTAAGCTTTGTTTTTGTGTATGCCTATTAATGTTCCAGTACATTTATCCACATACTATTTTCAGTTTAAACAAAATGCAAAATATCATGATCAGAAGTATTAAATATTTATTTACTGAGCCAATCAGAGCATGTGGCGCAGTATCCAATCTGTTTTATAAATGTTTATATATGCTCATAAATTTGCTGTTTACATAATAATTAAAGCTATATTTGGCAGTTCTATGTTAGAGGGTGTTAGTCATTTCTGTGTGAGAAAATCAACTTTTTTTTTCTCACTACCACAGCGAGGGTTATTAGACAATGAAAAGGTGCACCTGCCAAGAGGACAACATGTTGTAACACGAACAACACTAGACGAAAACAACTGTGACAAGAGTGTCGGTGTGTCTTGCAACATTGCAGCCAAGAGAAGAAAGCTGACGTATGATGCAGCCAAGAAGATTCACTCAAATCCAAGTTCAACAGAACCAGAAGTTCAATGTGCAACTGCAAATGGACTGTGGAACACTTTAGTTACAAATGTAAAAAGTAAAGTAGTTACTGATTTACTTAAAAGGTAAAAGACAGTTTGTAAAACTGTTGTACCACAGATTGTGGCTAAATCTGTTTCTACATTTGAAAAGTCCTCAAAGAATTTCCTCAGGTCTGTAAGTGTGCTCTACAGAGGTGGAATCCTTAGCAAGAGAAAGTATTGCAATATAAGATCTTCTGAAAGCTTTGATTATGACATCCCAACAAAGAGGCGAAAACACACAGAGTTCGAAGAGGGGTGTAGAGTACCTGCACTTATACCTTACAAAGACCTGATGAAATTTATAGAGGTCCAAGATATTGGGAAACTTAATAGCATACCCCAGGCCACTTCTGAAGGTGAAATAGAGAATGAAAGTGAAGAAGTTAATGCAAACTTACTGCCAGTGGTCCCTGGGCATTATATTGACCTTAAAGAGCATTTACTCCAAATGGCAGACCTCTACCTTTACATAGATAGCCATAAAGCCAATTTTCTAACATGGTTTGGTAAAGACAAAGGTCATTTTCTCGTAGCAGTGGGTGCAGATGGTGCCCCTTTTAGTAATGCCAATGAAGCATGTGCATGGCTTGTTTCATTTCTGAATGTTTCAGAAAGAGTTGCCTCTCCAGATGACAATTTTCTCATCTGTGGTGCCAATTGTAAAGAAGATCATCCTTCAATGTTACTGTATGGGAAACTACTGAAATCACAGATGAATACTATTTGCAAGTCAAACTTTTACAGTAAGAGATCAGCAGTTAAAGTTTGAGTTTAAACTTGTACCATCAGATATGAAGTGGCTTGCTAAATTTTCTGGAGAACTGAGCAACTTAGTGAATTACAGGAAAGAGGGCAAAGCTTGAGTGACAATCCTCAAAATAAGTGGAAGCCATGGGCATATAAATTCAGGGAGGAAGTTTCCAAAAAGGTGGCACAATTTAAACAAAATCAGAGAAGGCCAATTAATGCAGCTCAAGAAAAAACATTGTGTACAAAAGTATGCAACTACATAGCAAGCCTCAAATCTAGACAAGAATTTGAGCCAGTTCTTGGTCCCATTATTCAAAATGCAAAATGTGATAGCCTTCATGTGGGAAATAATTGCTGGGGGCATTGGCACAAATTGCTTTTCACCCATGTTTTGGCTAAAGCAAAGATTCTCACTAGTACAAAGTCTGTTTTTCAGTTGCTGGAAGATAACTCATTGCGAAAGCATTTGAAGGCTCTCAGGTTTAAATTAAAGTGCAAGAAGATGTACAATAAGATTTTGCGGTGGTTTAAGAAGAAAAGAAAGTCATCTTCTTTTGAGTTTCGGTTTACTGGGGAGGAAACAAAGAAATTTTGTAATGGTTTTATGCATCTGATTGAAACTCAAATTGAGGAGGGAAATATTGAGCAAGCCAAGAACGTTTTTGTATTGTCTCTTGGCCGGCTGGGTCTGCACCTGAGGGACAGTTTGCCCCTTGCTAGTAGAGTCTCAAATATTAACTTCAATGACCTGCCAAAATTGGAGCAAGATTGCAGACAATATTTTAATTTGACATCACTGTTCCACTCTGCAAATCTTAGTGTTTGGGCAATGGGTCATTGTGTCCCCTTTCATACTAAACAGCTTCTTGAAGATCTTGGTGTTGGTTTGGGAATAAATTCTATGCAGGGACGAGAGTCAAAACACCAACAACTTGCTTCATTTGCCAATTTTTCTCTTGTGAAACACAGATGGGAAAAGATTTTTAGGCATGAACATATGTCCCACATTTGGATAAGGCAGCAGAACCCATTTCATGATACCTACAAGAAATGTAAAGACATATGTTCTGCAGCGGTGCAGCACTGCAGGGTATTGTTCATGTGGTATGCCTTTGAGCCCTGCAGGTAGATGCATGTACTGCATATGTGCAATTTCAAAAGAAATAGCTGCCTGTGCCTTAGCAGGGAAACTTACATCCAAAATGAAGAAAATTTTGGATGAAGCTCAAAAATGAGCTATGGTTGTCAGATGTACAAGTGACTGGAGAGAAGGGCTTTATAGCATTAAGCTTCATAGCCTTCGTTTATTAAAGGAAAGGGGCACACTGATCTTCTTATATAGGAGATTCATTATGGCCAAACATTAATTTCCATGAATGGTTTAATTCTAGACTAAACACACTGGGGATCTTTAGCGAAAATTTATCATATTCCCAAGATATATATTTGATCATCTTGACTTTAAACAAGAGTTTATGCTTGCATCAAAATGGTTTAAAGATGTAATGTTATTATATTGTACTTGTTAGTTTCATTAAAATTACATCATTTCATGTTGACCTTTAAGTGTTATTATTTTTGTGTGATATATACCCCTAAAAGTAAAGATACTTCAACACTTATCAGAATCCATTTTTCTTTTATTTTAATATTGCAAAGTGGAAAATCCAAAACACAGGATAATAGAAACTGGCCAGTGCCATGATAATCAAATAATATCAACACAATCTCTCAACTATAATTTTATAATATTTATGGACATAAAATAAGGATAATTCATATTTGACAATTGAAACAAGAAATGCTATATGTGTTGTTCCAGAAAAGATCCATACCCCCACCACGGAAGGTTTATTGGTTTGAACCCCCACATCTTTAAATTCCAGTTTAGCTTCACACTTTCAAATTGGCTTTTAAGACCCCTCCCCCTTGCAATTTCCAATGACCTTCCTTGGGGTGGGTATGGATATTTTCTGGAACCACACAATAAAAAAAACATACAATGCTAAAATTATAAACAGTCCAGTCCCTGGTAAATAATTTGTACTGCCACATACAGATGTAAAAGCAACATAAAATACAAGCTAATACACAACAAAAACATTAACTGGTTTGTAATGATAATAGTACATTGAATAATAGTACATTATTATGTACTACATGAACTCAGTAGAAGCATAGTAAATTTAATTGAAGTCAAATAAACTGAGGTACTCCTTCTGTATTCCAGGCACCATAATTACACTTTACTTGAACCATTTCTGTGGAGTAGGTATATTTAAGCTGGAAAGGCCTATTTGCATCCACAAGAAGATCAGTGTGCCCCTTTCCTTTGATGCTTTTTCTAAAGCCTTTATCTCCAGTTACTTGTCCATCTGAAAACCATCGCTCTAGCTTTCTTTTATGGGCTACTTTAATGACCTTTTCTTTCTCTTCGCCGTTTCTCTTGAGAAGACTTTGAATGTTTACACCATACAGTGATGTGCAAGTTAGCATTTCCACCAAATGATCAAATATCTCCCTTTGAAGTCTATAATTGAATTCAACAATCCATGGATTGGAATGTTTAGCAACAATAAATTCCCTTCTAAGAATTAATTTTTTCCAGTGCTCAAGCTCACAGCAGGCCATGACGTGCATGTTACAAGAAGACACTGTTAGTTTCTCTCAAGCAGAAACCTGTGAGTAAGGCTTTAAGGAATGTTCTTTCGATCTGTTCAACTCTTTAAACAAATCTTGTAACGCGATTTTGTCAGGAACCGCTTCAGTTGGCAAGGACTTCCAATATTTTCCATAGAAACTTCCAATCTCGTCAGAAAGACCTTCTATAATCTTCACATTCAATTATTTGGCCGCCATCTTTGATCAGCCTCGATCTGATCCAGCCAAGATTCAGGGCTGCATCGATCTGGTAATGGGATAAATTTTCGCAAAAAATCCCCAGTGTGCACTGTGGAAGCTTAGCGACAGTGAAAACAGCAGATGCAACAAAAAGGCGGAGATCTGCAAAGCTGAGGATGCCGCTAAAACTGCCCTGGGAGAACTGAAATCAGCGCAAGAGTCCCTGAGGAAGGCTCTTCAAAATAAGTGCAAGGACATCAGTGGATCATCCTTGCCCTATGATCAGATTCCTGCAGATATTGCAAAAGAATGCAGAGAGCCTTCCTCAGAGGACATAGATGCAGGGCTCGAAATAGCGGCCTGCCAATGGCCATATGGCAGGCCAAATTTCAGGTTTGGCAGGCGAAAATAACGATGAACTGCCAAATGGATAATAAAATGGCAGGCGAAATTTACTGGACTGGTTTTGTGACATTTTCTTCTCCTCTTACCATGCTCCTTTATCTACTATTCCTTTCCACGAATTAATCGTCCCCGATGAAAAATATTACCGGTTAAAGAAGGTCCCTCAACTGCATGTAGCTCTCGACTGTTCTCTCGACTGTAAAACCCTCCGTAAAGTTTGCAGGCGTGTAATGGCTTGCGGTTTTCTCGTGTAATTTAACCCAGCATGCATTTTGGGCTCCTGGGCGTGGTTTTGGGAAGCTTAGCGATCAACAAAGTGGTTTGTACACGGATGAAATTATGGAAGTATATATAAACTTCAAATATCTATGTGATCACTTCGATGAATATGGAATCAGTCTAACAAAGCCTGAGGCAGATACATCCGATAGCAAAGATGAAGGACTAATGGCCCTCAAGATCAAAGTTGTCGAGAAAGTTGTGGAGCATTTTGATAAGGAGGCGCATTCAGTTAGCCCAATACGAATTGACGGGGTTGTCGGTACGCATAGTCCAATTTTGACATTTCTTCACGACCTGGAGAAGCTTGGGAATGTTCTCTTCAACGAGAGCAAAATACTAATCAAAGGGACAGACGGAGAATTTGTGGATATAACATCGATGCGGCAGATTCATGACCAGGCTGTTATTTTTGTGATGCTTAATTCCAATGAAGATTATTCTTCAGACATTGACACAGATAGCAATGCCAGCGGTGATACTCTGATACTTAGTGACAATGATGACTAGTCTTGTAGTTATGTGCCATGGACCGTTGTTGAGTTAAACTTTAGAATGCGTAATTAGATGATGTATTCCTGCACGTCGCTGCATAATATTTAAAGCATGAAGGTTTGTAACATAATTTGTTTTGTAGAATTTCTAGAGTATAAATGCTGATTGAATACCTGTAGTTTCTCTTGAGGAATTTATGCCAACTACTTAGCTTTTTAAGAAGACAAGACAAAATGGCGTCAGAAGATGTAAGCAGTACGAAATTTCCTTGCCATTGACTCTGTTGTATCAAAATAATGCTCTATGTTATTATAGAAACTAATAAATTACTTCGTATATTTACTCTTGATAATAAAATCACCTTTGGATTGAAAATTTGCTTCTTTGCAAGGGACTGGGTCGACTCTTTTTTAGAGCCTGCAAAATCATCTGGGCAGCAGCAAGAGATGGCGAAGGCAACATGGCCGCCAAAGATGCCAAATCAGTTAGACAGACAAAGAAGTCCACACTTTTAAGCTGGGGGTTTAACGATTGGCTTGAAATTATAGAGTCTGAGAGACGAAGCGGAAGTATCTTCGTAACAAGCGTACGATGCAAGATCTGTATGAAACACGAGACAAAGCTTACAACACAAAGAAACTTCAACACCGCATGGTGCCGGGGTACGGCTAACACAAAGAAAACTACTGTGATTACTCACCTGAATTCTGAGCCACACAAGCTTGCAATGAAGCTGAAGGAAGAGAGGGAGTTCACGAAGAAGCCAGGTCCGCTACCTTCATATGCTGCAACAACACTGGGCAAGGCATTTTTTAAGATGAACCAGCAAGAGAGGGAGAGGGTAAAGAAGTTGATTGAAATTGCATTCGTTGTTGTGAAGGAAGAACTGCCCTTTACCAAGTTTGTTTCAATTGCTCAGTTAGAGAAACGACATGGTGTTGAGTTGGGGCATACCTACATGAATGATCATGCATGTGCAGAGTTTATTGACTCCATTGCTGAGGTCTATGAAGAAGAATTAAACGAGGTACACGTACATGTCTCTATTTATATTAATTATGACCCTCTACAGCCACAGCAATTGTAACAAAACTTGTTTTAATTCCATGTAAGCTCCAGGCCTAATTTTTTTTTGTCACTGCAGATTGAATTAAATTGGTTTGATTAACTTTTGTTTTACTCAACATGCTTTGTTGGTGTGGATGGGGAATGAAAACTGTAGTTGACTTTTTTTTACTGTGTTTACTTGTAGTTATTACACAAGGGGGTCCACTACTACTCAATCCTGGTGGATGGTAGCACAGATGCAAGCAACAAAGAGAAAGAGCTTATTTTCATTCTTTATGTGGACCCAGGCACTGGGAAACAGAGAGTCAGATTTGTTTCACTTCGAAAAGTGGAATATGCAACTGCTGCAGGGGTGTTAGCTACAATCAAGAATGCCTTTCAAGACCACAACATAGATTCACTAAAGGAACACACTGTGGGGCTTGGTGCTGATGGAGCAGCAGTCAATTTTGGGGTGAGGGGAGGAGTTGCCACTCTTATGAAGAGGGATGAAGGCATTGATTGGCTGGTCCCAGTCCACTGTGTGAGTCATCAACTTGAACTGAGCATAGCAGATGCATTGAAGTCAACACTATTTTCAGAGATTGATAATATGCTTGTCAAAGTGTATTACTTGTACAAAAACAGTCCAAAGAAGATGAGACAGCTGGCAGGGTTGGGAGAGGCTCTGGAGATGGCAGTAAGTGCACCAGTCAAAGCAAATGGCACTCGGTGGTTGGAGCACAAAATGCGGGCATTGAACTGGATAAGCAAGAATTACGGCCTTCTTATGGCTCACCTCAGCCATCTTGTAGAAGATAAAACATATCCAAGTGCAGAGAGGGCAAAGTTCAAGGGAATGTATGACAAATACAGGAATGCCAAGTACCCTCTGTACATAGAATATTTCATCGAAGTATTGACCCCAGCAGCTGAGCTGAGTCTCCATTTTCAGCGTGAAGCAATAGATGTAGTGGGTGCAGTACGTGGAATCAAAAGCTTTTTCAGAATCATGGAAAAGCTGAATGAATCCAGTGCACTTGTTTTCACCACTGGTCGTGTCAAGAAGTTTATCGACCTGGTCAACAGTGAAAATGCTGATCACACACACTGCATGTACTGGGAAGTCAAGCTGACTCACGTTGAGCAAGCCAAGAACAGTCTGAACAATGCCAACAATGGCATCCTTAGTCAGATCCTTGAATGTTTCACTCAACGATTTGACAAAACTGACAATCTGTTCAATGCACTTGTCAAAGTTCTAGACACTGAAGTCTATCCAGAAGTAGGAGTGGATGATCCCTATGGCCTAATTGAGGTGAGGTTACTTGTTGAAAGGTTTCATGGACTGCTCACTGCGAATGGGTGTGATGTGATGAAAATTGAAAGTGAGTGGGATGAGATAAAGGAGATGGTGGTCACAACTGGGTTGAGGGGGACCAACTACGTTGATGTGTGGGCAAAACTTTTCACTTCGTCAAAGAAAGAAGCTCTCATCAACATTCTTCATCTTGTTGAGATTTTGTTGGTTGTTCCTATCAGCAATGCCCTCCTTGAGCGAATGTTCTCGACAATGAATCGTGTGCACACAGATTGGAGAAATTGTTTAGGTGAGAAGAGGGTCGAGAACCTGCTTAGGATCTGGGAGGAAGGTACTACAGCAGACAGATTTGATCCACAGCCAGCAGTTGCCAGATGGAGTGCAAAATGTGCCACACAGAAGGCCTAATGCCATGCCTAGTGGGTCACATGCAAAGGCGTCAGCACCTCATTCTGGATCAAGGAAGAGGAAACTGCCTCAATCCGAGGTTGTTGAAACTGTCAAGGACCTACAATCTCAGACATTAATGTTGGGACACTAACAGGTTTTTCCCCTTGCCCCCTTTTTGCAATGTTGTAATTTCTTTATTGTTTCCCTTTTAGTTCGAAAAACGCAACAGTTTCCAACTTTGTTGATGGGGGAAGGGGTACACCTCACCTAATCTCAAGTGTCCCAACAACTTATGTCCGAGATTGTAGTCCTTCTAGAGGAAGAGGATGATGTAAATATAACTGTATCAGAGTAGTTTTAGGAGACATTTCTCCAGATTCTTATGGCTTTAGTTTTGTTCACTGTCACAATTGCACTATACTTAATTTTGTATTTGTTGCTTTCAAATCAGTGTTGAATGGCACCTTGGTATTGTGCATGAAAACGTGAATTCCTGTTTCCAGAGCCTTCTAACAGTTTATTTTCAAGAAAGACACTACAAGCTCTTGAGTTATCTTACATTGAGTTTATTGTTCAATTTTGGCATAAACGTGTATGAACAATATATGGTACATGACTGAGTATTGAGTACCTGTCATTGATGAAGAGGTTACCTCATACCTTGATGTTTGTTAAATAACAGGTGAAAAATGTTACTTATGATTAACATTAAAGGGTTCTTTCAAGTACTAATGAGTCTGGAGTAGTGAGTGAGCGGTCTGAAAATTATGACACCACGTATGATTTTATTTCGTGGGACGTTTTGTCTTATTTCATGTACTTCTTCATCTTCTTGTCAGCCAACAAATGTAATTGCTACTGGAAATAAAAAAAATACTAACATTTCATGAAAAAAAAATTTCAATATGTGGCAGGCCAAAAAATAAATGGCAGGTTAAAATTTGTTTAGCCTGCCAAAAATAAAAAAAATGGCAGACTATAATTTTTTTCTATTTAGAGCCCTGTAGATGCAATGCTTAAGGTGGTCCTTACTCGTACCAGGCCCACTAGGCCCACTATCGAGCAAGATGATGATAACGATGATGATGGCGCTGATAACGATGATGATTATAATGATCATGATAGAAGTGATCATGATAGCGGTGATCATGATAGCAGTGATCATGATAGTGGTGATCATTATAGCGATGACACGGAATGGTGAAACGTGGAATAGCACCAAAAATTAATTATAAATTCATGAAATAATGCCGACTTCCATCGTGCGCCGCTTGCAGTGTCCCGCAAGAAAGTTTACAGCCAGAAATTCCATACTGATGACGTATTGTGTGTACGGTCTTACATGATACATCATATAATATGCACCAAAAATGGGGTTGTTAGTCTGAAATCTGAGAATAAAGGACACTTTGTAACCCATTTGTGACCCATTGGAAACCGCCATTTTAAAAGTAAGGTAAATAATGTGCCTAAAATACTTGGGTGTCGGAAGCTGAATGTGGAAGATATCGTAAGGTATCGGAATCTAAATTTGTCTAAAAAATTGGGTGTCAGAATCTGAAC